>CM060105.1:912500-1512500 GCA_030522415.1 Channallabes apus | reverse complement strand
TACTTTCATACAGAAACATTGCCACAACACAGGGAGATCCTGAGGTTCGCTTTCGGGGGCGAAGCTTACCAGTATCGGGTCCTTCCATTGGTCTAGCTCACCCGCACACATACAAAATGCACGGATTTAGCCCTGGCTCTTACTGGAGTCCCAGGGCATCCGGTGGCTAGTGCTTCGACATCAGCATGTCGTCCTAGCTCATCTCTGTTCTCAGGACTGGGACCCAACGCCACAAAAGCGTGCTCTTTCCTGTGCAGAGGACAACACATTGGGTGCTATATGGTATTCGGTCGTAAGCGGGCACAGCTGTCTCCCGCTCGTATCGAACCCATTCTCAACACCCTCAAGGAAAACAAGCTAGACCAGAAAGTGACCATCACTTTCAGACATCCTAGCTCTCATGGCAGCTGTATCCACGGTGACACCTTTGGACCTTCTGCACATGAGAGCATTCTAAGTTGTGGCTAAGAACCAGGGGATATTACTAGGGCCAATCCCCAATATGGGTTACGCGCCAGGTGCTTCGTACCCTTTCTACGTGGTTCAGACCCCGGTCTCTACTCTGGGTCCCACTCTAAGTTCATCTTGTCGTCGCTGAGGCTAACGACAGATGCTTCCCTCATAGGCTGGGGTGCGGTCTCTGATGACTGTCCAGCCCAAGGGAGCTGGAGAGGCTATCTTCTCGCATGGCACAGCAATTGCCTCGAAATGATGGCTCTATTTCTGGCCCTAAAGCACTTCCTCCAGCAGTTGAGAGGCTGCCATGTCCTAGTGCGGGGGACAACACTATGGCAGTCTCATATGTTATCGCCAGGGCGGACTGTGCTCGCGCCGCTAACAGCTAGCGCACCAGGTTCCTGTCCCTCAGAGCGAATTTACATTCCAGCATGGATGCGGGAGCAGTAGTACTGTCCAGTCTATCTCTGACACACGGGGAATGGTAACCCCACTCTGAAATAGTCAGGGAGAGATTTTCATGTAGCAAGGCGGACCTTTCGCCTTTTACTGCTCTTTAGATTTACGTCCACCGCATCAGCTAGTGGCGTAGGTCAGAGCAGCTTCTACATGTTTTGGATGAGAGATGCTATTGCCCTCTCCTATGAGGCGCGTGGGTTCACTTCGCCTCTGGGAATCAGGGCTCTTTCAACCCTGGGGATTGCCTCATCTATTGCATTAGCAAGAGGAATTCCCCTGCAGCAAGTATATGCTAAGCAGGTAAACCCAGTCCACTGCCGAATTGTTCAGTGCTGGAGTTTCCCTCCTCGGGTCTGTGCCCTAGTACTCTCAGGACGTACGTGACTGCATCCTCTCTCAACTATCTTCAGAAAGCTCCATAAGCCCAACAGGCACCCTATTGCTCTTGAAGCCTTCTGTCCTCCGCGCTTACAGCTTCGGAGCAGGAGAGACTTCACTTGCTGTGTTCAGCTTGTGCTCTTCAGATCTACGTCCACCGCATCAGCTAGTGGCGTAGGTCAGAGCAGTTTCTACATGTGCTGGATGAGACATGCTATTGCCCTCTCCTATGAGGCGCGTGGCCTCACTTCGCCTCTAGGAATCAGGGCTCTTTCAGCCAAAGGGATTGCCTCATCTATTGCACTAGCAAGAGGTATTCCCCTACAGCAAGTGTCTGCTAAGCAGGTAAACCCAGTCCACTGCCGAATTGTTTCAGTGCTGGAGTTTCCGTCCTCGGGTCTATGCCCTAGCACTTTCAGGACGTGCGTAACTGCATCCTCTCTCAACTATCTTTCAAAAGCTAACTATAAACCCAACAGGCACCCTATTGCTTTTGAAGCCTTCTGTCCTCCGCGCTTACAGCTTCGGAGCAGGAGAGACTTCACTTGCTGTGTCCAGCTTGTGCTCTTCAGATCTACGTCCACCGCATCAGCTAGTGGCGTAGGTCAGAGCAACTTCTTCATGCTCTGGATGAGAGATGCTATTGCCCTCTCCTATGAGGCGCGTGGGCTCACTTCGCCTCTAGGAATCAGGGCTCATTCAACCAGGGGATCGCCTCAGCTATTGGATTAGCAAGAGGTATTCCCCTGCAACAAGTGTGTGCCAAGCAGGTAGACCCAGTCCACTGCCAAAATGTTTCAGTGCTGGAGCTTCTGCAGTAAAAGCTTGTCCTTGGGCTTGTGCCCTAGTACCCTCAGGATTTTCTTAGCTGCATTGTTTGAAGCCTTCTGTCCTCCGCCTTTTACAGCTTCGGAGCAGGAGAAACTTCACTTACTATCCAGTATGTGCTCTTCAGATTCACGTCCACCGCATCAGCTAGTGGCGTAAGTCAGAGCGCCACTATACTGGGTGAGAGATGCATATTGCCCTCTCCTATGAGGCGCGTGGGTTCACTTCGCCTCTGGGAAGCAGGGCTCACCCAACCAGGGTGATCATCCCAGTCTCACCAGCAGGAGGTATCCCCTGCAGTAATTGTGTGGCGCGAAGGGTTGGTTCCTCCCCGCACACATTTCTTACATTTATAAATCTGGATGTTCATGCTACTCTGGGCTCACTGCCCCCGAGTTAGCTGCCCAGGCATAGCTCTGAGACCTTCTTGGCTTTGTGCGCACACGCTACACAACCTTGGGGTCCAGACACCTGTAGTGCGGCGGCGTTGGTATTCTCGTTCCCATAGCGTTTTCACGCAGCATCGAGTGTAGCCTTGCTAGGGAACATCTCGGGTTACATTTCTGTAACCCTGTTCCCTGAAAGGCGGGAACGAGATGCTGCGTCGCAATGCCGCACTACCACGTGACCGGACGGCTGTTCAGACAAATTAATCTGAGGTCGTTGCCGGCTCACCTGTTTTTATAACCTCCACCTACATCTAATCAGATGACGTCACCTGTGGAGGTTATATATAGCCAAAAACTTTGGCGTGTTTTCACAGCATGCTTCAACGACCGGCAACGCGACAAACTGGTTCCCATAGCGTTTTCACGCAGCATCTCGTTCCCGCCTTTCAGGGAACAGGGTTACAGAAATGTAACCCGAGACGTTTTCCATACTCATAATAACTAACTTGTTCACATTACACTTGTTAAATTGAAAGCTCATACTGTAAATTGGTGAGCCTATTACTTTCTACTGAACAGCCACAAGTCCGAAAACATTAAAGAAATTGTTCACCCCCCCCCCCCCAAAAAAAATAATCTGTCATTATCCCTTCAATAAAAGCACCACACTTACCCGACACTGTACATTTGATTGACCCTACTGAAAAAATTATAGCACTGGCTATATTGAAGATTAAAGGCTATATTAAAACAATTGAAGTAATCTGTCACACCTAATATTTTAGCATTGACGTAATGTAAATAAACCTTTTACTCTAACTTAAAATTTTTCATGTAGTTCATGTAAACTCATTTCTGAAGGTGAAACAAACCAAATTTTTTAAGTTGTTCTAAATCTAAATAAATGAGTTGGCTATATTACTTAATGTAAATATTCTACTAAATCTAACCTGAAATTATAAACTTGATATAAACCACTTTTGAATGGTTGAGCAAATTACCTTTTTTTAAGTTGCATCAAATAAAGATTTAAGGCATTCATAATTTAAATATAAAAGCATAAAAAACTTAATTACATATTGATTTACACTCAAAACACATTTCTTTATATAAACATTTATTGTGGAATGAACATATTTTCATCCAAAATGTTAACATTAAGATTTTTTTTACTAAATGTATAAACACCAACAGTCATTCAACACTGCTAAATGAATTTGAAATTGAGAGGAAAAAAAAGATATGTCTGCATTTATCCACAAATGTAATTTTGCAATGGGTACATTTTGTCCTTGTCAAACCTGCTGAAGAAGAACCAAACTAAATACTCAATACAAAATAAATTACTTCATAAAATTACAAATAGTAACACTCAACTTTGCAACATACATTTATTAATTGCACTGAAAAGAAACTTAGAAAATGTTCCTGAAACAAAATCAGCAGAGGTAAAACAACATGGAACATTCATGTGCGACTGATGGAAACTCAATAAGTCACAATCCCGATTTCCTGTGAAGTTCTGCCTGAGCTTCATCTTTCTGAACAACCTAATAAAAGAATGGACATTCGTTAGACAAGTTGCTCTATTTGGCAAAACAGTGTCTGATGTATGCATGTAAAATCACTTAATGCTTCCTATGAGTGAAAAAAACACCTAGGATTATGGTGCAGCATGATAAATGTAATTAGCTCAATGAATACACCAAAACAACTGACATACATATACACACACATTATGTATTAATGATAAAGTTTATCATTTTAAGTATTAATATAAACTTGAGTGGGGGCGGCACAGTGGTGTAGTGGTTAGCACTGTCGCCTTGCACCTCCAGGGTCTGGGTTCGATTCCCCAGCCAGGCTCGATTCCCATCTCTGTGTGCATGGAGTTTGCATGTTCTCCCCATGCTTGGTGGGTTTCCTCCGGGTACTCCTGTTTCCTCCCACAGTCCAAAGATATGCAGGTTAGGCTAATTGGCGTTCCTAAATTGCCCGTAGTGTGTGTGAGTGTGTGTATGTGTGTGTGCCCTGCGATGGATTGGCACCCTGTCCAGGGTGTACCCTGCCTAGTGCCCGAAGTCTCCTGGGATAGGCTCCAGGTCCCCCACGACCCTGAACACAGGAATAAGTGGTATAGAAAATGAATAAATGAATGAATGAATGATAAACTTGAGTAACATCCACTTCTTAATTCATAGGGTTTAATATGATGTTGGGCTTTTGCAGCTACAACAGCATCTGCTCTTCTGGGAATTCTTTCCACAAGGTTTAGGAGAATGTATGTAACTAATGTTAATACATACTGATAAAAAAAAAAATGAAATAAAAAAAGGTTGTAGGCTGCAGCTGATAAGGCCAATGACCTCATAACTGTCAATATGAAGGGGCAGAGGTAGTTGTATGGTTTTTGGATGTTGGTATACTGATTGGAAGCTCACAGGTTCAAACCCCAGCACCACCAAGCTGCCACCTGGACCTTTAAACAAGGCTAAGTTATCAATTCAGTAACATTTTTCAGTCCTAAGGATGAAATGCTTCATGAACAAATGCTTACCAGTGCTTAATCAGCTGGTCCACATCTGCCACTCAAATATACCATAAGACATTTCAGGAGATAATCACCTCCAGGCTCTAGGGATATAAAAATATAGTATTGTTGGTTATGTTAGGCTTGAAAAGCGTGATAAAATGAATGTGGCAGACATTGAAACCTATATTCAGACAGCATACACTAACCTGTGAACAAGTTAAACTAAAGAGTTTTATTCTGCTAGTTATGTTTTAATTTAGTGCATCACAGCCAACTTGATGTGGATGCCTTGCTCAGGTCCTGTGGCTTCCATTCACAAGATTACATTTGACACCAAGCTTCAACCAAAGCAAACCAACCACCATGTTAAATGTTTCTCTTCTATGAGCAAATTCATGATTTATGTCAGGAACAACTACTTTGTAGATTGAGTTTTGTGGCCGTGTTTGCTACTGTAGCTAAAACCACCTATACTACTTACATTAGCATTAGCTAACTAACGTGGTGATTTTCAAAAACACAGGAGTTTCTACAGTAAGTCAGCGGCGCCGAATAACATGAAAATAATTATTTTTAAGTACCGTTGGTTAACGATGTAAAAATTAATAGGAAAGTGACGTAAACATAGAACAAGCTAATTTGGAGTGAGTGCTGTTTGTAGTGTATTTATAGTTATGTTTAAAACCTTCTGGACTTGCTAATGTGTTGGTAATGTAATATCACTAAAACTATATTTCTTCGTATGAAACGGGGCTTTAGCACATGTTCCTGACATACTGGTGACACCTTATCACACGTTTTTAACCATATCAGTACATAAATATCGGCATAAGTTTGACATGTTGATTTAACGTTACTTCAAGTACATTTTAGCCATTACGATGTCATGAAATAACTTTAAAAGTAAACATAATCTTTATGCACTTTTGAGTTTACAGGTCTGTTAGCTTTTCTGAAAGGGCATTATTTTACTCATACTGCTTTCTGTACTTTATACATACTGTAATTAAGATTTGCTAACATAAGAACTTGAGCCAGTCCAATTTTTGTTTTTACCTTTTTTTTTTTTTTTTAAAGATCAGTAATGAGTTTCTGAGAATTATATCTGCTCCACTTCAAGCAAGATTACTGGTTTCCTTGGACAAGCAACACTACAAACTAATTGAGATCATCAGAAACTAGGGAGGAACCCGTCAGAGAGAAGACCAGAGATATAATCTTCATCTTCAAGTTCTTGATCTGGTATGTACTCGCTCAAAAGCAGAAATTAGCTTGGTGTCAAATGTAATCTTGTGAATGGAAGCCACAGGACCTGAGCAAGGCATCCACATCAAGTTGGCTGTGATGCACTAAATTAAAACATAACTAGCAGAATAAAACTTTAGTTTAACTTGTTCACAGGTTAGTGTATGCTGTCTGAATACAGGTTTCAATGTCTGCCATGTTCATTTTTTCACGCTTTACAAGCCTAACATAACCAACAATACTATGTTTGTTTTTATGACCCTAGAGCCTGGAGGTGATTACCTCCTGAAATTAATACTTAAAATGATAAACTTTATCATTAATACATAGTGTGTATACTGTATGTATGTCAGTTATTTTGGCGTATTCATTGAGCTAATTACATTTATCATGCTGCACCATAATCCTAGGTGTTTTTTTCACTCATAGGGAGCATTAAGTGATTTTACATGCATACATCAGACACTGTTTTGCCAAATAGAGCAATTGTCTAACAAATGTCCTTTCTTTTATTAGGTTGTTCAGAAATATGAAGCTCAGGCAGAACTTGTGAGGTGCACAATGGCCCTGTTTGTCCTCAGGTAGGAAGAGGACTGTCTTCAGCCTCCACAGGAAATCGGGATTGTGACTTTTTGAGTTTCCATCAGTCGCACATGAATGTTCCATGTTTTACCTCTGCTGATTTTGTTTCAAGAACATTTTCTAATTTTCTTTTCAGTCCAATTAATAAATGTGTGTTGCAAAGTTGAGTGTTACTATTTGTAATTTTATGGAGTAATGTTAACATTTTGGATGAAAATATGTTCATTCCACAATAAATGTTTATATAAAGAAATGTGCTTTGAGTGTAAATCAATATGTAATTAAGTTTTTTATGCTTATTTTTATGCTTATGCTTTTTTATATTTAAATTATGAATGCCTTAAATCTTATAGTAAAAGGTTTATTTACATTACGTCACTTCCCAAATATTAGGTGTGACAGATTACTTCAATTGTTTTAAGTTTAGCCAGTGCTATTTTTTTTTTCAGTAGGGTCAATCAGATGTACAGTGTGGGTAAGTGTAGTGCTTTTATTGAAGGGATAATGACTGATAATTATTATTTATTTTTAGTTTAGATCTCATGTTTACATTTTATTGTATGTTGATGGCTTGACTGTAAACAACAAACAATGCAATAAATGTATAAAAAATACATATATTTATTGTCTCTTTCCAGGACCAGGCATATCGTTCAATTATTTTTTGGCCAAATAGGCAGCCGTAACAAGAGGTGAGGGCGCGCGCGTCATCACATGTGCTTACCCGACTCTGCGTTCACCGTAAACTTCAATATACATAGACGTTTATATTTTTGTTTATTTGTATATGTATGTTATTAATTTTACTTTTTTAGAGATTGTATGTGCGTGCACGGAGAGTATGTGTTGATAAGTTTATGTGGATAAGTTGATAAGTATATCAGAAAGCATTAAAATATTCATTTGAATTAAAATGACACACACACGTCTGTATATACAGTATATCAATTACATATATATCAATTTCATTAGTTCGTTCATTCTATTTGAAGCTTCGGATGTTTTTTTTTTTTTGGTTTGGTTAGATTAGTTCTGAACTCGCTTCCGTGAAACTATCACTAAAACAATGTACTGAGCCCTCCTGAGGATATAAAGCTTTATTATTGTGTTTGAATAAATATTCAGATCTACCACAGCAGGTAATAAACTATGGTGTGTCATAAGCGAAGCAAACACCACGATTATGCCTCGTTTCGTTCGACGGGAACGTGGTTCACTTGGCCGCGGTGTATTATAAACCTGTGGAATGTTTCACTGTTTATGCTCACATAAGAGGAATAAAAGCGAGTGAAATGTGGAAATGATGTGTGGCAACTCAATGAGAACTAAAGCAAAAGATTTCGGTAACTCCACTGAGTGTAACATCTGCATAGTGACACTGAACATCTTCACTTTTCCGTTTACCTCTGAAAAAAAAGCTGTATTTTGTTTGTTTATATTTAGAGTTTTTATAACAGTAGAACAAGTACCCGCGCGCACGCACACACATAGACACACACACACACAGACACACACATAAACACACACACATAGACACACACACATAGACACACACACACAGACACACACACTCCCCTGAGCCCTCGGGAAACATCCAATCACCGTCGGTATACAAATGAGTCAAGACGTAGCCTAACGTGGTGTCGTGTCAGATTTCAGTGGTCACGGAGTGGGAAGACTTTGAAGAAGCTGCAGTGACAGCTGAACAACTTCACTTTTCCGTTTACCTCTGAGGAAAAAAAGCTGTATTTTGTTTGTTTATATCTAGAATTTTTATAGTAGTAAGAGAGAGTTATAGTTTGGTCTGTACTGTAGTTCGCACCCTTGTAGAGAATAAATAAATGAATAACACCTTCATATCCCCTCTCAAGAGTGTCATAGTCCATTGTTAGTTTTAATGATCTGGCTGAAACTAATTATCACTACATAAGTACCCTAACACCATTGATCATGAGTCTCAGCTGAACCTAATTCTATACTTGTAACAGAAAATGTAGATGCAGATTCCAAATGTGTATTTATATAATAGATAGATAGATAGATAGATGTGTGTGTGTGTGTGTGTGTGTGTGTGTGTGTAGGCTCTACGCAGGGGCAAGAGAGGGCAGCGCACCCTTAAATGTCTGCACATGTTAATATATTCCTAAAATGTATATATTACAAGTTGATAAACTGATCTGCGGTAGCGGAAAAATCCGCTGAAATAGGACAGGCACACTAACCCGCACACACACACATACACACGCGCGCTGTTGTGGAACCCATTAATGCTTTAAACTGTCATATGTCCCAGCTTACATTAGGAGATGTATTGCAGGAAGTTAAAGGTGTTACAGAGGTCAGAGCTCGACGCAGACTGGAGAGGAAACGCACGAGACGCCTCGACAGACCCCGCGTGCAGTACGCGCACCCAGACAAGGGAACAACACCTGCACGACTGTGGTTTCCAGAAATATTCTGCATGCCTGAAGATAAGCAGTGAGGAAGTCAGGTCTGAAGGGACAGAGCGTCCTGTTCTAAGTCTGGCCGGAAGCCAGCCCCAATATCCAAATATGTATTGTGTAAAATGTGTTAGGTTAGTCTGTACCAGTATACGCTTATTGTGTGATTGCTAGAAGTTACCATATAAGGTCAAGGCCTGCTAATTGGTTAAGATGCATAAGACTGCTAGGACAGAAGTCACAGGACGAAGGTATAAGAAGGGTTCTCCTTTGTTCTTCTTGGTTCTTCCTTTTGGGTTCGTGGGGCAGTGTTAGCATACATTGTTAATTTGAGTTCACAAGACTTTGTGTTCTTTTATTTTCCATTGAACTTTTTGCTTAGTATTTGCTATTTGTATTCATAATAAATCTGCTTAGTTTTATTTGCTTAAGTTGTAATATTTGGCAATATAAAATAATAAAAGGACTGCCTCCCATTTCGAGGCCAGTGCCCCCAGCACGGTACTCAGAGTGTGAGTTTGTTTCCTGCATCGAGAACAGACAGTTCCGGGGACTACATTTCCAAGGCCTTCTTCTAAGGTGAGTCACGCGCTTATCTTTACAGAATTAGATACCGGTAATGTTTCGTCCTTTGCAAATAGACATTCCTTATTTGGGTGATTCAAGTGATGTTTATAGAATGCAGCAAACATGGTGGAGAATGCGGGCACTGTTTAATTGAGTAATTAATTGTTTAATTAATACTGTTATTGATGCTGGGTATTATTACATTCTTGTTGTCCTTGGTGATTTATTGATGATGAAAATAGTTGAAGTTACTAAGTAAAGATACATTCCATTTACAAACTAGTTTTTCATGTGTGGTTTTAAGTCTACTCTGCGCGCACAGAACTGAGAGTATCTGAGAGAAGAGACAAGTAAAACTGAAAACTAGGAAACCTACTAGAGGTGTAGGTTCTGTATACATTGAGTGTACCTCAAAGGAGGTAATACTGTGTATATGGCAGCCAGAGGGGCTGGACACGCGGGTCAGGCTGGACAGGTGATTGTCCATGCCTTTCCATCACCACAAACCATATGTGAGAGCATGCGATCTTGTTGGGTTTTGGGTCAAGGTGCAGCCCAGTCAGTTGGAGAGAATGAGTATCTCATGGTCTTGGTGCAAGGCCAATTAAAATTAGGTTCGTTGTTTAATCAATATCCAACAGGTACTAAGTTTAAAGTATTTTTAAATGATGTGGCAGTTCCGAGTGATATTCCAGCAGAATGGAAATGTGTGAAATTTCTCACACCTGAGGGTGTTGAGTTGCCTAAGAGTAAATCATGTAATGTTATTTTTGATAATATTAATGTGTGTGATGAAGTGATCTCAGTGCGGACTGAGAAGAGTGGGGAAGACACTCCGGAGAGTGGGTTAGAAGACGGTGAATTTGCAGACTTAAATGACGTTTTTGTGGATTCGGTATCTATGTTTAATATGCCACGGGAAAATGAACACCCCACCTGTCCGACTTTCGAGGTCCTGGTGGAGGAACAAAAGCCGTTGCCAATTAATCCACTACCGTACAATAGAAGAGGAAAAGACAGCCGAACAGAAATAAGAGACCCTTCACCTAAATATAGAAATAATTTTCCAACTAGTTCTGTCGGTCCCTACAGAATTAGAAGTTCACAAGCAGGACACTTGAGTGAAGAAATGGAGGAAATGTTACAATCTCCTCTGTTTCCAGATGTAGATCTGGAAGGCGCTGTACAAGTGGCAGGAAGCGAGACAGTTGATGAAATTATGAGTCGCACCGATTTATCACGCCCGGCTAAATATCAGCAGATAATGATGAAGGCGGCTGCGGGTCAGTATATTGTAGCGCGTTTCCTGGAAGATCTGGCTTGGGATGATCAACGGCCCAATCCTGTAAATAGGATTAGGGAAATATTTTATGTCTCGGATTCGGTTTTTAAACACAAATCGACGGTTGTTAAATTGCCTGAGCCGCCAGTAAGACCTAAATCTAAGTCGAACGTGAATCGAGTGAGTTTTACTGCGGATGGAAATGTGAAGGAACCCTCAAAAATTTGGGAAACTCCTAAAACCAGGCTGAGTCGCGCATTGGGTCGATATGCGGATTCTGAAAGTAGTAGTGATGATTCTGATTGCATGAATAAGAATGAACCTCTCAGTAGAGAGACTTATCCTGACACTACTGATGATGTAGAGTTTTCATCTGAGGAGACAAACCCAGATGACCCGGCTTCAATCATGAAAGCACTCGCATTAACCCCTACAACCAAAGTCCAAAACTCGGGCAACCAGTCGCGGGAGGAGTCGCGGTAACAGTCGTGAAAGCAGTCGTGATAGAAAAGAAAATCAGGCTATAGTTGATATTCATGCGTTTCATGCCTTAAATAGTATCAAGCATGATGCTAAACACGGGCCTCTCGAAAGAGCGCTGTGTGTCTTAGATCAAGGGAAGCGCATGAAAGCGAGTGAAGAAGTCATTCATCAAGTGGTAAGAGGCCATACAGGCAGTAAAGTTTCTCTTAAAGTCTTAGAGCAATATAAAAAAGCCCACGTAAAAGATGACAGGGGCGAGGAGCGTGCCGAGTTTAAAGATTCGGTCGAGTTGGTGGGCATGTGGCCCACCATGCGAGAAGTGATGGAGAAGATAAGGTCGCCTAGGGAAATGGTTAAAAGGTTGCAGGACTACTGTCGGCTGCAGCTACTTCCTGGGCTCGGTGATGTAATGATGATGGGGCCTGAGTCAACAGAAGAGAAATTGATTGAATGGGCCGTGAAATATGATCGGAAAACTAAACTGCTTAAAGAAAAAAATCGTAAAGAACAACCTGATAAGAAAAAAGGTAAAGATAAAAGAAATGACACGTCTAAAGATAAAAGTTTGAAGGAAAAAAGTTCCCAGGAATTCCGAAGGAGGAATCCTGGACGTAAGGCTAAGTCAGAACATAAATTCGTTGGTCAGAGAAATCGTTCCCAAAGTACTTATGTTAGTCAGGAAAGATGGGATGAAATGTCGCCTGAACAGAGACAGAAAGTCTTAGAGAGCCGGAATAAAGGCGGAAGGTCACAGAAGTCTAATGGTGGTTTTAAGCGCTCCGGGAAAGGAAATAACATGGTTGGTGCAGTGATAACTGCGTTCAAACAAATGGGTTTTCGGAAAGATGATGATGGTTCCTCAAATCATGGGAAAAACAAGGGGGAGGGGCAGGTTAGCCCCAGTGGAACTGGTTCAAAGTTCCAATTTAAATAGGTAATGGCGGCCTCTTTGAAGGACGCCATCAGCTCCAATCAGGTAAAAGAAATAGAAGGAGAGCTGAAAGTAGATTATAACGGCATTGAATTTAGGATTGACACAGGAGCTGATGTATCGGTGGTAAAAAACAAAGAGGCTGGAAATCTGGAAAAGAAAAATGTAATTAAGGTAACTGATTTTGCGGGTCACGTCAGGGAAAAGGATTTGTACCAGTTGGGTGAAATCGAAGTGATTTTGGGAGAAGAGAACCTTCTCGCCGGTGCTGATGCAAAAAAGATTATTGGCTGGATGAAAAAGGTTGACAAGCAAAAAGAAATAACTCGCATTTTGAGTGAAACTGTTCTCCCACAGCGTGAGCTGAATAAAATTCTACAGGAAATTAGCCCCGGTACGGCCGATAGTAAAAATGACTGTGGCCTAGTCGATGCAAAATACACATATGAGATTAAAGGTGGCATTCACAAACCTCAAAGACAATATCCCATAAATGCACAGGCTAAACCTGAGATCAGAGAAACTATTAAGGAATTGGTTAAGAAAGGAGTGATCAGTGAGACTGATGGAGCTCCTACCAACTCCCCAATTCAGGCTGTGCGTAAAAGTGACGGTTCATATCGCCTTGTTTCTAATTTTAAAGCTTTGAATAAAGTGAGTGTGCCAGATACAAGGTATCTGATTAATGCGCCCGATCTCCTAAGTGAGGTGAAAGAGGGGCGTATTATTTCTAAAATTGACCTGGCAAATGGATTTTGGTCAATTCCTTTAAGTAAAGACAGTCAGCCCAGGACAGCTTTTACTTTTGAGGGAAAACAATATTCCTATTCTCGTCTGCCTATGGGATTTAAAAATTCTGGAAATGTTTTCCAAAGTACGATTTTGGACATACTGGAAGGACTTCCGGTTCAAGTTTACATTGATGACATATTGATTGTCACAGATGATGTACAGGAGCATCTTGAGATTTTGGAAAAAACTCTCAAAAGACTAGTGAAGGCTGGATTGAAACCCTCCCTGAAAAAGATGGAATTGGGGAAGGAAGCTGTTGAATTTCTTGGTTTTAAATTCACAGGAAAATCGCGCGAGTTGTCTGAAACCATGTGCGAGCGGTTGGAGCGGCTCAAAGAGGAGCCGATTAAAACACTGAGGGATGTGCAGGTGCAGATGGGTACGTTGAATTATGCAAGAATCTTAACTCCCGATTTCGCTAAGTATTCTAAAGACATTTTTAACACGATCAAGGGGGGTAAATTAAACTGGACGCAGCGCGCAGAGAGCGCGCGGCAGAGTTTAATTGAGGCATTGCTCATGAGCGGGCAGCTTGCGCGCCGTGATGCGGAAAAGCCTCTGTGTGTTAAAATTGAGAATGGCAGAGAAGAGATTGAGCTTAAACTGCTAAATGAGTCAGAAAACATGCCTGTTGGTTTTTTATCAGACTCTAAAGATAAAGTGCACCTCACTTTCTCCCCGCTGAGCGCGGGTGATATTCTCGCTTCGGTTGCTAAAAGGCTTATTGCATTGAAAAATCTTGCACGCGATCAGCCCATAATCATTGAAGTTGACGGCTCTAAGGAGAATGAAATAGGACTGATCAATCGGTTAAAGAAAAATCTCGTGATGAACTTGCCTAGAGTCCATCAGTACAGATGGAATCAGTGGAAATGATTTTGGATGACATGCAGTTTCAATTTCGCGAGACGCGAGTTCCTAAAAAACAGAAAGTCACTGTTATTCCGAAGGGATATGAGTATGTGGCTTATACCGATGGGTCTAAAACAAAAGACAGCACTGCGTGGGCATTTATTCTGAAAAAGCATGGTGAAATTGTAGCACAAGCGCGCGGAGAAACTGTGGGCTCTGCACAGGAAGCAGAAGTGTTTGCTGTTGCGGAAGCGCTACAGAGAGCCAAGGCGCTCGGCGCGATGCGTTTGGTGCTGGTGTCTGACTCTGATTACGTAGTCAGAGGAATTTCTGAGTACCTCCCAGTGTGGCGAGTGAATGGTTTTCACAGCGCGAAGAATGCGCCGCTGCAGCAGAAAGAGAAGTGGGTAGAGATTAATGCTCTGTCACAAGAAATGGAAATCATTCCATTACATCAGGTCAGCCATACGAAACAAGTGACACCTGCTGCGCAGGGTAACATGGAAGTGGACAAATTAGCACGTAAAGTGTATGCTGTGATTGACAAGGAGGGGAAGTTGTTAAGAGAGCTGCACGATGCTCTCAGTCATTGTACCACAAAATATTTAGGTAAATACCTAAAAGCTCAAGGTTTGAACATACCTAACTACAAAGAAAAATACCATCGCATAAAAATGAATTGTGAGTCTTGCAGGCGCGCGATGACGTCACGTTACTTCGGGGAGGGGACCCTCCCACATGATTTTGAAGGACAAGAAATAAGCATTGATTTCGCTGGTCCTATTTTGCCAAGCACAGCGAGGAAAAATCAGTATTTCCTCTGTGCTATTGATAACTGCACGAAAGTGACTATGATTTGGCCGTGTTCGAGAGCCACAGAGGATGTAGTTATTGGGTGTTTGAAAGAATGGTTTAGATATCATGGTAAACCGTTGTCAGTGCGTGCAGATGGTGCACATAACATTTCCGGAAAGAAAGTCAAAGATTTTTTAACTGCTGAGAATGTCAGGCTGGTCAAATCAGTGAAATATCAGCCTCAATCTAATGCATTTGCTGAGAGGCAAATAAGAAGCATTAAAGAGTGGTTTACAAAGAACACATACTAAAAATGCATGGGATTTGAACATCACTAAATGCCTGCATTTTATTAATCACAGGGTACGGCCGAAAAGCTGCGACCCTGCAGGCGATGTTGAAGGTTATAGGTTACAGGCCCGGCGGTAGGAGATACCGTGTACATACAACGAACCACCACGAAAGGTAGGTTCAAAGCGAAACTAGGTACTCGTGATATCGTTAAGTCCATCCTAGGTAAGGATACGGTTGAACTTGAAAATAACGGTATTAACTCATTAAGAGATTTAATATGGCGGAAGCAGTCACAGTAAAATGTGAATCAGGAAGTTCAGGGAGCAGGAGACTGCCCCCGGCGCAGAGATTAACAGCGATTATGTCTCAGAGAGGACTGGTAAGAGTTCAGAACGTAACTGGAAGTTTGGGTAAAGTTGCAGCGTTAAATTCTGAAGGACATAGGACTGGAGGGAGTCTGATGACTCAACCTGATAGTTTAAGCACCCTGACCCTATACAACCCTCAAGATTGTGTCATTTGTGATAAAGCATGCACTCAAGTGTTATGGTGGGGATTGGAGAGCCAGCGGCCTCCAAAGTCCCGTTTGTATGAGAGTAAGGTTTATAAGAAACCAGTGTGGCAGAACTGGCCGTTTTGTCCCGATCCCTGTGCCATAGGTCAGGTGTCAGTGTGTGGGGAATGTCGGCTGAGACACCCCAAAGTGGTGATCATGGAAGAAGTGTTACAGGCAAAGTGTACATGCCTGAACGCCCTGGAGTGTGTCTCATGTAAAAATACATATAGACTCATGGGCATAGCGTGTCAATGTTTATGGAATGGAAGAATCCTTGAGCCATGTCCGAGGTGTAGCGAGTTGACTGCAGAGGGGACGCTCACAGTAGTCAGCCGGAAGGAAGTCTGGCAGACTAGGAAAAGCACGGGGTGCGTGGGACTAAATCATGACCCAGGTGTCACCCAGCGTGCAGGCATTGCAGCCGGTCTGGAGTGTGACCCAAGGGGGCTGATGCCGAGACATGAAGCAGCGTTGCTAAGTGCCAGCTTAGGTGTTGGTCAGCCTATGGCACAAGGCTTACCTGTTTTAGAGTCTGCAATTAATTTTGGTCCATGGAGGGAACAGGTGACCCACAGTGGGGTCATGGCTGTACACTGCAGGTTGGGGAGGCCTGAGGACCAGATCTCGGGTTGGTTGTTAGCTAGGAACAGGGACGTGGCGGGTGAGGACACTCCCACATGGCTGAAGCTTAGATGGTCCGACCTGTCCATCCTTGTAGCTGAATCCGAGGGCCCATGGGACACACACGTGTATGTTCCGATGGGCGAGAGAGAGACCAAAGTAGACAGGACTGTCTATGAAACTGAACTGACGGTGGAGGCTGTCAGACAGAGTATGGTTACCCACTCCAGGAAAGTGGATGTGGTCTTACTCAAATCCTCCCAAGAGGGGGAAGGTGGTGAGTTGAAAAAAGGATGGGAGTCTAGAGTACTTCCCGTCGAGGTGAGAGTCATGAAAAACCTGACTCAAAGCACGCTAGGAACTTTCATAGCAATTGAAGGAGTAAGCTGTGAGATCAGAGCTATTAGCAGCCCACACTATGAGGAGAAAAGGAAGTGGGGCAGAAAGATATACTATACTAAAATGCTTTAAGGCCGAAAGGCCGAAATGTAGATGTGCGACATGTTTTGTTTATATGTTGCAGATGCTCAAAAAGAAGTTGAGCAGGAGAATGGTTCACAGAGGATCACTGGATCGAGAAAAACTCCTGGATGCTCTGGAATCCCGTCAAAAACAGAGAAGTATAGCACACAGAAAAATAAACACAATAATCATAATTGGAAGCTTAATCGCCTCCTTAACAGTAATTATAATTCTACTTGGAGTAGGTCTTACAATTGAGACCGAAGCACAAGTATTTCACTGGTTTCCGTGTCCAACACACAGTGAGATACAACGCATTGTATGCCCTGAGCGCCTCAAGCGGATAGAGGGGAATCGCAGTCTCTGGCAGAGTGAACTCGAGGTGTTATTTTCATTGCAAAACCACACTCTAGAAACTGTGAACGTGAGTATATGGCGAGGCTGCTTTAACCACAGTGCAGGGCTGAAAGTTAAAAAGGAATCAGCAGTTCACTTTATGAAACTGTTTAATATAACGGAGAATAATGTAACCATCAGCCGCGTTGTCAGAATAGCTCCAGAGAATGAGACTCACATTAAAATCATAAGACATAATTGGAATGTCTCGGACCCCTGCAGTAGCGTGTTTGTAAATAACGTTTTTTACTGGATGGGTATTTATCTAGGTAAAACAGTAATTGAGCCAAGTAATTACTGTGGCCAGAAAATGAGAACAAAGACCAATGTGTATGCAGAAGATGGTCCCAAATTAGCTGATAAATTAGAAGACCCTCCAAAACCCTTGGCCCAGCGGACACATGACAAATCCCAGAAAACAGATTGGTGCACAAAGCGATGTAGTCATACTAATCCTCTAGGTTACAATAATTCTAGAACCATTGTAATTTGGTCAGGGCTTAGCAAGCCCCATATCCCCTATGAGAATTTAGAGTGGACTACCTGTTTTCTAGGAAGTTTCTATTATCCTAAGTGTTCTGATCCAAATTGTACGCTTTACTTTACTGGAAGCAAAGGGCAGATAAAAGAGAGCTTAGCCCATTGTGCACAGGCAGATTCTGAGCATGTAGATAAATATTGGGTTTGTACAGTTGAAGCATCACAGAGATGGAACCTCACAGACTTCGAGGTAAGTATGCACCACATCTCTAAAATAGTATCTCAGAATAAACTGTTTACACATATGAAATGTGCTAACAAGAAAAGGAAGGATCACAATGTGGCTACATGTGGTCTTACAGATCGAGAGAGAAACATCACTCAATGGTATAATGCATCCCAAGTGGGAATTCATCCTCATTTCTTAACAGGCCTAGGCCGGAGGGTAGAGAGGCCAGTCAATATTTATAATCCTCCGGGTTTACATGAATCTGAGGCCCAAAATTGGACTATTCTAAAATACATAGCCACAGTGGCTGATCAAAACATGAGAATGCTATTGGCTTTGCATACTCTTCAATGGCCAGTAGTTACCACCATGAGTGATAATAATAAATGCATAAACGACACCATAGTATATCCTGTAGGGATGGTGTTTAACGGGTATAGATGGCAAAATTATCACCCCTGGAAACTCAGAGCGAGTTTAGCCCAAATATATCACACTAGAAGAGGTGAGTATGCTAAGAATGATAGTGATAGATGTCCCTTTTGGTTCCCTACCATGCCTCAGTGTTCCTGGGGATGGAGAGAGCAAAAAGAGGCAGTAGATTCGGGAAATGGTATCCCGACACAGGGAATAGACACCCCTGTGCCTTTACACACCTGCTCAGTCGATTTAAACAAGTACGAGTGGGAAGCATGGGTGGATTATGGTCTCAACATGTGCAGACTGCTGTATAGCAGCAGAGGAGCCGCTACTAGCCAACCTGGTCGACAAGTGTTATACCGACTGTTCCAAAGACAATTAGTAAATCTATGTCAGACCTCAACCTTGATTAAATTTAAGACACCACCAGACCTAACTACTCAGGTCACCACGTTGATTGAACCCTCGTTCATAGGGGCAAATTGGGCATGGGTACATCACATGCATCTGGACATAGGCTACCCAGGTCAAACTAAGTGGTCGGCCGGCTGGGCGACCGATTTGAGAAATGCATTCGTGGGAGTGGGCGACGTATTTGTACAGGGTTTTGATACAGTCACAAAAGTAGCAACAGATGGGTGGAACGTAGTGGGTAATAGTTTCCATCGAGCTTGGGAGTGGTGCAAATCCGCGGCCAATTGGATCGCTAAGTGGTGGTGGATATTTTTGTAATTGTAATCGCTTCAATTTTATTCCTTGCTATTGCCAGCAAGCTAGTACGCCTCTGTAAAGATTTGCAACTTTGCAGATGCATGAGCGTTGCTTGGAACATGTTAACCTGCAAGGTTATTAGAAGAACTCAGCGGAAGTTCAAAAGGGCGAAAGATCAGCATGAACTCAAGAGGCTATTGAAAGCCGCGGACGGGCGAAAAAAGGTCCGAGGCAAACCACATGGGGGGCGTAATCGCAAAATGTAAAAATGTGGCCCTGGGCCTAGATAAAAGGCATGCTCCATAAGACATGTCTAGAGAGCGGAGACTGATTAAGGCAGAACCAACATTCTAATTGCATTGTAGCCAGGATCCCAAAGATTTAGAGATGGCAGTAAATCAAACATTCGACAGCGTCAATGCAAATGACACATCAAGTATTCCAGTTGATCCAGAGGCGGATGCCTTCGGAACCACTAAGTGGGTGAGTGTCGGTCTCCAACTCACTGTATGGACCGTTTGGATAATTTTGAAATCATTAGAAAGAAATCCTGGCTACCAACTTTTTATACTAGCTACTTCCATCTCGGTGATTTGTTTGTGTGGAGAAGTTACTCCAACTATGATCGCGGCCAGTCTGGTGACTGGAAGTAAGGGATGGAACCAGCTAATTAAGGCAAGGGGAAACATTGCTATCATGATTCATATGGCTACGTACACTGCCGGAATGTGGATAATGTATTATGTAATATGGTTGACTGTTTATATCAAGGTGATACTGATAGGGCACAGTCTGTGGGTTGTATTGTATTGCATTATTTGTAGTGGATGGCAGGCGCAATCCTGGAAGCCAGTAAGGCAACTGTCTGTCACAGGATGTTTATTTGTAATGTGCAGATCCCTAGGAGAAATGTATGATATTCAGAGTTGTAATTTTTTAGCCATTTTGTTTTTAATGATGGATCAGACGAGTGTATCTAAAATGAGCAAGAATATACGCCGCCTGAGAGATGAATGTTGTTAAAGGTTAGCGGAATAAAGAAACCAATGTTTGCTGCTAAGAAAAGCTTGCTTTACATGTATTGAATAGTTATAAGAAAAGTATATCTATGTACTGATAAGATATGTTAAAATTTACTTGGAAATGTTTTCTTTCTCTGTCATGAGGATTAAGTCAAGGGAAAGCAGTGAAGCCCATGGTAGGTTGTTGGAGGGTAAATTACCATTCAGGTACCAAGCCAGAAGGCTAAAACTCCATTATCATTGGCAAACCCTAGTAGGTCTGGGAGAAACTCCTAGAGGGGGAAATACCTCAGCGGGATGGAAAGGACGGTTGGATTCGAGCGTGTGCAGGAGGAAAGTCGGGTAAGAGGCAAAGATCCCACGTGAAACCGTGACTTTGTGCTCTTCGCAGGTAGCAGTAGTGGAGATGAGCGGAAGGCTAACACCTATAAGGCTCCGCCGGCTAAAGAAACTGCTCCAGTCCCGTGGTCCCAGCCGCTCTATAACCAGGTTGTTCTTTCATCCAGAGGCCGAGGGAAAATTGACATTGAAACCGGTACCTGCTCAAATTGGAGTCCTTCAGAGGCGAGCACCAGCACGAGGGAGAGACCTCGACTTGGGGGCTCCGGCCTATGAAGCGAAATTATATAGGGAGTATCACCCTGAGACTGACCAGTCTCATGCCCGAATCTGGCTCTTTAATAAGGTAAAGAATTTACTCTTAGTCACTGAAAGAGTCCTAAGAGTTAACATGTGCTTCCCTGTGATTCCTCGAACTGAAGGGGTAAAAAAGATTAAACAGCAAGGGCATGTGCCAAGAGGGGGTGTTGTGGAACCCATTAATGCTTTAAACTGTCATATGTCCCAGCTTACATTAGGAGATGTATTGCAGGAAGTTAAAGGTGTTACAGAGGTCAGAGCTCGACGCAGACTGGAGAGGAAACGCACGAGACGCCTCGACAGACCCCGTGTGCAGTACGCGCACCCAGACAAGGGAACAACACCTGCACGAATGTGGTTACCAGAAATATTCTGCATGCCTGAAGATAAGCAGTGAGGAAGTCAGGTCTGAAGGGACAGAGCATCCTGTTCTAAGTCTGGCCGGAAGCCAGCCCCAATACCCAAATATGTATTGTGTAAAATGTGTTAGGTTAGTCTGTAGCAGTATAAGCTTATTGTGTGATTGCTAGAAGTTACCATATAAGGTCAAGGCCTGCTAATTGGTTAAGATGCATAAGACTGCTAGGACAGAAGTCACAGGACGAAGGTATAAGAAGGGTTCTCCTTTGTTCTTCTTGGTTCTTCCTTTTGGGTTCGTGGGGCAGTGTTAGCATACATTGTTAATTTGAGTTCACAAGACTTTGTGTTCTTTTATTTTCCATTGAACTTTTTGCTTAGTATTTGCTATTTGTATTCATAATAAATCTGCTTAGTTTTATTTGCTTAAGTTGTAATATTTGGCAATATAAAATAATAAAAGGACTGCCTTCCATTGCGAGGCCAGTGCCCCCAGCACGGTACTCAGAGTGTGAGTTTGTTTCCTGCATCGAGAACAGATGGTTCCGGGGACTACATTTCCAAGGCCTTCTTCTAAGGTGAGTCACGCGCTTATCTTTACAGAATTAGATACCGGTAATGTTTCGTCCTTTGCAAATAGACATTCCTTATTCGGGTGATTCAAGTGATGTTTATAGAATGCAGCAAAACAGCGCGCACACACACACACAGACACACCTCCCTTGAGCCCTGCGTCTGTCGGATTTCAGCGGTCACGGAAAGACTTTGAAGCAGTTTATATATGAATCTAAGCTTGAACTTATCAGCATTGTAAATATATAATACTTACCCTGAAGTTTAGTTTACCACACACAAAAAACAGAAAAGTCATTTCTGGTAAATCAACGGAATGTGTAGTTTATTTACAGTAATTCATTAAAAAATGAATATACATTGTACAGTACACGGTAAACACGGGAAAGATTACAAAATGAAAAAACAAACAGTGTCTACTTTATAAACAGCTTAGTATGTGCGTCGAGATGCTGAAATCCCTTGCATGTTTTTGCTTCCAAGTGGAGAGATATTTGACCGATAGCCTAGAACAAAAGATCTATAGGTGTGATCACAACCCCCTCCGACCGACCGTGCCATCAATCACTGACCACCTCAGAAGTTCCCTCCAATGTATGGCTGCAATACTTGTTTTGCAAGTATTTTTAACACCAATCAAAGGCTTCAAAGGGGCAGTTATCGGCTATGACACGTTGAAGGAGAACTTAATAGTTCTCAAAAATAGTGTAAATGTCTGCAACAATCACTAACCATTAAAATGTTTTTTTTTTGTAATTAAACACGAAAATATTAATTATATTTCCATATATATACATACACACACACACACACACACACAAGGGCGTAGGTTTGCTACCTATGACTCCAACTAATACCCCATCCACAAATCCCCTTTTTTCCCCAATATCTTATTTTGTATTCAACAAAATAAAGAAAATCATTAAAGTTTGGAACCACTTAAGGAGTAAATAGTGAGTAAAGTTTTTTTGGGGGTGAACAATGGCTTTGACCCTAACTCTTCCCCTCTGACTGCACTAGGACCGGACAGCATTGCCACCTGATGAAATAGCGTGACAAAAAAGTGAAATGTCAGTTCAAAACTTTTGCCAAAAACACTAATGAATCACTTACATCCTCAGCCTATCACTCCTCATAATGCTAAATATTAGTATAATCAACATGTATAATACACGCACACATATTATATGTTATATACTGTATAATCAACATTCAGATTGACCTCCTGTGAACTCACCTCTTCACCTGAACTACAACATGGCTGATCTGCTTCTGTCCCCTAATTGAAAAACATTGAGGGATTCCTTATGAGCATGGACAGAGAATGCCTCAGCCTATTATTGGTAACAATGTTAAATCTCAGGACAACTACAGTGGCTTGCAAAAGTATTCGCCCCCCGTGAACTTTTCCACATTTTGTCACATTACAGCCACAAACATGAATCAATTTTATTGGAATTCCACGTGAAAGACCAATACAAAGTGGTGTACACGCGAGAAGTGGAACGAAAATCATACATGATTTCAAACATTTTTTTTTTTTACAAATAAATAACTGAAAAGTGAGGTGTGTGTAATTATTCAGCCCCCTTTGGTCTGAGTGCAGTCAGTTGGCCATAGACATTGCCTGATGAGTGCTAATGACTAGAGAGCACCTGTGTGTAATCTACACTCTCTCCATCGCTGTCTGATATACAGCACAGGTGTTTAGGTTCTGTTACCTGACAAAACAGGATAAACACATGCCATTTAAACAGCAATCATTTTATTTCACTTTTTCTGAGTCTTAGTGTGCAAACCTCGAATCAAATCATTAATGTTCGCCAAGTAAGTGAATGCATTTTAAAAACTATTTTTCTGAAGTGGATTGTCTATTGGTGTCAAACTAATATACTAATATTGCCATATGGCTAGAATTTTGTTACAATACTTTCACAATACTGATTTCTGACAAACAGTCACTAGATTAGGAGACTGACAGGGATCATATTTATACTTTTACATTTAGCTATTTAATCTGCTGTTAGTTTTACGTCCGTATTCACAGACTATATCCTGGCCTGCTGTACTGAATGTGAGTCCACTGCATTTGGCGCTGCTTGTGTCTGAACGCGCTGAATGTGTCTGAATGACAATGGAATAGGACGTGTGAGTTGCACCGGTCACACACACACACACATAATAAATATATATATATATATATAATTAAATTCTTAAAACATCTTGTTCACCCATGCACTGAAAAAAAGAACTTGTAAGATTTACTTGATAAAATCCTCATAACAATTTGGACACAGATTTTAAGTAAATTTTATTGCTCCAATATTAAGGCTGAATCCCAACCCTTCCCCCTACCCTTCCATTTGACGCGTTCACGTGCAGGGGTAGTGTCTCATTTCTCTTTTGGTTGGAGGTGTAGGGGGAGGGGGGAAGGGCCAGATAGCCCTCCAAACGAAGATTTTTCAGGACCTCACTTCAAACGAAGGGCTAAGCGAAGTTTTCAACATGGCTGCTCACTCAAGCAAACAGACCCATAAATGTTAAGTCATTTTTGCCATTAATAAAGATTTTTATGACAAGTTTTCATTGTATGTATATTACCTTTAGTCTTGCGTCTGTGTTTATGGTGATGTTCTGTAAAGAAACGTTTGCAAAAAAAATCGCTAAAGTTTGCTAGCGGATAGCACATATTGCACAATATTACAAATATATATTTTTATGTCACATACACTTTACTGCATGCTACAAACAAATATGAAAGTTCAGTAGCACGGCATTTTGCCGAGCATTTGATAACGCATTGTTTGTTTTGCTTACGGCCATAAACTATTGTTTTGCTTACACTATTCTTACTTATTGCAACGTGACCACAGTTTTGTAATTTATATTCTGTATATGGACGGCTGAGGAAACCCGAAGACTCATCCGTGTTCGTGGTGAAAATGAGCAACTTTTTTAAAAATCGAAATACGGCGCAAAAAACCTTTGGGAGTGAGTAATCTCTCTTATTGGAATGTGTGATAAACATCGGCGCATGTCCTCTGACGTAACATGGACACACAGGAATGTAAATGAACAATGCATTTATGACCCAAAAAATAAACGCTTTGAGATGATTTATTTGCCGTATGGTGTGTTTATTTGAATATGTTCAGTAAATTTATGAATTACACTCAAAGTGTCAACGAAACCGGTTTGCAAATAATTTGTGTGTGTGTTAGGTGATGTGAGAGTGGGTTTTTCAAACTTGCAGTAAAACATTTTTGGGGGCAGTTTTTGATTCCCCCTTATCTAAGTACTGTAGTCTTGGGTTAAAAAGTCTGCATTTCAACATGCATCCCCCACCTCCAAAGACTAAGCTCCTGTTGGTATAGCTCTTAAGGTCACTGTGGCACGCAAACCCCCTGACCACAATAAGGTGGCAATCCCTCGGGGGGGGGAGGTGAAAAATACAAATTAAATAAAATAAATTATCCTTAATCCAGATTTTATCAATCAACGACATAATATTTATCTTAGCTGGATGGTCTAATTCTCAAAACCGTTTAACCTAAAGAAAAACATAACACACTATAACTAGAATATTTACAAAACTGAAAGGTTTTCTTATGAATAATTAAAAAAAACATAACTCAAAAAGATCATATGTTTATTTATATATATATATATATATATATATATATATATATATATATATATATATATATTTTATAGTAACTGAACAGCTCTCTTCTCTCCAATCCACTCATACACCACAGTCTCCTATTTCTCTGTGCGCGCGCTGCAGCCTGTGAATGAATACACGCAGCGGAGGTTTTACATATTTAAAACGTAAAAAGGTGTCTCCATCATAAATAGCCCTGAATTAACTATATATATATATATATATATATATATATATACATGTTTTGTGAGATTTTCCCTTACTTGGTTTTATCAATTTATATTACTCCCTATAATAATGTAAACATTGCTAATTTATGTTTTGGAAAGAAACTTAAGTAATTATTTCATCTATATCTTTCATAAATCACACAACTAAAATATAATTAAACAGTTTATTCACCAACATTACCAAATATTTGTGACATTCACAGTCTAGATCCAAGTTGTCTTTTTAATAAAAGTGCATTCAGCTAAATTTTGCATCCATAGAAAAAAACTGAACGGCACCAGGGCCTGAAATACTTGTTTTAAACAAAATTGTGTAAAATAATAAATAAATAAAATACAGCATTCATTTAGAAATAAAATGCAGCAGAAAATACTTTAAACAAACTGTAGAATAAACGTTAAAACGTAATAGCCCTCTGAAGCAGTGAAGTTGCAACTTTCAAATCAGCACTCTGGACTAGTGCACTTAAAAGTATGCCATTGAAACCTTAATGCTTGAAAACATTTTAAGCTGAACATCTAAACACAACATGTAAACACTTGTAGTCAAGCCAAATCAAATGTTTTAAGATGATAACTTCATCTTTAAAGCTTGCACTTTTGGTGATAGCTTAATCCCATCAAGTTCTAGAAGAACTTTCTGAAAATAGCCTCTCCTTCAAGGATTATGGATACACCAACCGGTTCTTCCCCTTCAACAGCACGGACGACAAGGATTTTAAGAAGGTGTCACTTCGTCTGTCCCCCTGCATAAAATTTACAAGAAAATAAATCATTTATTTTGAGAAGCAAAAAAAATCTGAATTGCTTCAACCTGTGCTGACTTCATTGAGAAAAAAATAATAATAAAAATAAATGATAATAAAAAAATGACCATCACTTCATATACTTCATATTGTTAAACTTGGGTTAAATTGCTTTATCTTGCATCAGTAAAACATGGCATGAGATGGCTTTACAGTGTCAGGAAATCCTATGATGAATGCTGAGTTTGTATTTAAAAGGGTTAGTCCAAACATGAAAATTCGTTCAATAATTACTCATATTTATATATTCATTTGCATTTATATGCTTCTGTCCAATACAACAAACACTATATTCAAGGTATTAATAAATTGTATAATTAATAAGAAAACAATGCTTTACCAGGCAATCATCAAAGAGATCCTCTTCAGATTCACGTCTCATCTTTACGCTTTGTTTCTGTGAAAATATTTACATTGTATCATTACATAATCTTTTATTCGTACAACTACATTTAGGCCTTTATCCAAAGCAAATTACAAAAGAGGAAGGCATCAAGCATGTCAAGCAGTGCTACTAACACAAAGTTTCTGACACCATTAGAAAATACAAGATAGAACAGTGAGGGATTAAGGAAAAAGTGAGAAGCAAGAATCATGTGTGCAAAGATTAAGCATGTAGGGTCACAGGATGACTCGACTTATTTTTATTGTCTGCAATGCGATTTAGACAAATTAGAACTGCGGTAAAGCCAGCCGCGGTTCAGAAAAACACGGTCAAGCCAGCCGCGATTGATTTTAGTGTGCGCACATATTACAGTGATTACGGTAGTTTCAGGACCGACACAGAGACAACGCGCTTTCAGAGCGCTTTTCATTTAGACGCCCAGGACTGAGAGATAATACAACATGCTCGTCAATTTTTACTTGCTTATTTATTTGCATTTCTGCTTTAATATCCGTGTTATTTATTGGTGACTTTGACGGTTGTCTGTTACAATATTTTTCTTAAATATTCACCATTCAAATAATTGTTTTATGTAGATAAGTTACAGCAGAATTCGTAGAAAACAGACAAAATAATGTATTTAGTCTTTCTAAATACCAGAATTGATTTTTATTTTGTTTTACTGTTCAAAAGTAGCAGTTATTCTTCAATGAATGTTTTCTATAATGAGGATTAACGTCTGCTTTGGAAGAGAGGTCAAATAAACAAATGTTCACAATGGGGAAAAAAAGTTAAATAAAATGCCTTTATTTCACTTCAGAGGCCTATGAAAAAATTAATTCTAGTAAGTATAAAACGCCATGGTCAGTTTTTATCCCATATAATGTACACACATTATATGATAAAAAAAAAAGTAGAAAAAAAACAATGATCAGTTCTTATTCAGGACGTCCCATACTATATACACACCACATATGAAACTATTTTACTGCAGCATTTTTCAGATATGGGGCATTATTACATTTCAAAGGGGTATAAAGACCCCATTTCTAATAAGTGTAAAAGCTAAACTTACCTCGAACATGACAAACTCCAGCTGCAGCCACGCCGTGTTGTAACCTCCGTGATGATTCCCAACCGACTGATACTGTACACAGCGCGGGCACAGCGACTCCAAACACGCATGCGCAGTTTAATGTGCACACATTTTCGGCTTCAGTAGACACACAATACTTCAGACTGAAACAGAAAAAAAACAATGATCAGTTCATATTCAGGACGTCCCATACTATATACACACCACATATGAAACTATTTTACTGCAGCATTTTTCAGATATTGGCCATTCTCTCTGTGTTGTTCATGAAACTACCGTAATCGCTGTAATATGCGCGCACACTAAAATCAATCGCGGCTGGCTTGACCGTGTTTTTCTGAACCGCGGCTGGCTTTACCGCAGTAAATTAGAGCTGCTGTCAATACTGTATGAACATATGTACAGGTTCTTTACTCGTAACTCATTAATAAAGTTCGGCTTCAGAAAAAAAACGTTTATTGCTAGTGCTCTTTTACCATTTAATGCTTTAACACACACGACTCAGTTTGTTCAGAAATGGCATCTAACTGGCGAGGCTTTGTCTGAACACGCCGTTTTCACTCGGGTTGGGGGTAAGAAACACACTTCTCGGTGTATTAATCCGCGCGCTCGGTTCGTTATTATTTTATTTATTTATTTATTTACCACAGGACCCATGGGGGCTCCGTAGGTTCAGGTTTTTACACGAAAACGGTGTTTTGTGAATCTCCACACTATTAAAAACTGAAATTGCTAATTGTACGTCCTGAGATTAAGATGAACATTAATTGGGAGTCATGAAAGCGAGAATCACATCCAAAAAAGAAAGCTAAACTTACCTCGAACACGTCAAACTCCAGCTGCAGCCACACCGTGTTGTAACCTCCGTGATGATTCCCAACCGACTGATACACAGCGACTCCAAACACGCATGCGCAGTTTAATTTGCACACATTTTCGGCTTCAGTAGACACACAATACTTCAGACTGAAACACGACTGCCCCCTACAGGTAATGAAGGGCATGTTCACAGCTTCCCGCACGCAGCCGCGCAAAGCCGCGGCAAGTCACGGGATCCCTTTTCTCGAAACGCAGGTTTTTAATGGCGACATCTGTATCTTGCTTAAACCGCTGAGTTTGAATAATCTCCGAGTACTAGGAAAACAAAACAAAAAAAACGGAATCAGGTGGCCGGGGGGGCGGAGCCTCAATGACGCGCTCCCCCAGCTTTCTCCATAGGAGTTAACCCTTTCATGGAGTAGGCTGTATTAATCCTCTGTTCCCTTTTCGAGGCTTCACTCAATGCTGCGTTAGAACGCTTATGGGAACTATCTTGCCGCATTGCTGGCCATGAAGCATGTGTGGAAAAACGCCATTATCTGGCTATATATAACCTCGGTCAGGTGACGTCATCTGATTAGATCAGGTGGAGGTTATAAATACCGGAAAGCCGGCAACAAAATCTCAGATAATTTGTCTTCATGCCGACTTGTGATCGCGTGTGTGCAGCAAGCATTTAAAAAAAAAAAAAGAAACCATTCTTAACAGAGAAAAAAAAAAAAAAAAAAAAACACCAGATATAATGGCCGAATTTAGTGTATCATGCCCGTGCGGTAACCGTCTTTCTCAAGACGATAGCCATAATCTCTGTTTCGAGTGTCTGGGTGAAAGCCACGCTCTCCTTGGACTTGAAGGAGAGTGTGGGCACTGTGATAATCTCCAGATGAAAGTGCTACGAGCGCGTCTCGCGTTCTTTAGGGAGCAACGAGCCGCTCTGCACTCCTGGGGCTCACAGGTTGATTTGGCCGAGGCACGAGAGACGGAGCCCCTCCTCTCTCTCGTCTCCTCCCCGGATCACTCTCTCTCTCCCTCCACCTCGCGAGTGCACCTCGGTGCTTAACGGGAGTGTTTGGGAGAGACTCACTCTCTTGCTTCATTTGAAATGGATGTAGCTACCTCAGAACGATCCTCTAGGGATGATAAAGAGTATGAGGAATTAATTGAGGTTATGTCACGCGCAGTTGAACGTTTACATATTGACTGGCCACAAGAGCAAGCTCATACAAAACGTTCCAAACTGGATGACAGATTTCTGTCGGGTGGCCAGGAGATGGCGCCACAACGGCGCTCTCTCCCCTTTTTTGATGATCTCCACAACGAGCAGAGGTGGAAAGAGTAATAAAATTTTGTACTCAAGTACAAGTACTGTTACTTCAGTGAAATTTTACTTAAGTACATGTAAAGTTACCATTATAAAAATCTACTCAAGTAAAAGTAAAAAGTAGCTCATTAAAAAAATTACTCAGAGTAAAAGTTACCGAGTTACTTTTTTATTTTAATTTTTTTTAACAGCGGCGGTGGGTTGAGGCATTCTAGCATAGTTCAAAAAAAGATGAGCAGATAAATCTCAAACTAGTTGTTTTTAACTGAAGGAACACCTTTGCATAATAAAGGTGTTGTCTTTCTTGTGCTTGAAAATCAAAGTGGTCACTTAAATATGGTGTTACGTCAGTCTAGGGTCATACAGCAAAAGAATGGTTCAGGGTTCTATTTTAAACTCTATGGAAATGGTGGTATATGGCAGAAAGAACTAGATCCAATCATTAACTGATGAAATAATGTTTGTATATATATATATATTATGTATATACACACACACATACATACACACACAAACGGAGGAGGAGGATCAGATTCAGCGTGGACCCAGGCCAAAATAATAAACAAAATGGTATTTATATTTAGTTATTTAGTAATATTTAGTTATATTTTTTATTTTTTGCAGATTACCTTTTTTATTTTTTGCAGATTACGCGACCAGGACATGATACACACACGCGGCGCAACGGAGCATTTATACAAAGCATAATATTTTTATTATTTTAGCATTTTCATTCATTTATTTTTTACTCAGTAGCGAATATGATTTAAAATGTAGCGAATTACAATACTTCAAACAAAACGTACTTAAGTAAAAGTAAAATTACAGATTTTTAAAACTACTTAAAAAAGTAGAAATACACAAAAAAGCTACTCAATTACAGTAACGCGAGTAAATGTAATTCGTTACTTTCCACCTCTGACAACGAGTTATCTCGTTCATGGAGACGTCCCTTTTCTTCCCGTATTTTTGTACCTTCAACTTCGTTTTATTCGAATATTGTTGATGCAAAAGCACAGTGTTATGTGATGATGCCCCAGATTGAGGAGACGCTCGCGGGCTATCTCGCTCCTGGAACATCATCCTCATTAAAAAAGCCAACCCTTCCCTCCAAGGCATGTAGAACTTCTTCTACCCTGTTAGGGAAGGCGTTCCAAGCAGCTGGTCAGGCCGGCGCTTCCTTGCACACCATGGCGGTTTTGCAGGCGTATCAGGCCGACCTGCTGAATGATCTGAGCACGAGCGGCAATATGAATCAGGAAGCGTTCATAGAATTACGCCGGGCTACTGATCTGTCCCTGCATGCAACGAAACAGACAGCCCGTGCTATTGGCCGTTCTATGGCCTCCCTGCTGTCTGCAGAGAGGCACCTCTGGCTAAATCTAACTGGCATTAAGGACAAAGATCGGTCATTCCTTCTCGATGCTCCCATCTCACCCTCAGGCCTATTTGGCGAAGCTGTAAATACTGTCGCCACCAGATTTAGAGAGGCCAGTCTCTATGAACAAGCTTTTGGGAAATTTATCCCACGCCGTTCCCAGGTGTCGAGGCCATCGGCCACCCAACCTCGACCCAATCTGAGTCTCGCTAGACGAGAGGCGCAGAAGGAAAGCGTCAGGAGCCGCGCACCCCCCCCGTAAGGACTGGGGTACGGCTCGGCGCCCCCCTCAGGCCGCCCCCAAAAAAATAGACCGCTCTGTCTTCTTCGCGAAGAAGCGTCCCTGATAGCAGAGCTCAGGACCGTGGGGGTGACCCCCCCTGGGGACGGGCACATAGGAGCATGCCCCCCTGGGCACCCCCAGGAGATCGATGTTCAGTTTCCGCCGCCTTTGGTGTTTCGGACAACACCGGTCTCCGACACGTTAGTCCTTCGGTCGCATCCTGCTATATTCCAGGACACCGAACCACTAACACCCCCCAGCCCAGTAGAAGTACTTGCACCCCTTTCGGAGAAGCTGGCAGCGTGGAAGCTACTGCCAAGCATATCCCCCTGGGTTTTAAAGACTGTAGAGAAAGGATACAGGATCCAGTTTGCATATCGCCCTCCGCGTTTCAACGGCGTGGTCTCCACTTCCGTGATACCGGAAAGGGCGTGTTTTCTGAGTTCCGAACTCCAGAAATTACTGCAGAAGGGAGCCATAGAACAGGTTCCTCCTCCAGACATGGAGTCAGGTTACTACAGTAGGTACTTCCTGGTCCCCCAAAAGGACGGGGGTCTGCGTCCAATTCTGGATCTTCGCGGTTTGAACCTGTAATTGAAAAATCATATTTTAATTATGTATTAATTCTGATCCTTGTAGTAAGTGTGTCACGTAGACGTTAGAAGTTTGAACTTGGTTGTCGAAGCTTAGAGACACAAGGCCGAGAACAGAATTGAAACAACCTGATTGTAGTTGCCCCTGAATAAATGATAAGGTATGGACATCTGGTCTGGGGCAGATAAAGAGTCATGAGTTTGAATGTAGGAACTTCATGTACGGGGTGTTGAGTATGTTAACAGAGATGTTTGTGTATAAAATAGGTCAGCTGGAGAAAGAGATCACCTTTCTCTATGCTGCAACTGTTTGCTGTATGAGACTGGTCCTTCTGCAGAAGTTTAAAATAAAACCTTTGTTACTTTGCTCTTACCCAGTGTATGAATTACTTGTCTTAATAATATTGGTTTCAGAATTTCCACCACAAACCGCTATCTCAAAAATGCAACTTCAAAATGTTGACCATAAAGACTATTGTTTCACAAATCCAACCACAGGATTGGTTTGTGACAGTAGATTTAAAGGACGCATATTTCCACATTTGTGCCACATTTGTGCCACAGCACAGGAAGTTCCTGAGGTTCGCTTTTGGGGGAAAAGCCTACCAATTTCGGGTTCTTCCATTCGGTCTAGCCTTATCACCCCGCACATACACAAAATGCATGGATGCAGTTCTGGCTCCTTTGAGACTCCAGGGCATCCGCATTCTGAATTACATAGACGACTGGCTAATCCTGGCCCAGTCTCAGCAGCTAGCACTTCGACACCGAGATGTCGTCCTAGCTCATCTTCACTTGCTGGGATTGAGACTCAACGCCACGAAAAGCGTTCTCTTTCCAGCACAAGTGACAACCTACTTGGGCGTCAGGTGGAATTCGATCGCTATGCAGGCACATCTGTCTCCTGCTCGCGTCGAATCCTTAAACAACGCTCTGAAGGAAATCAGACTAGACCAAGAAGTGACTGTTCATCACTTACAAAAATGTTTAGGCCTCATGGCAGCTGCATCCATGGTGATACCCTTGGGCCTCCTGCACATGAGAGCTTTTCAAATTCAAATTTCAAATTCAAATTCAAATTTTATTGGTCACATACACAATCATACAGTATAATATGCAGTGAAATGCTTTATACGACCGCCAGTGAGCTTAAAAAAAGAAAATAAAAGCTTGTACGTAAAATAAATAATCAATAAAAAGGAAATACTAAAGAAATAATTTTAACTAGTAAAATTAACTGTGCATAAGGGCATAATAAAATATTGCAAAAATATAGAAATATAGGATTAAAGTGTCAGTGGTTGTGCAAATATGCATGAAGGTGACATGTGCAATTGTCCAGATGTATGAGTATTTAGTGCAAGTGTGTATGAATGTGTCCATGATTGTCCAGTCAGTGTTGTGAGCTTAAAAGATGTTATTAGTCCTGTGTGGAGGTGTGATTGTGTGATTGAGAGACCTTATCGCCTGCGGGAAGAAGCTCCTCCTCAGTCTCTCTGTGTTGGCCTTTAGGGAGCGGAATCTCTTCCCAGACCGCAACAAAGAGAACAGTCCATTACTGGGGTGACTGAGGTCCTTCATGATCTTCCTGGCCTTAGTCCAGCACCGCTTGCTGTAGATGGAGTGTAGGTCAGGGAGCTCAGTGCGGATGATGCGCTCGGCTGATCGCACCACCCTCTGTAGAGCTCGTCTGTCCTGCATGGTGCTGTTCCCGAACCAGGTCGTGATGTTTCCCGTCAGGATGCAACTTGGAGGGCAGTCTAAAGTCTCTCAAGCGTCTGAGGTGGTAGAGACGCTGCCGGGCTTTTTTCACCACGGTGTTGATGTGACAGGACCATGACAGGTCCTGCGTGATGTGAACACCGAGGTATCTGAAGCTGTCCACTCTCTCCACTGGGCTCCTGTTGATGACGGGGGTCTGGTAGTTCCTCTCCTGCTTTGTACTAAAGTCCACTATCAGCTCCTTTGTCTTACTGACGTTCAGGAGGAGATTGTTCCTCTGGCACCAGTTCTACAGATTTCCAATCTCCTCTAGGTAGTCCGACTCATCATTGTTGGTGATCAGTCCGACCACGACGGTGTCGTCAGCAAACTTGATGAGGGAGGTGGAGTTGGTAGTGGCCACGAAGTCGTGGGTGTACAAAGAGTACAGCAGGGGGCTCAGAACACAACCCTGGGGGGCTCCAGTGCTGAGAGTGAGTGTAGCTGAGACATGACCGCCCATCCTTACTGCCTGTGGTCTGTCAGTCAGAAAATTGGAGATCCACTGACATATAGGTGAGCTCAGTCCCAGGTGCTCCAGCTTGGTGGTAAGTGTGGAGGGAATTATTGTGTTAAAAGCAGAGCTGTAGTCGATGAAGAGCATTTTAACATAATTCCCTTTCCTAGTGTCCAGGTGAGTGAGTGATGTGTGGAGGAGATGAGAGATTTCATCGTCTGTGGAGCAGTTCTGATGGTATGCAAACTGTAGTGGGTCCAGTGTGTCGGGTAGTGAAGAAATGATGAAGTCTCTGATAAGGCGTTCAAAGCACTTCATCACTACTGAGGTGAGGGCTACAGGGCGATAGTCGTTGAGAGAAGCAGGATGTGGTTTCTTTGGAACAGGAACAATTATGGACTCTTTGAAGCATGTGGGGATCACCGACTGAGATAAAGAGATGTTGAATATCTCAGTGAACACAGGTGCTAGCTGGTCTGCGCAGGCTCTGAGAATACGACCTGAGATGCCGTCTGGTCCTGCTGCTTTCCTGGTGTTCACTCTCTTGAAGGCTCTCCTCACGTCGTGCTCGGAGATGATGAGCGCGTTCCCGGTGCTGGCTGTGTCTTCCTGTCTGCAGCCGTTAGCGCCGCTAGCATTAGCGCCGTTAGCATTAGCGCCGTTAGCACCGTTAGCATTAGCGCCGTTAGCATTAGCATTGCTAGCATCTTTAGCTGCAGCCTCGAAGCGAGCGTAAAATGTGTTCAGCTCGTCTGCCAGAGTCGCGTCCACGTTCGTCATAACGGATGCTGGTGTTTTGTAGTCCGTTATTGTTCTCAGTCCCTGCCATAGGCTCCTAGAGTCACTCTGTTGAAGCTGTGACTCTAGTTTTCTCCCGTAGCGCTGCTTCGCCTCTTTCACCGCCTTCCGGACGTTATATGACGCAGCCTTGTACGGTTCCATGTCCCCCGACGCAAGTCCCGTGTTGTAGGCAGCTGTGCGAGATCTCAGAGCGTCGCGGATGGTTTTATCCACCCACAGCTTCTGGTTGGGAAACGTTCTGATAGTCTTTTTCTCCACCGTATCGTCTGCCAGCTTTTCAATAAATCCCACAACCGCTTCCGTAAACATGCTGACGTCATCATCGGAGCTGTTTCTGAACATGTCCCAGTCTGCGTCATCGAGTGCGTCCTGTAACGCGGCCACCGATTGGTCCGTCCAGCGCGCGACCTCCCTCTGAACCGGAACTTCCTGTTTCAGCCTTTGTTTATATTTTGGCATGAGGAAGATGGCGGCGTGGTCGGATTTACCAAACGCTGGACGAGATTGTGCCTTGTAACCGTCTTTGACCGTGGTATAACAATGGTCCAGTGTCCTTTCGCCCCTGGTGGGGCAGGTGATGTGCTGATAAAAGTTCGGCGATGCGCGTTTGAGGTTGGCACTATTAAAATCCCCCGCCACAATGAGCGCAGCGTCCCGGTGTTGTGTCTGGTGCTGTGTGAGCGCCTCATGCAGCTCGCATAAGGCCTTGTCTGTGTCTGCTTGTGGAGGAATGTAAACGGCACTGATTATGACCGATGTGAACTCCCGTGGAAGATAAAATGGACGACACATGATGGACAGTAGTTCCAGGTTTGGTGTGCAGGAGCGTGTAAGAGGAACAACGCTCACGCTGTTGCACCAGCTGTTGTTCACCATTAAGCACACGCCGCCTCCCCTTGACTTCCCCGAGTCCCGCATCCTGTCCATGCGGTGAACCGAGAAGAACTCGGCCGGCTGTATGGCGTGGTCTGGCACCGCTGGGTTCAGCCATGTCTCGGTGAAGCAGAGGAGATTGCAGTCCCGAATGTCTCTCTGGAACTTTATCCTGGCCTTGAGTTCATCCAGTTTGTTCTCCAGTGACTGGACGTTGGCGAGCAGGATGCTAGGCAGAGGTGTGCGGTGTGCACGGGCCCTGAGCCTGTTCTTCACGCCGGCTCGTCTGCCTCGAGGTCTCCGCTTCGCGTCGCGTCCATTGTTCTCCCTCAGGATCTCAATCGGCCAGCTCGGATCCGGAGTTAAAACCGTCGAATTGTGAGTACATTGTATACCAATAGAAACAAGAGTGTCTCTATCATACCTAATGTACTCAATGGTGGTGATTTTGCCGATTTTAAAGCACTGAAAACTAACTTAAAGAACAAAAACAAAGAAAAGGTGGTCGGAGCAGTTGTGACGGCAGCCGAACTCACCGGCACCATCTTGGATCTGGTTTTCAGCTGTGGTTAAGAGCCAGGGGAGTTCACACGAGAACAAATCCCCGAAGGCGGATAAGGGTTACGCGCAAAGGACTTCGTTCCCTTTCTATGTGGTTCAGACCCCGGTTTCTCGCCTTGGGTCCCACTCTAGGTCCGTCTTGTCGTCGCAAAATGCTAACGACAGACGCTTCCCTTACAGGCTGGGGCGCGGTCTTGGATGGCCGTCCAGCCCAAGGCGTCTGGAGAGGCCACCTTTTCGCATGGCACATCAATTGCCTCGAAATGATGGCTCTATTTTTAGCTCTACAGCATTTCCTCCAGCAGCTGAGAGGCTACCATGTCCTAGTGCGGGTGGACAGCACATCGGTAGTCTCCTACATAAATCACCAGGGCGGCCTGCGTTTGCGACGCTTGAACCAGCTAGCACATCAGGTTCTGCTCTGGGCTCAGGACAAGTTCCTGTTCCTCAGGGCGATTCACATTCCAGGGTACAGGAATGTGGGAGCAGACTTTCTGTCCAGACAAGCTGTGAATCACGGGGAATGGAAACTCCACCCCGAAGTAGTCACTCAAATCTGGGAGAGATTCTCTACAGCAGAGGTGGACCTCTTTGCCTCACAGGAGACTGCACAATGTCCCCTCTACTACTCTCTGACTCAACCAGCTCCCCTGGGTCTGGACGCGATGGCCCATATGTGGCCCAATTTACGCCTATATGCGTACCCTCCGATAACTCTGCTCCCGGGAGTCCTGGCGAGGGTCCGTCAACACGGTTTGCGCCTCTTATTGATAGCGCCCCGTTGGCCGGGCCGAGTATGGTTCTCAGAGATAATATCGCTCCTCGACGGCTCACCTTGGATGATTCCAGTGAGGAGGGATCTTCTATCTCAGGCGCAGGGGACAATATTTCATCCCCGGCCCGAGCTTTGGAACCTTCATGCTTGGCCCCTGAACGGGACCAATTGAGTCAAGCCGGCCTTTCAGCCGGCGTAATTGACACCATCCTAAGTGCTAGGGCTCCCTCCACTAGAAGGATTTATGCCTTCAAATGGAAGGTATTCGAGAGCTGGTGCATGGCAAAGCAGGTGGACCCAGTCCACTGCCAAATTGTTTCAGTGCTGGAATTCCTGCAAGAGAAATTGTCCTCGGTCTTGTGCCCTAGTACCCTCAGAACGTACGTGGCCGCTATTTCAGCCTGCCACGTCCTGTCTGAAGGGGTTACTCTAGGAAATCACCCTTTAGTTGCCCCTTTCATTCGTGGAGCTAAACGGTTGAGGCCACCCACTAGAGTCACGGCTCCCTCTTGGGATTTATCTATCGTGCTCGAAGGTCTGATCGACACTCCTTTTGAACCGCTAGAGTCAGCGCCCGACAGGCTTCTGACTCTCAAGATGGTTCTTCTTATGGCCATCACCTCTCTAAAGAGGATCGGAGACCTGCGTGCATTGTCAGTCTCCCCATCTTGCCTGGACTTTGCCCCTGGGCTAGTCAAGGCCATTCTGCATCCTCACCCAAACTATCTACCGAAAGTTCCTTTCTCTACCATGTACCCTGTCATCCTGGAAGCCTTCTGTCCTCCGCCCTTTGCGGATTCGGAGCAGGAGAAACTTCACCTACTGTGCCCAGTACGTGCTCTTCAGGCTTATGTCCACCACACCAGCCAGTGGCGTAAGTCAGAGCAACTCTTTATATGTTATGGAGGCCGCAACCGGGGGGCGGCCGCCACCACACATACTCTGTCACACTGGGTGAGAGATGCTATTGCCCTCTCCTATGAGGCGCGTGGACTCACTTCGCCCCTAGGAGTCAGGGCTCATTCAACCAGAGGGGTCGCCTCATCTATTGCTCTTGCAAGAGGTACTCCCCTGCAACAAGTGTGTGACGCAGCGGGTTGGTCCTCTCCGCACACATTTATAAGATTTTATAGTCTGGATGTCCATGCCACTCCAGGCTCACGAGTCCTCGGGTCAGCTTCCCGGACATGAATCTGAGACCTTCTCGGCCTTGTGCGCACACGCTACACAACCTTGGGGTCCAGACACCTGTAGTGCGGCGGCGTTGGTATTCTCGTTCCCATAAGCGTTCTAACGCAGCATTGAGTGAAGCCTCGAAAAGGGAACGTCTCGGGTTACTTTGCAGTAACCCTGTTCCCTGAGAGGCGGGAACGAGATGCTGCGTCCGAATGCCGCACTACCATGTGACCGGACGTCCATTCAGACAAATAATCTGAGGTTTTGTTGCCGGCTTTCCAGTATTTATAACCTCCACCTGATCTAATCAGATGACGTCACCTGACCGAGGTTATATATAGCCAGATAATGGCTTTTTTCCACACATGCTTCATGGCCGGCAATGCGACAACATAGTTCCCATAAGCGTTCTAACGCAGCATCTCGTTCCCGCCTCTCAGGGAACAGGGTTACTGCAAAGTAACCCGAGACGTTTTCCTGCCATTGACTGATTTAGTTGTTTAAATATAGTTAATGTGGAATCACAGAGTTATATGATGTAACCCAGATAGAAGAGACGCTTCAAAGCTATCTCTCTCTTGGGAAATTATCCTTCCTGAAAAGCTAGTACTTCCTTTGAAGCTGTGTAGACTTTCATCTTTCCTGAAGGGAAAAGCTTTTCAGGCAGCAGGTCAGGTTGGTGCTCCTTTGCACACCATGGCGGTTTTGCAGGCCTACCACGCTACCTGCGGAGAGACTTGAGCACTGGTGGGGCTCTCCAGATAGGACATATTGAAATTTCGCTGGGCCACAGACTTGTCTCTGCGTGCAACAAAAGCAGATGGCTCGTGCTATCGGCCGTTTTATGGCTGCGATGGGTTTCGCGTGGAGGCACTTGTGGTTGAATCTTAGGCGCATCAAGGATAAGAATCTTGCATTCCTCCTGGATGCCCCTATCTCGCCTTTCGGCCTGTTTGGCGATATCGTTAACTCGGTCGCCACTAGGTTCATGAGGCGAAGTTATATGAACAAGCCTTCAGGAAATTCCTGAAGGCTCAAAAGTACTCAAAAGTTGGGACTGTCGGCCACCCAGTCTCCACCGGGTCTGACACTTGCGAGGCGTGAAACACAAGGGATGTGTTTTTGAGCCTGCCACCCCATTTTGTGGTACGACGCGCCTCACTCTCAGCCTCAAAAGGTCAGACTGGCATATTGTCCTCTTGTGCCCAGGCCATGGGGGTGAATCCCCCCCCCCCCCGCAATGGGGAGGTGCACGCAGAATTTATTTCTAGAATAAAGTGGTCTCCCTGACACCCCCAGGAGGTCAGTGTTTTGCTCCGCCACCGCTGGTGTTTCGGGCAACACCAGTCTCCAATAAAGTGTTAGGTCTTCGGTTTTTCCTGCAATGTTTCAGGGTGCCGAACATCTAACACCCCCCCCCCTCCATTGAACCAAGTCTCCCTGGGTACTAAGCAGTGTAGAGAAACTACAGGACTCAGTTCACATCACCTTCTGTGTTTCAAAATGGCGTGATCTCCACTTCCATGAAACCGGAAGGTGCACATCTCCTGACAGAAGTTGCTGGGTATGGGGTCATGGAACATGTTCCCCTACCAGACAGTGAGTCAGACTACTATAATCAGTATTCCTTGGCAGAGGAACGGGGGGCTGCGTCCAAATTTTTAGATCTCGCGGGCTGTACCGCTATCTAAAGTAAACAATACAGTTCAATGTTGACTGTTAAAGTGATTACTCTCAATCCTACCAAGCGATTGATTTGTGACAATCGATTGAAGGACGTTTACTTTCATATATAAATACTCCCACAACACAGGAAAGACCTGAGGTTCGCTTTTGGGGGCCAAGCTTACCAGTATCGGGTCCTTTCAGTCGGTCTAGCTTTCTCACCAGCACATATTAAAATGCATGGATGTAGTTCTGGCACTTACGACTACCAGGGCACCCATATTTGAATTACATAGACGACTGGCTGGCCCAGTCTCATTAGCTAGCGCTTCGACATCAGCATGTCGTCCTAGCTCATCTTGTCTCTTAGGATTGAGACCCAACGCCACGAAAGCGTGCTCTTTCCTGTTCTGAGAATTGGGTGTCACATGAGATTCGATCCTAAGGGGGCACAGCTGTCTCCCGCTCGTGTCGAATCCATTAACAACACCCTCAAGGAAATCAAGCTAGACCAAGAAAGTGACCATCACTTTCAGAGATCTTAGCTCTTATGGCAGCCGTATCCATGGTGACCCTTGGGCCTGCCCATGAGAGCATTTCAATTGTGGCTAAGACAGGGGATTTCACTCTAGGGCCAATCCCCAACAGGGGTTTACGCGCCAGGTGCTTCGTACCCGTCCTATGTGGTTCAGACCCCGGGTTCTGACCCTGGGTCCCACTCTAAGTTCATCTTGTCGTCGCAGATGCTAACGACAGATGCTTCCCTCACGGGCGGGGGGTGCGGTCTTAGGTGACTGCCCCTGCCCAAGGGTGCTGGAGAGGCCTTCTTCTCGCACGGCACATCAATTGCCTCGAAATGATGGCTCTATTTCTCGCCCTAAAGCACTTCCTCCAGTGGTTGAGAGTGCCATGTCCCATTGCGGGTGGACATCACTATGGCAAGTCTCATATATTAATCGCCAGGGGCGACTGTGCTCGCGCCACTGAATAGCTAGCGCACCAGGTTCCTGTCCCTCAGCGCGATTTATGGTCCAGTCCATATGAATGTGAGAGCAGTTGTAACTGCCCAGTCAATCTCTGACACACGGGGAATGGAAACCCCACCCCGAAATGGTCAGTCAATCTCGGTGAGATTTCATGCAGCAGAGGTGGACCGCTTTGCCTCGCAAGATCAGCAAATGTCCCCTTTGCTACTCCCTGACTCTGGATCTACTATCCCTCTTCAAGAGCTTGTGCCCTCAAATGGAATGTTTTTTAAAAGTGGAGAGGCCTTCTTCTCGTACGGCACATCAATTGCCTCGAAATGATGGCTCTATTTCTCGCCCTAAAGCACTTCCTCCAGCGGTTGAGAGTGCCATGTCCCATTGTGTGTGGACATCACTATGGCAAGTCAGTCAATCTCGGTGAGATTTCATGCAGCAGAGGTGGACCGCTTTGCCTCGCAAGATCAGCAAATGTCCCCTTTGCTACTCCCTGACTCTGGATCTAGTATCCCTCTTCAAGAGCTTACTGTGCCAGTGGCGTAAGTCAGAGCGCCACTATACTGGGTGAGAGATGCCATTTCCCTCTCCTATGAGGCGCGTGGGCTCACTTTGCCTCTAGGAAGCAGGGTTCATTCAACCTGGGGGATCGCCTCATCTATTGCACTAGCAAGAGGTATTCCCCTGCAGCAAGTGTGTGCTAAGCAGGTAGACCCAGTCCACTCCTGAATTGTTTCAGTGCTGAAGTCCCTGCAGGAAAATTGTCCTCGGGCCTGTGCCCAAGTACTCTCAGGACGCACGTAACTGCATCCTCACTGAGCTATCGGCCTAAGTCCATAAACAACATCACCCTATTGTGTTGAAGCATTCCATCCTTCGCCTTTACAGCTTCGGAGCAGGAGAGACTTCACTTACTGTGTCCAGCAGGTGCTCTTCAGATTTACGTCCAGCGCGTCAGCCGGTGGTGTAGGTCAGAGCAGCCTTTACATGTCTTAATTGCATGTCTTAATGTCTTAGATGCATATTGCCCTCTCCTATGAGGCGCGTGGATTCACTTCGCCTCTAGGAAGCAGGGCTCATTCAACCAGGGAGATCGCCTCCTTTTGCACCAGCAAGAGGTATTCCCCTGCAGCAAATTGTGTGACACGGAGGGTTGATCCTCCCCGCACACATTTGTTACATTATAATCTGGATGTTCATGCTACTCCGGGCTCAGGCAAAGCCCCGAGTTAGCTGCCCAGCCATGGTTCTGAGACCTTCTCGGCTTTGTGCCACACGCTACACAACCTTGGGGTCAAGACGCCTGTAGTGCGGCGGCGTTGGTATTCTCGTTCCCATAGCGTTTTCACGCAGCATCGAGTGAAGCCTTGAAAGGGAACGTCTCGCGTTACATTGCTGTAACCCTGTTCCCTGAAAGGCGGGAACGAGATGCTGCGTCCGAATGCCGCACTACCACGTGACCGGACGTCCGTTCAGACAAATTAATCTGAGGTTGTTGCCGGCTCACCTGTATTTTATAACCTCCACCTGCATCTAATCAGATGACGTCATTTGACCGAGGTTATATACATAGCCAAATCTTGGCGTGTTTCCACACAATGCTTCACGACCGGCAACTGGACAAAATGGTTCCCATAGCGTTTTCACGCAGCATCTCGTTCCCGCCTTTCAGGGAACAGGGTTACAGCAATGTAACCCGAGACGATTTCATCTCAGACCTGGTCGTTTCTGTAGACAAAGCGTTAATTGCCGGAGATTTTAACATTCATTTTGAGAATACAGAAGACCCTCTGAGAACAGCATTTATGTACATACTGGACTCCGTAGGCGTAAATCAGTGTGTAGTAGGACCCACTCATAAAGCAGGTCACACTTTAGACTTAATAATATTTTTCGGATTAAGTATAAGAAATATATTCACAATTCCACTGTCTGAAATTATCTCAGATCACTATCTTCTCTCCATTCAAGTGTGTCACAGTGATAATGTACGCACAGCAACGCGCTACCGTATTAAACGTACTTTCACATCAACTACCACACAGAGTTTTATCAGTAATCTCCCAGAGTTACCAACTTCGATTAGGTCACCGTCTGACCCCACAGAACTCGATCAGGCGACTGAATATTTAGAGTCGACATTTCTTTGTACCTTAGATAATGTAGCTCCAGCTAAAAGGAAAATTATTAGAGATAAGAAACTCGCTCCCTCGTATAACGATCACACGCGCACTTTAAAACAGACCGCTCGGAAATTAGAGCGTAAATGGCGTCAAACTAAATTGTTAGTATTTCAAATAGCATGGAAAGAGAGCATCCTGAACTATAGGAAAGCTCTTAGTGTAGCTAGATCAACGTATCTCTCCACTCTTATAGAAGAAAATAAAAATAATCCTAGATTTTTATTTAATACCGTAGCCAAATTAACCAGAAATAAGACCACTACAGAAATCTCTACAACAACATCATGCAATAGTGAGGACTTCACGAACTTTTTTAATAATAAAATTATAAATATCAGGCATAAAATTGAGGCTTTGAAACCGAACAATGTAATTGATACAGATGTTAACCTAGCCATGTCAGATTCAAACCTAGAATACTTTACTCCTCTTGAAGAGAATGAACTAATTTCACTCATCTCTTCTGCAAATTCATCAACCTGTATATTAGATCCTATACCGACACATTTTCTTAAACAGATAGTACCAGTAATAACAGAACCGCTGTTGAGAATAATTAATTCCTCACTCAGCATTGGTTATGTTCCAAAATCTTTTAAATTAGCAGTTATCAAACCAATAATTAAGAAACCTGACCTCGACCCCTGTCAGCTGTCCAATTACAGGCCAATATCAAACCTCCCCTTTATTTCTAAGATTCAGGAAAAGATAGTAGCAGCTATGCTCATATCTACATAGAAATAGCATACATGAACTGTATCAGTCAGGATTTAGGCCTCATCACAGCACAGAAACAGCACTCGTTAAAGTAGTAAATGACCTCCTATTGGCCTCTGATCAGGGTTGTGTAACTATGCTTGTATTACTCAATTCAATTCAATTCAATTTTATTTATATAGCGCTTTTAACAATGGTCATTGTCTCAAAGCAGCTTCACAAAAATTAAAGAAATTTAACAAAAAAAAATAATAATAATAATAATATTTTTTTTTTTAATAAATTAAAAAAATAAATAAAAATAAATAATAATAATAATAATAATAATAATAATAATAGAAAATAAATAATTGAAAGTGTGGATGTGTGAGAAAAATGTGCAGATAATAATAATGAGACGAATGAATGAAATTTCTCTGATGAGCAAGCCAAGGGTGACGGCGACGGTGGCAAGGAAAAACTCCCTGGGATGGAATTAGGAAGAAACCTTGAGAGGAACCAGACTCAACAGGGAACCCATCCTCATTTGGGCGATAACAGATAGAAATTATATAACATCTTGTGTGTTGTGCAGGTGAAAATTCAATATGACAGAAATTATTTAAATTGACATGAAGACCAGTTCAGCATGGGGACGAGTCAGTAGGTGCAGAGGGCAGATGAGGTCTGGATCACTGGAAGCACAGGAGCAGCATGTGTAGCTCCAACCATCATAAAGCTGAATCCAGCTGGAGCTGGTCCTTCTCTGGATGCCTCAGGAACCTCGCAGGGTCGGCCTTTGTCTACTGAAGCTGGCAAAATCTCCCGATGCCTCGGGATGGGTAGAGAAATACAGAACAGATGGGGAGAATTAGCGTAGATGCAATTCGGTATAGGTGTACTGGAGTATGAGATTATGGGATGAGTTATGTGTATGCCAGATTAAAAAGATGCGTCTTGAGTCTACTTTTGAACTGAGAAACCGTGTCTGCTCCCCGAACACTGTCTGGAAGGCTATTCCAAAGCGTTGGAGCTAAATATGAAAAAGCCCTACCCCCTTTTGTAGATTTTGAAATTCTGGGAACTACCAGAAGGCCGGAGCTTTGTGATCTTAAGGCGTGTGGTGGATTGTAGCGCATCAGAAGACTGGTTAGGTATGTGGGAGCTAAACCATTTAAGGCCTTGTATGTAAGTAATACTTTTTTGTAATTTATTCTAAACTGAACAGGTAGCCAGTGCAGGGATGATAATATTGGGGTTATATGATCATATTTTCTGGATCTAGTGAGAACCCTGGCAGCTGCATTTTGGATTAACTGAAGCTTGTTTATTGAGGATGCAGGACAAACACCTAGTAATGCATTACAATAGTCCAGTCTGGAGGTCATGAATGCATCAACTAGTTTTTCTGCATCAGATACGGATAAGATGTTCCTAAGTTTAGCAATATTTCGAAGATGGAAAAAGGCTGTTTTGGTGATATTTGAAATGTGATTTTCAAAAGACAAGTTACTGTCTAATATTACGCCCAGGTCTTTTACTGCTGAGCTGGTAGTAACAGTACATCCTTCTAAGCGCAGGCTGAATTGTCAAAGCTGTTGTGTGCTGGTTTTTGGGCCAATAAGTAATATCTCTGTCTTATCTGAATTTAATAAAAGAAAGTTATTGGTCATCCAATCTTTTATGTCCTGGACACACTCAGTTAATCTAGACAACTTAGGTATTTCGTCTGGTTTAGTTGAGATATATAATTGGGTATTATCAGCATAACAATGGAAACTAATCCCATGTCTTCTAATGATGTCACCCAAGGGAAGCATGTATATTGAAAGAAATATGTAAATTAAGAAACCTGACCTCGACCCCTGTCAGCTGTCCAATTACAGGCCAATATCAAACCTCCCCTTTATCTCTAAGATTCTGGAAAAGATAGTAGCGGAGCAGCTATGCTCATATCTACATAGAAATGGCATACATGAACTGTATCAGTCAGGATTTAGGCCTCATCACAGCACAGAAACAGCACTCGTTAAAGTAGTAAATGACCTCCTATTGGCCTCTGATCAGGGTTGTGTAACTATGCTTGTATTACTCGACCTCAGTGCAGCTTTTGACACCATTGATCATGCTATTCTTCTTCACAGATTAGAAAATTTAGTAGGAATTAAGGGTACAACCCTCTCCTGGCTCAGATCCTATTTGACCGATCGTTATCAGTATGTAGACTTAAATGGTGATTATTCTGCATGTTCTCTAGTGGAGTTTGGCGTTCCGCAGGGTTCAGTTTTAGGCCCACTGCTTTTTTCCCTTTACATGCTTCCTCTGGGCAACATAATCCGTAAGCATGGTATTAGTTTTCATTGTTATGCTGACGACACACAGCTATACGTCTCAACAAAACCTGATGAGAAAAACCATCTTACTAAAGTTGAGCAATGTGTTCAGGACATAAGAAATTGGATGCTAATTAACTTCCTTCTGCTTAATCCGGATAAGACAGAAGTTCTAGTCATAGGACCGCATACAGCTAGAAGTAAAATCTTAGATCACACCGTAACTTTAGATGGCCTTTCTGTTCCGTCAAGTGCAACAGTAAAAGACCTCGGCGTGATTATAGATTCCAGCCTTTCATTTGAAGCTCATGTAGATAATATCACCAGGATAGCATTCTTTCACCTTAGAAATATCGCCAAAATAAGAAATATATTGTCGCTAAATGATGCAGAAAAACTAGTTCATGCTTTTATCACTTCTAGGTTGGACTATTGTAATGCCTTACTGTCTGGTTGTTCAGTTAGGTGCATAAACAAGCTTCAGCTAGTCCAGAATGCAGCAGCGAGAGTCCTCACTAGAACCAGAAGATATGAGCACATCACCCCTATCCTATCTTCACTGCATTGGCTCCCTGTGAAATTTTGCATTGATTTTAAAATACTACTCTTGACATATAAGGCATTAAATGGTCTCGCGCCGCAGTATCTGTGCGAACTGCTAGTGTCTTACGATCCGCCACGCCTACTTCGGTCAAAGGATGCAGGCTGCTTATCAGTACCGCGTATTATGAAAACTGCAGCTGGGGGCAGAGCTTTTTCTTACAAAGCCCCAAAATTATGGAATAGTCTTCCAAATAGTGTTCGGGACTCAGACACAGTCTCAGTGTTTAAGTCTAGGCTAAAAACCTATTTATTTAACCAAGCATTTTATGAATAGATTTGCCATAAGGTAAAGGAGCAGATCTGGGGGACTCATGGACGTAGAGTATTATGGTGAACTGGTATGTTTAGATGCTGTCTTCCTCAGTCTCATTTGATCACTCAGGTTTGTTGACGGTGAGGTGATTGTTTGCTTTACATCTCAGTTCCCCCTCATGTTTGTGTTTCCTTCTGGCTCTCCCTTTTAGTTATGCTGTCATAGTTAGTCCTGCCGGAGTCCCTCCTTGCACTCTACAGTAAATATACATTCACATTAGACATTGTGACTGTGACCATACCTAATTGCAATCTCTCCTCCTCTTCTCTTCCTCCCCCTCTTTCTCTTTCTTCTCTCCCCCTGTCTCCCCCTTTCACTCTTTTTCTCTCTCTCTCTGTCGAGCTACACATGTGGTTCCTGAGCTGCCAGTGATCCAGACTCCCTCTGCCCTCCGGACCTGTCTGATCCATCCTGGTGCCCGGTTTCTGGTTGGAGGTCTCATCGCATGGATGCCCCGTGTGTCTCTTTAGGATGCGTCTGGTGTCTGGGGATGATTCTCTATACTTAGAAGATGGTTCTGGCCTCGACTGGTGTTGTCAGCTGTTTCTCTGAGGACTTGACAATTCGATAGTTCAGGACTGGAACTTTCTACAAGTCTATCTGAGTCTCGAATAACTACTGGACTCCATTTTAACATCAAGTATTATAACATCAATTAACATCAACTATTATAGCTGAACCTAACACTTAACACTGTATAAATGCAGATCATTTCCTGCTATCTGTTTCACCCAGATGAGGATGGGTTCCCTGTCGAGTCTGGTTCCTCTCAAGGTTTCTTCCTATTACCGTCTCAGGGAGTTTTTCCTTGCCACTGTCGCCCTCGGGCTTGCTCGCCAGGGAATATCTGAACATTTTGATTCATACACATTCACATTCCATACAAACTTAAATAATTCTTTTGATTGTGTAAAGCTGTTTTGAGACAATGTCAATTGTTAAAAGCGCTATACAAATGAAACTGAATTGAATTGAATTGAATATTGAGAACAACAGAGGTCCTAAAACTGACCATTGTGGGACCCCATATTTCACTGGCATTACACCAGACGGTTCTCCATTTAGATCTACAAAATGGTAGCGATCACACAGGTAAGATCTAAACCATTTTAATGCCTGTCCCTCAATACCTATATAATTTTCTAAGCGATCTATGAGAATATTATGATCTATAGTGTCGAATGCAGCACTAAGATCGAGCATGACTAGCAATGAGATGCAGCCTTGGTCTGAAGCTAAAAACAAGTCGTTTGTAAACTTAACTAGTGCTCGACCTCAGTGCAGCTTTTGACACCATTGATCATGCTATTCTTCTTCACAGATTAGAAAATGTAGTAGGAATTAAGGGTACAGCCCTCTCCTGGCTCAGATCCTATTTGACCGATCGTTATCAGTATGTAGACTTAAATGGTGATTATTCTGCATGTTCTCTAGTGGAGTTTGGCGTTCCGCAGGGTTCAGTTTTAGGCCCACTGCTTTTTTCCCCTTTACATGCTTCCTCTGGGCAACATAATCCGTAAGCATGGTATTAGTTTTCATTGTTATGCTGACGACACACAGCTATACGTCTCAACAAAACCTGATGAGAAAAACCATCTTACTAAAGTTGAGCAATGTGTGCAGGACATAAGAAATTGGATGCTAATTAACTTCCTTCTGCTTAATCCGGATGAGACAGAAGTTCTAGTCATAGGACCGCATACAGCTAGAAGTAAAATCTTAGATCACATGGTAACTTTAGATGGCCTTTCTGTTCCGTCATGTGCAACAGTAAAAGACCTCGGCGTGATTATAGATTCCAGCCTTTCATTTGAAGCTATTGTAGATAATATCACCAGGATAGCATTTTTTCACCTGAGAAATATTGCCAAAATAAGAAATATATTGTCGCTAAACGATGCAGAAAAACTAGTTCATGCTTTTATCACTTCTAGGTTGACTATTGTAATGCCTTCCTGTCTGGCTGTTCAGTTAGGTGCATAAACAAGCTTCAGCTAGTCCAGAATGCAGCACCGAGAGTTCTCACTAGAACCAGAAGATATGAGCACATCACCCCTATCCTATCTTCACTGCATTGGCTCCCTGTGAAATTTTGCATTGATTTTAAAATACTACTATTGACATATAAGGCATTAAATGGTCTCGCCATTGTATCTGAGCGAACTGCTAGTGTCTTCCGATCCGCCACGCCTACTTCGGTCAAAGGATGCAGGCTGCTTATCAGTACCACGTATTATGAAAACTACAGCTGGGGGCAGAGCTTTTTCTTACAAAGCCCCAAAATTATGGATTAGTCTTCCAAATATTGTTCGGGACTCAGACACAGTCTCAGTGTTTAAGTCTAGGCTCAAAACCTATTTATTTAGCCATGCATTTTTATAAATAGATTTGCCAGAAGGTAAAGGAGCAGATCTGGGGGACTCATGGACGTAGAGTATTATGGTGAACTGGTATGTTTAGATGCTGTCTTCCTCAGTCTCATTTGATCACTCAGGTTTGTTGACGGTGAGGTGATTGTTTGCTTTACATCTCAGGGAGCCCTCATGTTTGTGTTTCCTTCTGGCTCTCCCTTTTAGTTATGCTGTCATAGTTAGTCCTGCCGGAGTCCCTGCTTGCACTCTACAGTAAATATACATTCACATTAGACATTGTGACTGTGACCATACCTAATTGCAATCTCTCCTCCTCTTCTCTTCCTCCCCCTCTTTCTCTTTTCTCTCTCCCCCTGTCTCCCCGTTTCACTCTTTCTCTCTCTCTCTCTGTCGAGCTACACATGTGGTTCCTGAGCTGCCAGTGATCCAGACTCCCTCTGCCCTCCGGACCTGTCTGATCCATCCTGGGCCCCGTTTCTGGTTGGAGGTCTCGTCGCATGGATGCCCCGTGTGTCTCTTTAGGATGCATCTGGTGTCTGGGGATGATTCTCTATACTTAGAAGATGGTTCTGGCCTCGACTGGTGTGGTCAGCTGTTTGTCTGAGGACTTGACAATTCGATAGTTCAGGATTGGAACTTTCTACAAGTCTATCTGAGTCTCGAATAACTACTGGACTCCATTTTACATCAACTATTATAACATCAATTAACATCAACTATTATAGCTGAACCTAACACTGTATGAATGCAGATCATTTCCTGCTATCTGTTTCACCCAGATGAGGATGGGTTCCCTGTCGAGTCTGGTTCCTCTCAAGGTTTCTTCCTATTACCATCTCAGGGACTTTTTCCTTGCCACTGTCGCCCTCAGGCTTGCTCACCAGGGACTATCTGAACATTTTGATTCATACACATTCACATTCCATACAAACTTAAATACAGTGGTTACAAAATTGGAATGGCGATCTCGCCGCGTATACCGCCGTTTAAAGGCAACAGCGGCCAAAATAAATCAGTTGCATTTCAAAGTCATTCATAAAATGGCCGCCAGGTGGCGCAAAAAGTGACATTTTCATTCATCGCAGTAAATACAACAGTGATGGTAATTTCCACAACAAACATGAAAAATCTGAACCAGAGCTATTAATGTGTACTGTACAATAATGAGTTTAAAAAAAATTATAGTAGATTTATTAACTGAAATAAATGACCATATTTTTCAAGAGAATTTTCAAGCCCCACTCATCAAACAAAATTATAACGAAATCGGCCAAGTTTACTATTTATTTAAATATAAATTTATAAACCAATAAGATCAAATAACACCAAGTTATTATTATAACAGGCTTACTTCGTCACTTATCCAGAGCTTGCTTTATTAACCTTGCCTTATTTAACGTTACTTGGGTGCATTGTCTTTAAGTGCTCGCTTGGTGTAGCGGTTAGAGCCCATGGTCAGTGATACATAAAGTGCCGGTTCGAATCCCGAGGGGTGATATTTAAATTTTTTTTTATTTTAATTAAAGCTAAATTAAAATAAAAAAAATTGTTGTATTTTGATTTTGCTTCAGCATACTATAGAAAAAACAGCAAACTCGCACGCAACCAGTTTGTATTCTTTAAATTTAGGGGAGTGACGGCTCGGTCTGCTGCTGCTGCTGTGTGTGTGTGTGTGTGTCATTATACTGATGAAAAGTGGTGGCCATCTGTAGTTCTGTTTGATTTACGACAGCTGTTTACGGCAGTGTAGTCCAGTGCGGGAGATGCATTGTGGGTAATGAGGTCCGTTGTTACATCTGTTACATTTTTGATAACAATAGTTTTTTTACAAACATTTCTAAACTAATAAGATCAAATGACACCAAGTTTAAAACAGATAAAATACACGTGCAAATAGTATAATTGTATAACAGGCTTACTTCGTTACTTATTTAACGCTTGCTTTCAAAGAAGTCGAGTGGCTTATTAACGTCACGGAGGGGTGTTGTCTCTTAGTTCCTGGTTGGTGTAGCGGTTAGAGCACTCGGTCAGGGATTTACAAAGCGTCGGTTCGAATCCTGGATAATGCTGTTTTAAATTTTTTTTCTATTTTAATTTTACTCAGCAAACAAACAGCAAACAAAAAAATTTATTATTCAGAGCACGATATACAACCGTAATGAGTCCCTTAACCGGCTTATACAGCTGGCATGTGACCAACGTATTTAACCGTGATGAGTCCATAAAATCAGTAGCAGCTAATAATTACTAAGTACTTTAGTTAATGCTGCTACTGATTTTATTCCAGCTTACCTGTTCAGGTTGATTGCGATTCTTTTTAAAATATTGTCTCAGTTTTATATGTTGTTCGTCTTGATGTTTGTCTTCTTTTCACTTGGCAACACTCAAATGCAAATTATTCACCGTGAATCAGCTGTTCTCACCTATCCATTCAGAGAAACTGAATGAGCTGAAATGAGCCTTTGTTTCACGACCGCGACACCCCTCTCTCTCACGCACATACAGTACAGAGTAGACCAAATCATTACAGTACATATCCAACGAACATGAAAAATATCCACATAATGATGAGTTAAGAAGCATTGCTTAATTTTCGTTTAGACAGACTGTTCAGTTACTATAAAAAAAAATAAAATAAAAATATATAAAAACATAATATGATCTTTTTGAGTTATGAGGTTTTTTTATTATACATAAGACAACCTTTCAGTTTTGTAAATATTCTAGTTATAGTGTGTTAAGTTTTTCTTTAGGTTAAACGGTTTTGAGAATTAGACCATCCAGCTAAGATCAATATTATGTCGTTGATTGATAAAATCTGGATTAAGGATATTTTATTTTGTTTTATTTATTTAATTTGTATTTTTCATCTTCCCCCCTGAGGGATTGCCACCTTATTGTGGTCAGGGGATTTGCGTGCCTCAGTGCTTGGATGTTTACCGAGGGCTCAAGGGAGGTGTGTCTGTGTGTGTGTGTGTGTGTGTGTGTGTGTGTGTGTCTGTGTGTGTGTGCGCCTGTCCTTTTTTCAGCGGATTTTTCCGCTACCGCAGATCAGTTTATCAACTTGTAATATATAAATTTTAGGAATATATTAACATGTGGAGACATCATTATATGTTGAATGGAACTTGTAAGCCTTTGAATGGTGTTAAAAATACTTGCAAAACAAGTATTGCAGCCATACATTGGAGGGAACTTCTGAGGTGGTCAGTGATTGATGGCACGGTCGGTCGGAGGGGGTTGTGATCACACCTATAGATCTTTTGTTCTAGGCTATCGGTCAAATATCTCTCCACTTGGAAGCAAAAACATGCAAGGGATTTCAGCATCTCGACGCACATACTAAGCTGTTTATAAAGTAGACACTGTTTGTTTTTTCATTTTGTAATCTTTCCCGTGTTTACCGTGTACTGTACAATGTATATTCATTTTTTAATTCAAGATTCAAGATTCAAAGAACTTTATTGATCCCAAAGGGAAATTGCTTATGCTCGGTTACAGGTGCTCACAGTTGTTTAACTAAGGAAGGTAATAAAGGTAATAAATAATAATACAAAAAAAAAAAAAAATGGGTAAGTATTAGTGTCCTGTTGTATACCAGTCAGTGAAAAAAATCCACATACATGTCTGTATGAGTTACAGAGAAGAGTTGTAAAGTTTTATGGCCGTTGGGAGAAAGGATCTCCTGTGACGCTCGGTGGAACACTTGATAGTAATCAGTCTCTGGCTGAAACTGCTCCTCTGTTCAGCCAAAACACTGTATAGCGGGTGAGAAGGATTGTTCACAATGGATTGTACTTTGGACAGAATCCTCCTCTTTGCTACTACATCCACCGAGTCAAGCTCCATGCCTAGCACAGATCCCGCCTTTTTACTGGACTTGTCCAGTTTGTTCTTATCAGACACCTTAATGTTACCACCCCAACAGACCACAGCGTAAAAAATGACACTCGCCACAACGGTCTCATAGAACATCCGTAGAATGGTATTACAGACGTTAAAAGACCTGAGCCTTCGAAGAAAGTACAATCGACTCTGGCCTTTCTTGTAGAGTGCCGTTGTGTTGAGTGACCAGTCAAGTTTGTTGTCCAGATAAACTCCCAGATATTTGTAATCGGAGACAATGTCCACTATCTCCTCCTTGACAGATATAGGAGTCACAGGGGTCTTGCTTCTCCTAAAGTCTACCACCATCTCCTTTGTTTTCCTGATGTTGAGTTGTAGGTGATTACGCTCACACCAGGAAACGAAGTCATCCACAACAGACTGGTACTCCGAGGTGTCACCCTCCTCTATACACCCAACAACCACAGAGTAGTCAGAGAACTTCTGCAGGTGGCATGACTCTGAGTTATATCTAAAGTCGGATGTATAGAGGGTGAAAAGAAACGGAGACAGTACAGTCCCCTGTGGAGCTCCAGTGTTGCAGATCAAAGTGTCTGACACACAGTTCTGTAGTCGGACATACTGGGGGCGGCAGGTCAGGTAGTCCATGATCCAGGAAACCAAGCGGGTGTCAATGTTTATGTTCCTTAATTTCTCCCCCAGTACTGCTGGTTGGATGGTGTTGAAGGCACTGGAGAAGTCAAAGAACATCATCCTTACGGAGGTCCTAGGCTTGTCAAGGTAAGAGTAGGTGCGATGTAGCAGGTGAATTATGGCGTCATCAACACCCATGAACGGCTGATAGGCAAACTGAAGAGGGTCCAGAGAGGACTTCACCAGGGAACGAAGTGTATCCAGGATCAGTCTCTCAAACACCTTCATAATGTGCGATGTTAAAGCAACCGGCCTGTAGTCGTTCTGGGCACAGGGACGTGGTGTTTTGGGTACCGGCACAATGCATGATGTTTTCCACAGTGCAGGGACTTTCTGAAGAGACAGACTCAGGCTAAAGAGGTACTGGAGGACACCACATAGTTGGGGAGCACAGGATTTCAGGACTCTCGGATTGATCTTATCCGGACCTACAGCTTTTGTAGGGCTGATCTTACTCAGGCCATGTTTAACCTGATCCACTGAGATGTTGATTGCTGGGAGTGCAGGAGTAGTGACTGTGACTGTTCTTTGTGTAGGGGAGGACATAGGAGCAGGAATGTGTGGATTTGGGTTGAAGTCGGGGGGAGTGTGAGACATAGGGACATCAAATCTATTGAAGAAAGTGTTGAGGTCGTTTGCACGTTCCCTATTCCCCTCAATAGCCTGGCCGCTTGTCTTATAGCCAGTGATGCTCCTCATGCCCCTCCACACCTCTCTCGTGTTGTTCTGCTTCAGCCTTTGTTCTAGTTTTCTCCTGTATGCCTCTTTCCCCTCCTTGATTTTCCCGGTTAGCATTTTTTGAGCCTTCTTCACTGCTTCCTTATCACCAGACCTAAAGGCACTTTTTTTTTCATTTAAACACGCTTTAATGTCTTTGGTGACCCAGGGTTTGTTGTTGGGGAAACAGCGAATATCTCTCATCGGTACACAGGTGTCAACACAGAAGTTAATGTACTCCGTGATGCAGTCCGTCATTCCATCAATGTCCTCTCCATATGATGCACTGAGAACCTCCCAGTCTGTAGCCTCGAAACAATCCTGTAACGTAGCAGTGGCACCTTCTGACCATCTTCTTACACTCCTCACTATAGCAGGCTGTCTCTGAACCAGGGGTTTGTATATTGGCATGAGGTGGACTAGGTTGTGATCCGACCTCCCCAGGGGGGGAAGTGCTGCAGCACTGTAAGCACCTTTAACATTAGCATACAGCAGGTCTAGTGTCTTCTCCCCCCTAGTGTGACAATCCACGTACTGGGTGAAAGTGGGAATAGTCCTGTTCAGTGATGTGTGGTTGAAATCACCGGAGATCAGGAGAAAGGCATCAGGGTGTCGAGTCTGGAGTTTGGCAGTTACAGAGTGAATGACGTCACACGCGGCACCGGCATTCGCGGATGGAGGAATGTACACAGCAGTTATTATCACATGTGAGAATTCTCTTGGTAAATAATATGGGCGAAGTCCGACAGCCAACAGTTCAATATCTGGACTACAAACGCGCTCCTTAACAGTCACATGACCGGGGTTACACCACATGTTGTTGATGTAAACAGCCAGCCCCCCTCCTTTCCTCTTACCGCTCTCTCTCCTCGTCCTGTCGCTCCGTATCGCGCTGAAGCCATCCAGTGTAATATTAGAGTCTGGCACATCACTATGTAACCAAGTCTCTGTAAAACACATCAGACTGCACTCGCGGAAGATGTTTTCAGTCTTTAACAAAGCTGTCAACTCGTCCATCTTATTGTCCAGAGATCTCACGTTGCCCATGATAAGAGACGGGACATACGGCTTGTACTTTTTCATCCTTTCCTTATGCGCCGCGCGTTTCTCTTCCTCTTTGGCTCCTCTGCGCCGCTTCCTTCCACCTCTGCATCCCCTTATCGTCCTCCTCCGTATATCATCCGGAATGTTTAAAGTCCTATACAGAGTCGGATCTCTGATGCCGGCCGGCTTCAGTGCGCAGCTGTTCCCTGGTGTAAACAAAGGAGCCGCCTCCTTGCTGTTGCGCGCTGATCACCCGGAGCGCCGAAAATGTAATTAAAATTGCGTAACTAAGAACACTTTCAAAACGCATGGTTTGAAAGGGCGACCTTACTTGTTGAATAGAATAAAGTTATAAATAAATAATAGAAGGAAAGTATAATAAAAAGTAAAAAACACACAAGAATTCCGAGAGCAACTGCACCAAGCTGCTGCATGCTCGCGCATGCGCAGGTAGTATGAATTACTGTAAATGAATTACTGAATTACTGTAAATAAACTACACATTCCGTTGATTTACCAGAAATGACTTTTCTGTTTTTTGTGTGTGCTAAACTAAACTTCAGGGTCAAAGTAATAGCGATTTTATTTGAAAAGTATTATATATTTACAATGCTGATAAGTTCAAGCTTAGATTCATATATAAACTGCTTCAAAGTCTTTCCACCCCGTGACAGCTGAAATCCGACAGACGCAGGGCTCAAGGGAGGTGTTTCTGTGTGTGTGTGTGTGTGTGTGTCTATGTGTGTGCGTGCGTGCGCACGCGTACTTCTGTTATAAAAACTCTAAATATAAACAAACTAAATACAGCTTTTTTTTCAGAGGTAAACGGAAAAGTGAAGATGTTCAGTGTCACTATGCAGATGTTACACTCAGTGGAGTTACCGAAATCATTGCTTTAGTTCTCATTGAGTTGCCACACATCATTTCCACATTTCCCTCGCTTTTATTCCTCTTATGTGAGCATAAACAGTGAAACATTCCACAGGTTTATAATACACCGCGGCCAAGTGAACCACGTTCCTGTCAAACGAAACGAGGCATAATCGTGGTGTTTGCTTCGGTTATGACACACCATAGTTTATTACCTGCTGTGGTAGATCTGAATATTTATCCAAACACAATAATAAAGCTTTATATCCTCAGGAGGGCTCAGTACATTGTTTTAGCGACAGTTTCACGGAAGCGAGTTCAGAACTAATCTAACCAAACCAAAAAAAAAAAAAACATCCGAAGTTTCAAATAGAATGAACGAACTAATGAAATTGATATATATGTAATTGATATACTGTATATACAGACGTGTGTGTCATTTTAATTCAAATGAACATTATAATGCTTTCTGATACACTTATCAACTTATCCACATACACTTATCAACACAAACTCTCCGTGCACGCACACACAATCTCTAAAAAATTAATATTAATAACATACATATACAAATAAACAAAAAAATACTTGCAAAACAAGTATTGCAGCCATCAACATACAATAAAGTGTAAACATGAGATCTAAACTAAAAACTGTGCTCCCTGTGCTGGTGCTGGCAATATCATCTCTTTGTTCTGCTGTCTCCGGCTCCCTCCCTGGTCCTGAATCTGCCCCTTCCTCTACTCTCACTGTCTCAGAACAGACTGACTCCTGAAGCAGAAAAAAAATGCAGGAAATTATGTTTTCTAACATGCGTTAGATAGTTTTTTTTTATCACTCTATACACAATACTTTGCTATTTTTATAGATGTTGAGCATCGTGAGCAAGCCCGAGATCATATTAACGTTAATTATCACCAGCCGGCATTAATAGCACACGAGTAACGTGAGTTGGGAGCACACCAATCGATTCGACTATGGTTAATCGCTCACTCCGTAGGCTCCCTGAATAGGCGGGAAAGGGATGGAACCGCGCATTCGTCCCGGCAGGAAAAAAAAACTAAACAGATCTAACAGATGAGGACTCAGATTAATGTGCAAAAAATATATAATAAAACTATATAAGTCTACATAGCCTTTATAAGACTCTACCTTAAGCGCACTTAAAACATTTTATTTAGTTTTAAAATAAAACAATTTTAAAACATCACTCGGGATTCGAACCGGCGCTTTGTAGATCACTGGTCGAGCGTTCTAACCGCTACACCAAGCAGCCACTTAGAGACAATGCACACCAGAGACGTTAATAAGCCACTCGACTTCTTTGAAAGCAAGTGTACGTCTTTGATAAGTGACGAAGTAAGCCTGTTATAATAATAACTTGGTGTTATTTGATCTTATTGGTTTAGAAATTTATATTTAAATAAAACCCTACACACTTCTTTTCTAATTACACGTGATAAAATCTAAAGGCTCACTGTGTTAATATTTATTGTGCTTAAATTTGATCTTAATAAGATTTGATTTAATTTGAATTCTACATTTGTACTGTAATTATAGTACTGTGATTATGAATTCGGTCAACTACAGTGTTTCACTTGATGTTATCGGCTATTACGTGTATTATTGAGGCAGAGAATGAACTAAGGCATGAGGCGTCAGTCTGTAGTTATATAGCGCCACTCAGTGGTAAAAGCCAGCAAATGCACAGCAAATGCACATCCCGTAATGCGGCGGCGACGTTACATACGACGCTCCGATTTTGTAACCACTGTAATTCTTTTGATTGTGTAAAGCTGTTTTGAGACAATGTCAATTGTTAAAAGTGCTATACAAATAAATCTGAATTGAATTGAATTGAATATTTTTTGTAGTAATATTAGATGGTGAGCAAAGCTTATGATCACACCTGATATCAATCTATAATACAATGGTAATGGTTTCTCCACTATAATATACACAAACCTTGCAATTAGACCATTTTTTGTTGTTGTTGTGTATGCCCAGGCGTCAATCCAACAGGCAATGGAAACGTACGGGTCGTTTTTGTGACTTCTAACATATTGCTTCTGAAATTATTCAAATAAATGTAACAACATAAGTTACACTGAAAAGTTCCTTCTTCCATTCTTTCAAATTCAATGGAACATATATATTCTGCAAGTGAATGGTAGTGTTCACGGTCAGAACTCCTCAGTGCATATATATTATACATGGTGATGGTGCTGCATTTGTGACAAATTATATCTGTACATTAAATACTATAGCCTGTTTTTATGATTTTTGACAAATTAACGTTTGCAATTGCCTGTTATGCTTCGAAACCTACGTTAGCTACATACATAGATTCACAATCAAGCTAACCGCGTCCGTTAGAATCTAACTGCCACAGAACATTCTAGAATATTACCTCAGTGCTCACCTTGTAACATCCCACACAAATGTTCTCTGTATAAAACACAATTGCCAACGGATACTTTGTAACTTCAGCAGACCGCAGTTATAAACACATTTCTAACTTTCTAATTTCTTTTTATTAACTATAAATGTTTCGCGCTTCCACTTTAAAAGACGGGATCCAGGAAAGACTGATCACTGCGCATGCTCAGTACCACTCGCTAGACTGCGACGTCACTCTGCGCAGCGCCGCCTATGTGTCGCCAGTGATAGCACATTGGTGTTCTAAACTAGTTTTTAGTTTGCAAATCCGGTGTTGTAGTCAGATGTGGCATTTAGGCGATTAGTAAAACATTTTGAAAAAGTGTATGTGAATGTGGCGAAGCGCTAGGGCAAGACAAAGTTATTAAGATTAGAATTCCGATTACGCCACCCTGGTTAAGGGGCCAGGGACCCAAATTAAGTAAATCTCGTCTAAAGGCACACAGGTCAGTTCACAATATAAGGCAAGAGACTAGGATATCCAAAGGTATAAAAGTTTATTACAAATATTTTATATAGTTTAATCACAAAAAAAGAAAAAGAAAACAAAAGAACAATTAATAACAAAAATTGCTGGGACCAGTGGTTCACATGACATACTGTACATGGGTGGACAACCTGGACATCCAGAACCTCAACCACAGGAACCGGGGCCGGCAGCAGGGCCTACACACACAATCGGCCTACACAGCACCACAGCCTGCTACTACACTAGTGGCTCATGTACACACACACACGTGCTCCTATTCCGCACACTAAAAGAAAGAAGACCAGAATACCACTGCTGCTAGGGGCGCCGGCTCCTGTAACAGAATTACAATACGCCACAAGTGTGGTCACACACACCAATTAACCCGGTTGCGCACCCGTTCAACTGGCCCTTTACAAAAAAAAAAAAAGAAAAAAGAAATACAATAAGTAAATGAAAAAAACAAGGTAATCCACACTCCTCTTCTACCCACAGCACCTCTCTCTCACACACACGCACACACACAGTGATTTACGATCATTAACAACCCGATACACAGTTCTCATTCACAAAAAGAGTTGGGGAAAACACACGCACACCCTTCACACAAACGCACACACACTCAAACACAGGGCTGTAAATCCCCTCAAAAAAACACAGCTAGACTTTGAGGGGAAACCTCAAACACAGGGCAATGATAAAGGAACGCAAAAAACCAAAAGACTAAATAAAAAACTAATTTAAACAAAAAAAACAATATGACACGTTACTCCCGCAAAGCAGCAGGACAACAAACATTAACCACGCTTAGATCGCACACAAAATAAAATTTAAAACAGCTACAAGGGCAAACAGCAGCCGAACGGCAAAACAGCAGCAAACGGCAAAACAGCAGCAAACGGCAAAACAGCAGCAAACGGCAAAACAGCAGCGCCCTCCGATTGGGCTCACATCGCTCCAGCACAGGAACCCAATCCACGTCGCGCCGTCACAAATCTGTTACATAAAAGTTTTAGTTAAAACGCATAGTGGCAAAGCATGCTACATAAGCGCAAGCAGCTCAATTACATTCCTTATAACTTGGTGCCAAAGCTCACCAGAATGGCATTTAAGCCGCTTTCTGGGAATCTGAGAGTTCATCCAGTTCCACCGGAAGACAGACAGTCTAGTGGGAGGAACAACCACGTCCACAACACCAGGTGAATGCCCGTGTCCAGACTTAAATCAGGCTTCTAGACTGTAAATACCACAGACGAAACACCTCTATAATATGCATATTCCAACTAAACCACACCGCAATTGACATCCTTACCTGCAGAAAAAGGTAACCTCAGTCAAGGACCAGCATAGGACTTCCAGGTTCTGTTCTGGATGTGACGACGACAACGGGAGCAAAGGGGCGGGACCCGTAACCCAAGCCACCTTGCCAACCGGCTTAAATAGTCTTACCTAACCCATGATAGGACAATCAATTAAAACAAGGCCAACCGAAGACGGGTAGGAGGAACTTTACTTATCCTGCCAAATGTATGTGTATGTGTATAATTTTATAATAATGGTAGAATGGTATATTGTTTTAGCACAATATATATACAAATTCAATCTAAAACTGTCAAAAAACAAAGCTTTCGCGTCCGATGTATTATTTAAACTGAATAGAAATATTATTTTACAGTGGAGTAACATTTTCATTTTCATTTACATTTTCATATTTAGCTCAAAAGCTTTGGAATAGCCTGAGATGCGGTTTCCCAGTTAAAAAGTAGACTCAAGACGCATCTTGTCTTGTGGGCAGCGCCCCTCAAATAAATGGCTTTCCCCCTCAAATCAAAATTTTTTAATGTTGAGAAAGCACATGTTAATATACTGACAAAATGAATATATTACAAGTTGATAAAATGATCTGCGGTAGCGGAAAAATCCGCCGAAAAAGGGACACTACACAATACGGTATTAGATTTCAAGTCTCTGTCCCTCAGCACACAGGCTGCAGCACACACACACATCCAATCACCGTCGGTAATGCAAATGAGTCAAGACGTTTCAAGAGTGGATTGGAGAGAAGAGAGCTGTTCATTTACTATAAAATAAATGAATAAATTTAAAATTATTCATAAGACAACTTTTCACACTTTAAAATAACGATGTAAATGACATGATCCAAAATGTGTTCTAAAATGGCATGTTTATGTTCAAACACTGAACATGGGTATTCTGAAGTTGCACATCTGTATTTAAATCTAGAACACATAAGTTCAAACACAGAACACAGATGTCAGATATTGTGCACTTCATGTTATAATTACATAAAAACACAAAAATTACACAAAAACTCAAAAATCAGGTACTCAATTCAATTAAATTTTCAATTCAATTTTATTTATAAAAATCTATTTTATTTATATAGCGCTGTTAACATTGGTCATTGTCTCAAAGCAGCTTCACAAAAATGGAAGAAAATTTACAAAAAATAAATAAATAAATAAATAAATAAAATAAAATAATAATAATAATTTTAGAAAAGAAAATAATTGGAAGTGTGTATGTGTGAGAAAAATGTGTAGATAATAATAATGAGACGAATGAATGAAATCTCTCTGATGAGCAAGCCAAGGGTGACGGCGACAGTGGCAAGGAAAAACTCCCTGAGATGGCATTAGGAAGAAACCTTGAGAACAGGTTCAACAGTTTGGTGAAGAACAATGCATTTTCCAGCACGAGGCGGTTGAACAAACAAAAACACACTAATTCTGACAAAATCCAAGAAGTGATTATGAAACAATGGGTTGCTACAGTATCAGTCAGGATTTGGCCCAGAAGTTGATTGAGAGCATGCCCAGTCGAATTGCAGAGGTCCTGAAAAAGAAGGGCCAACACTGCAAATACTGACTCTTTGCATAAATGTCATGTAATTGTCGATAAAGCCTTTGAAACGTATGAAGTGCTTGTAATTATATTTCAGTACATCGCAGAAACAACTGAAACAAAGATCTAAAAGCAGTTTAGCGGCAAACTTTGTGAAAACTATTATTTGTTTCATTCTCAAAACTATTGGCCACGTCTGTGTGGTCAAGTAAAAAAAAAAAAAAAAAAAACTTTACGTCAACAAATACCATTATTTTGTGTATACTGAAAGTAATTATATTATGAAAAGTGCACAACCTGCCTTGTTATTTTTTTTGTTTACTGTTCTTTAAAACACTACAATACAATATTTTATGATAACAACTAAGTATACTTTTCTAATTTGTACAGATTACAAAAAATTCAAGGCATAAATATGTTGAAAAGCTTTTCTCCAGAACGTTTTTTAGAGAGCATTGACTGAAATCAACACAAGCTGGTTTAATTTTTAACAAAATAATAACATCATATTTATTTCATGGGTTTTCACATGTGATCCCATTGGTTTCACACAAATGTTCCAAAAACACAGTTTTGCATGCGTAAAAACATGTGAAATATATGTCTTTTCTGTAAGAGATAATACAGTATATTGTTAATTTTACTGCAATAAACCATATTTTCATATGTTTAACTATTAATGTAAGGTCTTACTCTTTAAAACTAATTACGGTTTTTCACTGTAAATTTTACAGTTATCGCACATTTTGTGGAATACAGTTTTATCATGTAGCACTTTTATGGTATTTTACCGTTAAATTCACGGACATTTTTTACAGTGTATTTATAACCTGTCGGTGCACCTCATCAGATGATGTCACCTGACCGAGGTTATATAAGACAAAATTTGGCGTGTTTGATACGCACACGTTTCACAACCGGTTGAACAAAAAGCATTTTCACGCAACATTGAGTGTAGCTTTTGAAAGGGAACAGAAGGTCACAGGTCCAAACTCCCAAAACCACCAGGCTGCCATTGTTGGTCTATGAGCATGGCTCTTAACTGACCAGGTTATAATTAGATAAATGTATGTCTCCAACCTAAGCTAACATAATTTGATAAACGTTGTGAAATAAATCCAGGCCTGGATCAGTGGTGTTGAGAGACAGAGAAATTTCACTCTGTGCTACAAGTGCTTTAACTAATTTCATTTAAATATTATGGTCACATTTGGAAATAATTAAATCTATTAAAGACTTGATTAAATAAGATTTATTATAGGCAATTAACTCACATTTTGAGGTGAAAGCGTATTTTTTGTAAACTTAATATGTAATATGTTCTAAATACCCTTCTAGAGACACCACTAGATGGCTGTGTGTGTGTGTGTGTGTGTGTGTGTGTGTGTGGGGTGGGTATTTATCTGTGTTTGTGTGTTATAATATCAATTTTACTTTTGCTTTCTTCAGAGAAACGACATGGTGTCAGTGGAAGGTAAGAATTAAATAAAATGAATTCAGCTTTTATGTTACAGTTTACCATCTTTACACTTGTTTAGTCTAAAATGGTGACTTCAGTCAAAGACTTGAAACAAAAATTACCAGTAAATAGGTTCTACGAACTTCTGGTATGTTTATTTAATGTAGAAATATTTTATTGTCAAAACAACACAATAGAGCTATGAATAGTTCTAGGATCTAAGTTTAAAGCTCCCACATTCACCTAATTGAATTTAAAGCTTATGTAATTCACCACTTCAAGAGTATACTTATATGTAGCCTTTCACCTGAACACATTTATCTGTTGAATATTTTATGCAGCGCTTTTAAACTGTATTCTATTTGCTTGAACAGTAGGCAAGAGACAAAACAATACATACTAAAATAATATAATTTAATTATTTATTTTAATAATTAAATAAATAAATAAACTGACAAGATCAAGATCTAGAAACAACACACGTATTAGAAAATAAACCGAGAATAGTTGGCTTGGAAGGCACACAATAATTGGGCAAGGAGGGTAGGTTTGAGTCACCCTTTCATGCGGTATGACTCGATTATGTCTGTCGACAAAGGTGTGTTAGTGATTGATGGGAAATCATAATGGAATGTTGAAGCACAGAACTGGCAACGTGGTAAACTAGGGCGTGGAAGTTCTGGAGTGATTCATGACATGATCGTGATTAAATGTTGATCATGAAGTATGTTTTGAAACTGTAGTAAATAATAGTCGGTGTACTTTGCATAGATCCATGGGACCAGAGTGGGAGGAAAAGGAAAAGTATGACTCCACCTCCAATAAGTAAGTCATAGTGTTTTTTACTTCAATTCTATTAAAACTTAACAGTAGTCTAAATGACATAAAAATGCTTTGCCTGGTCTATCGTACTGCATATCGTACTTTGTATGACTGTGTAGGTGACAAATAAAATTTGAAATTGAATTTATAAAATGTGTAGTAGCTGGATGGATAATTTTATATAACCCTACTGGTTACATACTACTGTGAAAAATTTATTCTTAGGCTTACTAGAGCATGGGAAGGAGATACTATGTTGTGGCCATGAATTACTAAGGCATCAAAACAAGACACTACTGTATGTTGTGGCCATGAATTACTAAGGCATCATAACAAGACACTATGTGTTGGTCATGAATTCTTAACATGAAAGAGATACTATATATATATATATGACTTAAGACACAGGAACACACAACCTGGCCACAACCTACTAAGACATGGGAAGCAGATACAGTGGAACCTTGGATAACGAGCATAATTTGTTCCGGAAGCAGGCTCATATTCCAAAACACTCGTAAACCAAATAAACTTTTCCCATAAGGAATAATAGAAACTCAAATTATTCCACAGCCCAAAAAAATAAATATGCAAAAATAATTAACATAAAATATTAAGTAAAAATAAAACAAATTAACCTGCACTTTTTAATTAAAACCTGTGAATGCCAAAGTGTGTGTGTGTGTGTGGGGGGGGGGGGGGGGTCTGTGTGTGGGGGGGGCGGGGGAGACAAAGAGCAGGCTGATCCTTGAGCAGAGAGAGAAAATGGATTTTTAACCTCTCTAATGAGACTTGCTTTGGCTTTACACGCGTGCTGTACATACACATGCATACTGACACAAAATAAAATATGTTTTACACACACACATGGTCACACGTGGTCACACTGTTATAGTAAATACTCGGTACTCGTAAACCAAGACTTGTTTTTTTCCCAAATCAAAACGTATTAAAAAACTTTGTCTTCGTCTTGCAGAACACTCGAAAACCACATTACTCGCAGTAAGTCAAGGGGAGGTGGCGTGTGCTTAATGGTGAACAGCAGCTTATGTAATAGCATGAGCGTTGTTCCTCTTACACGCTCCTGCACACCCAACCTGGAACTACTGTCCATCATGTGTCATCCTTTTTACCTTCCTCTGGAGTTCACATAGGTAGCATAGTCATCACATCACATAGTCAGCGCCGTTTATATTCCACCACAAGCGACACGGACACTGCCTTATCCGAGCTGCATGAGGCACTTACTCAGCACCAGACACAACACCGGGACACTGCGCTCATTGTGGCGTGGGACTTCAACAGCCCCAACCTCAAATGCGCAACACCAAACTTTCATCATCACATCACCTGCCCCACCAGAGGCGAAAGGACACTGGACCATTGTTATACTACAGTCAAGGATGGCTACAAGGCGCAATCTCGCACTCCGCTTGGGAAATCCGACCATGCCGCCATATTCCTCATGCCAAAATACAAACAAAGGCTCAAACAGGAAGTTCTGGTTCTGAGTGAGGTCGCGTGGAGGAAGAACCAATCGGTGGCCCTGTTACAGGACTGACTTGGGACATGTTCCGAAACAGCTCAGATGACATCAGCGTGTTTATGGAAGCAGTTGTGGGATTCATCGGGAAAATAGTGGATGATACCATGGGAAAAAAGACTATCAAAACGTTTCCCAACCAGAAGCCATGGGTGGATAAAACCATCCGCGATGCTCTGAGATCTCGCACCACTGCCTATAACGCGGGACTTGTATTGGGGGACCCGTACAATGCTGCGTCATATAACGTGCAGAAAGCGGTGAAGGAGGCGAAGCAGTGCTATGGAAGGAAACTAGAGTCACAGCTCCAACAGAGTGACTCTAGGAGCCTGTGGCAGAGACTAAAGACAATAATGAACTATAAAGCACCAACATCCAATATGACAAATGTGGACGTGACTCTGGCAGACAAGCTGAACACATTCTCTGCTCGCTTTGAGGCTGCAGCTAAAGATACTAGCGATGCTAATGCTAGCGGCGCTAATGGCTACAGACAGGAAGACACTGCGAGCACCGGAAGCGCGTTCATCATCTGCGAGCATGACGTGAGTAGATCCTTCAAGAAAGTGAACACCAGGAAAGCAGTAGGACTAGACGGCATCTCAGGTCGTATTATTACAGCCTGCGCAGACCAGCTAGCACCTGTGTTCAAAGAGATATTCAACCTCTCTCTATCTCAGTCGGTGACCCCCACAAGCTTCAAAGAGTCCATCATTGTTCCTGTCCCAAAGAAACCCCATCCTGCTTCCCTTAACGATTATCGCCCTGTAGCCCTCACCTCAGTAGTGATGAAGCGCTTTGAACGGCTGGTCAGAGACTTCATTATTTCTTCACTTTCTGACACACTGGACCCATTACAGTTTGCATACCGCCCGAACCACTCTACAGATGATGCTAACTCTCATGTCCTCCACACAACTCTCATTCACCTGGACACTAGGAAAGGGAATTATATTAAAATGGTCTTCATCGACTACAGCTCAGCATTTAATATCATAATTCCATCGCCACTCACCACCAAGCTGGAGCACCTGGGACTCAGGTCATATATGTGTCAGTGGATGTCCAACTTCCTAACTGGCAGACCACAGGCAGTAAGGATGGGTGGACATGTCTCAGCCTCCCTTACTCTCAGCACTGGAGTCCCCCAGAGTTGTGTTTTGAGCCCCCTGCTGTACTCTTTGTACACTTACAACTGTGTGGTCACTACCAAGTCCACCGCCGTCATCAAGTTTGCTGACGACACTGTCGTGAAGGGCATGATCATGAACAACGATAAGATTTCCTGCCTAGAGGAGATTGGAAATCTGGAGAATTGGTGCCAGAGGAACAATCTCCTCCTGATTGTCAGCAAGACAAAGAGCTGAGAGTGAACTTTACTACAAAGCAGGAGTGGAACTACCAGACCACAGTCATCAACAGGAGCCCAGTGGAGAGAGTGGACAGCTTCCGATACCTCGGTGTTCACATCACGCAGGACCTGTCATGGTCCTGTCACATCAACACTGTGGTGAAAAAGGCCCAGCAGCGTCTCTACCACCTCATATGCTTGAGAGACTTCAGACTGCCCTCCAAGGTGCTCAGGAATATCTACTACTGCAGCATAGAAAGCAACCTGACGGGAAACATCATGACCTGGTTTGGAACCAGCACCATGAGAGCTACAGAGGATGGTGCTGAGTGCATCATCTGCACACTGACCTGCACTCAATCTACAGTAAGCGGTGCTGGACCAAGTCCAGGAAGATTGTGAAGGACCACAGCCATCCCAACAATGGACTGTTCTCTTTGTTGTGGCCTGGAAAGTGATTCGGCTCCCTGAAGGCCAACACAGAGAGACTGAGGAGGAGCTTCTTCCTGCAGGCGATGATGTCTCTCAACCACAAAAACACACAGGACTAATACCTTGACAACATTGACTGGGCATTCATGGCTACTATGGACATATTCACGGTCACTTACACTACATATTTATATTTTCTATTTCTGGATCATTGCACAAGTCACTGTAAATAAGACACTTTAATAAATCACTTTTTATGCATATTTGGACACCCCTAGTCATTTCAAAATTTTCCAAACTTTTACAAATTTCTTTTTTTCTTCTGCTATATTTCTTATGATTTTCTTATTTGTACAGTATATTTTACTAGATCGATTTATTTTCTATTGTATTTCTTTTTATTCATATTTGTTCATGTATAAGCTTTTATTTTTTAAGGTCACTGCCGGTCGCATTTCACTATTCAATTCAATTCAGTTTTATTTGTATAGCGCTTTTAACAATTGACATTGCCTCAAAACAGCTTTACACAATCAAAAGAACTATTTAAGTTTGTATGGAATGTGAATGTGTATGAATCAAAATTTTCAGATAGTCCCTGGTGAGCAAGCCCGAGGGCGACAGTGGCAAGGAAAAACTCCCTGAGATGGTAATAGGAAGAAACCTTGAGAGCAACCAGACTCAACAGGGAAGCCATCCTCATTTGGGTGAAACAGATAGCAGGAAATTATCTGCATTTATACAGTGTTAAGTGTTAGGTTCAGCTATAATAGTTGATGTTAATTGATGTTATAATAGTTGATGTAAAATGGAGTCCAGTAGTTATTGGAGACTCAGATAGACTTTTAGAAAGTTCCAGTCCTGAACTATCGAATTGTCAAATCCTCAGAGAAACAGCTGACAACACCAGTCGAGGCCAGAACCATCTTCTAAGTAGAAAGAATCATCCCCAGACACCAGACGCATTCCAAAGAGACACACGGGGCATCCATGCGACGAGACCTCCAACCAGAAAAGGGGCACCAGGATGGATCAGACAGGTCCGGAGGGCAGAGGGAGTCTGGATCACTGGCAGCTCAGGAACGACATGTGTAGCTCGACAGAGAGAGAGAGAGAGAGAGAGAGAAAGAGTGAAAGGGGGAGACAGGGCGAGAGAGGAAAGAGAAAGAGGGGGAGGAGGGAAGAGTAGGAGAGCAGGGACTCCAGCACCAGTCGAGGCCAGAACCATCTTCTAAGTAGAAAGAATCATCCCCAGACACCAGACGCATTCCAAAGAGACAAACGGGGCATCCATGCGACGAGACCTCCAACCAGAAACGGGGAACCAGGATGGATCAGACAGGTCCGGAGGGCAGAGGGAGTCTGGATCACTGGCAGCTCAGGAACGACATGTGTAGCTCGACAGAGAGAGAGAGAGAAAGAGTGAAAGGGGGAGACAGGCGGAGAGAGGAAAGAGAAAGAGGGGGAGGAAGAGAAGAGGAGGAGAGCAGGGACTCCGGCAGGACTAACTATGACAGCATAACTAAAAGGGAGAGCCAGAAGGAAACACAAACATGAGGGCTCCCTGAGATGTAAAGCAAACAATCACCTCACCGTCAACAAACCTGAGTGATCAAATGAGACTGAGGAAGACAGCATCTAAACATACCAGTTCACCATAATACTCTACGTCCATGAGTCCCCCAGATCTGCTCCTTTACCTTATGGCAAATCTATTCATAAAAATCCTTGGCTAAATAAATAGGTTTTGAGCCTGGACTTTAACACTGATACTGTGTCTGAGTCCCGAACACTATTTTCAAATTCAAATTTTATTAGTCACATACACAATCATACACAGTATAATATGCAGTGAAATGCTTTTTATACGACCGCCAGTGACCTTAAAAAAAAGAAAATAAGAAAATAAAATCTTGTACGTAAAATAAATAATCAATAAAAAGGAAATACTAAAGAAATAATTTTAACTAGTAAAATTTGTAAAATTAACTGTGCATAAGGGCATAATAAAATATTGCAAAAATATAGAAATATGGTATTAAAGTGTCAGTGGTTGTGCAAATATGCATGAAAGGTGACATGTGCAATTGTCCAGATGTATGAGTATTTAGTGCAAGTGTGTATGAATGTGTCCATGATTGTCCAGTCAGTGTTGTGAGCTTAAAAGATGTTATTAGTCCTGTGTGGAGGTGTGATTGAGAGACCTTATCGCCTGCGGGAAGAAGCTCCTCCTCAGTCTCTCTGTGTTGGCCTTTAGGGAGCGGAATCTCTTCCCAGACCGCAACAAAGAGAACAGTCCATTACTGGGGTGACTGAGGTCCTTCATGATCTTCCTGGCCTTAGTCCAGCACCGCTTGCTGTAGATGGAGTGCAGGTCAGGGAGCTCAGTGCGGATGATGCGTTCGGCTGATCGCACCACCCTCTGTAGAGCTCGTCTGTCCTGCATGGTGCTGTTCCCGAACCAGGTCGTGATGTTTCCCGTCAGGATGCTCTCTATGGTGCAGGAGTAGAAGTTCCTGAGCACCTTGGAGGGCAGTCTAAAGTCTCTCAAGCGTCTGAGGTGGTAGAGACGCTGCCGGGCTTTTTTCACCACGGTGTTGATGTGACAGGACCATGATAGGTCCTGCGTGATGTGAACACCGAGGTATCTGAAGCTGTCCACTCTCTCCACTGGGCTCCTGTTGATGACGGGGGTCTGGTAGTTCCTCTCCTGCTTTGTACTAAAGTCCACTATCAGCTCCTTTGTCTTACTGACGTTCAGGAGGAGATTGTTCCTCTGGCACCAGTTCTCCAGATTTCCAATCTCCTCTAGGTAGTCCGACTCATCATTGTTGGTGATCAGTCCGACCACGACGGTGTCGTCAGCAAACTTGATGATGGAGGTGGAGTTGGTAGTGGCCACGCAGTCGTGGGTGTACAAAGAGTACAGCAGGGGGCTCAGAACACAACCCTGGGGGGCTCCAGTGCTGAGAGTGAGTGTAGCTGAGACATGTCCGCCCATTCTTACTGCCTGTGGTCTGCCAGTCAGAAAATTGGAGATCCACTGACATATAGATGAGCTCAGTCCCAGGTGCTCCAGCTTGGTGGTGAGTGTGGAAGGAATTTTTGTGTTAAAAGCAGAGCTGTAGTCGATGAAGAGCATTTTAACATAATTCCCTTTCCTAGTGTCCAGGTGAGTGAGTGATGTGTGGAGGAGATGAGAGACTGCATCGTCTGTGGAGCGGTTCTGACGGTATGCAAACTGTAGTGGGTCCAGTGTGTCGGGTAGTGAAGAAATGATGAAGTCTCTGATAAGGCGTTCAAAGCACTTCATCACTACTGAGGTGAGAGCTACAGGGCGATAGTCATTGAGAGAAGCAGGATGTGGTTTCTTTGGAACAGGAACAATAATGGACTCTTTGAAGAATGTGGGGATCACCGACTGAGATAAAGAGATGTTGAATATCTCAGTGAACACAGGTGCTAGCTGGTCTGCGCAGGCTCTGAGGATACGGCCTGAAATGCCGTCTGGTCCTGCTGCTTTCCTGGTGTTCACTCTCTTGAAGGCTCTCCTCACGTCGTGCTCGGAGATGATGAGCGCGTTCCCGGTGCTGACTGTGTCTTCCTGTCTGCAGCCGTTAGCGCCGCTAGCATTAGCGCCGTTAGCATTAGCATTGCTAGCGTCTTTAGCTGCAGCCTCGAAGCGAGCGTAAAATGTGTTCAGCTCGTCTGTCAGAGTCGCGTCCGCGTTCGTCATACCGGATGTTGGTGCTTTGTAGTCCGTTATTGTTCTCAGTCCCTGCCACAGGCTCCTAGAGTCACTCTGTTGAAGCTGTGACTCTAGTTTTCTCCCGTAGCGCAGCTTCGCCTCTTTCACCGCCTTCCGGACGTTATATGACGCAGCCTTGTACGGTTCCATGTCCCCCGATGCAAGTCCCGTGTTGTAGGCAGCTGTGCGAGATCTCAGAGCGTCGCGGATGGTTTTATCCACCCACGGCTTCTGGTTGGGAAACGTTCTGATAGTCTTTTTCTCTACCGTATCGTCTGCCAGCTTTTCAATAAATCCCACAACCGCTTCCGTAAACACGCTGACGTCATCATCGGAGCTGTTTCTAAACATGTCCCAGTCTGCGTCATCGAGTGCGTCCTGTAACGCGGCCACCGATTGGTCCGTCCAGCGCGCGACCTCCCTCAGGACTGGAACTTCCTGTTTCAGCCTTTGTTTATATTTTGGCATGAGGAAAATGGCGGCGTGGTCGGATTTACCAAACGCTGGACGAGATTGTGCCTTGTAACCGTCTTTGACCGTGGTATAACAATGGTCCAGTGTCCTTTCGCCCCTGGTGGGGCAGGTGATGTGCTGATAAAAGTTCGGCGCTGCGCGTTTGAGGTTGGCACTATTAAAATCCCCCGCCACAATGAGCGCAGCGTCCCGGTGTTGTGTCTGGTGCTGTGTGAGCGCCTCATGCAGCTCGCATAAGGCAGTTTCAGTGTCCGCTTGTGGAGGTATGTAAACGGCGCTGATTATGACCGATGTGAACTCCCGTGGAAGATAAAATGGACGACACATGATGGACAGTAGTTCCAGGTTTGGTGTGCAGGAGCGTGTAAGAGGAACAACGCTCGCGCTGTTGCACCAGCTGTTGTTCACCATTAAGCACACGCCGCCTCCCCTTGACTTCCCCGAGTCCCGCGTCCTGTCCATGCGGTGAACCGAGAAGAACTCGGCCGGCTGTATGGCGTGGTCTGGCACCGCTGGGTTCAGCCATGTCTCGGTGAAGCAGAGGAGATTGCAGTCCCGAATGTCTCTCTGGAACTTTATCCTGGCCCTGAGGTCATCCAGTTTGTTCTCTAGTGACTGGACGTTGGCGAGCAGGATGCTAGGCAGAGGTGTGCGGTGTGCACGGGCTCGGAGCCGGTTCCTCACGCCAGCTCGTTTCCCTCGGGTCCGTCGCTTCGCGTCGCGTCCATTGTTCTCCCTCAGGATCTCACTCGGCCAGCTCGGATCCGGAGTTAAAACCGTCGAATTGTGAGTACATTGTATACCAATAGAAACAAGAGTGTCTCTATCATACCTAATGTACTCAATGGTGGTGATTTTGACGATTTTAAAACACTGAAAACTAACTTAAAAAACAAAAACAAAGAAAAGGTGGTCAGAGCAGTCGTGACGGCAGCCGACCTCACCGGCGCCATCTTGCATCACTTTGAAGTCTATTCCATAATTTTGGGGCTTTGTAAGAAAAATCTCTGCCCCCAGCTGTAGTTTTCATAAAACGAGGTACTGACAAGCAGCCTGCATCCTTTGACCGAAGTTGGCGTGGCGGATTGTAAGACACTAGCAGTTCGCTCAGTTACTGCGGAGCGAGACCATTTAATGCTTTATATGTCAAGAGTAGTATTTTAAAATCAATGCGAAATTTCACAGGGAGCCAATGTAGTGAAGATAGGATAGGGGTGATGTGCTCATATCTTCTGGTTCTAGTGAGGACTCTTGCTGCTGCATTCTGGACTAGCTGAAGCTTGTTTATGCACCTAACTGAACAACCAGACAGTAAGGCATTACAATAGTCCAACCTTGAAGTGATAAAAGCATGAACTAGTTTTTCTGCATCGTTTAGCGACCATATATTTCTTATCTTGGCAATATTTCTGAGGTGAAAGAATGCTATCCTGGTGATATTATCTACATGAACTTCAAATGAAAGGCTGGAATCTATAATTACGCCGATGTCTTTTACTGTTGCACTTGATGGAACAGAAAGGCCATCTAAAGTTACGGTGTGATCTAAGATTTTACTTCTAGCTACTGTATATGCGGTCCTATGACTAGAACTTCTGTCTTATCCGGATTAAGCAGAACGAAGTTAATTAGCATCAAATTTCTTATGTCCTGCACACATTGCTCAACTTTTCTAAGATGTTTTTTCTCATCAGGTTTTGTTGAGACGTATAGCTGTGTGTCGTCAGCATAACAATGAAAACTAATACCATGCTTACTGATTATGTTGCCCAGAGGAAGCATGTAAAGGGAAAAAAGCAGTGGGCCTAATACTGAACCCTGCGGAATGTCAAACTCCACTAGAGAACATGCAGAATAATCACCATTTAAGTCTACATACTGATAAGGATCGGTCAAATAGGATCTGAGCCAGGAGAGTGCTGTACCCTTAATTTCTACTACATTTTCTAATCTGTGAAGAAGAATAGCATGATCAATGGTGTCAAAAGCTGCACTGAGGTCGAGTAATACAAGCATAGTTACACAACCCTGATCAGAGGCCAATAGGAGGTCATTTACTACTTTAACGAGTGCTGTTTCTGTGCTGTGATGAGGCCTAAATCCTGACTGATACAGTTCATGTATGCCATTTCTATGTAGATATGTGCATAGCTGCTCCGCTACTATCTTTTCCAGAATCTTAGAGATGAAGGGGGTTTGATATTGGCCTGTAATTGGACAGCTGACAGGGGTCGAGGTCAGGTTTCTTAATTATTGGTTTGATAACTGCTAATTTAAAAGATTTTGGAACATAACCAATGCTGAGTGAGGAATTAATTATTCTCAACAGCGGTTCTGTTATTACTGGTACTATCTGTTTAAGAAAATGTGTCGGTATAGGATCTAATATACAGGTTGATGAATTTGCAGAAGAGATGAGTGAAATTAGTTCATTCTCTTCAAGGGGAGTAAAGTATTCTAGGTTTGAATCTGACATGGCTAGGTTAAAATCTGTATCAATTACATTGTTTGGTTTCAAAGCCTCAATTTTATGCCTGATATTTACAATTTTATTATTAAAAAAGTTCATGATGTCCTCGCTATTGCATGATGTTGTTGTGGAGATTTCTGTAGTGGTCTTATTTCTGGTTAATTTGGCTACGGTATTAAATAAAAATCTAGGATTATTTTTATTTTCTTCTATAAGAGTGGAGAGATACGTTGATCTAGCTACACTAAGAGCTTTCCTATAATTCAGGATGCTCTCTTTCTATGCTATTTGAAATACTAACAATTTAGTTTGACGCCATTTATGCTCTAATTTCAGAGCGGTCTGTTTTAAAGTGTGCGTGTGATCGTTATACCAGGGACCGAGTTTCTTATCTCTAATAATTTTTCTTTTAGCTGGAGCTACATTATCTAAGGCACAATGAAATGTCGACTCTAAATATTCAGTCGCCTGATCGAGTTCTGTGGGGTCAGACGGTGACCTAATCGAAGTTGATATGTCACGGGCTGACTAGGGTGATAATGAATCCAAGCGCGAGTGATGACGGCAGGCGAAGGGGGCGTGGTCGAGGGGCGAAAGCGGAGTCGGCAACAGATGATCAGGCAGCGGAACGTCGGGGCAAAAACGTGAGGCGGGCGGCGTAGTCAAAAGGGAAGCGAGAGTTCGGAAACCGGGAGATCTAAAAGCGAGGCAAACAAAACCAAATCGAGAACCAAAAGGCGGAAACGAGGGACAAAACGAGTTCGGCAACGTGAAGATCGGAGAGAAAGAAAAACGCGAGAACATTGAGACATGGGCTTAATGGGCTTGGGACGAGGCGGCGCAGCTGGGATACATGGAACGAGGGGTTAACTCGCCGCATTGTAGAAGGGAGCAAAAGTTTGACGGCGCATGGGTTGACGATCTTGGTGATGGTGAAAGGCCCAATGTATCGGGGAGAGAGCTTACGAGAGGCGGCCTTTAAGTGAATGTCTCGGGTGGATAACATGACTCTCTGCCCTATTCTGAACTTGGGGGCCTGAGAGCGCCTGCGGTCTGCTTGGTCCTTGTACCTCTTGTTGACTCGCAGCAAGGTCTTCCTTGCTTGCTGCCACGTCCTTTTACAGCGTCGGATGAAGGCTTGAACAGAGGGAACGTTGACCTCCTCTTCCTGAGAAGGGAACAGGGGCGGCTGATAACCTAAGCAGCATTGGAACGGAGACAGACCAGTTGATGACGAGATCTGGGAGTTGTGAGCGTATTCTACCCAGGGGAGAAATTTGCTCCACGAGGTAGCGTCCCGGGAGGTCATACACCTCAGGGCGACCTCGAGGGACTGGTTCTTCCTCTCAGTCTGACCATTAGATTGGGGATGAAATCCTGATGATAGACTGGGAGTGGCCCCGATCAGTTTGCAGAAACCCTTCCAAAATTGAGAGGTAAACTGTGGACCTCGATCCGAGACAACGTCTGTTGGAAGGCCATGTAGCTTGAAAACGTGGTTGACCATGAGTTCTGCGGTTTCCTTGGCGGAGGGTAGTCGTGGTAGGGGAATGAAGTGGGCGGCCTTAGAAAATCGGTCCACCACCGTCATGATGCAGGTGTGGCTGTTCGATGTGGGTAGCCCCGTGACGAAGTCTAAGGCTATGTGGGACCATGGGCGGTGTGGGATGGGTAGAGGCCTGAGAAGGCCCGCTGGGGCTGTGTTGGTGTGTTTAGCCCTCACACAGGTGTCACATGCCGCAACAAAGCTGGAGACATCCTCCTTAACTGTGGGCCACCAAAATCGTTGCTGAGTCTGTGCCAAGGTGCGGGTTATGCCCGGGTGACAGGAAAGTCTAGAGCTATGGGCCCACTCCAGGACCTGGGAACGCAGGTGGAGAGGGACGAAGAGGTGATTAGGGGGAACGTTGCTGGGCCCAGGTTCGTGGGTCGAAGCCTGCTTTACCTTGGTCTCGGTGTCGAGTTCTGCGGCGGCGAGTAAGGAGGTCGGAGGCAGGATAGTGTCGTTGACATGGATGTCGTGAGTGGCAGCGAACTGTCTCGAGAGTGCATCCGGCTTGCCGTTCTTGGATCCTGGGCGGAAGGAGAGGGTAAAATTGAATCGGCTAAAGAACAGGGCCCATCGGGCTTGGCGGGCGTTGAGTCTCTTGGCGCTCCGAAGGTATTCCAGGTTCTTATGATCAGTCCATACTATGAAGGGGACCTCCGTCCCCTCTAACCAGTGTCTCCACTCCTCCAGAGCGAGCTTAATGGCCAGGAGCTCACGATCGCCGATGCCATAGTTCCTTTCAGCAGGCGTTAGGCGGTGTGAGAAGAAGGAGCAGGGGTGCAGTTTGTTGTCGTGTGGGGCTCTCTGGGACAAAATGCCCCCTACCCCCGTGCTGGAGGCGTCGACCTCCAAGGTGAACTGGCGTGAAGGGTCTGGAATGGTTAGGATTGGGGCGGACGTGAACCGTTGTTTCAGTTCCGTAAAGGCCTTCTCTGCTTCCGGGGCCCAGTGAAAGTGGTTCTTGGGAGAGGTGAGTATTGTTAGGGGGGCAGCAATGGAGCTGTAGTTCCGGATAAAGCGTCGGTAGAAGTTGGCGAACCCCAGGAATCTCTGGAGTGCCTGTCGTGAGGAGGGAGTGGGCCAGCTGGCCACGGCTTGGAGCTTGGTTGGTTCCATCCTGATGCCTTCGGAACCAATAACGAACCCAAGGAATGTGGTGGTCATGGAGTGGAACTCGCATTTCTCAGCCTTGACAAATAGGTTGTTCTCTAATAGTCTCTGAAGCACCTGTCGGACGTGGTGTTGGTGTTCCTCCAGGTCTCGGGAGAAGATCAGGATATCGTCAAGGTAAACGAATACGAAGGAGTTGAGGAAGTCTCTGAGAACGTCGTTGATAAGGGCCTGGAAGACTGCGGGGGCATTGGTCAGGCCGAAGGGGACCACCAGGTATTCATAGTGCCCCGTTGGGGTGTTGAAGGCAGTCTTCCATTCGTCTCCCTCCCGAATGCGGACGAGGTGGTAAGCATTACGTAAATCCAGCTTGGTAAATATCTTGGCTCCCTGGAGAAGTTCAAAGGCGGTAGCCATTAGCGGCAGAGGGTAGCGGTTCTTGACAGTGATGTCGTTTAGGCCCCTGTAATCTATGCACGGGCGAAGAGACCCGTCCTTTTTGCCCACGAAGAAGAAACCTGCTCCTGCTGGGGAGGAGGAAGGGCGGATGATTCCTGCGGCGAGGGATTCCGTGATGTATTGGTTCATCGCCTCACGTTCCTTTGGTGACAGCGAGTATAGGCGACCCTTGGGTGGTGTGGTGCCCGGGAGAAGGTCGATGGCGCAGTCGTATGGACGGTGAGGGGGCAGAGAGGTGGCGCGATATTTACTGAAGACCTCTCTAAGGTTATGGTATTCTGATGGGACGTGGATGAGATCGGGTAGTTCCCCTGCGGGGGCGGGGCTGAGGCATGGTGTGGTAGCAGCTCGTAAGCATGTCCTGGAACATGATGGACTCCAGGCCAAAATTGTGTTCCTCTCCCAATCCATTTGTGGGTTGTGCCGGATTAGCCACGGCAGACCCAGAACGATCATGGCGTGAGATCCTTCCATGACAAACAGTGACGTCCGTTCTGTGTGGTTGCCTGAGATCCTGAGGTTGATGAGAGGGGTCTTGTGGGTGATAGATGGGAGCGGACTCCCGTCGAGGGCCTGGACCTTTAGGTGGGTCTCCAAAGGCAGTGCGGGGATACCCAGAGCCTTGGCCGCGGCTGCGTTGATAAGGTTGCGGTCTGATCCTGAGTCAACCAGCGCCTGTACCACGTGGGTGTGTCGTTCATAGAGGAGAAAGACGGGGAGCAGGCGACGTTGGTCTGGGAGTCTTTTTGGAATCACGCCCTCTAGTGCTCCCAGCTGGACTAGAGGGCACTTCCTTTTGCTGGGCAGTTCCTAAGCTGGTGACCCGATTTCCCACAGTAAAAACAGGCCCTCTCCACTTGGCGTCGTCGTCTCTCCTCTGGGGAGATGTGCGTTCTGTCCAGTTGCATTGCTTCTTCCTGGAAGTCGACTCGTGGAGGAGAGGGTTGGGGGGGGAAACCTGAGTGGGGGGCCCCGAGTAGCTCTACGGAGGCGGAGACGTGAGTCCACTCGTCCGGCCAAGTCTATGAGCCCCTGGAGTGAGGAGGGTAGCTCTTGAGAAGCCAGCTCATCTTTGAGTGTCTCTGTCAGGCCCTCCAAAAACACATCACATAGGGCTCGTTCATTCCATCCACTGGGGCGCGCCAGGGTTTGGATTTCGATGGCGTAATCGTAGGCCGAACGCGCGCCTTGTTTTAGTGTCAGCAGCTTACGTCCAGCCTCCCTTCCATGACATGAGCGATCAAACACTCTCTTCATTTCCTGGGCGAAACTCTCATACTCAGAGCAGCAAGGATCATGAGCATCCCAGAGCGCAGTACTCCATTCCCGGGCTCTTCCTGTGAGGAGTGTGATGACGTATGCCACCTTGGAGCGATCAGTGGTGAACGTGGAGGCCTGGAGCTCGAAGATCAGCGAGCACTGGGAGAGAAACGAGCGACAGGTACCTGGATCTCCTTCGTAAGTGGGGGGAGCGGGGAGGCGTGGCTCTCGTCGCTCACTGGAAAATCCATCTGGCGCTGGAGAGAGTCGAAGTCTTTGGATCTGGCTTGTGACATCGGCGAGTGACTGCTTCGTAGTGAGCAGCTCCTGCTGATGTGCTCCAAGCAGTGCGCCCTGGCTTTCCAGTGCTGTCTTCATGCGGTCAAAACTCGCTGGATCCATTTCGTGGATGGATTATTCTGTCACGGGCTGACTAGGGTGATAATGAATCCAAGCGCGAGTGATGACGGCAGGCGAAGGGGGCGTGGTCGAGGGGCGAAAGCGGAGTCGGCAACAGATGATCAGGCAGCGGAACGTCGGGGCAAAAACGTGAGGCGGGCGGCGTAGTCAAAAGGGAAGTGAGAGTTCGGAAACCGGGAGATCTAAGAGCGAGGCAAACAAAACCAAATCGAGAACCAAAAGGCGGAAACGAGGGACAAAACGAGTTCGGCAACGTGAAGATCGGAGAGAAAGAAAAACGCGAGAACATTGAGACATGAAAACACACACAATAATCCAGCGATCTGAGCAGCGCGCCGCGCATGCTTAAATCGCTGGAGTAATCAGTCAGGGAATGAGAAACAGGAGAGCAGACGGGGTGGAAACGGGGGCGTGAGAGTGCACGTGACGGCTAGACAAAAACATGAGCGCGTGGGGGAGTGACAGCGTGGGAAAAAGACGGCAGGCAGGGCGTGGAACATGACATGATAACTCTGGGAGATTACTGATAAAACTCTGTGTGGTAGTTGTTGTGAAAGTACGTGTAATACGGTAGCGCGGTGCTGTGCGTACATTATCACTGTGACACACTTGAATGGAGACAAGATAGTGATCTGAGATAATTTCAGACAGTGGAATTGTGAATACATTTCTTATACTTAATCCGAAAAATATTATTAAGTCTAAAGTGTGACCTGCTTTATGAGTGGGTCCTACTACACACTAATTTACGCCTACGGAGCCCAGTATGGACATAAATGCTGTTCTCAGAGGGTCTTCTGGATTCTCAAAATGAATGTTAAAATCTCCGGCAATTAACGCTTTGTCTACAGAAATGACCAGGTCTGAGATGAAATCCGCAAATTCACTAAGAAATTCAGAATACGGCCCTGGAGGTCTGTAAATTATAATTAGTGGAATCGACTGAGCTGACTTAATATACTTAAGTATACTTACTTTGTATGTTACTATAAAGAATTTCAAATGAGTTAAATTTGTGTCCGTGTTTTTGTACGATAGATAGATTATCATCATGAATAACTGCGACGCCTCCTCCTTAACTGAGGCTGGTGTATGTAGCTGTATCCAGGAGGACTAGCTTCATTTAAAGCTACATACTCATCCTGTTTAACCCATGTTTCAGTTAAACAGAGTATATCAAACGCCTGATCTGTGATAATTTCATTAACAATAACTGCTTTTGATGCGAGAGATCTAATATTTAACAATCCTAGCTTCAGATCAGAGGTGCCGGCTGCGCATTCAGTATGATCGGAGTTTGTGGACTTTATGTTAATTAGATTATTGAAACAGACTTTCTGAGTCTTTCTATATTTTTGCTTAGCTCGGGGAACAGACACAGTCTCAATAAGGTGAAGCCTGAGTGACGACTCTATGCAGCTAGCAGACGGTTGGTTTAGCCTGTCTGTCTGCTCCCTGGCCTGGGCTCTGGATTGTCACCGATTAACTAGACCTCTACTGAGACTATGAGCTATACTGCAGGAAATGAGAGCAGCACCTTCCCGAGTGGGATGGACACCGTCCCGCCCTAACAGGCCAGCGTTGCCCTCAAAGGTCTTCCAATTATCTATGAAGCCCACATTATTTTTGGAGCACCACCTGGACATCCAGCGGTTCAGCGACCATAACCTGCTGTAAGCTATGTCGCCACGTCTCATTGGGATGGGACCAGAGCATATTACTTCATCGGACATCGCCTTCGCTAATTTAAAGACCTCTGTAAAGTTATTCTTACTAACCTCTGACTGACGAAGGCGTATATCATTAGCTCCAGCATGTACCACTATCTTAGAGAACCTGTGCTGTCCTAGAGCCCTAAGATTACCTGCTATGTCCGGTGCTCTGGCTCCCGGGATACACCTAACCACTGCCGCTGGCGCCCCTAATGGTCTAGCTAATGTCACGTGTCTCAGTATAGAGTCTCCTATAACCAGAGCTCTTTCAGGTTTCTCAGCGGGCTCATCACTGAGGAGAGCAAACCTGTTGGACACGTGAAGCGCAGAGGAGGTGTGCTCCGGTGGGCTAGCCTTAGCGTTAGCTTTGGCTGAACGAGTATGCCGCCGAGTCGTCACCCACTCGCCCCGCTGTGAGGGCTCTAATGCCGGAGTCGGGGGCTGATTATCTCCGCCTGTGGCACCCAGACTGTCCGCTACGGGAATAACGCTGCTCTCACATTCTCTAACCCTCTCTAAAGTCTGGATGCGCTCCTCTAATTCTGATATCTTCTCCGTCAGAGTGCTCACTAACACACACCTATTACAAATAAAATTATCACTAATGATGGAGGAAGAATGTCTAAACATCCTGCACTCCACACACTGAACAAGCTGAATGGTAGACATTATAACGTACCTCTGTGTCGGAGTTTTAGTTGTTTGGAGATGAATTCCGTTTGTTGTTCTTAGACGAGGAAACTCGCGCGTTCTCCAAAAATTGCAGAAAAAAGGCGAAGCCGAATAGTATGGAGATGTAAAATCTAGTTGCTATTAATATTGTTATTCTATAAAGCGATGTAATTTAAACGCTGATACAAACGCGAAACTTTCGCGGCAACGATACGAAAACAGGAAGCTACGTCACCAACAGGAAGCCGTCACAGATAAATGCTTTTCAACTACATATGAACTACAATGCACTACATATCCTACTATGTATGAATGTGTATGTGACAAATAAAATTTAAATTTGATGTCATAGCATTTAGCCTCTTGTAAACTTCTGACACAACATAGTATCTTGTTTCCAGCCAGTATTAAGTTGTGGCCACTGCATAGTATCTCTTGGCAACACATTGTAGTATCTTCTTTCCATGACACTGAATTTTCCCCCTATTGCCACCAGAGGGGATCAGCATTTAAAAAAAAAAAATTTCCACTGGTGACAGAACTGAGCTTGAGTTCAACATGTTTCTACAGGAAAAATGTAAGGGTTCATAAAAATTTATAGATAATATCCTAAAGCAACGGAATATTAAGATAAATATTAATGTTTCAGAATTAAACATGTGATCATTATAGACGATTAAATTATTTATTAATCTAAAGTGTTTTTGCATGTTTATTCAGTGGTTGTTGTTTAATAATTCACAAACTGCAGCTAAGAAGCTTTTTGCTTAATAATGTTGAAGCTGTTTATAGCTGTTTACAGATTCTGTCTGGTTCATTCTCCATATACACAAATTCCCTCATAGTGCCGAGTTTAGAGTTAGTCTGGGCAGGGAATGTAAAATGTTACGTTGGACACCGACATGACAGTGATCATAAGCTTCTTCTTTTATTTTTACAGTGTCAAAGCTGAGGATTGTTCTATTGGGAAAATGTCTCTCACAGACCAGCAGAGTTAGTAACTCCATCCTCAGAAAATCTGTGTTTGACACTGAAGATCCTCCACATTCAATAGAGCTACATTGTGAGAGTCTAGAAGGACATGTGGGTAAAAGACACATTACCCTCATTATTACACCTGATCTCTTTGACCCCAAACTTTCTCTTGGTGACTTAAATCAAATAATAAAAGAGTGTGTGCCACTTTCTAAACCTGGACCACATGCATTTTTACTTGTGGTGCAGTCTCATGATTTTACAGAAGAGGACAGAAATCGACTGAAATGCATCATAAACAATTTCAGTAATGAAGCTATAAACTATTCTATTGTGATAAACACAGACAATGAGGTTTATAAGTCAGCAAATGAAGGACAGAAAACTGCTATTCACAAATTAACAAAAGATTGTTATGGAAGGCATCATAGTTTTCCACAGCTACATGAAAGGAGTGAGGACTCAGTTTGTCTGCTGTTTGAGAAGATTGACCAAATGGTGAAGGATAATGGAGGAGGACATCTTGTATATGAGAGTTTTGAAGATGCAGAGCAGATTTCCAAACCTGATGAGGAGCCTGAAACTAACAAACAAAAAAGATCTACAGGTAAATTATCACATTATGTATATTTTACTATAAATTATTGCTTTCTCCTATCTGGAGGCGACACATAAAACTAGTGAGCATTAAGTTTCAAGTTCAAGTTTTAGGTTTTTTATGTCATTTACACAGTAAAGAAGCATGTTCCTCAATGCCCTCTGCACCTACTGACTTGTCCCTATGCTGAACTGTTCTTCATGTCAATTTAAATAATTTCTGTCATATTGAATTTTCACCTGCACAACACACAAGATGTTATATAATTTCTATCTGTTATCGCCCAAATGAGGATGGGTTCCCTGTTGAGTCTGGTTCCTCTCAAGGTTTCTTCCTAATTCCATCCCAGGGAGTTTTTCCTTGCCACCGTCGCCGTCACCCTTGGCTTGCTCATCAGAGAAATTTCATTCATTCGTCTCATTATTATTATCTGCACATTTTTCTCACACATCCACACTTCCAATTATTTTATTTTCTATTATTATTATTATTATTATTTTTTTTTTTTTTTTTTTTTTTTATAAATATAAAAGAAATATATTTTTTATTTATCTTTCTTTGGGTGTTTTTCACAGTCGGTAGACAAGTCTCTTTAGTGTCCTGTGTTTTTAGAACTGTGACCTTAAATGCCTACTTTCTCTAAGATGTTAAGGTCTTAACCACCATTCCACAAGTGCATGTTAATTAATTGATTATAATTAATTGAACCTCCATGGAAAACCCCTCCCTTTCAAAGGCTTTCTCTCGATGCTGCGTGAGAACGCTATCGGAACGAGAATACCAACGCCGCCACACTACAAGTGTCTGGACCCCCAGGTTGTGTAGCGTGTGCGCACAAGGCCAGGAAGTCTCAGATCTATGTCTGGGAAGCTGACTCAAGGACTCTTGAGCCCGGAGTGGCATGGACATCCAGACTATAAAATCTTACAAATGTGTGCGGAGAGGACCAACCTGCCGCGTCAGACACTTGTTTCAGGGGAGTACCTCTTGCAAGAGCAATGGATGAGACGACCCCTCTGGTCGAATGAGTCCTGACTCCTAGAGGCGAAGTGAGCCCACGTGCCTCATAGGAGAGGGCAATAGCATCTCTCACCCAGTGTGACAAAGTTTGTGTGGTAGCGGCCGCCCCCCGGTTGCAGCTTCCATAACATATAAAGAGTTGCTCCGACTTACGCCACTGGCTGGTTAGCATTTTGCGACGACAAGATAGACCTAGAGTGGGACAAAAGGTGAGAAACCGGGGTCTGAACCACATAGAAAGGTTACGAAGTCCTTCGCGCGTAACCGTTATTCGCCTTCGGGGATTTCTTCTCGTGTGAACTCCCCTGGCTCTTAGCCACAGCTGAAAGGCTCTCATGTGCAAGTGACCCAAAGGTATAACCGTGGATGCAGCTGCCATGAGGCCTAAACATTTTTGCAAGTGATGTACAGTCACTCCTCGGTCTAGCCTGATTTCCTTCAGAGCATTGTTTATGGATTCGACGCGAGCAGGAGACAGATGTGCCTGCATAGCGATCGAATTCCACCTGACGCCCAAGTAGGTCACCTGCGCCGGAAAGAGAATGCTTTTCGTGGTGTTGAGTCTCAATCCCAGCAATAGTTTTTATGGTCAACATTTTGAAGTTGCATTTTTTTAGATAGCAGTTCAAACCGCGAAGATCCCCCGTCCTTTTTGGGGACCGAATGAAGTAGCTGGACTCCATATCTGGAGGAGGAACCTGTTCTATGGCTCCCTTCTGCAGTAGTGTCTGGAGTTCGGAACTCAAGAAAATGCGCCCTTTCCGGTATCACGGAAGTGGAGACCACGCTGTTGAAATGCGGAGGGTGATATGTAAACTGGATCCTGTATCCTTTCTCTACAGTCTTTAAAACCCAGGGAGATATGCCTGGCAGTAGCGTCCATGCTGCCAGCTTCTCCGAAAGGGGTAGGAGTACTTCTACTGGGAATGTAGCAGGAATGTGGAATGTGGCAGGATCCAACCGAAGTACTAACGTGCTATTGGAGACCGGTGTTGTCCGAAACACCAAAGGTGGCGGAAACTGAACACCGATCTCCTGGGGGTGCCCGGGGGGGCATGGTACTATATGCCCCTCCCCGAGGGGGAACACCCCGATGGTCCTGGGCTCCGCTCTCAGGAATTCTTCTTCTTTAGGAAGCCACGGTGATCTATTCTCTTGGGGGTGGCCTGAGGGGGGCGCCGAGCCTTACCCCTGTCCTTATGGGGGGGTGCGCGGCTCCTTCTGCGCCTCTCGCCTGGCGAGACTCAGTTCAGGTCGAGGCTGGGTGGCTGACGGTCTCGACTCCTGGGCATGACGTGGGAGAAATTTCCCAAAAGCCTGTTCATAAAACTTGGCCTCTCTAAATCTGGCGGCGACGGTATTAACCGCGTCGCCAAATAGGCCTGAGGGTGAGATAGGAGCATCAAGAAGGAATGCTCGATCTTTATCCTTAATGCCAGTTAGATTTAGCTACAGGTGCCTCTCTGCGGGCACCAGGGAGGCCATAGAGCGGCCAATAGCACGGGCTGTCTGTTTCGTCGCACGCAGGGACAGATCAGTAGCCCGGTGTAATTTTATGAATGCTTCATGATTCATATTGCCGCTCGTGCTCAGATCATTCAGTAGGTCGGCCTGGTACGCCTGCAAAACCGCCATGGTTTGCAAGTATGATGGTCTTGCGTGCGTGGCATGCAGCGTGTCTCTTCAGCTCCACAGCGTGTCTCATCAGCTCTGCACAATGAGGATATAATGTGGAAATAAAAAATTTGGTTGCTTGAGAAATGAATCAGCCACAGCATGTCTCATCAGCTCTGCTTTTATTAATTCAAAACAGTATTCTTATTTTAAATTATTTATTTTTTCATCAAATGAGATCTTTTAGCTTTGTGATCGTATAGTGGAATTTCTTTTCTTTAAATTGACTTAGAATAATCATTATGAATTACATACATTTGGTTATGATTCAATTACATTCAGATAATAAGGGATAATATGCACAACTCTCAACAATTAACCAAACAAACAATTTAAAAAATTTTCTGTAGCATACCTGCACAATGAGGATATAATGTGGAAATAAAGAATTTGGTTGCTTGAGAAATGAATCAGCTGTACATAAAACACAAGATAACACAGATTAACTACAAGTCAAAGTAGCTCAATATAAACTCGCACATTCGACGCCAAATGAGTAATAACAGTTACCCAACTAGTTAACAAACAGATGAATCCACAAAAAAATTTATTTATGTGTTTTAATAACTTTTTAACTGATATTTCTCTTGTAGTTTTAAGCGCGCAACTCACCCACAGCGTGTCTCATCAGCTCTGCTGTGGGTGGTCCTTATTCCAGAGATCAAATGCCATCATGACTCAGCAGATGGCGCTGTCCCCATTTATGCATTAATTTAACCTTCTTTTTACACTCTGTTACACAAGGAAGCGCCGCTTGACCTGCTGCTTGGAATGCCTTCCGTACCAGGGTAGGAGAAGTTCTACACAGCTTGGAGGCAAGGGTCAGCTTCTTTAGTGAGGATGATGTCCCAGGAGCGAGATAGCCCACGAGCGTCTCCTCAATCTGGGGCATCATCACATAAGCTTGTGCCTTTGCATCCACGATTTCCAAGTAAAACAAAGTCGATGGTACAAAGATATGGGAAGAAAAGGGTTTATTCCATGAACGAGACAACTCGTTGTGGAGATCATCAAAAAAGGGGAGAGAGCGGCGTTGTGGCTCCTGTCACCTGGCCACCTGACAGAAACCTGTCGTCTAATTTAGATCGCTTAGGGTGAGCTTGCTCCTGTGGCCAATCAATGTGTAGTCGTTCTACTGCACGCGTTATAACTTCAATTAACTCCTCAATTCCAAACACTCACGAGAGGCACCGAAGTGCGCTCGTGAAGTTGAGGGAGAGATTCCGTGATCTGGGGAGAGAGCGAGAGAAAGGAGGGACTCCATCTCTCATGCCTCGGCGAGATCAACCTGAGATACCGAAGAGTGCAGCGCAGTTTGTGGTTCCCTAAAGAACGCAAGTCGTGCGCATAACACTTTCATCGGGAGATTATCACATTGCTCACACTCTCCTTTAAGTCCAAGGAGAGCGTGGCTCTCAACCACCCATTCAAAACAGAGGATGTGCGTATCACCTTCGGAAAGAAAGCTATCGCACGGGCATCTAACTCTGAACTCGGCCATTCTATCTTGTGAGTTTTCTCTCTGTTTTTTTAATTATGCTTGCTGCACACATGAATTCACAATGTCGGTGAAGACAAAATGATCTGAGATGTGTCACTGGCTCACTAGTATTTATAACCTGCAGCTGCGTCTAATCAGATGACGTCACCTGACCGAGGTTATATATAGCCAAAAAATTAGTCGTGTTTGCACACATGCTTCACAACCGGTACACAAAATGGTTCCCATAGCGTTCTGACACAGCATCGAGAGAAAGCCTTTGAAAGGGAACATTGTTTAAACCCTTTACAATGAAGATCTGTAAACATTATTAGGATTTTTACAACATTATTGTTGAAATACACAGTCCTGAAAAAGGGGCGTTTCTTTTTTTTGCTGAGTATACATTGTGTCTTTGTGTAAGGCTGCTTTATGTCTGGAATTTCCTTTGGGATCAATAAACTATCTACAGTGAGGTCAATAAGTAATTGATCACCTTGTGATTTTGCAAGTTCTCTTACTTAGAAATCATGGAGGAGTCTACAATTTTCACCATAGGTGCATTTCACTGTGACAGACAGAATTTAAAAAGAAAAATCCTGAAATCACATTGTATGATTTTTTAACAATTTATTTGTGAATAACTATGTCAAAACTATTTGATCACTTGGGTCAAAAACTGTTTATATTTGGTACAGAGGTGTATTGGTGCCGATTTTTAAGAACAAGGGAGATGTGCAGAGCTGTGGCAATTACAGAGGTATAAAGCTAATGAGCCATACAATGAAGCTGTGGGAAAGAGTAGTGGAAGCTAGGTTAAGGGCAGAGGTGAGAATTTGTGAGCAGCAATATGGTTCCCTTTCAAGGCTACACTCGATGCTGCATTGAAAAGCGCTATGGGAACCATTTTGCCCATTTGCCGGTTGTGGAGCATGTGTGAAAACACGCCAAAATTTGGCTATGTACAGATGTCGCCATTAAAAACGCGCGTGTTTTCCCGCGGGATGCCGCAATTTAGCGCGCGGCTTGCCGCGACTTGCCGGAGGCAACATTCGGGAATTTAAAATAAATGTGTTGTGCTTCACTGAATATCCGCCAGATGGCGCATAGAAGGACTTTATCTAAAAGCCGGTGGTCCGGGAAAGTCAGTTTCCCTATGTTTCCCCAGTGGCGCGCAGATTCAAATCATGACGTCACTCGCTACCTAACGCTGAGAAGGCGAACGAGGATTTTAACAGTTTTTCTCTCGTTTTAAAGTGTTTTTATGAACTTTTTGAATTAAACAAATAACCTATGCATAATAATCGAGTGTCTTTTCGCTTTTCTTTGTATATTTGAAGATAATTCATACGTTTTAAGCCCCTGCAAAAGGCTGATTTGCTGGGCGAGTACTGACATCACGACTACTTTTATTACACCTACATTTGTTTATTTGTATATGTATGTTATTAATATTAATTTTTTAGAGATTGTGTGTGCGTGCACGGAGAGTTTGTGTTGATAAGTGTATGTGGATAAGTTGATAAGTGTATCAGAAAGCATTAAAATGTTCATTTGAATTAAAATGACACACACACATCTGTATATACAGTATATCAATTACATATATATCAATTTGAATTAGTTCGTTCATTCTATTTGAAGCTTCGGATGTTTTTTTTTTTTTTTTGGTTTGGTTAGATTAGTTCTGAACTCGCTTCCGTGAAACTATCGCTAAAACAATGTACTGAGCCCTCCTGAGGATATAAAGCTTTATTATTGTGTTTGAATAAATAATCAGATCTACAGCAGGTAATAAACTATGGTGTGTCATAACCGAAGCAAACACCACGATTGTGCCTCGTTTCGTTCGACGGGAACGTGGTTCACTTGGCCGCGGTGTATTATAAACCTGTGGAATGTTTCACTGTTTATGCTCACATAAGAGGAATAAAAGCGAGTGAAATGTGGAAATGATGTGTGGCAACTCAATGAGGACTAAACCAAAGATTTCGGTAACTCCACTGAGTGTAACATCTGCATAGTGACACTGAACATCTTCACTTTTCCATTTACCTCTGAAAAAAAAGCTGTATTTTGTTTGTTTATATTTAGAGTTTTTATAACAGTAGAACAAGTACCCGCGTGCACGCACACACATAGACACACACACACACACACACACACACAGACAGACACACACACTCCCCTGAGCCCTCGGGAAACATCCAATCACCGTCGGTATACAAATGAGTCAAGACGTAGCCTAACGTGGTGTCGTGTCGGATTTCAGTGGTCACGGAGTGGGAAGACTTTGAAGAAGCTGCAGTGACAGTAAACAGCTGAACAACTTCACTTTTCCGTTTACCTCTGAGGAAAAAAAGCTGTATTTTGTTAGTTTATATTTAGAATTTTTATAGTAGTATAAGAGAAAGTTACAGTTTGGTCTGTGTATGGAAGTTCGCACCCTTGTAGAGAATAAATAAATGAATAACACCTTCATATCCCCTCTCAAGAGTGTCATAGTCCATTGTTAGTTTTAATGATCTGGCTGAAACTAATTATCACTACATAAGTACCCTAACACCATTGATCATGAGTCTCAGCTGAACCTAATTCTATACTTGTAACAGAAAATGTAGATGCAGATTCCAAATGTGTATTTACAGTGGTGTGAAAAACTATTTGCCCCCCTCCTGATTTCTTATTCTTTTGCATGTTTGTCACACAAAATGTTTCTGATCATCAAACACATTTAACTATTAGTCAAAGATAACACAAGTAAACACAAAATGCAGTTTTTAAATGAGGGGTTTTATTATTTAGGGAGAAAAAAAATCCAAACCTACATGGCCCTGTGTGAAAAAGTAATTGCCCCCTGAACCTAATAACTGGTTGGGCCACCCTTAGCAGCAATAACTGCAATCAAGCGTTTGCGATAACTTGCAACGAGTCTTTTACAGCGCTCTGGAGGAATTTTGGCCGACTCATCTTTGCAGAATTGTTGTAATTCAGCTTTGTTTGAGGGTTTTCTAGCATGAACCGCTTTTTTAAGGTCATCTCAATAGGATTCAGGTCAGGACTTTGACTAGGCCACTCCAATCTTCATTTTGTTTTTCTTCAGCCATTCAGAGGTGGATTTGCTGGTGTGTTTTGGGTCATTGTCCTGCTGCAGCACCCAAGATCGCTTCAGCTTGAGTTGACGAACAGATGGCCGGACATTCTCCTTCAGGATTTTTTGGTAGACAGTAGAATTCATGGTTCCATCTATCACAGCAAGCCTTCCAGGTCCTGAAGCAGCAAAACAACCCCAGACCATCACACTACCACCACCATATTTTACTGTTGGTATGATGTTCTTTTTCTGAAATGCTGTGTTACTTTTACGCCAGATGTAACGGGACACGCACCTTCCAAAAAGTTCAACTTTTGTCTCGTCGGTCCACAAGGTATTTTCCCAAAAGTCTTGCCAATCATTGAGATGTTTATTAGCAAAATTGAGACGAGCCTTAATGTTCTTTTTGCTTAAAAGTGGTTTGCGCCTTGGAAATCTGCCATGCAGGCCGTTTTTGCCCAGTCTCTTTCTTATGGTGGAGTCGTGAACACTGACCTTAATTGATGCAAGTGAGGCCTGCAGTTCTTTAGATGTTGTCCTGGGGTCTTTTGTGGCCTCTCGGATGAGTTGTCTCTGCGGTCTTGGGGTAATTTCGGTCGGCCGGCCACTCCTGGGAAGGTTCACCACTTTTCCATGTTTTTGCCATTTGTGGATAATGGCTCTCACTGTGGTTCGCTGGAGTCCCAAAGCTTTAGAAATGGCTTTATAACCTTTACCAGACTGATATATCTCAATTACTTTTGTTCTCATTTGTTCCTGAATTTCTTTGGATCTTGGCATGATGTCTAGCTTTTGAGGTGCTTTTGGTCTACTTCTCTGTGTCAGGTAGCTCCTATTTAAGTGATTTCTTGATTGAAACAGGTGTGGCAGTAATCAGGCCTGGGGGTGACCTACAGAAATTGAACTCGGGTGTGATAAACCACAGTTAAGTTATTTTTTAACAAGGGGGGCAATCACTTTTTCACACAGGGCCATGTAGATTTGGAGTTTTTTTTCTCCCTTAATAACGTAACCCTTCATTTAAAAACTGCATTTTGTGTTCAATTATGTTATCTTTGACTAATAGTTAACGGTTTTGATGAGCAGAAACATTTACGTGTGACAAACATGCAAAAGAATAAGAAATCAGGAAGGGGCAAATAGTTTTTCACGCCACTGTATATAATAGATAGATAGATAGATAGATAGATAGATAGATGTGTGTGTGTGTGTAGGCTCTACGCAGGGGCAAGAGAGGGCAGCGCACCCTTAAATGTCTGCACATGTTAATATATTCCTAAAATGTATATATTACAAGTTGATAAACTGATCTGCGGTAGCGGAAAAATCCGCTGAAAATAGGACAGGCTGCAGCGCACTTGCACACACACACATACACACGCGCGCACACACACACACACACACACACACACAGACACACCTCCCTTGAGCCCTGCGTCTGTCGGATTTCAGCGGTCACGGAAAGACTTTGAAGCAGTTTATATATGAATCTAAGCTTGAACTTATCAGCATTGTAAATATATAATACTTTTCAAATAAAATCGCTATTACTTTGACCCTGAAGTTTAGTTTAGCACACACAAAAAACAGAAAAGTCATTTCTGGTAAATCAACGGAATGTGTAGTTTATTTACAGTAATTCATTAAAAAATGAATATACATTGTACAGTACACGGTAAACACGGGAAAGATTACAAAATGAAAAAACAAACAGTGTCTACTTTATAAACAGCTTAGTATGTGCGTCGAGATGCTGAAATCCCTTGCATGTTTTTGCTTCCAAGTGGAGAGATATTTGACCGATAGCCTAGAACAAAAGATCTATAGGTGTGATCACAACCCCCTCCGACCGACCGTGCCATCAATCACTGACCACCTCAGGAGTTCCCTCCAATGTATGGCTGCAATACTTGTTTTGCAAGTATTTTTAACACCATTCAAAGGGGTAGTTATCGACTATGACACGTTGAAGGAGAACTTAATAGTTCTCAAAAATAGTGTAAATGTCTGCAACAATCACTAACCATTAAAATGTTTTTTTTTTTTTGTAATTAAACACGAAAATATTAATTATATTTCCATATATACACACACATACACACACACACACACACACACACACACACACACACACACACACAAGGGCGTAGGTTTGCTACCTATGACTCCAACTAATACCCCATCCCCCAATCCCCTTTTCCACCCACCAACCCCCAACCCCCTGCCCCATCCACCTACCAACCTCCCACCCCAACTATGTCCACTGAATACATGTTTTTCTTAATATGGTGCGAAATCACTTTACATTAATACTAGCAATGCTTCAATTTATATTAATCCACTCGAAATGCAATTCATTAAGATAAATTAAGGAATAGTGTAAAGTTAAAGGAATGTTTCATAACTGACAAAAAGATAGTCTTTAATGAAATAAAAACTATTCTTTATTGAGCCCTAGTGCAAATGAAACATCTCAATCATCTGTATATATATAAAAGTAGATTACATCTAAACATGAACTACTAGGTAGAGTACCACACAACAGCTCAATGCCTATTGCTCCTATATGAAGGAGACAAAAACATGCCTTCGCCTCTCGTTAACAAAAATAAACTGCTGGCATATTTGTTTGACATCAATATTGTCCAGGCTGTTCTTTTTTTCTTCTGATAAACACTAAAGATGATATTTTGTAGAATGCTGAAAACCTGTAATCATTGATTTACATAGTATTTGTTTTTCCTGCTACGGAAGTCAATGTTTTCAGCTTTTTTCCCCAATATCTTATTTTGTATTCAACAAAATAAAGAAAATCATTAAAGTTTGGAACCACTTAAGGAGTAAATAGTGAGTAAAGTTTTTTTGGGGGTGAACAATGGCTTTGACCCTACCTCTTCCCCTCTGACTGCACTAGGACCGGACAGCATTGCCACCTGATGAAATAGCGTGACAAAAAAGTGAAATGTCAGTTCAAAACTTTTGCCAAAAACACTAATGAATCACTTACATCCTCAGCCTATCACTCCTCATAATGCTAAATATTAGTATAATCAACATGTATAATACACGCACACATATTATGTGTTATATACTGTATAATCAACATTCAGATTGACCTCCTGTGAACTCGCCTCTTCACCTGAACTACAACATGGCTGATCTGCTTCTGTCCCCTAATTGAAAAACATTGAGGGATTCCTTATGAGCATGGACAGAGAATGCCTCAGCCTATTATTGGTAACAATGTTAAATCTCAGGACAACTACAGTGGCTTGCAAAAGTATTCGCCCCCCGTGAACTTTTGAACATTTTGTCACATTACAGCCACAAACATGAATAAATTTTATTGGAATTCCACGTGAAAGACCAATACAAAGTGGTGTACACGCGAGAAGTGGAACGAAAATCATACATGATTTCAAACATCATATTTATACTTTTACATTTAGCTGTTTAATCTGCTGTTAGTTTTACGTCCGTATTCACAGATTATATCCTGGCCTGCTGTACTGAATGTGAGTCCACTGCATTTGGCACTGCTTGTGTCTGAACACAGCCAATCGTCTATCACATGATGGCAGGGAAAGGCACAGCCAATCAAAATGTTCATATGTGTTTTGGGGGCGGGAGGACTCAAGGAGAGAACGTGATTTATCCCTTTCTGCGTGTCTAGGTTAATGTTGACAGAACGATTTAAAAAATAGTGGATTAAATTATTGGTGGGGACATTTCAATGGTCGGAGGATATTGGTGGGGACACATCCCCTCCGTCCACCCTAAATCTACGCCCCTGTATATATATAATTTAAAACTATTTATTCATTTGTCTTTTATTTACTTACTTACTAGCGAATGCTTTTTTAGGGCTCTAAAAACTACGGCAGTATGAATGACAATGGAATAGGACGTGTGAGTTGCACCGGTCTCACACACACACACACACACAATAATATATATATATATATATATATATATATATATATATATATATATATATATATATATATATATATATAATTAAATTCTTAAAACATCGTGTTCACCCATGCACTGAAAAAAAGAACTTGTAAGATTTACTTGATAAAATCCTCATAACAATTTGGACACAGATTTTAAGTAAATTTTATTGCTCCAATATTAAGGCTGAATCCCAACCCTTCCCCCTACCCTTCCATTTGACGCGTTCACGTGCAGGGGTAGTGTCTCATTTCTCTTTTGGTTGGAGGTGTAGGGGGAGGGGGGAAGGGCCAGATAGCCCTCCAAATGAAGATTTTTCAGGACCTCACTTCAAACGAAGGGCTAAGCGAAGTTTTCAACATGGCTGCTCACTCGAGCAAACAGACCCATAAATGTTGTCATTTTTGCCATTAATAAAGATTTTTATGACAAGTTTTCATTATATGTATATTACCTTTAGTCTTGTGTTTGTGTTTATGGTGATGTTCTGTAAAGAAACGTTTGCAAAAAAAATCGCTAAAGTTTGCTAGCGGATAGCACATATTGCACAATATTACAAATATATATTTTTATGTCACATACACTTTACTGCATGCTACAAACAAATATGAAAGTTCAGTAGCACGGCATTTTGCCGAGCATTTGATAACGCATTGTTTGTTTTGCTTATGGCCATACACTATTGTTTTGCTTACACTATTCTTACTTATTGCAACGTGACCACAGTTTTGTAATTTATATTCTGTATATGGACGGCTGAGGAAACCCGAAGACTCATCCGTGTTCGTGGTGAAAATGAGCAACTTTTTTAAAAATCGAAATACGGCGCAAAAAACCTTTGGGAGTGAGTAATCTCTCTTATTGGAATGTGTGATAAACATCGGCGCATGTCCTCTGACGTAACATTAGGAACCAGCGACAATGTATGATGACGTATAACAGTGTTGTCCCATTTCTTAGGGGAAATATTTATACCCTTCCACTTTCCACTTCGTTTCAAGGGACAAGGGGAAGAAAATAGAATTGTGATTCAGCCTAAGTAAAACTCACCCGTAATTGTCAGGTAAAATTTACTTAATTAAATTAACAATAAAAGAAATCAAGTAAAAGTTACATAATTATATTTAATGCACAAATTAGATTTATTTAAAATAATCAAGTAAAGTTGCAGGAACCTTAATTTTATGAAATTACTATCATTTTGTTTTGTGAGATTTTCCCTTAACTTGGTTTTATCAATTTATATTACTCCCTATAATAATGTAAACATTGCTAATTTATGTTTTGGAAAGAAACTTAAGTAATTATTTCATCTATATCTTTCATAAATCACACAACTAAAATATAATTAAACAGTTTATTCACCAACATTACCAAATATTTGTGACATTCACAGTCTAGATCCAAGTTGTCTTTTTAATAAAAGTGCATTCAGCTAAATTTTGCATCCATAGAAAAAAACTGCACGGCACCAGGGCCTGAAATACTTGTTTTAAACAAAATTGTGTAAAATAATAAATAAATAAAATACAGCATTCATTTAGAAATAAAATACAGCAGAAAACACATTAAACAAACTGTAGAATAAACGTTAAAACGTAATAGCCTTCGGAAGCAGTGAAGTTGCAACATTCAAATCAGCACTCTGGACTAGTGCACTTAAAAGTATGCCGTTGAAACCATAACGCATTAAAACATTAAGCTGAACATGTAAACACAACATGTAAAGACTTGTAGTCAAGCCAAATCAAATGTTTTAAGATAACTTCATCTTTAAAGCTTGCACTTTTGGTGATAGCTTAATCCCATCAAGTTCTAGAAGAACTTTCTGAAAATAGCTCAAATGTGTAGCGCAGTGCTCCGAGCTATTGCCACATTCTTACAAAATTTCCTCTCCTTCAAGGATTATGGATACACCAACTGGTCCTTCCCCTTCAAAAGCACAGACGACAAGGATTTTAAGAAGGTGCATACTGGCATCACTTCGTCTGTCCCCCTGCATAAAATGTACAAGAAAATAAATAATTTATTTTGAGAAACAAAAAAAAAATCTGAATTGCTTCAACCTGTACTGACTTCATTTCACAGAGAAAAAAAACAATACAAATAATTGATAATAAAAAATGACCATCACTTCATATACTTCAGATTGTTAAACTTGGGTTAAATTGCTTTAGCAATAATCTTGCATCACTAAAACATTGTAAAACATGGCATGAGATGGCTACACTCCATAGATTACTCTGCACCTTTACAGTGTCAGGAAATCCTATGATGAATGCTGAGTTTGTATTTAAAGGGTTAGTCCAAACATGAAAATTCGTTCAATAATTACTCAGATTTATATATTCATTTGCATTTATATGCTTCTGTCCAATACAACAAACACTATATTCAAGGTATTAATAAATTGTATAATTAATAAGAAAACAATGCTTTACCAGGCAATCGTCAAAGAGATCCTCTTCAGATTCACGTTTCATCTTTACGCTTTGTTTCTGTGAATATATTTACATTGTATCATTACATAATCTTTTATTCGTACAACTACATTTAGGCATTTCTTCATCTTTTGTAAGTTTGCCTTTATCCAAAGCAAATTACAAAAGAGGAAGGCATCAAGCATGTCAAGCAGTGCTACTAACACAAAGTTTCTGACACCGTTAGAAAAATACAAGATAGATCAGCGAGGGATTAAGGAAAAAGTAAGAAGCAAGAATCATGTGTGGAAAGATTAAGCATGCAGGGTCACAGGATGACTCGACTTATTTTTATTGTCTGCAATGCGATTTAGACAAATTAGAACTGCGGTCAAGCCAGCCGCGATTGATTTTAGTGTGCGCACATATTACAGTGATTACGGTAGTTTCAGGACCGACACAGAGACAACGCGCTTTCAGAGCGCTTTTCATTTAGACGCCCAGGACTGAGAGATAATACAACATGCTCGTCAATTTTTACTTGCTTATTTATTTGCATTTCTGCTTTAATATCCGTGTTATTTATTGGTGACTTTGACGGTTGTCTGTTACAATATTTTTCTTAAATATTCACCATTCAAATAATTGTTTTATGTAGATAAGTTACAGCAGAATTCGTAGAAAACAGACAAAATAATGTATTTAGTCTTTCTAAATACCAGAATTGATTTTTATTTTGTTTTACTGTTCAAAAGTAGCAGTTATTCTTCAATGAATGTTTTCTATAATGAGGATTAACGTCTGCTTTGGAAGAGAGGTCAAATAAGCAAATGTTCACAATGGGGAAAAAAAGTTAAATAAAATGCCTTTATTTCACTTCAGAGACCTAGGAAAAAATAAATTCTAGTAAGTATAAAACGCCATGGTCAGTTTTTATCCCATATAATGTACACACATTATATGATAAAAAAAAAAAAAAAAAGTAGAAAAAAACAATGATCAGTTCTTATTCAGGACGTCCCATACTATATACACACCAAATATGAAACAATTTTACTGCAGCATTTTTCAGATATTGGACATTATTACACTTTAAAGGGGTATAAAGACCCCATTTCTAATAAGTAGAAAAAAACAATGATCAGTTCTTATTCAGGACGTCCCATACTATATACACACCACATATGAAACTATTTTACTTCAGCATTTTTGAGATATTGGACATTATTACACTTTAAAGGGGTATAAAGACCCCATTTCTAATAAGTAGAAAAAAAACAATGATCAGTTCTTATTCAGGACGTCCCATACTATATACACACCACATATGAAACTATTTTACTGCAGGATTTTTCAGATATGGGGCATTCTCTCGGTGTTGTTCATGAAACTACCGTAATCACTGTAATATGCGCGCGCACTAAAATCAATCGCGGCTGGCTTGACCGTGTTTTTCTGAACCGCGGCTGGCTTTACCGCAGTAAATTAGAGCTGCTGTCAATACTGTATGAACATATGTACAGGTTCTTTACTCGTAACTCATTAATAAAGTTCGGCTTCAGAAAAAAAAACGTTTATTGCTAGTGCTCTTTTACCATTTAATGCTTTAACACACACGACTCAGTTTGTTCAGAAATGGCATCTAACTGGCGAGCCTTTGTCTGAACACGCCGTTTTCACTCGGGGTGGGGGTAAGAAACACACATCTCGGTGTATTAATCCACGCGCTCGGTTCGTTATTATTTTATTTATTTATTTATTTACCACAGGACCCATGGGGGCTCCGTAGGTTCAGGTTTTTACACGAAAACGGTGTTTTGTGAATCTCCACACTATTAAAAACTGAAATTGCTAATTGTTCGTCCTGAGATTAAGATGAACATTAATTGGGAGTCATGAAAGCGAGAATCCCATCCAAAAAAGAAAGCTAAACTTACCTCGAACACGACAAACTCCAGCTCCAGCCACGCCGTGTTGTACTGTACCTCCGTGATGATCCACAACCGACTGATCCACAGCGCGGGCACAGCGTCTCCAAACACGCATGCGCAGTTTAATTTGCACACATTTTCGGCTTCAGTAGACACACAATACTTCAGACTGAAACACGACTGCCCCCTACAGGTAATGAAGGGCATGTTCACAGCTTCCCGCACGCAGCCGCGCAAAGCCGCGGCAAGTCACGGGATCCCTTTTCTCGAAACGCGGGTTTTTAATGGCGACATCTGTATATAACCTCGGTCAAGTGACGTCATCTGATTAGATGCAGATTTGGAGGTTATGAATACAGGTGAGCCGGCAACAAACCTCAGATCATTTGTCTTCACTTTGACCTTGTTGTGAGCGTGTTGTGTTTAAACCAGCAAAATAAGAAGTGTTTAACTCACCGATATCGTAGTTTTAAACAAGATGTCCCTCCGTGTGTGAAAATCCATATCGGAGGGCGATCCTTACTGCTACGATTTGTGTTGTGGTGTGGTTGAGAGACCTTATCGCCTGCGAGAAGAAGCTCCTCCTCAGTCTCTCTGTGTTGGCCTTCAGGGAGCAGAAACACTTTCCTGACCGCAACAGAGAGAACAGTCCATTGTTGGGATGGCTGAGGTCCTTCACGATCTTCCTGGCCTTGGTCAAGCACCGCTTGGTGTAGATTAAGTGCAGGTCAGGGAGCTTGGTGCGGATGATGCGCTCAGCTGAACGCACGACCCACTGTAGAGCTCGTCTGTCCTGCATGGTGCTGTTCCCGAACCAGTTCGTGATGTTTCCCGTCAGGATTCTCTCTATGGTGCAGGAGTAGAAATTCCTGAGCACCTTGGAGGGCAGTCTGAAGTCTCTCAAGCGTCTGAGGTGGTACAGACGCTGCCGGGCCTTTTTTTACCACGGTCTTGATGTGACAGGACCATGACAGGTCCTGCGTGATGTCAACACAGAGTTATCTGAAGCTGTCCACTCTCTCCACTGGGCTCCTGTTGATGATGGGAGTCTGGTAGTTCCACTCCTGCTTTGTACTGAAGTCGACTATCAGATCCTTTGTCTTGCTGACATTCAGGAGGAGATTGTTAATGAAATGATCTCAGATTATTGCCTTGACGTACTCTGTCTCACCGAAACCTGGCTTAATCCATATGAATATTTTGGTCTGAATGAGTCTACTCCGGATATTTCTATAAGCAAGAGCCCCCGTCTAATTGGTCGCGGTAGAGGTGTCGCCACTATCTACAATGATGTACTCACTGTTTCTCAGAAAAGAAGGCCCAGGTTTAATTCATTTGAAGTGCTTATCATTAATGTAAGTGCCATATCGCACTTGTTATGAATTTGTTGTTGTTTTTATTTTATTTTATTTGCTGTTATTTCATTTGTTCTACCTTGTTCTATTCAGTAGTAATGCATTAAGCATTAAGTTTGTTACCTAAGCCATAAGCTTTATACTTCTTAGTCATGCATCATAAGTTGACAATCGTAAGTTGGTCTGTGATGTCATTCTACTATTACATGCATTTGTGTGACTGTGATATGATTGAGAGTTCAGTTTAGATGCGGAAGGCTATGGAAACACAAGCTTTTGACCGTAAGCTCGTAAGCTTGGAATGTAAGATACAACAAATAGGTTGTTGTAACCGTCAGCTGAAGAGAGCTCCCGGTAAGCTAAGACTGTAAGATACAGCAACTAGATTGTTGTAACCATAAGCTCCCGTAAGTGGATATATACAGCAAGAGTGTTGTTATATTCGTAATCTAAGAATGTAATTTACAAGATACAGCAAACAGTTTGTTGTAAAAGTCAGAGATTTGCAAGATGCAGCAACTGGTGTCTGTAATCACAGTGGATTTACTCAAGACGACTGTATGAAGTGTTGATTCTTTGATGCTGACAAAATAAACTACAAGAGACAAAGAGATCGGACTTCTGTCGTGTGAGTGAAACTTTAAGACAAAGCTACACGTCAAAACTAGTGAAATAATATGACCGCATCTACATAAAGTCAAAAGCTTTTCCGCTGTTTGAACGAAAACAAGTGAACGCTGAAATGGAAAGTAAAAGAGAATAGCCGTCGAACTTCACCATGCCGAACAACGAGGACAACGCTCCCAGCACTTGGCTGGGGAGCCTAACGGCGCTCCACGAGATGAACAGAAAGAACCTCAACGAGGCGCTGGATGCAAGAAAAGGCAAGCGAATTCGACTGAATGCAATGTCTACTGCATTAAAGACACCTATGAACTATGCACGTAAGTTAGACATCGTTGAAACTGAGTACAGAAGAGAGAACTTCATGAGAAGTAACGTTGATGTGCTTGTGTACACTCGTAAAGACGAACACAGACGCGATCAGGTGACTCGCGGCGCACCTCAGGCTCAAGGCCGCACAGAATTCATAGCTAAGGTGGGTCGCTGGATAGCGGACACCAAGGACACTAAGGGCCACTCTGTGACGTCGCGAATACGCGGAGATGTCTCGCCGGGCGTCAGCGTGTCACAGACAACGGCAGCATCCAAAAGGTCTGTAACTTCTACATCATCCTCAGCCCTACTAAAGAAAGAAGAAGCCGACAAAGCAGCTCTGTTAGCAAAAGCTGCAACCTTGGAAGAACGTCTCCAATTAGAAATCGAAAAAGTGCAACTAAAAGCAAAAAGAGAAAGACTAGAAACCAAAACGTCGCTTGCTATGCATGATGCCAAATTAAGAGTGTTTCAACGTCAAGATCGCAAATACGACAGCCGATCGCCCAAGAGCAAGAGCGCACTCATTGAATCGAGCAGCGTGCGTCCGAGCAGCGTGCACTCTCACCGTTCCAACTCAACATGCAACAGCCGAGCGCAGTCTGCGAACGAGAGCGCAGTCACTGAATCGAGCAACGCGCACATGAGCAGCGCGCACTCTACGGACCTGGACGCCGCAATCAGCGACAGAAAACCCTGTCACACATTCCTTCAAGGACCCAAACAAAGGGGCCAAGGAGAACCCAGGGTCAGCGTCGCAACCGAGGACAGACAGGTTGGTAAAATTCACAAAGACTTGATTACAATGAAGAATGCCGGTACATTACCTGTCAGCGCCTTCACTAAACCGTGCGCACATTGCAAAGGGGAGCATATCTTAGACGATTGCTTCCAATTTAATGATAAGACACACAAAGACAAAGTAGAATTCTTAAAAAGAAACGGATTCTGTTTCGGATGTTTAACAAAGGGTCATTTGTGGAAAGACTGTACCAAAAAAATTACATGTTCATTGTGTTCAAAGCCACATCCAAGCATGCTACACATAGCAGTGCCAGACACGGCGCAGTCACTTACGAGCGCCCGTAGAAACGAAACTGAAAGTGACACAACAAATACACCACATGCAGTGAGTCACGAATCAAATGCGCTCACTGGGGCTGGAGGTAATTGCGTCCTGCCCATTGTACCTACTAAAATAAAGTCCAAGAAAAAGGGCACAGTAGAAGCGACGTATTATCACGTGAAAGTCCCAGAGAAGGACACAGATCTGCTGCGCTTCCTATGGTGGCCAAATGGAGATGTGAACCAAGACTTAGTTGAATACAAAATGGTAGTTCATCTGTTCGGTGCAAAATCGTCGCCTAGTGTTGCTAACTTCGCCCTCAGAAAGACAGCAGAAGAGAACTGCAGAATTGCATCTGCTGTGGCAGTTAACACAGTGCTTAAAAACTTTTATGTTGACGACTGCCTGAAATCCGTTTCGAGTCATGACCAAGCAGTCGCCCTATACAATGATCTCACAAGTCTCTGTGCAAGCGGAGGGTTCAACCTCACTAAATGGGCAAGCAATAGCCGTGCCCTACTGACTGTCATTCCCGAGAGTGAAAGGATCAAAGACATGAGAGACTTAGACTTTAGTAAAGATGCACTGCAAATAGAGAGAGCTCTGGGAGTGCTGTGGTGCATTAACTCAGACACGTTCAAGTTCAAAATTTGTTTAAAGGATCGAACTGTGACAAGACGAGGAATCCTGTCAATCACCAGTTCGATTTATGACCCTTTAGGGTTTCTCGCGCCTGTCATACTGCCAGCCAAAACTCTAATGCAACAGCTATGTAAAGAAAAACTTGCCTGGGATGATGACATTCCCGAGCAGTTTGCAACAGCATGGAAAACCTGGCTGCAAGAGCTGCACAGACTGTCCAAGTTCAGCATAGCAAGGTGCATAAAACCAGCCGACTTCGGAGTTACAGCTACAGCACAACTCCACCACTTCTCGGATGCAAGTGAAACGGGATACGGAGCTGTCTCATAGCTCAGGTTAGCAAACGCTGATGGACTTACACATTGTGCATTCATGATGGGGAATTCCCGTGTAGCACCCCTGAAACAAACCACCATTCCACGAATGGAATTGACTGCGGCAGTGGTCGCTGTAAATAATGACAAAATGTTGAAAGAACAGCTAGAATTGAAATTGCTGGACTCTATGTTTTGGACTGACAGTACAACTGTTTTGAGATACATTGATAATGAAACATTTCGTTTTAAAACCTTTGTGGCCAACAGAATCGCCATTATAAGAGTCAACCAAGTCACAGCAATAGAGGTACGTTAATACCTCACAAAACCCAGCTGATTCTGCCTCCAGGGGGGTATCCTGTGAAAAGTTCATGAAAAATGTCAACTGGATCCATGGTCCCTCCTTTCTCAAAGAAGCAGAGTGCAAATCGCCTGAAAATATTCATGACACATCAATAAAAGAAAATTTTGATGAAAATGCTGATGAAGTTAAGGTCTCAGCTTTAGTGAATATTGTGAGTATTACAAAATACACAGACACAGACGCAGTGAGTAAACTGATTAATCATCACTCTGACTGGCAAAAGTTAAAAAGATCCGTTGCCTGGATCCTTCGCATCAGAGACATGCTGAAACAAAAAACAGAAAGGGTCAAAACACAAGTAGATTAACCAAAGACAGAAAATCACAAGTCTCTAAAAGCTCAAGACCTAACAAGAGCAGAAAACAAAATCATTACATTCACTCAAAGACAAAATTTTAAGGAAGAACTTCTCACGTTGCAAAAGGGTAAAGCAGCAGCAGAACTCAAACAGGGAATTCACACACAGCAAAAACGAAAGGCATCTGTGAAAAGAAACAGCTGCTTGCCCAAAATGGAACCTCTGACACCAAACCACCTGCTGCTGATGAAAAAACAGCCAAACCTGCCCTCTGGATTCTTCAAAAAGAAAGACATCTATGCACGTCGCAGGGAGAAGCAGATTCAGCATCTATCAGACCTGCTCTGGAAGCGATGGGTGCGAGAATACTTGCCCTTGCTCCAGGGGTGGCAAAAATGTTTTCAAAACAAATAAAATCTCTCGCTTGGAGATATAGTTTTAATAACTGATGAGTCTTCTCCAAGAAATTCATGGGTTATTGGATAAATCACGAAAGTGTTCCCAGAGACGTGTGTTAGTTAAAACTAAGACCAACACTCTGGAAAGACCCATCGACATGCTGTGCCTCATATGTGAAATGGACTGTTAAAAGTGTGGTAATATGTTATGAAATTTGATATGCAAATGTAAACATCTGAGATAAATATTACACACTTAAAAGATTTAAAACGTTTAGAAGGGTAAAAATGTCTGATTTCATAGCTTTATCAAAAAAAAAAAAAAACACAAAATTGTAATTGTCAGTCTCCATGCCTGTCAATTAGGGGCTGGAATGTAAGTGCCATATCGCACTTGTTATGAATTTGTTGTTGTGTTTATTTTATTTTATTTTATTTGCTGTTATTTCATTTGTTCTACCTTGTTCTATTCAGTAGTAATGCATTAAGCATTAAGTTTGTTACATAAGCCATAAGCTTTATATTTCTTAATCATGCATCATAAGTTGACAATCGTAAGTTTGTCTGTGATGTCATTCTACTATTACATGCATTTGTGTGACTGTGATATGATTGAGAGTTCAGTTTAGATGCGGAAGGCTACGGAAACACAAGCTTTTGACCGTAAGCTCGTAAGCTGGGAATGTAAGATACAACAAATAGGTTGTTGTAACCGTCAGCTAAAGAGAGCTCCCGGTAAGCTAAGAATGTAAGATACAGCAACTAGGTTGTTGTAACCGTAAGCTCCCGTAAGTGGATATATACAGCAAGAGTGTTGTTATATTCGTAAGCTAAGACTGTAATTTACAAGATACAGCAAACAGTTTGTTGTAAAAGTCAGAGATTTGCAAGATGCAGCAACTGGTGTCTGTAATCACAGTGGATTTACTCAAGACGACTGTATGAAGTGTTGATTCTTTGATGCTGACAAAATAAACTACAAGAGACAAAGAGATCAGACTTCTGTCGTGTGAGTGAAACTTTAAGACAAAGCTACGCATCAAAACTAGTGAAATAATATGACCGCATCTACAATTAAGGTTGCACTCAATGAAATATGTAACAAACCCTTGCTATATTTTACCCTGGCCACCGTGTACAGACCCCCGGGGCCATATGTCGATTTTCTTAAAGAATTTGGACATCTGGTATCAGACCTATTGGTTAACTCTGACAAAGTGTTGATAGTAGGAGACTTTAACATTCATGTAGATGACGCTAACGACACTTTAGCAATCACATTCATGGATTTACTAAATTCTGTTGGGGTTAAACAAAATATAATCGGAGCAACTCACCGCTTTAATCATACACTAGATTTAATTATATCCCATGGTATAGATGTCTCTAATATAGAGATCATACCTCAAAGTGATGATATCACAGATCACTCCCTACTGATATATACTCAACCCGTAGAACAGATTGGCAGTGTCCCCCCCACGTTATTAATCTTTTAGAAATTTGAATCCCACTACTAAAGACAGATTCAAAAGTGATCTGCCCGATCTGTCCCAATTTCTTATTAGACCCCTAAATGCAGATGATCTAGATGAAGTGACTAGCAGGATGGGCACTATTTTTACCAGTACATTAAACACTGTTGCTCCCATCAGATTAAAAAAAGTCAGAGATAAAACACTTGCACCGTGGTACAACAGTCATACTCGCGCCCTAAAGAGAGCAACCCATAACCTCGAGCGAAAATGGAGAAAAACTAAACTAGAAGTTCTTAGAATTGCGTATAAAGACAGTATGTGCAGCTGTAGACAGGCTCTAAAAACTGCTAGGACTAGCCAACTGATAGCAAGAAACCAAAACAATCCCAGATTCTTATTTAGTACAGTGGCTCGTCTAACAAAACCTAAGATGCCCGCAGAGAGTATTCCATCACAGTTTAGAAGTGAAGACTTTATGGACTTCTTTAATCAAAAAATCAATAATATCAGGAAGAAAATAACGGAGGTTCAAACTCTAATAGTATCTCACTATCCAGTTCAGCCTGTAGCTTCACATTTAGATTTTCAGCGCTTTACAGGTATAGGACAGGAAGAGCACTATAAACTTATCACCTCGGCTAAATCAACAACGTGCCTGTTAGACCCAATCGCAACCAGATTTTTAAAAGAAGTGATGCTTACGGTTGGAGTGCCACTTCTAAACATTATTATTTCTTCATTATATCTAGGTCACGTCCCTAAACCTTTCAAGTTAGCAGTTATTAAGCCGCTTCTTAAAACAATCTAATTTGGACGCGAATGAAATAAATTACAGACCAATTTCAAACCTTCCGTTCATATCAAAAATACTAGAAAAAGTAGTATCAGCTCAAATATGCACATTCTTGCAGGATAACAACATCCTTGAAGGATTTCAGTTTCAGGCCCCATCATAGCACAGAAACTGCACTAGTTAAGATTACAAACGACCTGTTTTTAGCTTCAGACAAAGGCTGCATCTCATTGCTAGTTCTGTTCAATCTTAGTGCTGCATTCGACACTGTAGATCATAATATTCTCATAGATCGCTTACAAAATCATATAGGTATTCAGGGACAGGCATTAAAATGGTTTAGATCATACCTGTCTGATCGATACCATTTTGTAGATCTGAATGGAAAACCGTCTGGTGTAATGCCAGTGAAATATGGGGTCCCACAAGGGTCAGTTTTAGGACCTCTGCTGTTCTCAATATACATGCTTCCCTTGGGTAACATCATTAGAAGACATGGGATTAGTTTCCATTGTTATGCTGATGATACCCAATTATATATCTCAACAAATCCAGACGAAATACCTAAGTTGTCTAGATTAACTGTGTGTCCAGGACATAAAAGATGGGATGACCAATAACTTTCTTTTAATAATTTCAGATAAGACAGAGATATTACTTATTGCCCGCAAAAACCAGCACACAACAGCTTTCACAATTCAGCCTGCACTTAGAAGGATGTACTGTTACTACCAGCCCAGCAGTAAAAGACCTGGGCGTAATATTAGATAGTAACTTGTCTTTTGAAAATCACATTTCAAATATCACAAAAACAGCCGTTTTCCATCTTAGATATATTGCCAAACTTAGGAGCATCATATCCTTATCTGATGCAGAAAATATAGTTCATGCATTCATGACCTCCAGACTGGACTTTTGTAATGCATTACTAGGTCGATGTCCTGCATCCTCAATAAACAAGCTTCAGTTTGTCCAAAATGCATCCGCCAGGGTTCTCACTAGATCCAGAAAATATGATCATATAACCCCAATATTATCATCCGTGCACTGGCTACCTGTTCAGTTTAGAATAAATTACAAAATAGTATTACTTACATACAAGGTCTTAAATGATTTAGCTCCCACATATCTAACCAGTCTTCTGATACGCTACAATCCACCACGCACCTTAAGATCACAAAACTCCGGACTTCTGGTAGTTCCCAGAATTTCAAAATCTCCAAAACGGGGTAGGGCATTTTCATATTTAGCTCCAAAGCTTTGCAATAGCCTTCCAGACAGTGTTCGGGGAGCAGACACGGTTTCCCAGTTCAAAAGTAGACTCAATACACATCTTTTTAATCTGGCATTCATGTAACTCATCCCATAATCTCATACTCCAGTACACCTATCCCAAATGGCAACTACGCTAATTCTCCCCATCTGTTCTGTATTTCTCTACCCATCCCGAGGCATCGGGAGATTGTGCCAGCTTCAGTAGACAAAGGCCGACCCTGCGAGGTTCCTGAGGTGTCCAGAGATGGACCAGCTCCAGCTGGATTCAGCTTTATGATGGTTGGAACTACAGATGCAGCTCCTGTGCTTCCTGTGATCCACACCTCATCTGCCCTCTGCACCTACTGACTCGTCCCTATGCTGAACTGGTCTTCATGTCAATTTAAATAATTTCTGTCATATTGAATTTTCACCTGCACAACACACAAGATTATGTTATATCATTTCTATCTGTTATCACCCAAATGAGGATGGGTTCCCTGTTGAGTCTGGTTCCTCTCAAGGTTTCTTCCTAATGCCATCTCATGGAGATTTTCCTTGCCACCATCGCCGTCACCCTTGGCTTGCTCATCAGAGACATTTCATTCATCATTCATTCATCTCATTATTATCTAGACACATTTTTCTCACACATACACACTTCCAATTATTTTCTTTTCTAAATTTTTTTTCATTTTTAAAAAAAATTTCTTTCATTTTTGTGAAGCTGCATTGAGACAATGACCATTTGTTAAAAGCGCTATATAAATAAAATTGAATTGAATTGAATTGTTCCTCTGGCACCAGTTCTCCAGATGTCCAATCTCCTCCACATAGGCCGACTCATGGTTGTTCGTGATCAGGCTGATGATGTCAGTGTCATCAGCAAACTTGATGACGGTGGTGGAGTTGGTAGTGGCTACGCAGTCATAGGTATACAATGAATACAGCAGGGAACTCAGAACACAACCCTGGGGGGCTCCAGTGCTGAGAGTGAGGGAGGCTGAGACATGTCCGCCCATTCTTACTGCTTGTGGTCTGCCAGATAGGAAGTTGAAGATCCACTGACACATAGTTGAGCTGAGTCCAGCTTGGTGGTAAGTGTGGAGGGAATTATGGTATTAAATGCAGAGCTGTAGTCGATGAAGAGCATTTTCACATAATTCCCTCCGAGTGTCCAGGTGAGTGAGTGATGTGTGAGGAGATTTGAGATTGCATCGTCTGTGAAACGGTTTGGTCGGTAAGCGAACTGTAGTGGGTCGAGTGTGTCCGGTAGTGAAGCGATGATGAAGTCTCTGACCAGGCGTTCAAAGCACTTCATCACTACTGAGGTGAGGGCTACAGGGCCATGATCATTGAGAGAAGCAGGATGTGGTTTCTTTGGGACAGGAACAATGATCGACTCTTTGAAGTATGTGGGGATCACCGACTGAGATAAAGAGATGTTGAATATCTCAGTGAACACAGGTGCTAGCTGGTCTGCGCAGGCTCTGAGACTATGACATGAGATGCTGTCTGGTCCTGCTGCTTTTCTGGTGTTCACTCTCTTGAAGACTCTCCTCACGTCATGCTCGGTGATGATGAGCGCGTTTCCGGTGCTGGCAGTGGTCTTCCTGTCTGCAGCCGTTAGCGCCTCCAAGAGAGCATAGAATGTGTTCAGCTCGTCTGCCAGAGTCGCGTCCGCGTTCGTCATACCGGTTGTAGGTGCTTTCTAATCCCTTATTGTCCTTAGTCCCTGCCACAGGCTCCTAGAGTCACTCTGTTGAAGCTGTGACTCTAGTTTTCTCCCATAGCGCTGCTTCGCCTCATTCGCCGCCTTCCACACGTTATATGACGCAGCCTTGTACGGTTCCATGTCCCCCGACGCAAGTCCCGTGTTGTAGGCAGCGGTGCGAGATCTCAGAGCGTCGCGGATGGTTTTATCCACCCACGGCTTCTGGTTGAGAAACGTTCTGATAGTCTTTTTCTCCACGGTATCATCCGCTAGCTTCCCAATGAATCCCACAACCGCTTCCGTGAACACGCTGATGTCATCATCGGAGCTGTTTCTGAACATGTTCCAGTCTGCGTCATCAAATGCATCCTGTAACGCGGCCACCGATTGGTCCGTCCAGCGCGCGACCTCCCTCTGAACCGGAACTTCTTGTTTCAGCTTTTGTTTGTATTTTGGCATGAGGAAGATGGCGGTGTGGTCGGATTTACCAAACAGAGGGTGAGATTGTGCCTTGTAGCCATCCTTGACTGTAGTATAACAATGATCCAGTGTCCTTTCGCCCCTGGTGGGGCAGGTGATGTGCTGATAAAAGTTTGGCGCTGTGCATTTGAGGTTGGCACTATTAAAGTCTCCCACCACAATAAGCGCAGCATCCCGGTGTTGTGTCTGGTGCTGTGTGAGTGCCTCATGCAGCTCGCATAAGGCAGTGTCCATGTCCACTTATGGTGGAATATAAACGGCACTTATTATGACCGATGTAAACTCCCGATGTAGATAAAAGGGACGACACATGATGGACAGTAGTTCCAGATTTGGTGTGCAGGAGCATGTGAGAGGAACAACGCTCATGCTATTGCACCAGCTGCTGTTCACCATTAAACACATGCCGCCTCCCCTTGACTTCCCCGAGTCCCGTGTTCTGTCCATGCAGTGAACCGAGAAGAACTCGGCCGGCTGGATGGCGTGGTCTGGCACAGATGGGTTCAGCCATGTCTCGGTGAAGCAGAGGAGGTTGCAGTCCCGAATGTCTCTCTGGAACTTTACCCATGCCCTGAGGTCATCGAGTTTTTTCTCCAGTGACTGGACGTTGGCGAGCAGGATGCTAGGCAGAGGTGTGCGGTGTGCACGAGCTCAGCCTGTTCCTGACGCCGGCTCGTTTCCCTCGTGGCCGCCGCTTCGGGTCGCGTCCATTGTTCTCACTCAGCATCTCACTCGACCAGCTCGGATCCGGAGTTAAAGATGTCGAATTGTGAGTACATTGTACACCAATAGAAACAAGAGTGTCTCTATCATACCTAATGTAGTCAATGGTGGTGATTTTACGCTGAAAACTAACTTAAAAAACAAAAACAAAGAAAAGGTGGTCGGAGCAGTCGTGACGGCAGCCGACCTCACCGGTGCCATCTTGGATAATATCCCTTAATAATAGGGGAAGGAACCTTAATACCCCTTAATATCCCTTAATGATAGGTGTAGATGCGGATGGCTTATTTCACTAGTTTTGACGCGTAGCTAATGTCTTAAAGTTTCACTCACATGACAGAAGTCCGATCTCTTTGTCTTTTGTCGTTTATTTGTCAGCATCAAAGAATCAACACTTCATACAGTCGTCTTGAGTAAATCCACTGTTATTACAGACACCAGTTGCTGCATCTTGCAAATCTCTGAGTTTTACAACAACCTGTTTGCTGTATCTTGTAGATTACAATCTTGGCTTGGGTATCTAACAACACTCTTGTTGTTTCTTACTTTCCCAGCTTACGTTAGCTTACGGTTACAACAACCTCGTTGCTGTATTTTACATTTCTAGCTTACCGGGAGCTCTCACTAGCTGACGGTTACAACAACCTCGTTGCTGTATTTAGCATTTCAAGCTTACCGGGAGCTCTCACTAGCTGACGGTCAAAAGCTTGTGTTTCCGTAGCCTTCCAAATCTATACTGAGCTTTCTAGCATATCACAGTCACACAAATGCATGTAATAGTAGAATGACATCACAGACCAACCTACGATTATCAACTTATGATGCATAACTAAGAAATTTAAAGCTTATGGCTAATGTAACAAACTTAATGCTTAATGCTTAATGCTTTACTAATGAATAGAACAAGGTAGAATAAATGAAATAACAGCAAGTAAAATAAAATAAAATAAACACAACAACAAATTCATAAAAAGTGCGATATGGCACTTACATTCCAGCCCCTAATTGACAGGCATGGAGACTGACAATTACAATTTTGTGTTTTTTTTTTTTTTTTTTTGATAAAGCAATGAAATCAAACATTCTTAACCTTCTAAAACGTTTTAAATCTTTTAAGTGTGTAATATTCATCTCAGGTGTTTACATTTGCATATCAAATTTCATAACATATTACCACACATTTAACAGTCCATTTCACATGTGAGGCACAGCTTGTCGATGGGTCTTTCCAGAGTGTTGGTCTTAGTTTTAACTAACACGTTTCACCAGTCCCCCTTTGTTGGGGAACACTTTCGTGATTCTTCTCATGACCCATGAATTTCTTGGAGAAGACTCATCAGTTATTAAAACTATGTCTCCAATCGAAAGGTTTTTATTGTTTTGAAACCACTTTTGCCGCCCCTGTAGCAAGGGCAAGTATTCACGTACCCATCGCTTCCAGAGCAGGTCTGACCGATGCTGGATCTGCTTCTCCCTGCGACGTGCATAGATGACAAATCCAGGTGGCAGGTTTGGCTGTTTTTTCATCAGCAGCAGGTGGTTTGGTGTCAGAGGTTCCATTTTAGGCGAGCAGCTGTTTCTTTTCACAGTTGCCTTTCATTTTTGCTGTGTGCGAATTCCCTGTTTGAATTCTGCTGCTGCTTTACCCTTTTGCAACGTGAGAAGATCTTCCTTAAAATTTTGTCTTTGAGTGAACTTAATGATGTCGTTTTCTTGTGCTTTTAGAGACTTGTGATTTTCTGTCTTTGGGTCATCTACTTGTGTTTTAACCCTTTTTGTTTTTTGTTTCAGCATGTCTCTGGTGCGAAGGGTCCAGGCAGCGGATCTTTTTAACTTGTGCCAGTCAGAGTGATGATTAATCAGTTTACTCACTGCGTCTGTGTCTGTGCATTTTGTAATGCTCACAATATTCACTAAAGCTGAGAGCTTAACTTCATCAGCATTTTCATCAAAATTTTCTTTTATTGATGTGTCGTGAATATTTTCAGGCCATTTGCACTCTGCTTCTTTGAGAAGGGAGGGACCTTGGATCCAGTTGACATTTTTCATGAACTTTTCACAGGATACCCCCCTGGAGGCAGAATCAGCTGGGTTTTGTGAGGTATTAGCGTACCTCCATTGCTGTGACTTGGTTGACTCTCTTATAATGGCGATTCTGTTGGCCACGAAGGTTTTAAAACGAAGTGTTTCGTTATCAATGTATCTCAAAACAGTTGTACTGTCAGTCCAGAACATAGAGTCCAGCAATTTCAATTCTTGCTGTTCTTTCAACATTTTGTCATTTTTTACAGCGACCACTGCCGCAGTCAGTTCCATTCGTGGAATGGTGGTTTGTTTCAGGTGTGCTACACGGGAATTCCCCATCATGAATGCACAATGTGTAAGTCCATTAGCATTTACTAACCTGAGGTATGAGACAGCTCCGTATCCCATTTCACTTGCATCCGAGAAGTGGTGGAGTTGTGCTGTAGTTGTAACTCCGAAGTCGGCTGGTTTTATGGACCTTGCTATACTGAACTCGGACAGTCTGTGCAGCTCTTGCAGCCAGGTTTTCCATGCCGTTGCAAACTGCACGGGAATGTCATCATCCCAGGCACGTTTTTCTTTACATGTTGCATTGGGATTGTAGCTGGCAGTACGGCAGGTGGGAGAAAGCCTAACGGGTCGTATGTTGAGCTAGTGATTGACAGAATTCTTCTTCTTGTCGCAGGTCGTTCCTTTAAACTAATCTTAAACTTGAACATGTCTGAATCAATGCACCACAGCACCCCCAGAGCCCTCTCTATGGGCAGTGCATCTTTACTCAAGTCCAAGTCTCTCATGTCTTTGATCCTTTCACTCTCGGGAATGACAGTCAGTAGGGCACGGCTATTGCCTTTTACATTTAACAGGTGAGCGTGCGCACTGCTCGGGCGTGCACTGCTTAGACGCGCGCTGCTGTCTGCATTTCGGTTGTTGGGCATTTGAAAGGATGCTTTCTTAAGTGGGAGGTCGATGTGGGAGTGATTATTTGTGGACTGCAAGGAGTTATTACACATTTGTTCTACACTTTCAATGCAGATTCGGTTAACTGTAGCGGTCCATAGTTTGTCGGGTTCTCGGTGAAGCCCGGCCACAGTCCATCCGAGAGCACTCTGCATCGCGTATGGCCCTCTATGCCTGCTATTGATTATTCGCTTAGGTTCTGTGAGTTCGTGCTCTTTATATCCTATGAGAAGTTCGACTCCAGCGCTAATCTGGGGCAGTTTTACTTCACTGAGGTATGGCCACTTATCGATGTCATGCTGTTGTGGAATGTTTGCCACTGTAACTGGCATAGTCTTTTGTGTGAAGACGTTGGGAAGTTCCATAAAGTTGTTTTCTTCCAGGCCACTGATCTCCAAGTCATTGAGCATGTAGCTATCTACTAGTTCTGAGGAGTTCATAGTGCTCAGCCGTATCTTAACTCTTCTGCCTCGTGCATTTAGTCGTCTTGCTAATGACTTTGTACAGAATGTGGAGGAACTGCCTGGGTCTATAAAGGCATACACTTCTAAAATTTTGTCACCTTTCTTGGACTTTATTTTGACAGGTACTATGGGGAGGATCCAATTACCTCCAGCCCCGGTGAGCGCACTTAATTCGTGGCTCGTTACAAATGGTGTATGTAGTGTGTGACTTTCGGTTTCGTTCTCGTCAGCGCGTGTACCTGGCTGCGCCGTGTCTTGCACTGCTCTGTGTAACATGCGCGGATGTGGCTTTGAACACAGTGAACATACAATTTTTCTAATGCAGTCTTTCCACAAGTGACCCTTTGTTAAACATCCGAAATAGAAACCGTTTCTTTTTAAGAATTCTACTTTGTCTTCGTGGGTCTGATCGTTAAATGTTACGCACTCGTCTAAGATATGGTCCTTTTTACAATATGCGCATGGCTTAGTGAAAGCGCTAACAGCTGACGTACCGGCATTCTTCATTGTAATCGAGTCTTTGTGAATTTTACCAACCTGTCTGACGTCGGTTGCGAAGCTGACCCTGGCGTTCCCTTCTCTTCTTGACTTGGGTCCTTGCGGGGATTTGTTAAAGTGTCCTTTGTCGCTGGTTGAGGCGTTCAGGTTTCCGAAGATTGGGTTTGAAATTACTTTAGCTCGTTGGTCTATGAACTCAGCTAGCTGCTTAAATTTGGGTCTTGTCTGACTAAGCTCTTCAAGCTTGTATACCTGGTCCCTCCATCTCTTACGCAACTCGTAGGGCAGTTTTGAAGTAATGGTCTGCATGTTGGTAGCGTTATCTAGCTCCTCCATGTGGTCGATGCTTGACATGATGTTGTGACAGGATGCTAGAAACACGGAGAAAGCACTTAACGACTTTCCATCCTCTGACTTTATTTCCGGCCAACTGGCTATCTTTTGCATCATCGTGTTTGCAATTTTTCGTTTATTTCCAAATCTGTCCTGCAACAGTCTCATTGCCTCTGCATAACCACACTGATCTGGCATAAGCTGACAGCTCATAACGAGGTCTCTAGCCTCTCCCTCTGTGAACTGCTCAAGATAAAACAGCTTATCAGCATCACTATCTGTTTTGTCAACAATAACATGTTTAAATGCTTTCATGAAGAACGTGAACTCAAGAGGGTCACCATGAAACACAGGAACATTGCGTTGAGGTAAAAAGGATTGCCTTTGGCATTTCATGAGCATTGCTGTGATGTCAGCCTGCTGTTGCATCATGCTCTGTGATTCTAAAGTATACATGTCATGGCGGGTGTATTTATTGTCTTGGGTAGACCCTTCATTTAAAGTACTTTTCAATTTTTGTTCAAAACTTACTGGTACGCTTGGATGGGCTGTCTTGAAACGTGATGGCAGTCCGAAGTCTTCTATCGACGTGCTGCTCCCGTAAAGTTCGTTGTATTCCAGTTTGGGAGCGCGTGCGCCACTTGGTTCGTTGAAGGTGCTCTCTCTTACCGGTTTTCGGCGGCTGTCATATTCAGGTTTGCGGTCCGTCCAATGCGGGCTGCTCGAGCGCATGCAGCTCGGGTTGATGACTCCGCTCTTTGATGCAGGCTGTCGTGTTTCACAACTCTGATAAACCCGTAATTCAGCGTCGACAATTGCGAGCGCAGTTTCTAATTCCAACTTTTCTTTATCAGCCTTTAGTTCTGCTTCTTTTGCCTTTAATTGTGCTTCCTTCTGTTCTAACGCCCGCCGTTCTGCTAAGGCTGCTGCTTTAATCAACAAGGCTGCTCTGTTGGCTTCCGCTTTCTTTATTAGGGTTGAGGATGATGTAGAAGTTACAGACCTTTTGGATGCTGCCGTCGCTACGCTTCCGTGTCTGCTAGAGGCGGACGTCTTAAGCTCCACCATTGACACGCTGTCATCTGGCATAATTCCATCGTCGTCCGTTTGGGACATCATGAAGCGGCTCTTAGTTTCCTCAATCCACAACTCTACTTTTTTCCTAAATTCTGTGCAGCTCAGCATTTTAAACTTGTAGTTTTGCAGATCATGCTGGCGTTCTTCTTCGTTTAGGTGCGATAGCACCTGTCTATTGCTTTCAACACATTCCTTTAGCAACCCTATAAAGTCGGTGTAGTACTTAGTTTCAACGTCATGCATATTGCATGGATTGTACATGAGCAGCTGCATTTCTTCGGATAGTGCAGTCAATTGACTCCACTTTTCGCTTCTGGTTTCTTTCGTTTTCTGAAGCTTTATTTTCGAATCCTCGTCGATGAGCGCCGTCTCACGCTCAGACTCGGCTGTGGCTGGATTCATCTCGCCGTCGGCCGTAGTGAAGCGCGGAGCACTCAAATCCTCTTCCATTTCGATTTCAACAGTCACTTGTTTTCGTTCAAACAGCGGAAAAGCTTTTGACTTTTGTAGATGCGGATGGCTTATTTCACTAGTTTTGACGCGTAGCTAATGTCTTAAAGTTTCACTCACATGACAGAAGTCCGATCTCTTTGTCTTTTGTCGTTTATTTGTCAGCATCAAAGAATCAACACTTCATACAGTCGTCTTGAGTAAATCCACTGTTATTACAGACACCAGTTGCTGCATCTTGCAAATCTCTGAGTTTTACAACAACCTGTTTGCTGTATCTTGTAGATTACAATCTTGGCTTGGGTATCTAACAACACTCTTGTTGTTTCTTACTTTCCCAGCTTACGTTAGCTTACGGTTACAACAACCTCGTTGCTGTATTTTACATTTCTAGCTTACCGGGAGCTCTCACTAGCTGACGGTTACAACAACCTCGTTGCTGTATTTAGCATTTCAAGCTTACCGGGAGCTCTCACTAGCTGACGGTCAAAAGCTTGTGTTTCCGTAGCCTTCCAAATCTATACTGAGCTTTCTAGCATATCACAGTCACACAAATGCATGTAATAGTAGAATGACATCACAGACCAACCTACGATTATCAACTTATGATGCATAACTAAGAAATTTAAAGCTTATGGCTAATGTAACAAACTTAATGCTTAATGCTTAATGCTTTACTAATGAATAGAACAAGGTAGAATAAATGAAATAACAGCAAGTAAAATAAAATAAAATAAACACAACAACAAATTCATAAAAAGTGCGATATGGCACTTACAATAGGGGAAGGAACCTTCACTTCAGTGCCATTTCTCTGCCTGGTCCAGTTAGCTTTAGCCTACAACTTTGGTCAATGCTGTACCGATTATTCTCCTTCCTAGCCACAGTACTGCCACCCCTAACAGCAAGGGAAGGGTTTATTAACCCTGGACGAAGTAAACAAGAAATGTAAAAACGATTGTGATAAAAGAAAGTAATTTTGTATAAAGTAAAGGTAAAAAAGTAAAAATTTATCTGTCCATGTGTGTGTCTGTGAAACAGACAAACTCAAGGACACGGTCCTCTGGACATGTAATGACATCCATGCTCAAGTCATGAGTCTTCCACTGTTGAAGTCCCAGTGTGTGGCACACTCAGAAAAATACACGTTTTTGGGGGACACCGTGGTTAGAAAAGACCATGTATGCTGAATAGAGGACATTTCCACCACAGCTGCAAGATGTTTACTAAAACACACTGAAAATCACAGTACTTCTAACCATTGGTCCATTTAATAAGAAAGGTAAATTCAAACTCACCTTACAAGCAGAGTCATTTGGTGCGGCTCTAGATGATTAGGGCCAGCGGTAGCTCAGTGGTTAAGGCATTGGACTACGGTTCAGATGATCCCAGGTTCAAACCCCACAGCCACCAAGTTGCCACTGTTGGGCCCTTAAACAAGGCCCTTAACCCTCAACTTCTCGCATGTGTAATTAGATTTTAAAAAATGGAAGTCGCTCTGGATAAGAGCGTCTGCCAAATGCCTAGATGTAGATGATTGACACGCTGATCTCGAGTTGGTCTCTGTACAAGGGAACAAAGAGAGATTTAGAGCTTGGCTTTCCTCGAATCATAAAACCACTTATAGCCATAACATGCTCAACTTACATCCCTGACAGACAAAAATCTACTCAAGAAATCCATCAAGACACAAAATAATCATCTAAAAATGGCCTGATATTAACATATGTTTTTTTTCATGCTGCAAACCTTTAGGCATGCCATGCATTTCCAGAAGTTACCAAACTTTTACCCAAAACCTTAACTGACCACTGGTTAGGTCTGTTGAGAGAACAGCAGGTGACAACTCCTAGTGCTGGACACTAACTTCTCCGAACCTCTCTTTCGCAGAAGAAGTGCCACAATGACCTCCATCACAATGCACCTAAAAAAAGATATGCAATATGCAAAGATGAACAGGCATCAACTGGTACAGTGTCCGTTTCACCTAAGAGGGACACCCTCACCCAAACCTGAGGTAGACAAGCGAACACAATGTTAAAGGATGACTATTTGTTCCGACAAAGATTTTGACTGTAACTGCAGTATAACTATAATTAACTGATAAATATGTCCCTTACGAAACGAAACATTCACACATCCGTAATAAACAGCTGAATTTAAATGGACCTCTTGCTCAGGGCCATCTGGTGTGAGACTGGATGACTGAGACTCTGCTCTCAATTCTGTGTCTGTTGAAGAGAACACAGAACATGAAGGCACAGTGCTTTTCAAGACCCCAGGGTTTACCAGGCATTGCTAATTCATGCAGGGCTCACCTCTGAACAAGTCCGTAGAGATAACTTTGGGTTTCAAGTCATGGGCTTGGTCACCAAGCTCTGCAATGGAGTGTTGGCCAGAAGGGAAGCTTGCACCACTGAGCTGTGTCTAAACAAGTTAAAGAGAAATATGCACGTGAATTTGGACATCATCTACACAATTGTGCTATTGTACAGTTGAACTGACTAAAGTCCTAATGAAACAATGGGACTAACTGCTTTAAAAGTGTTATATTCAATTCAATTTTATTTGTATAGCGCTTTTGACAATTGACATTGTCTCAAAACAGATTTACACAATCAAAAGAATTATTTAAGTTTGTATGGAATGTGAATGTGTATGAATCAAAATGTTCAGATAGTCCCTGGTGACCAAGCCGAGGGCGACAGTGGGAAGGAAAATATTCAACCTTAACTCACAAGCAGAACTGCCTGATGTAATATTGCAGGACTGGACTTCTGGTCTCTCTCTGGTCTCTGTAGAATATAGGAAAGAATATGAGAAAGGCCAGGGAGGGTGGAGTTGTGCATGCACTGTATAAGCAGCCACACCATCACTGGTTCGCATGCTTTATAGACACAATGTGTTTATATGCCTACCATAACTAATTCAAATAGTCATTGACCTTCAATAGAGACTGTGGATGACATGGTTTGATCTTGGAATCGGTCTTTAATAGACTCTTGGGCAGCAGTGCTTGTAACTGTTGGGGGAATCTACAAAACATACAGATAAGCCTGCTGGCATTAGCTGGGAGAGTCATGGAAGTTCAAGATTAACCTGACACTGTTTTTTGGTTATACTTGTTGGCACTAACAAGTGATAGGTATTGTTTAATCATACTGAATGAATTTAGAAAAGCTTCATAATGAGTCCAAATTCCATCCAAGGTAGTAATGACAGTCCACCCTACACCCCTAATTTTCATGTTTTTCTTTTTTACCTTCACTTCACAGACCAAAGCACTGACCTGCAACAAGTGACACAAAGAAGAGAGAAAAGATTGGTAAGCTGCATCAGTAATCTTCTACCATTTTCCTGTTCTAAGAGGGTACCTGCTCTCTGTCTCATCATGGGGAGTGAAGCTGCTCACGACATTTGACTTGAACAGAGGTTCTCCCTCATTTATTCACTCCACCGATTTCTCCCCATTGATATAATCCCTTAAACTGTTTTATTTGCTGATATGATGAAACAGGTCCATCACCGAGTGTATAAACCTGGATTAAATCAGCTTCAGAATGCACTGTAATGCTTTGAAACACCTAATCATAATAACACTGTGATTGTAACCTTCACAGACAAAGACAATAAAACGTTTAGAGAATAAATTCCAGTTCCAGGATTCAGCTTCAAGTCAAGTTCAATTAAATTAAATTCAATTTTATTTGTATAGCGCTTTTAACAATTGACATCAAAACAGCTTTACACAATCAAAAGAATTATTTGAGTTTGTATGGAATGTGAATGTGTATTAATCAAAATGGTCAGATAGTCCCTGGTGAGCAAGCCGAGGGCGACAGTGGCAAGGAAAAACTCCCTAAGATGGTAATAGGGAGAAACTTTGAGAGGAACCAGGGAGTCAACAGGGAACCCATCCTCATTTGGGTGAAACAGATAGCAGGAAATGATGTGCATTTATAGTGTATTAGGTGGCAGGCAGTTCAGCTATAATAGTTGATCTTAATTGATGTTAAAATTGAGTCCATGTAGTTATTGGAGACTCAGGTAGACTTGTAGGAAGTTCCAGTCCTGACCTATCCAACTGTCAAGTCCCCAGAGAAACAGTTGCCAACAAAAGTCGGGGCCAGAACCATCTTCTAGGTAGAGAGAATCATCCCCAGACACCAGACACATCCCAAAGAGACACACGAGGCATCCAAGTGACGAAATCTCCAAGCAGAAGCGGGGCACCGGGATGGGTCAGACAGGTCCAGAGGGCAGAGGGAGTCTGGATCACTGGCAGCTCAGGAATGACATGTGTAGCTCGACAGAGAGAGAGAGAAAGAGTGAAAGGGGGAGACAGGGGGAGAGAGGAAAGAGAAAGAGGGGGAGGAAGAGAAGAAGAGGAGAGATGGCAATTAGGTAGGGTCACAGTCTCATAATGTATAATGTGAATGTATATTTACTGTAGAGTTCAATCTGGGACTCCGGCAGGACTAACTATGACAGCATAAGTAGAAGGGAGAGCCAGAAGGAAACACAAACATGAGGGCTCCCTGAGATGTAAAGCAAACAATCACCTCACCGTCAACAAACCTGAGTGATCAAATGTGAGTGAGGAAGACAGCATCTAAACATACCAGCTCACCATAAAACTATTTGGAAGACTATTCCATAATTTTGGGGGCTTTGTAAGAAAAAGCTCTGCCCCCAGCTGTAGTTTTCATAATACGTGGTACTGACAAGCAGCCTGCATCCTTTGATCGAAGTAGGCGTGGCGGATCGTAAGACACTAGCAGTTCGCTCAGATACGGCGGCGCGAGACCATTTAATGCTTTATATGTCAAGAGTAGTATTTTAAAGTCAATGCGAAATTTCACGGGGAGCCAATGTAGTGAAGATAGGATAGGGGTGATGTGCTCATATCTTCTGGTTCTAGTGAGGACTCTCGCTGCTGCATTCTGGACTAGCTGAAGCTTGTTTATGGACCTAACAGAACAACCAGACAGTAAGGCATTACAATAGTCCAACCTAGAAGTGATAAAAGCATGAACTAGTTTTTCTGCATAGTTTAGCGACAATATATTTCTTATCTTGGCAATATTTCTGGGGTGAAAGAATGCTATCCTGTTGATATTATCTACATGAGCTTCAAATGAAAGGCTGGAATCTATAATCACGCCGAGGTCTTTTACTGTTGCACTTGATGGAACAGAAAGGACATCTAAAGTTACGGTGTGATCTAAGATTTTACTCCTAGCTGTATGCGGTCCTATGACTAGAACTTCTGTCTCATCCGGATTAAGCAGAAGGAAGTTAATTAGCATCCAATTTCTTATGTTCTGCACACATTGCTCAACTTTAGTAAGATGGTTTTTCTCATCAGGTTTTGCTGAGACATATAACTGTGTGTCATCAGCATAACAATGAAAACTAATACCATGCTTACGGATTATGTTGCCGAGAGGAAGCATGTAAAGGGAAAAAAGCAGTGGGCCTAAAACTGAACCCTGCGGAACGCCAAACTCCACTAGAGAACATGCAGAATAATCACCATTTAAGTCTACATACTGATAACGATCGGACAAATAGGATCTGAGCCAGGAGAGGGCTGTACCCTTAATTTCTACTACATTTTCTAATCTGTGAAGAAGAATAGCATGATCAAGAGTAATACAAGCATAGTTACACAACCCTGATCAGATGCCAATAGGAGGTCATTTACTACTCTAACGAATGCTGTTTCTGTGCTGTGATGAGGCCTAAATCCTGACTGATACAGTTCATGTATGCCATTTCTATATAGATATGAGCATAGCTGCTCCACTACTATCTTTTCCAGAATCTTAGCAATAAAGGGGAGGTTTGAAATTGGCCTGTAATTGGACAGCAGACAGGGGTCAAGGTCAGATTTCTTAATTATAGGTTTTATAACTGCTAATTTAAAAGATTTTGGAACATAACCAATGTTGAGTGAGGAATTAATTATTCTCAACAGCGGTTCTGTTGTTACTGGTAATATCTGTTTAAGAAAATGTGTCGGAATAGGATTTAATATACAGGTTGATGAATTTGCAGAAGAGATGAGTGAAATTAGTTCATTCTCTTCAAGAGGAGTAAAGTATTCTAGGTTTGAATCTGACATGGCGAGGGTAACATCTGTGTCAATTACATTGTTCGGTTTCAAAGCCTCAATTTTATGCCTGATATTTACAATTTTATTATTAAAAAAGTTCATGAAGTCCTCACTATTGCATGATGTTGTTGTGGAGATTTCTGTAGTGGTCTTATTTCTGGATAATTTGGCTATGGTATTAAATAAAAATCTAGGATTATTTTTATTTTCTTCTATAAGAGTGGAGAGATACGTTGATCTAGCTACACTAAGAGCTTTCCTATAGTTCAGGATGCTCTCTTTCCATGCTATTTGAAATACTAACAATTTATTTTGACGCCATTTATGCTCTAATTTACGAGCAGTCTGTTTTAAAGTGCGCATGTGATCGTTATACCAGGGAGCGAGTTTCTTATCTGTAATAATTTTTCTTTTAGCTGGAGCTACATTATCTAAGGTACAACGAAATGTCGACTCTAAATATTCAGTCGCCTGATCGAGTTCTGTGGGGTCAGACAGTGACCTAATTGAAATTGGTAACTCTGGGAGATTACTGATAAAACTCTGTGTGGTAGTTTATATTTCAAGAAACGACTAGATTTGAGATGAAATCTGCAAATTCACTAAGAAATTCAGAATACGGCCCTGGAGGTCTGTAAATTATAATTAGTGGAATTGACTGAGCTGACTTAATATACTTAAATACACTTATGTTACTATAAAGAATTTCAAATGAGTTAAATTTGTGTCCGTGTTTTTGTATGATAGACAGATTATCATTGTAAATAACTGCGACGCCTCCTCCTCTACCAGTTAACTGAGGCTGGTGTATGTAGCTGTGTCCAGGAGGACTAGCTTCATTTAGAGCTACATACTCAACCTGTTTAACCCATGTTTCAGTTAAACAGAGTACATCAAACACCTGATCTGTGATAATTTCATTAACAATAACCGCTTTTGATGCGAGAGATCTAATATTTAACAGTCCTAGCATCAGATCAGAGGTGCCGGCTGCGCATTCAGTATGATCGGAGTTTGTGGTCTTTATGTTAATTAGATTATTGAAACAGACTTTCTGAGTCTTTCTACATTTTTGCTTAGATCGGGGAACAGACACAGTCTCAATATGGTAAACCCTGAGTGACGACTCTATGCAGCTATCAGACGGTTGTTTTAGCCTGTCTGTCTGCTCCCTGGCCTGGGCACCGATTCACTAGACCTCTACTGAGACTATGAGCTATACTGCAGGAAATGAGAGCAGCAGCTTCCTGAGTGGGATGGACACCGTCCCGCCCTAACAGGCCAGCTTTGCCCTCAAAGGTCTTCCAATTATCTATGTAGCCCACATTATTTTCGGAGCACCACCTGGACATCCAACAGTTCAGTGACCATAACCTGCTGTTAGCTATGTCGCCACGTCTCATTGGGATGGGACCAGAGCATATTACTTCATCGGACATCGCCTTCGCTAATTTAAACCCCTCTGTAAAGTTACTCTTACTAACCTCTGACTGACGAAGGCGTATATCATTAGCTCCAGCATGTACCACTATCTTAGAGAACCTGTGCTGTCCTAGAGCCCTAAGATTACCTGCTATGTCCGGGGCTCTGGCTCCCGGGATATACCTAACCACTGCCGCTGGCACCCCTAAAGGTCTAGCTAAAGTCACGTGCCTCAGTATAGAGTCTCCTATAACCAGAGCTCTTTCAGGTTTCTCAGCGGGTGCATGACTGAGGAGAGCAAACCTGTTGGACACGTGAGGCGCAGAGGAGGTGTGCATCGGTGGGCTAGCCTTAGCGTTAGCTTTGGCTGAACGAGTATGCCGCCGAGTTGTCACTCACTCGCCCCGATGTGAGGGCTCTAATGCCGGAGTCAGGGGCTGTTTATCTCCACCTGTGGCACCAGACTGTCCACTACGGTAAAAACGCTGCTGTCACACTTACTCTCATAAGACGTAATCCTAATTCATTGCTTAGGTCGTTGTATGTATCAGATAGACATGATGATTTTGGATCAATGATGACATTGTGGGTCTTATGGCTAATGTGTCTGATAGTTTAAAAACAATGCGCACTGAACTTGAGCAATGTAAAGGGGATATAGTGGCTATGACTGAAAAGGTGGGTTTGTTCGAGAGGAATTTCAGAGACTCCATGGACAGCAGCTTAAACCGTGAACTCAGTTTTCGACAGGCAGTAGACACCAAGTTAGATGAGCTGGAGTGCTACTGCCATGAGTCGCTAGGGAAACTGGAGAAAGCCGTGGCTGACTGTTTCATGCGCCGTGATATCGTCTGGGAGAAGCACATGAAGAAGCTGCGCCTCTTTAACACGCCCACCGCCATCAGATCGGAAGCATACACCTCGGCGTCTTCACCACCTCCATCTCTACATTCAGCCGATCGTCCAACCGCCGCAACACCAGAGAAGGACAGCCAGGAGAAAACGAAGAAAGGAGCAACACTGCCCTCTTCTACCCTGGCCCAGGCCGGACCGTCCAACGCCCAGCCCCACCCAGCCTCTGCACCCTCTCAGCTCTACTACGCCATGCCAACAAAAGCAGAACCTCCTCAACCTACCTCGGAGCGGTCAGCCGCCCCACCCAGAGACCTCGCAGAGGTGGAACCGCCACAGCGGGAAGGTCTCCAGGTGGCGCTACTAGCCACTGTGGTGGATGTCGGAGCAACCCAGGCGTCTCCTTCGAACACCACCAGGGGCGTTACACCGTAGAGTTCCGAGGAAGAAGGGAGGAGCACTCCAGCTGGTAGTCCCACCTACAAACGTCCAGACGTTCCTACAAGACTTTCACCAAAAGCCGTCCGGTGGCCACCGGGCGGGGCTAAAAACCCTACTAAGCCTCCTAGATGTCGCCTGGTGGCCCACCATCCGCAAGGATGTCTGGCGGTACGTGGGAGCGTGCGAGGTCTGCCAGAACACCTGGAGTGACGCTAAGCGAACCAGGGGCCAGCAGAGATCAGCCACGCCCGTCGCCCCTTTCCCCTGCAAACCCCAGGGTGGATCCGGGAGCTACCACCTGCCAGACCTCACCAGGGGCCGCTGGAGCAGCCTACCACCCAACAACACTCCACAGACCCAGCCAACGATACAGAACCGACCGACATCAGGATCACAGCGGAGGAAGAGACACCACCACCAACCGGTCAGCCAGCCAAAGAAGCCAGCTACCACAGTTCCCAGCAGCACGAGGCGCCAGAGCTACCGGGCGGGCTGGTTTGGCGACGGACTCCATCTTTTCCATCTGCCCATCAACAACTTGTCAGGTGAGCTAGTGCCCAGTGGGAGGGTCCAGCTAAAGGGCATAAAAAAGAACCAATGGACTGACACTAGGTCTGGGGGCAACCCACAAAGCCGAGGGAGTGGTTTTGATGAAGCGCTAATGCGGTCTTCTCCTCACACGCCGGAGGCTGGGGGGGTCTATGTAGCGCGGCCACATAAAGGGGAAGTTAAACAGCAGGGGAAGGAAGAAGGAGCTAATGTTGCTCACCTGCACCAACAAACTGGAACCTATCGGTTATTTTCGTCCCCAGGCCAACGGTGCTTTGGTTCCGGGGTTAAGCTCACGCGCGCATGCGCAGCTGTGCCGCGAGAGAACCCCGATGACCTATCAGGTCACGTGTGCCGGTATAAAGCCGGAACCGGCATGACGTTCGAGACGGAGATATGAGTCAGCGCGCTGCAGTTTTGATGAGAGAGAGAGAGCCTGTTTTGATGTTTTTCGGATTACCTTGCCGGAATGTTCCACGGATAAGACAATTCAGTACCCTTCTCATTCCATTTCTTCATTCTCCCGGATTTACCATCTTTTCCTGGTGAGAACGAACCATCTCTCCTGTATACCATCTCAATCTTGCAATAACACAGACTTGGACATTCATACATACGCACACACATACTCACATACACCACATTGTATATATTTGTTTATATTTTGTATATATTGTTTTTTTGTTGCACTTCATTTGTTTGTTTTGTATATAATACACTGCGGTTTGGTTTTGGAATCTGTTGTTGCGTCCGTCTTTCCTTGCTCCGCGAAGGTTGCGCAATAACGGAAGTAAGGGTGATTAACCCATTTATAGATATTAGACCCCAATTTAGTGTAACTAACTATAAAAATAAATCTGAGCGTTACAACACTGTCTAACACTCTAAAAGTCTGGATGCGCTCCTCTAACGCTGATATCTTCTCCGTCAGAGTGCTCACTAACACCTATCACAAGTAAAATTATCACTAATGACGGAGGAAGAACGTCTAAACATCCTGCACTCTACACACTGAACAAGCTGAATGGTAGACATTATAACGTACCTCTGTGTCGGAGTTTAGTTGTTTGGAGATGAATTCCGTTTGTTGTTCTTAGACGAGGAAACTCGTGCTTTCTCCAAAAATTGCAGGAAAAAAAGGCAAAGCCGAATAGTATGGAGATGTAAAAGCTAGTTGCTATTAATATTGTTATTGTATAAAGCTATGTAATTTAAACGCTGATACAAACGCAAAACTTTCGCAGCAACGATACAAAAACAGGAAGCTACGTCACCAACAGGAAGTCAATGACACACAACCCTGATCAAAATTTGGCTACAGTTTAGTACGCAGTGAAATGAAACAATGTTCCTCCAGGACCAAGGAGCTACATACAATATAAATTAACAACATAAATGAACAAAACTAACTAACTTACTAAAAAATCTAATTAGCTGACTAAGACAAGTCAGATTGACATGTTTTTAATTAACAATTCAATTCAATTCAATTCAGTTTTATTTGTATAGCGTTTTTAACAATTGACATTGTCTCAATACAGCTTTACACAATCAAAAGAATTATTTAAGTTGTATGGAATGTGAATGTGTATGAATCAAAATGTTCAGATATTCCCTGGTGAGCAAGCCCGAAGGCGACAGTGGCAAGGAAAAACTCCCTGAGATGGTAATAGGAAGAAACCTTGAGAGGAACCAGACTCGACAGGGAACCCATCCTCATCTGGGTGAAACAGATAGCAGGAAATGATCTGCATTTATACAGTGTTAAGTGTTAGGTTCAGCTATAATAGTTGATGTTAAGTGATGTTAAAATGGAGTCCAGTAGTTATTAACAGAGTTCCCTTTTGATGCTGCCGTGAAAACGCTATTGAGAACACGTTTTTTTGACCGGTTGTTGAAGCATTTGTGTCAGACACGCCAAAGTTTGTAATGAGCCAGCTTGATCCACCAAGCGCCTCATAATCCTAACTCCACCCCAGAGTTTTCAGCACACCCAGCATTCAATCACGACACACCTGTATCCGATTAGGATACAATGCCTAGGCCTTAAAAGCATGCAGAGTGCACTAGTCTGTGCCACATTGTCTCGCTCGTGTGCCTCACGTTCTCCTTGGAGATCATTCTCTAAATTTTGACCCGTTGTCGACTTCACTACCCTACGGATTTCTCTTTTCCCCTGATTACCTCGCCTGTTCTCAGACTGATCTTCGTTTATGACCCTGCCTGTGTTATAAATCTGGTTCCATACCCACCCCTTCTGATTTGTTTGTTCTCGCGGCTGAACCATTGTCGACCCTTACCTGGCAAACGACGCCGATTCTCTCTCCTCGCTCCACGGCTAGTGACGCTCTCCCGGCTCGGTGTGCAAGTGCTTCCATCATCTCGGAGGTGACGCACACCCTGCTCCTACTCCTCAAAGAAGCAAACTGAAGCTCTCTGCACTGCTCTCCCTATTCGTGGAGCAAACCGGCATCAAGAAACCATCGCGGAAGTTTAGTTGCGCAACCCACACCCTCGCTAAAGCCGAGAAAAGTTTTTGCACTTCCACTTCCAGGTACACAGAGGATTCCCTGATGTCTTCGCCCTGCCCCCTGTCACGTCACAGGGTATTTCCCAAAGCATTCTGTGCGCACACGCGCAACCCCCCGCTATTACACGCTGACGCGCGCACACACACACACACACACACACACACACACACACACACACACACACAGTTAATCAGTAGATCTGACAGTAGATTTCCAAACTCTTTAAGAAAATCAATATAAAACCCCAGGGGGTCTATACATGGTGGCCAGAGCAAAATATAGCAGGGATTTATTATGGATGTCATTGAGTGCAACATTAATGATAAACACTTCAAATTAGTTAAACCTGGGCCCAGTTTTTTGGGTAATAGTACGTAAATTGTTGTAGATAGTTGCAACACCAGTCATGCTTATAGAGATATAATGACGGAGTGGACTCATTCAGAACAATATATACTCAGCAAAAAAAGAAACGTCCTCTGACTTTCAACTGTTTTTACTTTCAGTAAACTTAATGTGTAAATATTTGTATGAACACTAAAAGAGTCAAGACCATAAGACACAAACTAAAGATGTTTCACAATGTGTCCCTGAATGAAGGGAGGCTCAAAATCAAAAGTACTAGTCAGTATCTGGTGTGGCCACCAGCTGCTTGAAGAACTGCAGTGCATCTCCTCCTCAAGGACTGGACCAGATTTGTCAGTTCTTGCTGTGAGATGTTTAGATTGTGTGGTCCTGGTGTGACTCGGGCAGTTGTTGTGGCCATCCTGTACCTGTCACGCAGGTGTGATATTCGGATCCTGTGCAGGTGTTGTTACACGTGGTCTTGATCAGCGAGGATGATCAGCTGTTCTTCCTGTCTACCTGTAGCGCTGTCTTAGGCGTCTCACAGTGTGGACATGGCAATTTATTGCCCTAGCCACATCAGCAGTCCTCATGCCTCCCTGCAGCATGCCTAATGCACGTTCACACAGATGAGCAGGGACCCTGGGCATCTTTCCTTGGGTGTTTTTCACAGTCGGTAGACAAGTCTCTTTAGTGTCCTGCGTTTTTACAACTGTGACCTTAAATGCCTGTTAAGGTCTTAACGACCATTCCACAGGTGCATGTTAATTAATTGATTATGGTTAATTGAACATGTATGGAAAACATTGTTTAAACCCTTTACAATGAAGATCTGTGAAGTTATTTGGATTTTTACAACATTATTGTTGAAATACACAGTCCTGAAAAAGGGGCATTTTGTTTTTTGCTGAGTATATTAATTTGGCTAATCCAGGTTTCAGTAATCCAGAGTGCGGACAATAATCTGAGATAATTTTATTAACAATAAGTGCTTTAGGCACAAGGGATCTACAATGTTGAGAAGTCCAAACTTTAGAAGTAGATGGTTACCTTTTTGGCCTTGACTTTATGGGTTTTAGTATAGTTATTATTTATTTACATTTACATTCAGGCATTTGGCAGACGCTCTTATCCAGAGCGACTTACATTTTTATCTTATTATACATCTGAGCAGTTGAGGGTTAAGGGCCTTGCTCAAGGGCCCAACAGTGGCAACTTGGTGGTTGTGGGGTTTGAACCTGGGACCTTCCGAACCGTAGTCCAATGACTTAACCACTAAGCTACCCCTGGCCCGTGATCAGTTAGTGTGATCAGTTTGTTTTTCCAGATGGTAGGAGGGTGAAGAGTGTGTGTGATGGGTGTGTCTGATCGGCCACATTCCTGGTGGCTTTGCGGATGCAGCGTGTTGTGTAGGTGTCTTCAATAGAGGGAAGAGAGACCCTAATGATTTTCTCGGCTCTCCTCACTATCTGCTCTATGGTGTTGTTCTCCAATATGGTACAATTTCCAAACAAGATAGCAATGTTCATGCTCACAATGCTCTTGATAGTCCCCCTATAGAAAGTGGTCAGTGTAGAAAACTGAGTCTTCCTCAGCCTTCTCAGGAAGAAAAGATGTTGTTGGGCTTTCTTATGCAAGGAGCAGCAGAGTCTTGCTGTGTCTCAAGACAAAGAAGACTTCTTCAGCACAGTGACAATGGTGGTGGACTTGAAGCACATGTGAACAACGGCACTGCTCAGAGAGATGTTGAAGATGTCAGTAAGAACATATGGCATCTGTTCAGCACATTCTCTGAGCACTCTGCCAAGGATATTGTCTAGTCCAGCAGCTTTATGTGAGTTGACTTTGCGTATAGTTACACGTCAGCTGTGGTGAAACACATTTACATTTAGGCATTTGGCAGACACTCTTATCCAGAGCGACTTACATTTTTATCTCATTACACATCTGAGCAGTTGAGGGTTAAGGGCCTTGCTCAACGACCCAACAGTGGCAACTTGGTGGTTGTGGGGTTTGAACCTGGGATCTTCCGAACCGTAGTCCAATGCCTTAACCACTGAGCTACCCCTACCCCTACACATTACCTGGTCATTGGGAAGAGGGGTGGTCTTCCTCCCTGTCACATTTTTCTGCATGTCAAACCCAGCATAGCATGTCAAACCCATCACTGTCACAGGCAGATGATGATGATGTGTAGTTGGTGATGGCTTAATTGCCATGCCACATTCGCTGTGTGTCACCGCTGTCTCTGAAGCGGTTGTGGATTCTCTGGGCATGTGCGCCCTTTGCTTCTTTGATGGCCCGGGACAGTTCAGCCCTTGCTGTTTTTAGGGCAACTTTATCCCCTGCTCTGAAGGCAGAGTCTCGGTTTTTCAGAAGCCCATGCACCTCCGTGGTAAATCCACAGTTTCTGGTTAGGGCGTGAGATGATATTCTTGGAGACAGTGACATTATCTGTGCACTTGATGATGTAGCTGGTCACTTATGACATGTACTCCTCCAAGCTGGTGAAGTTTTTTTCAGCTAATCTACAGACATTACCAAATTATCCTGAAGAATTGTTTGATACACTAGGACGCGACTCTGGCAGACGAGCTCAACATCTTCTATGCTCGCTTCGAGGCTGCAGCTAAAGACGCTAGCGATGCTAATGCTAACGGCGCTAATGCTAACGGCGCTAATGGCTGCAGACAGGAAGACACAGCCAGCACCGGGAACACGCTCATCATCTCCGAGCACGACGTGAGGAGAGCCCTCAAGAGACTGAACACGAGGAAAGCAGCAGGACCAGACGGCATCTCAGGCCATATCCTCAGAGCCTGCGCAGACCAGCTAGCACCTGTGTTCACTGAGATATTCAACATTTCTTTATCTCAGTCGGTGATCCCCACATGCTTCAAAGAGTCCATCATTGTTCCTGTTCCAAAGAAACCACATCCTGCTTCTCTCAATGACTATCGCCCTGTAGCTCTCACCTCAGTAGTGATGAAGTGCTTTGAACGCCTTATCAGAGACTTCATCATTTCTTCACTACCCGACACACTGGACCCACTACAGTTTGCATACCGTCAGAACCGCTCCACAGACGATGCAATCTCTCATCTCCTCCACACATCACTCACTCACCTGGACACTAGGAAAGGGAATTATGTTAAAATGCTCTTCATCGACTACAGCTCTGCTTTTAACACAATAATTCCCTCCACACTCACCACCAAGCTGGAGCACCTGGGACTCAGCTCATCTATATGTCAGTGGATCTCCAATTTTCTGACTGGCAGACCACAGGCAGTAAGGATGGGCGGACATGTCTCAGCCACACTCACTCTTAGCACTGGAGCTCCCCAAGGTTGTGTTCTGAGCCCCCTGCTGTACTCTTTGTACACCCACGACTGCGTGGCCACTACCAACTCCACCTCCATCATCAAGTTTGCTGACGACACCGTCGTGGTCGGACTGATCACCAACAATGATGAGTCGGACTACTTAGAGGAGATTGGAAATCTGGAGAACTGGTGCCAGAGGAACAATCTCCTCCTGAACGTCAGTAAGACAAAGGAGCTGATAGTGGACTTTAGTACAAAGCAGGAGAGGAACTACCAGACCCCCGTCATCAACAGGAGCCCAGTGGAGAGAGTGGACAGCTTCAGATACCTCGGTGTTCACATCACGCAGGACCTATCATGGTCCTGTCACATCAGCACCGTGGTGAAAAAAGCCCGGCAGCGTCTCTACCACCTCAGACGCTTGAGAGACTTTAGACTGCCCTCCAAGGTGCTCAGGAATTTCTACTCCTGCACCATAGAGAGCATCCTGACGGGAAATATCACGACCTGGTTCGGGAACAGCACCATGCAGGACAGACGAGCTCTACAGAGGGTGGTGCGATCAGCCGAGCGCATCATCCGCACTGAGCTCCCTGACCTACACTCCATCTACAGCAAGCGGTGCTGGACTAAGGCCAGGAAGATCACGAAGGACCTCAGTCACCCCAGTAATGGACTTTTCTCTTTGTTGCGGTCTGGGAAGAGATTCCGCTCCCTAAAGGCCAACACAGAGAGACTGAGGAGGAGCTTCTTCCCGCAGGCGATAAGGTCTCTCAATCATCATCACTACACCACACAGGACTAATAACATCTTTTAAGCTCACAACACTGACTGAACAATCATGGACACATTCATACACACTTGCACTAAATACTCATACATCTGGACAATTGCACATGTCACCTCCATGCATATTTGCACAACCACTGACACTTTAATCATATATTTTTGCAATATTTTATTATGCCTTATGCACAGTTAATTTTACTAGTTAAAATTATTTCTTTAGTATTTCCTTTTTATTGATTATTTATTTTACGTACAAGCTTTTATTTTCTTTTTTTAAGGTCACTGGCGGTCGTATAAAGCATTTCACTGCATATTATACTGTGTATGTCACCAATAAAATTTGAATTTGAATTTGAAATAAACATTTGATTTGTCACATACACAGTGCGATATGCAGTAAAATGTTTTAGGTGTTTTAGGTGAGGCTCGAACTCGGCATTGCTTCACCTGGCCTACTTTATAAGTATCACGCGCTGACCGATTGCGCCACTGGAGCCACACGGATGTTGGTCTTGTCAGAGTATCCTCTCTCTCTCGCACACACACACACACACAAACATGAAATTGCGTAAAACCAAACGAAATATAAGCAGTAAAAATACATTAGTATAACAGGCGCTAACCCTCTGGAACTTTTTTACTATTGTTTCCAAGTGTTTATGGGGATTTAATCTGTCTCTGCTGCAGCATCCATTCACAGTTGTGATAAGTGACTAATGCCCCATCAGATCTTTTGACGGGGGAGCATTATGCATGATTAAATGACTAAAGAAATACTGATTCATATGGACAGATATTTGTTTCACTTTGCATGCGCCATTAATTGCCTTTCTTATGCCACTTGTAGACTATCATTGAAAAAAAAAATCTGCTAAAACATCATTAAAAATATAACGAAAACAAACCCAAGCAGACGTTACATTTTGAGCTTTATTTTGCAGCAAAATATTATCTATCAGTATATTAAATGGAACTAGGTAAAATACACAGTAATGTAAAATACTGTACATAGCCCTCGTGTGTATTCCGTACCTACAATGATCGGTATAGACAAATTACAGACGTTACCGTGTCTTTAAGGATTATTTCAGGATGTCTTAAAAAATATTTCACTAACTAATTTTATTAAGTCATTATTAAATAATAAATAGCATAATCATCATGGGTTGTGTATTGAGTGATTTAACAAATCTGCTTTATTAATCGGTTTGTTGTTGTTTTTTTTTACCACGTCATCTATTTATTAAACTATGTTGACAATACAAGAACTGTCTGTATATTAAATATACGGTATTGGGCTTCCTGGACACTGCAGTTAACTGTGCCAGTCAATGCTCCATCTGGCGGAAATATACGGCATTGCAACCATCTTTTTAAAAAGTGCATGGGGGCGTTTATGGGGCGGGGCATTGTTAACTGCGTCATCGCGGGGGATCACATTCCATGCACGAAGCATCCATTAACCCTTCATGAACCTGCCATGGAGCCGTCATGCTCCAGGCGGCTGTTTGACGTGGCTCCCACTGTATGTGTAATAGTGGAATGACGTCACAGACCAACTTACGATTGTCATAAATGAATGCTTAACTAACAGACTTAATGCTTAACTAATAAACTAAATGCTTAGTGCTTAACTAAATGAAATAAAATGAACACATCAAATTCATGAAGTGAAATATGGCTCTTACATTGAAAAAGATTTGAAGGTTAACAAGGAGCAGCAGTTTAAATAACCGAAAGCAAAAGGCCCCTTTATTTGTAAAACAAAGTGCACAAACCCACACAACATGCACTATAAATAAATGTATGCTGTCTTATAAAAAAACTATGAAAAAACTATTAAATTATTAAAGATTTTTTTCTTTTGCAATTTTATTCAAATTTCGCGAAAAATTGCAAAGACTTTGCAGTTATCATCATCAACTGTGCATAATATCATCTGAAGATTCAGAGAATCTGGAACAATCTCTGTGCGTCAGGGTCAAGGGCGTAAAACCAGACTGGATGCCTGTGATCTCCGGGCACTTAAACGACACTGCACCACAAACAGGAATGCTACTGTAAAGGAAATCACAGAATGGGCTCAGGAATACTTTCAGAAACCATTGTCAGTGAACACAATCCACTGTGCCATCCGCCGTTGCCAGCTGAAACTCTACAGTGCAAACGTCGTTTCGTTCGACGGGAACGTGTTTCACTTGGCCGCGGTGTATTATAAACCTGTGGAATGTTTGACTGTTTATGCTCACATAAGAGTAATAAAAGTGAGTGAAATGTGGAAATGATGTGTGGCAACTCAATGAGAACTAAACCAAAGATTTCGGTAACTCCACTGAGTGTAACATCTGCATAGTGACACTGAACATCTTCACTTTTCCGTTTACCTCTGAAAAAAAAGCTGTATTTTGTTTGTTTATGTTTAGAATTTTTATAACAGTAGAAGAAGTACGCGCGAGCACACACACACACACACACACACACACACACACACACACACACACACACACTCCCCTGAGCCCTCGGGAAACATCCAATCACCGTTGGTATACAAATGAGTCAAGACGTAGCCTAACGTGGTGTTGTGTCGGATTTCAGCGGTCACGGAGTGGGAAGACTTTGAAGAAGCTGCAGTGACAGTAAACAGCTGAACAACTTCACTTTTCTGTTTACCTCTGAGGAAAAAAAGCTGTATTTTGTTTGTTTATATTTAGGATTTTTATAGTAGTAAGGGAAAGTTGTAGTTTGGTCTGTACTGTAGTTCGCACCCTTGTAGAGAATAAATAAATGAATAACACCTTCATATCCCCTCTCAAGAGAGTGCCATAGTCCATTGTTAGTTTTAATGATTTGGCTGAAACTAATTATCACTACATAAGTACCCTAACACCATTGATCATGAGTTTCAGCTGAACCTAATTCTATAATTTTAACAGAAAATGTAGATGCAGATTCCAAATGTGTCTTTATATAATAGATAGATAGATAGATAGATAGATAGATAGATAGATGTGTGTGTAGGCTCTACGCAGGGGCAAGAGAGGGAAGCGCACCCTCAAATGAATGTATGCACATGTTAATATATTCCTAAAATGTATATATTACAAGTTGATAAACTGATCTGCGGTAGCGGAAAAATCCGCTGAAAACAGGACAGGCTGCAGCGCACGCGCACACACACACATACACACACACACAGACACACCTCCCTTGAGCCCTGCGTCTGTCGGATTTTAGCGGTCACGGGGTGGAAAGACTTTGAAGCAGTTTATATATGAAGCTAAGCTTGAACTTATCAGCATTGTAAATATATAATACGTTTCAAATAAAATCGCTATTACTTGACCCTGAAGTTTAGTTTAGCACACACAAAAAACTGAAAAGTCATTTCTGGTAAATCAACGGCATGTGTAGTTTGTAACGCTTGGATTTTATTAACCGCTTGGTTACAAAAAAAACGGATTCGGGAATCCAAATAAGGGCTGTTTAACACTACTTCCGGTATTGCGTAATCGCGACAGGACAAAACACGACGCGACACAAAAACAATTACCAAACTAATCCAAAGTGTATTATACAAGACAGACAAATAAACCAACAAACTAGGTGCACCACAAACCAATATATACAAATATAATACAAAGATAAATAGTGTGTGCGGGATGTATGCGGGTGTGTGAGTGTGTGTATGATAGTCCAGTGTCTGATATATGGCAAAGGGTATGAAAGTGTTGAGTTGGAGAGATGGTTCGATCTCACCAGATGACGATCGTAGGTCTGGGAGATCGAGAAACGGAATGAGCTGGGTACTGAATGAAATTAACATAGGGTAATCCACAAACAGGCTCTCAGCTTTCAAAAACATGCAGCGCGCTGTCCTCATCTCTCCGTGCCGGCTTCTACGCCGGTTCCGGCTTTATGCCGGCTCACGTGACCCACGTCACTTCCGGGTTCCCTTGCGCCGCGAAGGCACACCTTCGGCCACAGGTGAGCAGCATTAGGTCCACAACCATTTCCCTGTTGTAGAAGGTGTCCCTTTTGTGTGGCTGCGCTACAAGTTTATTTACAGTAATTCATTAAAAATTTACAGTAATTTGTTTAAAAAATAACACCATTCAAATGCTTACAATTCGTCTAGATTTCTAGCAGATGCCATACGTTTTGTTCCCTGAACATTTGCCAACTTGATTTTCATTTGCTTACGAACACAAGTTCCATTCAATATATAATGATGTCTGCACATGTTAATATATTCCTAAAATGTTATACTGTCCTCGTTAGAGAGTGAAGTATGCGGATCCTAGCTTGACAGTTGGCTAACAAGTCTCTTCAATAAATACCCAGCAAGCAAGTCTCTCAGATTAGGATCTTTACTGAAGAAATATACTGTAAAACTGAAACACAAAATTGTACCCTTTATATCAAAATAGATAAATTTGCAAATTATATAAAATAAAATAGTTAAGGCTAAAAATATAAACTGAATGCATTTTCACTGGTAATTAGCATTGTGCAAACTCAATTAACATTGTACACATTTTACATTTCACTAAAAACACAGCACATAGCTCTAGCTGAGGGACAGTATGGGGTTGACAAGGAGCTAATTTAGACTTTCCCATGCAAAATCCTATGCGAACATGTCAAGATTCAAGATTCAAGATTCAAGATTCTTTATTTGTCACATGCATAGTTATACAAGTACAACTATGCATGTGACAAATAAAGAATCTTGAATCTTGAATCTTGAATCTTGAATCTTGACATGTTCGCATAGGATTTTGCATGGGAAAGTCTAAATTAGCTCCTTGTCAACCCTTGTCATGTACCCTGAGGTAGGCCACAGCACAAATCGCCATGGTGGAAGCGTCTGCAAAGACACACAGTTCCCTCTGATGGGTGGAGAGCAGAGAAAGAGGAAAATATTTTCTGGGAATCTCGAGCTTCTCAAGCTCCAGTAATGAGGCTTTCCATGATCTTCACTGTGTCTCTTTGTCAACTGGCAATGGTGTATCCCAGTCACAGTTTTCAGAACAAAGTTCTCTGATCAGAGCCTTGCCCTGCATTGTAATTGGTGCTGCAAATCCCAGTGGATCGTATAAACTGTTGACTGTTGACAGAACACCCCTCCTTGTAAATGGCCTTTCTTCACGAGAGACAATGAAAGTGAAAGTGTCGTTCTTCAAGTCCCAATTGAGTCCCAAGCTTCGTTGCAAGGGTAAGGTTTCTGCACCAAGGTCCAGATCTTTTAACTCCTTAACAAGTTCCTCCAATGGAAATGCTTCCAGTACTGTGGGACTGTTAGATGCTATTTTGTGAAGACGAATGTTCGAGTCTGCTAACATTTGTATCGTTTTTTCAATACATGGATGGCCTCATTGTCTGTAGGGAAAGAAGCAAGTCCGTCGTCAACATAAAAGTTTCTTAGAACAAACTCTTTCGCTTCTACATCGTATTCCTCTTGTCCATACAAGGTGGCTCTTCTCAGACAATAGAAGCAATATTAGCAGGAGGACTATTGCCAAAAACATGTACAGTCATGCGATACTCTCTAAAAGGTTTGTCAGGATTGTTGTCTTCGAACCACAAGAAACGTAGAAAGTCACCGTGATCTTCACGAACAATAAAGCAATAAAACATTCGTTCTATGTCTGCTGTTACAGCAACAGGTTCCTTGCGGAAACGAAGAAGAACCCCAAGGAGCGTGTTGTTCAAGTCAGGGCCACTTAGCAGGACACTGTTCAAGGAAACACCCTCATGGCTGGCACTGGAGTCGAATACTACGCAAATTTGGCCAGGCTTGCGGGGATGGTAAACACCGAAGATTGGTAAATACCAAAACTCTTGGTCTGTTTTGAGTGGTGGAGCCAGTTCAGCATGTCCTGATTCGAAGATTTTTTTCATAAAAGTGAAAAAGTGTTCTTTCATGTCTGATCTTTTTTCTAACATACGGCACAGTGACGTGAAGCGTTTGACTGCTTGGTTTCGATTGTTGGGAAGTCTACGCCTTGGTTTTCTAAAGGGTAGAGGTGCCACCCAACTATTTGAGTCATCCATAAAGACCTCCCTGTCCATAATTTCTAGGAAGACTTCATCATCTACAGACATGGCAGGCTTGTCATCATGTGGTGTTCTCCTGAACAATTCTTTGCAGAGACTATCAGTTTCATCAGTATCAATACTCTCAACTATGCCTGAAGGAATTTTGTGAAACAGTGTATCATCAGTTTCTTCTTTAATGTGGATGCGGTTGTTGCAAGGTTCAAAGAAAGATGTACGCCCATTGCTCAGTACATGTGTCCTGAAGACATTGATATTCGCTGGCAAGTGAGCACCTCCTAAACAGACTTCCCCTATTATAACCCTGCCGAGGTCGAGACGCTGGGCATATGGTGCGTTGTGTGGCCCATTACAGTATTCTCTGACCTTGTGCACCCGTGGTATGTCTCGACCAAGCAGAATAAGTATGTCCGCACTAGGATCAAGAGCTGGGATTTTGTCTGCTATCTGCTTTAGGTGACCGTAGTATCTCGCAACCTCAGGTGTCGGGATTTCAGACTTGTCATCTGGGAGCTTATCACACTCGATCAATGGAGGTAGGGGGATACTGATTTTGCCATCTAATGACTCTATGATAAACCCATTAGCTCGCCATCCTCTTGTCTCTATGACGCCCGAGCAGGTTTTTAAAGTATATGGTATTGCACAGGATTTGATATCAAAGATTTCAAAGAGCTCAGTTTTTGCCAGGGACTTATTGCTCTGCTCATCAAAAACTGCATAGGTCTTAACAGCCTTTCCTTTCTCCCCTGATGGATACATTTTGATCAGACAAATTTTGGCGCAGGACCTTAAACTGTTCATGCCTCCACAAACCCCAGTGCATTTCGATATCACAGCTGTCGAGGTATTTTCTGTTTGCTCCCCACCCTGCACTTCAGGGGCTGAAAATGTGGTGGACATCCATGGTGCTGGGCCTGGATGCAAAGCTGTAGGGTGTTGGCTGCTGCTACATTCTCTGCACTGTATATTATTGTTGCAGTTCTTAGCTCTGTGGCTGATTGAGGAACAGCATTTATAGCAAATGTTATTTTCTTTGAGGAAGGCTCTCCTTTCATCCCATGATTTGCTCCTAAAACTGCGACATTTCCTAAGAGGATGTGGTTTGTTGTGAAGCGGGCACTGCTTATCTGGATCGATCATTCTTTTTTCTAAGGAGTCATTGCTGATATCTGAATCAGTTGAGATCTCTGTTCTTCTGACAGACACTGGACCTTTGAAAGTATATTTGGTGGGCTTCTCCCTTTTTGGCATGATGGAAGCATCATTGAGTAGAGGTGCAAAGCTTGGGTCATTGAGAGTTTTGGCTTGGTCACTCACAAACTTCACAAAAACAGAAAAAGGTGGATAAGTAGTGTGATGTTCATTTTTGAAGTGTGATGCTAAAGAGATCCATTTGTCATGTAAGTGGTATGGAAGCTTTTGGACAATAGGAGTAGTGCCACAGGAAGTGTCCAGGTAATTAAGGCCTGGTAGGAATCCATCGGTACGAGCTGCCTCTATTTCCAGAACTGATAAATCGCTGAACTCACTTGGCAGTGTGTTGTTCTTTCCCATGTAGCGCACTGCTGTCTCATCTGTGTCCATTTGTAGTTGGACCCTTTGTGTGCATACGGGATATACTACGTTATAGTGTCTCTGAGTATCTGTTGCCTTTTTTGCTAGTTGGTGTTGAACATTCACCTTTGACATGCTTGGTAAGCACACATCCTCAAATTAATTTTCGGCAGCCGCTTCAAGTACTTTGGCTTCAGCAATGGCTGCTGCAGCTGCTCTCTCTAGCCTTAATGCATGTAAATCTGCTTCAAGTTCAGCTTTCTTCCTAGCAGCTTCAGCTGCGGCTTTCTGTTGTTCCGCTTCGATATACGCTTGTGCTCTAATCATGTCCGCTTCTCTCTGCGCAAACGATGCTTGTGTTCTTGCAGCCTCTGCCTTTGCGCGTGCTTTTGCTGCTATAACACTGGCTGAAGAACGCTGACTGTAACGTGAGATACTCGAGCACTGTGAACGTGTTTCTAGTGTTTCTTCTATGTCATCCATTTTGTTGCTGGATGTTGCTTCAGTGTATGAAGAATGCTGTGTTTTCTGTTGTCAACCTTTGTTGGGCTGCCTGACTGTAGATATCTTTTTACTATACCGTCCTCGCTAGAGAGTGAAGTATGCGGATCCTAGCTTGACAGTTGGCTAACAAGTCTTTTCAATAAATACCCAGCAAGCAAGTCTCTCAGATTAGGATCTTTACTGAAGAAATATACTGTAAAACTGAAACACAAAATTGTACCCTTTATATCAAAATAGATACATTTGCAAATTATATAAAATAAAATAGTTAAGGCTAAAAATATAAACTGAATGCATTTTCACTGGTAATTAGCATTGTGCAAACTCAATTAACATTGTACAGATTTTACATTTCACTAAAAACACAAAATGCACAGCTTTACAACCAAATATCACTTTTACTCACAGATATGTTCTTTAGGCACTCACAAAAGTTAAGAGAGGGAAAACAACAGCTAAACCGACTTCTTCTGAACTGAACTGATGAAACTTCTAGAAGTAAAGGCAAACTACGGTAAGTCAGAAAGGACAAAAAACAAACAATCACAGTCTCTGCCTCATGGGGGCAGCACAAATGTATATATTACAAGTTGATAAACTGATCTGCGGTAGCGGAAAAATCCGCTAAAAAAAGGACAGGCTGCAGCGCACACGCACACACACACATACACACACACACACACAGACACAGACATACCTCCCTTGAGCCCTTCGTCAGTTGGCTAGATAGATAGATGTGTGTGTGTATATAATCAAACACATAAATACAAAATAAGTTTCAAATAAAATCGCTATTACTTGACCCTGAAGTTTAGTTTAGCACAAACACACAAAAAAAAAACAGAAAAGTCATTTCTGGTAAATCAACTGCATATGTAGTTTATTTACAGTAATTCATTAAAAAATGAATATACATTGTACAGTACACGGTAAACACGGGAAAGATTACAAAAAACAAACAATGTCTACTTTATAAACAGCTTAGTATGTGCGTCGAGATGCTGAAATCCCTTGCATGTTGCCGCTCCATTTTGTGCTTCCAAGTGGAGAGATATTTGACCGATAGCCTAGAACAAAAGATCTATAGGTGTGATCACAACGCCCTCCGACCGACCGTGCCATCAATCACTAACCACCTCAGAAGTTCCCTCCAATGTATGGCTGCGATACTTGTTTTGCAAGTATTTTTAACACCATTCAAATGCTTACAATTCGTCTAGATTTCTAGCAGATGCCATACGTTTTGTTCCCTGAACATCTGCCGACTTGATTTTCATTTGCTTACGAACACAAGTTCCATTCAACATTGTGAATTTTGCCCATGATGCTTGCATCGCTTTATTAACATTCCAAGCATAGCTTTGGTGCATTCTTTGAGCATTTGCCACAGACAAGCCGCTTACAGGTCTGGCAGATATAAGAGGTTTTGTTCCCTGCACATCTGCCAATCTGACACTGCCTCCTTTTCGCAGGTGGAGAAGGAGTTTCAGGTAAAGGTCGCTTGCATACCATTGCCCTTGCCCCTTCTGCCCTTGCCGTTTTCTGGTGCGCACATAGTTCCTTTACCAACTCCAGAATAAATCTCCTCCTGCTTATGGTCACATTCATGCACTGTTTATATAGAATATGTGCATTAATTGCCGCCAGGTCTAGGAGGATGTAAAACACAGCCACAGGCCAGCGCCGCGTGCCTCCCTTTACTGAATACAGCCGCGCCATTTGATCCATAACATCAACGCCAACTTTAGTGCTGTTGTAGTAGGAAATTGTTTCTGGCAGTTTCTTTTCGCCATTATCAGTTGAAACTGCCTGATGCATTGTGCTCAGAATGCATACATTCTTCTTTCGTTTTGCCTGATAAATCGTGAGCGTGGCCTTTCCAGCCTTCAACAACCTGGTCGAATGTCGTTCAGACTGTGCCTGTGTACAAGGGGGCATTTCTCGTCTGATTTTATTCATTGTGCCAACAATGGTGGTTTTATTCGCCAAAAGATTGTTTGCAAGTCTTAACGAGGTGAAGAAATTGTCTGTTGTTATATTTCTTCCTTTTCCCAGGAAAGGCTCCACAATACGCATTACAACCGTGTCTGATAACCGCTGACCAGCCGCCCTACTGTCGTCTTTCCCTAGATAGGGAATTGCGTTTAACATGTATTTTGTTTCAACATCAGCGGCCACCCAGAATTTGATACCAAACTTGTCTGGTTTATTGGCCATGTACTGCGTGAAACGACAGCGCGCTTTAGTAGGGAACAGTTGCTCATCTACTGTTATGTTCACACCGGGTATGTAAGAGACAATGCTGTTTTTCACAAATTTCTCAAATATCTCAGAGATCATGGCAAATTTATCATTCACAAGTCGGGCAGCTCTTGTTGTCTTGTCATCAAAGTGCAGATAGCGCATAATGTCTCTAAATTTTTGTCGAGACATTGTCTCTTTGAAAATAGGATTTCCCAAGTCAGTGGACCAGTAATCATCCAGATTCATGCTTTTACCACCCTTGATACCTCTCAAATAAATGAGACCAACGAATGCTTTTAGTTCATCACCTGTAAGCTTGAACTTATCAGCATTGTTTCGTTCAGATTCCGCTTCAGTGTGATTCTTAATCTTTCCCCACATTTCTGTGTCAATCAAACACAGTAGACTGCTCAATGGGCTTGTAATATTGCCCTTGGCATAAGGCATGGGACCTGGGGTTTCTTTCATTATATTGCACTCTTGCGCTCTCCCTCGAGGGTTTTCAGCCTTTAGTTCAACCCATACTGTGCCATCTCTTGCCTCTTGAAATGAGTCCCCTGCACACTCAATTTCAGAGTCTGATTCTGATTCTGAATCAGATTCAACATTCAGATTTAATTCGCTTTCGCCCTCTTGCTCACCTGCTCCATCTGACACCTCACATTGCTCGCCCTCCGATTCCATCTCATCAATATTCCACAGAATGTCCAGCACTTGCTGTGGGGTACAGTGGTGTGACAACCAGACTGCTCATTACCGTCGCACTCACCGCCGTGGAAAGCGGCAGCGGCCAAAATAAACCAGGAGCATTTCAAAATAATTCGTGAAATGACCGCCAGGTGGCGCAAATTGACATTTTCCGTCGTATCGGTTTTTAAATATATTCAGAGCTTAAGTCATAATAAAGTCAAAACAATATGTTGTAGCGAAGTAATACTACAATTATGATAATTTACACATCCAACAAACATGAAAAACTATAAATATAAAAAATATAAAAAATATGAGTTAGAAAACATTGGTTTTACTTTGTTTAGACAGACTCTCTGTTTTTATCTGTTTAGTGTTATTATTAAAGAAAACAGCACAAACAACAGCACTAGGGCTTTAAAAAAATTATTTCGACAATACTTACAGTTGTTATCTGGCAGTGAACCAAAATATATTGTCTTACATTTGTGAATAAAATATCATTGTTTTATTCAGAGATTTACAGTATTTGTGCAAAATAATAGTTATGCAATATAATTACAGGCTCTGGATTCGTTTTTCGTTTGCAGTATAAAACCAAAATACATCTTACTATTTTTGAGAGATTTGTCGTAAAAAAAAAACTGTTTTTTTTTTCAGATATTTGTCTGTACAAAATAATATTTATGCAATATAATCACAGGCTCTTGATTCGTTATTCGTTTGCAATATAAACCAAAATACATTAACCATATAATATAAACCAAAATATAAACCAAAATATTTAATTTGCTGTATTAAATATTTATGCCGTCTCATCAAACTCACAACTCACTCCGAAGAGCATCCTTCTCTGCCTTGCAAACTCCCAACTCACTCCGAAGGGTACCAATCTCTGCCTCTGTCTGTTTCCTTCCTTTACAGAATTCTGTTGACCAGGGCTTGAAATTTAATATCGTATATAATATTTAATATTGGCATAATATCCCTGCCCCAATTCTCACAGCTGTACAGTATGATTTGAAATAATAACAATAGTGTTTTTCTTTACTGAATAGGCAGAGCCTCTGAATAGGCAGAGCCGTTGATGTCTTTGGTTTCGGCTGTGAGTGGATGCGCTGTAGTAATCCACGTTTTATACAAATTACATAACCTGATTTCCCCCCCATTAATTTATATAAAAGCAGACATTTTGCTTTCTGTATCTGTATTTCAGTCATGATATACTAACATATTTTTGCCGTGTAGTGCGCGCGCTACGGGCGAGCGTTCACACAGCTGACCAAATCGTCATTAGCGTGCCCCTCCCCCAAACAGCGCAGCGAGGAGCATTTACATTTAAACAGGTTTTACAGGTGTGCTTTGCGAAGTCAGACACATACAAATAACCTGTGAATAGCTGTTCTCACCTACAGTATAGACTCGGAGAAACTAGAATCCCTGGAATGAGATTTTTCTTACCATAACATGTAGTGTTATTAATCATTCTACACTGTTTTTAATTACTTTTAATTTTATTTATAAATAAACAAACCAAATAAAATTATTCCATGTGTATTTACCCTTTGTAAAATAGCATTAAAAATGATGGGTCATGTATCGAGCGATTAAACTGAGTCATTTACATAAATCACTGATCACATTTAAACAATTTATTCATACAGATGTACATGTTTTATAGGTTTGTTACTGAAGAACTTTGGCAGCGGGCACACCTAATAATAAATGCCGGATTATTATTATTTTTTTTATTTATAGTTTTATATAAATAAAAATGCTTTTATAAATGTGGGCTACTGTTATCTACTTCAAATATTTGTTAAAACAGCCAGGAAACTCACTCTGACCATTTTAATAATTCATTGATAAGTTAGTGATTCCTTTGGTTACGGCTGTGCTGATCATGTCATCTCGTCGTCAGTGAGCGCGCCTATACAGTAATTCACTTCTCATACGAATTACATAATCTTAATTTTTTTTTTCATTAGTTTATATTAAAGCAGATATTTCTCTTTCTATAAGTATATATTTTTCACGTCTGTGCGGCGAGTATACACGGAGTTTGGGTTCATTTTCTGACGCGCTCAAGTTCAACAAAATCAATACAGAACCCCGTTTACTTTATTTATTTAACAAAATCATAAAGTTTTTTCGTCATTGTGTGTGCACCTAAATAAAAGTAGAGTCTTATAAAAGCTATAAATTTAAAGAACACAAAATATAAGATGACACACTGACTTTGTTGACTCTCTTATAATGGCGATTCTGTTGGCCACGAAGGTTTTAAAACGAAGTGTTTCATTATCAATGTATCTCAAAACAGTTGTACTGTCAGTCCAGAACATAGAGTCCAGCAATTTCAATTCTAGCTGTCCTTTCAACATTCAAACATTCAAAGGCTACACGTGTAGCCTTTCTACAGTAATTAAACAGTTTACAACGTTTACGTTGCTTAAATTTGATCCTAAAAAACTGAATTTAATTTTAATTATAAATTTGTACTGTAATGTTACTAATGTGATTATTATTTACAATGTTTCACTTTATTTTATCTGCAACGACGTGCAGCTGTGGACGACCTGCGCCTCATTAAGCCTGGAGAGAACGAACTGATGCCTGAGGCGTCAGTCTATAGTTATATAGCGCCACTCAGTGGTAAAAGCCAGCAAACGCACAAACCCAAATGCTGACGCCATACACGCCATACACCGGCGACGGTAGAAGTCGCATACTGCCTGTGCACCCACTGTATATCGCTCTCTTTGAGTCATTGTGTATAAATTCACCGTTCAATCGCCCAAACTCTGTAGCCGCCCCAACTACAGAGTGTGTTGTAGACGTACCTGTTGACTTATTTATAGGTCTCAATGTATAAGAAATGTTATTGATCATAATAGCTCCGCCCTCATAATCAATGGTGTTAGGGTACTTATGTAGTGATAATGAGTTTCTGCCAAATCATTAAAACTAACAATAGACTATGGCACTCTCTTGAGAGGGGATATGAAGGTGTTATTCATTTATTTATTCTAAAAAATTCTAAAAATAAACAAACAAATACAGCTTTTCTTTTACTCAGAGGTAAACAGAAAAGTGAAGTTGTTCAGCTGTTTAGTGTCACTATGTCATAAACAGTGAAACAGAAATAAATAGACCAAAATAAAATGAAATATTCTTATTCCAGATTTTTATTAAGCAATGACATAACATTTATCTTAGCTGGATGTTCTAATTCTCAAAAACATTGAACCTAAAGTAAGACTTATCACACTGTAACTAGAATATTTACAAAACTGAAAGGTTGTCTTATGAATACTAAAAAAAAAGTTAAAGTTAAAGCAGATGGGCTACATTTATATATATATATATATATATATATATATATATATATATATATATATATATATATACAGTGGTGTGAAAAACTATTTGCCCCCTTCCTGATTTCTTATTCTTTTGCATGTTTGTCACACTTAAATGTTTCTGTTCATCAAAAACCGTTAACTATTAGTCAAAGATAACATAATTGAACATAAAATGCAGTTTTTAAATGAGGGGTTTTATTATTTAGCGAGAAAAATAATCCAAACCTACATGGCCCTGTGTGAAAAAGTAATTGCCCCCTGAACCTATTAATTGGTTGGGCCACCCTTAGCAGCAATAACTGCAATCAAGCGTTTGCGACAACTTGCAACGAGTCTTTTACAGCGCTCTGGAGGAATTTTGCCCCACTCATCTTTGCAGAATTGTTGTAATTCAGCTTTATTTGAGGGTTTTCTAGCATGAACCGCATTTTTAAGGTCATGCCACAACATCTCAATAGGATTCAGGTCAGGACTTTGACTAGGCCACTCCAAAGTCTTCATTTTGTTTTTCTTCAGCCATTCAGAGGTGGATTTGCTGGTGTGTTTTGGGTCATTGTCCTGCTGCAGCACCCAAGATCGCTTCAGCTTGAGTTGACGAACAGATGGCCGGACATTCTCCTTCAGGATTTTTTGGTAGACAGTAGAATTCATGGTTCCATCTATCACAGCAAGCCTTCCAGGTCCTGAAGCAGCAAAACAACCCCAGACCATCACACTACCACCACCATATTTTACTGTTGGTATGATGTTCTTTTTCTGAAATGCTGTGTTACTTTTACGCCAGATGTAACGAGACACGCACCTTCCAAAAAGTTAAACTTTTGTCTCGTCGGTCCACAAGGTATTTTCCCAAAAGTCTTGGCAATCATTGAGATGTTTTTTAGCAAAATTGAGACGAGCCTTAATGTTCTTTTGGCTTAAAATGGTTTGCGCCTTGGAAATCTGCCATGCAGGCCGTTTTTGCCCAGTCTCTTTCTTATGGTGGAGTCGTGAACACTGACCTTAATTGAGGCAAGTGAGGCCTGCAGTTCTTTAGATGTTGTCCTGGGGTCTTTTCTGGCCTCTCGGATGAGTTGTCTCTGCGCTCTTGGGGTAATTTTGGTCGGCCGGCCACTACTGGGAAGGTTCACCACTGTTCCATGTTTTTGCCATTTGTGGATAATGGCTCTCACTGTGGTTCGCTGGAGTCCCAAAGCTTTAGAAATGGCTTTATAACCTTTACCAGACTGATAGATCTCAATTACTTTTGTTCTCATTTGTTCCTGAATTTCTTTGGATCTTGACATGATGTCTAGCTTTCGAGGTGCTTTTGGTCTACTTCTCTGTGTCAGGTAGCTCCTATTTAAGTGATTTCTTGATAGAAACAGGTGTGGCAGTAATCAGGCCTGGGGGTGACTACAGAAATTGAACTCAGGTGTGATAAACCACAGTTAAGTTATTTTTTAACAAGGGGGGCAATCACTTTTTCACACAGGGCCATGTAGATTTGGAGTTTTTTTCTCCCTTAATAACGTAAACCTTAATTAAAAAACTGCATTTTATGTTCAATTATGTTATCTTTGACTAATAGTTAACGGTTTTTGATGAGCAGAAACATTTAAGTGTGACAAACATCCAAAAGGATAAGAAATCAGGAAGGGGGCAAATAGTTTTTCACACCACTGTATATATATATATGTAGTAATTGAGCAGCTCTAAGTAGATGAATATAGTAAAATTTACTATAGGCTTTTACTATAGGGGATTCCTGCCAACTGGACAAGAATTTAAAAATGTAACGTTTAGCTTAGATTTGGTTTATGATAATCTTATAGTAGAAAACAAAATTTGACTATATTCATTCATAGGCTAAATGAATTGTAAGCCTTTGAATGGTGATAACAATACTTCCACTTGGGAGCAAAAAAATGGAGCGGCAACATGCAAGGGATTTCAGCATCTCGACGCACATACTAAGCTGTTTATAAAGTAGACACTGTTTGTTTTTTCATTTTGTAATCTTTCCCGTGTTTACCGTGTACTGTACAATGTATATTCATTTTTTAATGAATTACTGTAAATAAACTACATATGCAGTTGATTTACCAGAAATGACTTTTCTGTTTTTTTTTTGTGTGTTTGTGCTAAACTAAACTTCAGGGTCAAGTAATAGCGATTTTATTTGAAAAGTATTATATATTTACAATGCTGATAAGTTCAAGCTTAGATTCATATATAAACTGCTTCAAAGTCTTTCCACCACGTGACTGCTGAAATCCGACACACGGTGCTTGGATATTTACCGAGGGCTCAAGGGAGGTGTGTCTGTCTGTGTGTGTGTGTGTGTGTGTGTGTGTGTGTGTGTGTGTGTATATATGTGTGTGTGTGCGTGCGCTGCATCCTGTCCTTTTTTCAGCTGATTTTTCCGCTACCGCAGATCAGTTTATCAACTTGTAATATATACATTTTAGGAATATATTAACATGTGCAGACATCATTATATGTTGAATGGAACTTGTGTTCGTAAGCAAATGAAAATCAAGTCGGCAGATGTTCAGGGAACAAAACGTATGGCATCTGCTAGAAATCTAGACGAATTGTAAGCATTTGAATGGTGTTAAAAATACTTGCAAAACAAGTATTGCAGCCATACATTGGAGGGAACTTCTGAGGTGGTCAGTGATTGATGGCACGGTCGGTCGGAGGGCGTTGTGATCACACCTATAGATCTTTTGTTCTAGGCTATCGGTCAAATATCTCTCCACTTGGAAGCACAAAATGGAGCGGCAACATGCAAGGGATTTCAGCATCTCGACGCACATACTAAGCTGTTTATAAAGTAGACACTGTTTGTTTTTTTTCATTTTGTAATCTTTCTCGTGTTTACCGTGTACTGTACGGGGCACTGGTGGCTCAGTGGTAGGTGTTTCGCCTGCCATGCGGAAGGCCCGGGTTCGATTCCAGCCAGTGCCCACACCCCAGCCACTGGGGCTACCGCAGATCAGTTTATCAACTTGTAGTATATACATTTAAGGAATATATTAACATGTGCATACATTCATTTGAGGGTGCGCTTCCCTCTCTTGCCCCTGCGTAGAGCCTACACACACATCTACCTATCTATCTATCTATCTATTATATAAATACACATTTGGAATCTGCATCTACATTTTCTGTTACAATTATAGAATTAGGTTCAGCTGAAACTCATGATCAATGGTGTTAGGGTACTTATGTAGTGATAATTAGTTTCAGCCAAATCATTAAAACTAACAATGGACTATGGCACTCTCTTGAGAGGGTATATGAAGTAAGAGAGAGTTATAGTTTGGTCTGTACTGTAGTTCGCACCCTTGTAGAGAATAAATAAATGAATAACACTATAAAAATCCTAAATATAAAAAAACAAAATACAGCTTTTTTTCCTCAGAGGTAAACGGAAAAGTGAAGTTGTTCAGCTGTTTACTGTCACTGCAGCTTCTTCAAAGTCTTCCCACTCCGTGACTGCTGAAATCCGACACGACACCACGTTAGGCTACGTCTTGACTCATTTGTATACCGACGGTGATTGGATGTTTCCCGAGGGCTCAGGGAGTGTGTGTGTCTGTGTGTGTATGTGTGTGTGTGTGTGTGTGTGTCTATGTGTGTGCGTGCTCACGCATACTTCTTCTACTGTTATAAAAATTCTAAACATAAACAAACAAAATACAGCTTTTTTTCAGAGATAAACGGAAAAGTGAAGATGTTCAGTGTCACTATGCAGATGTTACACTCAGTGGAGAGAAATCTTTGGTTTAGTTCTCATTGAGTTGCCACACATCATTTCCACATTTCACTCGCATTTATTACTCTTATGTGAGCATAAACAGTGAAACATTCCACAGGTTTATAATACACCGCGGCCAAGTGAAACACGTTCCCGTCGAACGAAACGAGGCATAATCGTGGTGTTTGCTTCGGTTATGACACACCATAGTTTATTATCTGCTGTGGTAGATCTGATTATTTATTCAAACACAATAATAAAGCTTTATATCCTCAGGAGGGCTCATTACATTGTTTTAGTGATAGTTTCATGGAAGCGAGTTCAGAACTAATCTAACCAAAAAAAAACCATCCGAAGTTTCAGAAGCTTCAAATAAAATTAATGAACTAATGGATTTTCTCAAAACGATATAAAATTAAGTACAGCTTTCCTTTTTGTTATAATATGAAGCCCCTAGATAGACAAAGGAGGAGAAAAAACGGCAGAAAAAAGTAATGCCAAAAACTTTGGGTTATAATGCAAAATATGACTTGTTTTTTTTTCTTCTGCCATTTTTTTCTCTTCCGTTGTCCCCTTAAAGATTCTGTAGTAGGTTTTCTCAGTTGAATATGAAAAAAAAATACCGCTGATTATCCATGTGGGAATGAATGGTGCATTGTCCAAGTGAAAGTTTATCTTGGAGCTAAACTATTTGCTTTGAGTGAAGACGCCATCTAGCGGTCATTGTGTGTCAGCAAGAGCTTCCCATTCAAAACAATAGGTGGTCAAACGACCGCTGAACTGCGTTATATGTAGGTGACACTGGCGCGGCGCTTCTAGTGTTAAAAAGATGTGTCTTGAGTCTACTTTTGAACTGGGAAACCGTGTCTGCTCCCCGAACACTGTCTGGAAGGCTATTCCAAAGCTTTGGAGCTAAATATGAAAACGCCCTACCGCTTTTTGTAGATTTTGAAATTCTGGGAACTACCAGAAGTCCGGAGTTTTGTGATCTTAAAGCGCGTGGTGGATTGTAGCGTATCAGAAGACTGGTTAGGTATGTGGGAGCTAAACCATTTAAGGCTTTGTATGTAAGTAACACTATTTTGTAATTTATTCTAGACTGAACAGATAGCCAGTGCAGGGATGATAATATAAGGGTTATGTGATCATATTTTCTGGATCTAGTGAGAACCCTGGCGGCTGCATTTTGGACTAACTGAAGCTTGTTTATTGAGGATGCAGTACAACCACCTAGTAATGCATTACAATAGTCCAGTCTGGAGGTTATGAATGCATGAACTAGCTTTTCTGCATCAGATACGGATAAGATGTTCCTCAGTTTTGCAATAATTCTAAAATGAAAAAAGGCTGTTTGTGATATTTGAAATGTGATTTTCAAAGGACAAATTACCATCTAATATTACACCCAGGTTTTTCACTTTCGAGCTCGTACTAACAGTACATCCTTCTAAACGCAGGCTGAATTGTGAAAGCTGTTGTGTGCTGGTTTTTGTAAGTAATATCTCAGTCTTATCTGAATTTAGTAAAAGAAAGTTATTGGTCATCCAATCTTTAATGTCCTGGACACACTCAGTTAGTCAAGACAACTTAGATATTTCGTCTGGTTTGTTTGAGATATATAATTGGGTATCATCAGTATAACAATGGAAACTAATCCCATGTCTTCTAATGATGTTACCCAAGGGAAGCATGTATATTGAGAACAGCAGAGGTCCAGCACAGTGAAATTCCTTCTTTGCATATCCCAGCATAACTGGGGTCAGAGCGCAAGGTCAGCCATGATACAGCTGAGTATATATATATATATATATATATATATATACTGTATTTGAACCCATGGGATTACGTGGAGTTTTTTTTGCATGAATTGGTCATAAAATGTGCTCTGAACTTAATCTAAGTCACAACAATAGAAAAACACAGTCTGATTAAAATAATACTACACAGACATATGTTTTCATGTTCTTATTGAACATACCATGTACACATTCACAGTGCAGGGTGGAAAAGGTATGTGAAGCCCTAGCCTAATGACTTATACAAGAGTGAATTTAAGCCAGGAGTGAGCCAACCATGAGTCCCATTAGTGTGATGACATTGGATGTGTTGCTAAAAGCTTTCCTGCCCTTTAAAAACACACACCAGTTTTGGGTTTACTGGTTTCAAGAAGCACTGCCTGATGTGAATCATGCCTCACAGAAAAGAGGTCTCAGAAGACCTACAATCAAGAATTGTTGACTTGCATGAAGCTGGAAAGGTTTACAAAAGTATCTCCAAAAGCCTTAATGTTCATGTGTCCATGGTAAGACAGACTGTCTACAAATGGAGAAAGTTCAGCACTGTTGATACTCTCCTTAGGCACGGTCGTCCTATAAAGATGACTGCAGGAGCACTGCTCAGAATGCATAATGAGGTAAAGAAGAATCCTAGAGTGTCTGCTAAGACTTACAGAAATATCTGGCACATGCTAACATTTTTGTTGACACATCTACAATAAGGAAAACATTAAACAAGACTGGAGTACATCTGAGGAGACGCTGGAGGAAGCCATTGCTGTCCAAAAAAAATATTGCAAAACTACGTGTGGAGAAAAAAAAGCACAGCACACCAACATCAAAAATTCATTCCCACTGTAAAACATGGCGGAGGGAGCATCATGGTTTGGGGATGCTTTGCTGCCTCAGGGCCTGAACGAATTGTTGTCATGGATGGAAAAATTAATTCCAGAGTATATCAAGACATTTTGCAGAAAAACGTAAAACCATCTGTCCGCCAACTGAAGCTTCACAGAGGATCGGTGATGCAACAGGACAATGACCCAAAGCATACAAGTAATTCAACAAAAGAATGGCTTCAACAGAACAAAATATGCCTTCTGGAGTGGCCCAGTCAGAGTCCTGACAACCTGTTTGAAATGCTGTGGCATGACCTTAAGAGATTCACACCAGACATCCCAAGAATATTGCTACACTAAAACAGTTTTGTGAAGGGGAGTGGTCCAAAATTACTCCAAATTGTGGTGCAGTTTGGATCTGCAACTACAGGAAACATTTGGTTGAGGTTATTGCTGCCAAAGGATGGTCATCCAGTTATTAAGTCCAAATGTTCACATACTTTTCCCACAATGCTATCATGAGCCAGTGAAACTCAGTAAACGCCCCACAAGTTTAAAGATCCACTCCGGACTTTACGCCCACTTATATATACAATTACGCCCATATATATATATATATATATATATATATAGAGAGAGAGAGAGAGAGAGATATTATTTATTTATTTATTTGCATATTCATGACGAACCCCTGAAAAATAAATGTGTTACAAAATAAACATTATACAAGAATTTGAATTAATGGTCTTGAGGACTGTCTCATGCCTACAGTTTATTATAATAATAAAAAACCTATGAATTTATGTTCTAATATAATATTTGATAGCAATTATATATATATATGCATGCAAGATACTTTTCTTTCCCCACGTGAGTCAGTCCACGTCAGTCGTGCACTTTAACCAATCAGATGTGACCTCACCATTTCAACCAATCATAACCCGGCAGGAGCGCAGCCTTAATCCTGTTTACATGAAATAAAGCTGCTACCGAGCAGGTTCAAGCTTACGGACATGTTGCTATGACAGCAAATGCGAGATGAGCATCGAAGAACGAAACAATCCAAGATCAGGACAAATCCACAACAATCAAATCCAGCTAACTGAGTTAGCGACGTACGAAGAACACCCCCCATGTCTCTCTCACACACACAAGCAAACACACACTTAAACAAACACACATACACTCTCTCTCACACACACACGCACACACACACACTCTGCTCTTCCCAGTCCCTGTTCATTTAAATCTGCTGCATTCAATAAAATCAGTTTAATTCATCTCTCTTCTGCTATTGAGTCTTTCCTCCGTCCATGCCCGTCCCTGACAAATGCACTGTGAATGTTTAGATGCTATGTTCAATAAAAACAAGAAAACATATGTTTGTGTAGTATTATTTTAAGCAGACTGTGTTTTTCTATTGTTGTGATTTAGATGAAGATCAGAGCGCATTTTATGACCAATTCATGCAAAACTCAATCCCAAAGGGTTCACATACTTTTTCTTGCAACTGTATGTTCTAGATTAATTCTAGTCATAATTGTAAGGTATGTACACAAATGTTCACAGATAAGATTGATTTAGTTATTTTCAATAGCAGACCATCCAAAATGTTGTAGCGCGGCCACATAAAGGGATATTTTTTTAATAACAGGGAAAGGATTGAAGAGCTAATGCTGCTCACCTGTGGCCAAAGATGTGCCCTAGCGGTTGGTATTTTCCCCTTGTGACAGTGGTGTTCACCGGGCAAGCTCCCACGCGCATGCGCGATCGCGACGCGAGGGAACCCGGACGTGAATCTGATCACCTGTGCCGGCATAAAGCCGGAACCGGCGAGGTAGCCGGCACGGAGAGATTTACTACAGCGCGCTGATTATTTGAGAGAGAGTTTGTTTGTTGGTACCAAACGGATTATCATCTTTGCTTGGATCAATCTATTGGACACTCACAATTCACCTCTCATTCCGTTACTCGAGCTCCCAGAGTTGTCATCTATACTGGTGAGGCCGAGAATAATCTCTCCAATTCATCATTCCATACACCCAATACTACACACCCTGGACTCATACACACACACACACCCGCATACACCACACACATTATTTATATTTGTATTATATTTGTATATATTGGTTTCGGTGCATCTTGTTTGTTTGTTTGCTGGTTTGATTTTGTATAATACACTTTGGTTTATTTCACTACAAGCTGTTGTGTCGCGTCGTATATTGTCCCGCCGTGGTTGCGCAATACTGGAAGTGTGGTTTACCAGCCCATATTTAGATTCCCGAATCCGTAATCTTGTAACAAACTGTTTAATATTAATCCCAGCGTTACAATGTGATGCTGAATCAATGTAAAAAAAAAAAAAACATCAGGCAAAAAAGTCAGGTAATTCACAATCAACAAAGGGTAAAATAATCAGAGTCAAAGATAAGCAGAATCAAAATATCAATTAAAAAAAAACAGCTTGGTAATATCAGGCTTGTTAATTTGCTGTAGCCGAGATTCAATAGAGTTGGCTATCTTAGCTGTTGTAGAAAGCTAGTGTTTAGCATAGAAATACTAGTTTGCTTCTGAACACCCATTTCTAAACAAATCACAGAGATGCAATGTAGCTAATTGGTACATGAACGTGTTTAATGGACCAAACAAAATTTCTATTTATTTTAATGACTGCCATTTACATTGGACTCAAACACTTTTACCCAAACACTCTAATAGCGTTAGCATTTCAGTTGCAAATTTAGTGAAAATTATAATGTGATTACTATATATTTTACTGTAGATTCCAGTATAGGTCAATGGAGTCTGATAAATGACACGTTGCATTTCTTATTTGTTAGTCCCAGTCCCATAGTGTCTTGTGCATTAGCTTTAACATTTAACTTGCAATTTATTCCAGAAAGTGAACTCTCATAAACAGGAGAGAGCATAATATGCTTTGACATGTTTATGCTTTAAATGATCTGTATTATATATATATAAATTTATGTTTTACAGGCAAAACGCACACCTGAAATGAATGAACATGGATCAAAATGTGAAGGAAATAGTGCATCAAAGACAACACAACTGTTTATTAGACTTAATCTTGTGGAAAAACATCAGCAAATAATTAAACCTTCAGATGTTCTCCAGATAACGCCACTTTCATTACAATGTCAGGAGTCTTGTACAGAGAGAGAGTTAGTGGAAATGTTTTTACAAAGGTTGCTGATGATGGACTACAGAGCAAGATACATTACTACTGACGAATATACTGACACAGAACATACTGATCCAGACGCAGAAGATAATGACTTTTCCGATTTTTTCTCCAACAAAGCAGCATCCTCTCATAGTGAAAGCCATACAGATCCCATTCACCCCATGGATGTCCAGATGGCAGTGTTTCACTGCTCTGATCATTTCCTAAAGCAGCTAATAATGAATAAACTGGCACAATGTCAGTATGCTCTGCCCTTGCTAGTGCCCAATCCCTGCTCTAGAGAAATTGAGTTTCCTCTATGGTCCTTTCGCCAAATTAGAAAGAGCTGGAAGACCACTGACTCCTCTGGTAAAAAGATCAACAAAACCCAGGCTGTTTATGAAGCAGAAACTCCAATGGTTGCTTTCTTCAGGTTCGGCTCTCCATCCTCATCCAAGTCTAAGCTGATGAATAGATTGATTTATGAGAAACATAACACTTTCTTCCACCGAGACTCCCCTGGAGGTACCAACAACCGGGTCCTGATGGACGGACTGGTAGAGATTGCTTGGTACTGCCCATCTGGAAAGAAAACTGATTATTTTTCGGACTGTGTTGCATTCTGTAATCTCCACGGTGATGCAGAAACTAATAAAGAGCAACTAGACTTACTTACTAAACTGTCCTCAGTCAATGTTGTAGTTTTGTCTGATCCTGAAAGAGTGAAACCAAGAGAGATCTTAGAGAAACTCTTCACAGCCTCAAAGCCACTGATTTGTTTGTTTTCTGAGGATGAATCTGGTGTAACTAGAAATAGCAATAAAAAATACAGAATTGGCCTTAAAGGCAGAAACCAGTCAGATGTAGACAGAAACCTCAGACTGAGCATCAAAGAGTGTCTTTCAAACTCACTATCAAGTTTCAAGATTGAGCATTTGTACAAAGCTAAACTGATTCAAAATGATGAAGATAACCATGAATGTAAGAAAGGGAAAGAAGCTGCAGTTAATGTAATGAGTCATTTGAAGGGAAATAAAGTCTCCAAACTGAAGGAACAGCATCTGCCCTGTCAGGGGAAGTTATGGCATGACTGGTGTAAGATGAACAAGGACCTCCATCAGCTTCAAGGGAACAACTTAGAAAAGCAAAAGAGTGAGAAAAAACGAGAAATGAAGCAAATCCGTAAGGAGCAACATAAATATAGACTCTCAGGTTTTATGGAAGAATTAATTTCCTCACTTCATCATATGGGAGGAAATGAAAGACTATTTTTTGTGAAATGGATTGGGATTCTCATGGACAAATACACCTCAGATGAACTTTTGGACCTAAATCAGAAATACATTGAAAAGTGGACAGCAGTTTTAGACCTGAAGAAGAAACATGATAAGTCAGATAAAATAAAGATGGAGCAAAATGAACTTGAGCAAATATCAGAAAAACTAAATGCAGCATCATTTGGTTTGGAACACATCCTCAGAGAGATGGGTCAGATATATGAGTCTTTTACTTCTGTACAAACTCACAAGGAAAGATCTAAAGATCAAATCATAAAAAATCTCCCCAAGCTTGCAGCAGAGCTCATGAAATCCGGTCATCCATTGGAGCTGATGGATGGAGATGCTGCTCATGTTCCTCTCATCTGGGTTTCAGCAGTTCTGGATCAACTTGTGGAGTTACTGGGAGACCCGAGAGTGTTTGTTCTGTTAGTTCTAGGGATTCAGAGCTCTGGGAAATCCACCATGCTTAGTGCCATGTTTGGACATCAGTTTGCTGTCAGTCCTGGAAGGTGCACCAAAGGAGCCTTTATGTACCTGGTCAAAGTGTCAGAGGAAATGAAAAAAGTGCTGAAGTTTGACTACATTCTAGTTGTAGATACTGAAGGACTTCGGGCACCTGAGCTTGCTGGAAAATCCACTCGACACCATGACAATGAACTCGCCACATTTGTTGTTGGTCTTGGAAACCTGACTTTGATCAACATCTTTGGTGAGAACTCTGTTGAGATGCAGGACATCCTTCAGATTGTTGTTCAGGCCTTCCTGAGGATGAAGAAGGTCAAACTGAATCCCAGATGTATGTTTGTCCATCAGAATGTCAATGACATCGAAATTGAAGATAAAAACATGGAGGGACGGAGACGTTTATTGGAGGAACTGGATGAAATGACTAAATTGGCTGCAAAAGAAGAAGACAGTGAAGCTGAATGTTTCAGTGATGTTATTGAATTCAGTGTACAAGATGATGTGTATTATTTTACACAGCTCTGGGAGGGAAGTGCACCAATGGCACCACCAAACCCCTGCTACAGCAGAAATGTTCATGATCTAAAGAATGCCATTTTTCAAAAAGCTGACAGGTTTACTAGTATTGCGCTCTCCCAGTTTAAATCACATGTTAGTGATTTGTGGAATGCATTACTTAATGAGAACTTTGTCTTTAGCTTCAAAAACACACTGGAGATATCAGTGTACAGAAAGCTGGAGACTGAGTTTGTAAAATGGACCTGGGCCCTCAGAAGTGCCATGTTAGACACAGAAGAAAAACTTCACAATAGAATTGAAAATGAAAAACTGACAAAGATTGAAGAAAAAGATCTCCATTATTTCATGAAAAAGACCAAAGAGGAAGTGGATGACTCAATGAAAAATTACTTTGAAGGGGACAAAGACAAGGACATTTTAATTCAGTGGAAAGTGAGATGTGAAACCAAAGTCACACAGCTTTACGAAGACCTTGTTAAAGATACAAAACAAAATGTGAATGAAGTTATACATCAGCAACAAGCACGGGAGATATTTGAACTTAAAAGTACACAGTACAATGCACAACTCTTCTCTTTGAGCAAAGACCTTGCTCTACAACATAAAAGCAAAATGACTGATGAACAAGTTCTTAAAAATGAATTTGATGAATTGTGGGATAAATGGGTCACTGAACTGACACAAGACACACCTAAAGCGAGAAGTTTTAATTTTTGGAAGGATGCTGTACAGATTCTGTCTGTGGGAAATGAACAAGCTTCTGTGTGTGAGCAGAAATCTCAGCAAGACTACAAACAGATAGACACACTAGTAGATTATTCGTGTTACATATCCAAACCCAAAACTCATTACGTTCATGGCATGAATAAATTGTCTTTTGAAGAAAATCAATTATTAAGGCATCTGACCACAAATTTAATCAACGACACTGATGGATTAATCAAGAAGATCTGTAATAAAGTCACAAGACTAGGGTATGAAGACAGCTACATACAGGAAATAACAGAGCATGTCAGGAAGAAAGTTGAAAAACATCAGTGTGAGAACCAGAGAATGAAACTCAAAAAGGAATTCACTCTGGATCTCTGTCTCCATATGTGTGAACTTCTGAGTCACAGATTGACTGAGTCCCATAAACAATTCAGGGATGCAAATGATCTAAGAATGTATCTCTCCAAGAAAAAAACACAATATTACAATGTCTTTAAAAACTCCTGCAGAGGAGCAACAACAACCAAAGTGTTTGGAGATCTGATCTGCAGTAACCTGAAAGAATCCATCCTGCAAGCAGTCTACAATAAAACTGCTATTGGTTTGGCAGCACAAATCAGATCAGACATGCCAGAGTTTAACGGTAACAGATCAAACCTGGAGAAACACATCCTGAAATGTCTGGCAGAGGAGGAGAACTTTGAGAAGTACAAGGAGTATATTCATAATCCTCGAAAACACTTCACACACTTCATTACACAGAAGGTTAATGAGTACATGACTGACAATAACACCACAGTTCTGAAGCTTTTTAAAGGAATTCTTAAAGACAAAGAGCAGAGAGTAATAAATGCTCTTCACATTGCAACTGAAGAAGTGAAGAAGAACCATGGTGATGCAGACATGTGGATGAGAAGTTTCAGCAGTTCACTAAAAGATGAACTGAGCTTTAAAGAAATAACCTTCACTGGTCACAAAGAAATTGAAGACTTTGTTTTTCTACAGGAGGTTGTTGGTGAGGGTCTCACTGCATTGATGTCAGAGCTGGACAAAACCTTTAATAGTGCTAAAGACATTAAAATGGAGGAGTTTAGGAAGAAGCCAGATGAGATTCTGATTGAACAGCTTTGCTACTGTTGCTGGGTTCAGTGTCCATTCTGTAATGCCATCTGTACCAGCACAATAGAGGGTCATGATGGAGATCACAGTGTCCCCTTCCACAGGGTACTTGGTATCATTGGGTGGCACTACAGAGGTACAACACATCTATCCTGTTATATCTGCACAACAGTTGTGCAAAGTGATAAAGATTTCCACCCCACAGATGATATAAATAAATCAGTACTTTTCAAATCATATAGAGATGCAGGAGGAGACTATGCAACCTGGAGCATCACCCCTGATAATTCTGAACTCACATACTGGAAATGGTTTGTGTGCAGATTCCAGAAAGACCTGGAACAGTACTATAAGAAAATATTTAAGAGTGATGGTGAGATCCCCAGTGAATGGAAAGACTTCACTAAAGAACAAGCTATTGAGTGTTTGGATAAATACATTTGATAAAAGACAACTCTTCTAAACAGAACTGAGCAGAAACATCAACTTAATCAAGAATTTCTCAATTAAGTTCTCTCTCTCTCTTTCTCTCTCTTTTTCTGCTTCCTGAAAATGTTTAAAAATTAAGCAGATTATATTAGTGAAAATATTAATGACATGTTGCTTGATAATTATATGTTTTGTTTTTTTGCCAGGACTATGTTCTTGACAAGGCTGTAATAATAAACATTATTACAGCAATTCTATGCCTTTGTGCCTTCCAACAACTTTACCAAAGATTGGCATTTAATTTAGATAAATTTATATTCACACTGTAAACACACATATAGTATATTGTAAAATGTCTTGCTTTTTCAGCCCTTTGTTGCCCTGTCCGAACTTTTTTGAGACCTGTGGCAGCCATCAAATTTGGAATTAAAATTTTCTCATTTCAAATATTTGTTATGTTCTCTATGTTCTTATTGTGAATAAAATATTGGCTCATGTGATTTAAAAAAAATTAATTTAAAATTAAAATTTTTATTTTTCACAAGCACAACCATACACTACATCATATCCAGTAAAATGCTTAAATGACTGTTTGTGACCTTGAAAAAGAAAAAATGAGGCAAAATATTAATGGGAAAGAATAAAATATAAAATCTTCAATTTTCTTACAAATAAAATATAGTATAAAGTAGAGATATGTAGTTATAAGTAAATAAAAATGTAAGAATGTAAAAAAGTAAAAATGTAAAAAAAAATGTAAAAAAAAAAATTAATAAATAAACTGTAGTAAGTATGTGGAATGTGCAGACAGCAGCAGTCCTGGGTTCTCCTAAAGTGCAAAAGGAGAGCCATATCTGATTTTTTTAATTTATGAATTTGTTGTTGTGTTTATTTTATTCTATTAGTTAAGCGCTAAGCAACAAGTTTACTAGTTAAGCATTAACTATTAAGTTGTTAGCCAAGCATTCATGACAATCGTATGTTGGTCTGTGACGTCATCCCACTATGACACGTATTTGCATGAATATCACATACTGTAGTAAGAGTTCAAATCAATTCAATTAAATTTTATTTGTATAGCGCTTTTAGCAATTGTCATTGCCTTAATGCAGCTTCACACAATCAAAAGAATTACTTAAGTTTGTATGGAATGTGAATGTGTATGAATCAAAATGGTCAGTTTGTCCCTGGTGAGCAAGGGCGAGCGCGACAGTGGCAAGGAAAAACTCCCTGAGATGGTAATAGGAAGAAACCTTGAGAGGAACCAGACTCAACAGGGAACCGATCGTCATCTGGGTGAAACAGAAAGCAGGAAATTATCTGTCCATGAGTCCCCCAGATCTGCTCCTATGGCAAATCCTTCATTCATTCATTTTCTATACCGCTTAATCCTGTGTTCAGGGTCGCGGGGGACCTGGAGCCTATCCCAGGAGACTTCGGGCACAAGGCGGGGTACACCCTGGACAGGGTGCCAATCCATCGCAGGGCAAACACTCCTACACACACTCATACACCCAATCACACACTACGGGCAATTTGGGAATGCCAATTAGCCTAACCTGCATATCTTTGGACGGTGGGAGGAAACCGGAGTACCCGGAGGAAACTCACCAAGCACAGAGAGAACATGCAAACTCCATGCACACAGAGACGGGAAAAGAGCCTGGCCGGGGAATCGAACCCAGACCCTCTGCGACAGTGCTAACTGTAGGGCCAGGGGTAGCTCAGTGGTTAAGGCATTGGACTACAGTTCGGAAGATCCCAGGTTCAAACCCCACAACCACCAAGTTGCCACTGTTGGGCCCTTGAGCAAGGCCCTTAACCCTCAACTGCTCAGATGTGCAATGAGATAAAAATGTAAGTCGCTCTGGATAAAAGCGTCTGCCAAATGCTTAAATGTAAATGCTAACCACCGCGCCGACTATGGCTAATCTATTTATAAAAACGCTTGGCTAAATAAATAGATTTTTAGCCTAGACTTAAACACTGAGACTGTGTCTAAGTCCCGAACACTATTTGGAAGACTATTCCATAATTTTGGGGCTTTGTAAGAAAAAGCTCTGCCCCCAGCTGTAGTTTTCATAATACACGGTACTGACAAGCAGCCTGCATCCTTTGACCGAAGTAGGCGTGGCGGATCGTAAGACACTAGCAGTTCGCTCAGATACTGCCGCGCGAGACCATTTAATGCTTTATATGTCAAGAGTAGTATTTTAAAATCAATGCGAAATTTTACGGGGAGCCAATGGAATCCGTGTTGATAAGTTCAAGCTTAGATTCATATAAACTGCTTCAAAGTCTTTACACTCCGTGACCGCTGAAATCCGACAGACGCAGGGCTCAAGGGAGGTGTGTCTGTGTGTGTGTGTGTGTATATATGTGTGTGTGTGCGTGTGCGCTGCAGCCTGTCCTTTTTTCAGCGGATTTTTCCGCTACCGCAGATCAGTTTATCAACTTGAAATATACATTTTAGGAATATATTAACATGTGCAGACATTTATTTGAGGGTGCGCTGCCCTCTCTTGCCCCTGCGTAGAGCCTACACACAGACACACACACACACACACACACACACACACACACACACTGGTTACAGTGTGTACAGTGGTACAAGCTGGAGCTAATGATATACGCCTTCATCAGTCAGAGGTTAGTAAGAGTAACTTTACAATTCAATTCAATTCAATTCAGTTTTATTTGTATAGCGCTTTTAACAATTGACATTGTCTCAAAACAGCTTTACACAATCAAAATAATTATTTAAGTTTATATGGAATGTGAATGTGTATGAATCAAAATGTTCAGATAGTCCCTGGTGAGCAAGCCCGAGGGCGACAGTGGCAAGGAAAAACTCCCTGAGATGGTAATAGGAAGAAACCTTGAGAGGAACCAGACTCGACAGGGAACCCATCCTCATCTGGGTGAAACAGATAGCAGGAAATGATCTGCATTTATACAGTGTTAAGTGTTAGGTTCAGCTATAATAGTTGATGTTAATTGATGTTATAATAGTTGATGTAAAATGGAGTCCAATAGTTATTCAAGACTCAGATAGACTTGTAGAAAGTTCCAGTCCTGAACTATCGAATTGTCCTCAGAGAAACAGCTGACAACACCAGTCGAGGCCAGAACCATCTTCTAAGTAGATAGAATCATCCCCAGACACCAGACGCATCCCAAAGAGACACACGGGGCATCCATGCGATGAGACCTCCAACCAGAAATGGGGCACCAGGATGGATCAGACAGGTCCGGAGGGCAGAGGGAGTCTGGATCACTGGCAGCTCAGGAATGACATGTGTAGCTCGACAGAGAGAGAAAGAGTGAAAGGGGGAGACAGGGGGAGAGAGGAAAGAGAAAGAGGGGGAGAAAGGAGCAAGAGGAGAGATGGCAATTAGGTATGGTCATAGTCACAATGTATAATGTGAATGTATATTTACTGTAGAGTGCAAGCAAGGACTCCGGTAGGACTAACTATGACAGCATAACTAAAAGGGAGAGCCATAAGGAAACACAAACATGAGGGCTCCCTGAGATGTAAAGCAAACAATCACCTCACCGTCAACAAACCTGAGTGATCAAATGAGACTGAGGAAGACAGCATCTAAACATACCAGTTCACCATAATACTCTACGTCCATGACTCCCCCAGATCTGCTCCTTTACCTTATGGCAAATTTATTTATAAAAATGCTTGGCTAAATAAATAGGTTTTGAGCCTAGATTTAAACACTCAGACTGTGTCTGAGTCCCGAACACTATTTGGAAGACTATTCCAAAATTTTGGGGCTTTGTAAGAAAAAGCTCTGCCCCGAGCTGTAGTTTTCATAATACGCGGTACTGACAAGCAGCCTGCATCCTTTGATCCAAGTAGGCGTGGTGGATCGTAAGACACTAGCAGTTCGCTCAGATACTGCAGCGCGAGACGATTTAATGCTTTATATGTCAAGAGTAGTATTTTAAAATCTATGTGAAGTTTCACAGGGAGCCAATGAAGCGAAGATAAGGTAGGTGTGATGTGCTCATATCTTCTGGTTCTAGTGAGGAATCTCGCTGCTGCATTCTGGACTAGCTGAAGCTTGTTTATGCAGAACAGAACAACCAGACAGTAAGGCATTACAATAGTCCAACCTCGAGGTGATAAAATAATGAACTAGTTTTTCTGCATCGTTTAGCGTCAATATATTTCTTATCTTGGCAATATTTCTGAGGTGAAAAAATGCTATCCTGGTAATATTATCTACATGAGCTTCAAATGAAAGGCTGGAATCTTTTATGTTGTGAAAATTCAGTTTGTGATGCGGAATTGTGGAGACACAAGCGTTTAACTGTAATAAGAAACAACAAATAAGTTGTTATAACCATAATCCAAGAACGTAAGATAACCGTAGTCTAACGTAAGATAAAAGATACAGCAAACATTGTTGTAAACGTGATGAATCTTTGATGCTGGAAAAATATAACAAGAGACAAAGAAATCATCGGACTTCAGTGTCGTGAGTGAATAATCAAACTAAAGACACGCGTCAAAACGTGTAATAATATGACCGCAACACAAAGTCAAAAGCTTTCTCCCCTGTTTAAGCGAAGATAAGTAACTGTTGAAACCGAAACCGAAAGAGACTTGCCAGCTTTGAAATTCACCATGTCAAACAACGAGGATACCGCTGCCAGCACCAAGCTCGAGAGCCGGAGGGCGCTCATTGATAAGAACAGACAAGAGACGCTTAACAAACGCCAGAAGCATGAAAGTCATGTTGGATCAAATGATTACATTTACATTTACATTTACGCATTTGGCAGATGCTCTTATCAAGAGCGACTTACAAAAAGTGCTTTAAAGTTAACATCACTGGATACATACTTAAACTGGGTTAACTAGGTCAATAACTAAGTGCCATTAGTCGAACACAACTGGGAAGAGAGGGGTTTTTTTTGTTTGTTTTTTTTTTTTTTGGGGGGGGGGGGTTAGTCCAAGTACTGGAGAAACAGATGCGTCTTGAGTCGTCGTTTAAAGATAGTCAAAGTCTCTGCTGTACGGACATCTAGAGGAAGTTCGTTCCACCACCTAGGTGCCAGAACAGAAAAGAGCCTGGATGAATGTCGCCTTCGATCCCTGAGAGATGGTGGAATGAGGCGAGCAGTGCTGGAGGATCGGAGGGAACGTGGTGCAGTGCGTGGTGTGATTTGAGCAGAGAGGTAAGTGGGTGCAGGGCCATTTTTAGCTTTGTAGGCAAGCATCAGCGTTTTGAATTTGATGCGGGCAGCTACAGGAAGCCAGTGCAGGGAGCGGAGGAGTGGGGTGGTATGGGAGAACTTGGGGAGGTTAAAAACGAGACGTGCTGCTGCATTCTGGATCAGTTGCAGAGGACGAATCGTGGACAGAGGCAGACCTGCCAGGAGTGAGTTGCAGTAGTCCAGTCTTGAAATAACAAGGGACTGAACAAGCACCTGAGTAGCCTGTGAAGAAAGAAATGGGCGAATTCTTCTGATATTGTAAAGAAGAAATCTACAAGAGCGAGTAAGGTTAGCGATGTGTGGGGAAAATGACAGATGGTTGTCCACGGTTACCCCAAGATTGCGGGCAGTGGCTGAAGGAGTGATTTGGTTGTTGTCCAGGGATATCACAAGGTCTTGACCTGGGGATGAGTCACAAGGGATGAACAACAGTTCAGTTTTACTCAGATTGAGCTTTAGCTGATGTGCAGTCATCCAGGATGAGATGTCTGACAGACATGCTGAGATCCGGGTGGAAACCTGAGTGTCAGAGGGAGGAAAGGAGAGAATAAGTTGGGTGTCATCTGCATAACAATGGTATGAAAATCCATGCGATGATATGACTTTACCAAGAGACCGGGTATAGAGGGAGAACAGAAGAGGACTGAGCCCTGTGGGACACCAGTAGAGAGTCTACGTGGGGCAGATGTAGATCCCCTCCATGTTACCTCATATGACCTATCTTCTAGGTAAGAAGCAAACCATTGCCATGCTGTTCCACAAATTCCAAGGCTTGTAAGAATAGATAATAGAATCTTGTGGTTCACTGTGTCAAATGCAGCTGACAGGTCCAGGAGGATGAGAACAGATGACAGTTTAGCAGATCTAGCAGCATGAAGCTTCTCAGTGAGTGACAGAAGGGCAGTCTCTGTGGAATGTGCCACTTTGAATCCAGATTGGTTGGGATCATTAAGGTTGTTCTGGGAGAGATAAAGAGACATTTGGTTATAAACAGTTCTTTCAAGAATTTTGGAAATAAAAGAGAAGTGATACCGGGTGATAGTTTGTTAACTTCTGATGGGTCCAGGCAGGGTTTCTTGAGGATGGTAATAACCCTTGCCACTTTCTTAAAAGCAGCAGGAACATGACCAGATGACATGGAATGGTTGATGATGGTTGTGGTGAAGGGAAGGAGGTCTTGTGAGATTGCCTCTAATGAACAGGTGGTGGGGTTAGATGATGAGATGATCTGCTGAATCTCATCAGATAACAAGTTGGAGAATTCTGATAAAGGAAGGAAGGGAAGGTCCTGAGGTTCTGCTGTAGGAGTTGGGTTGGGACCGAAGGACTGGCGGATTGCTGCAATTTTCCCATTGTAGAATGTGGCAAAATCGTCAGCAGTCAGAGAGGAAGGGGCAGGAGGAGTTGGTGGGTTGAGTAGTGAGGAGAAGATGTTGTGGAGTTTGCCAGGATCATGTGCAGAGGCTTCCAGCTTTTCTCTGAAGAAGGTAGTTTTGGCAGAAGTCACAGCACATGAGAATTTGGAGAGAAGAGATCTGCATCAAGTTGTGATTTCTTCCATCTTCTCTCTGCAGTTCTTAATTCTCCCCTGTTGTTGAGTAGTACATCTGATAGCCAAGGAGCAGGACAAGACATCTTCCTTGGTTTAGATGACAGCGGGCAAAGGAGATCTATGGATGAGGAGAGAGAGGAGAGGAAAGTTTCGGTTGCAGTCTCTAGTGGTAGAGAGGAGAAGGAGGTTGGGTCTGGGAGGGATGATAGGGTGCATGAAGACACAGAGGAGGGGGAGTCAGAGTGAAGGTTTCTACGAGAAAAAGAGAAATTTTGGTCATTAGGTTTACATAGAATAGGAAGGGTTATGGTGAAGGATAACCGGTAATGATCAGATTTATGAAGAGGAATAGTAGTGACATCCGTGACTGGGCAAGGGCGGCAGAAAACGAGATCGAGAGAATTCCCTGCCTTGTGTGGGAGGGCAGCTGTTTAGAGTTAAAGAGAAGGAGTTAAGTAGAGGGAGAAGGAAAGAGGATTGGAGTTTGTCAGATGGAAGGTTGAAATCTCCTAGAACAGTGAGAGGAGTGTTAGCAGAAGGAAAAAGACTAAGAAGAATGTCCATTTCATCTAGAAAGTTTCCTAGAGAGCCAGGAGGACGGTAAATAATTAAGATGTGGAGGTTAATTGGAGAGGTTACCTTAACTGCATGAAATTCAAATGATGAAAAACTGAGATGAGACAGGGGGATTGGCGAGAAGGACTATCTCTTGGACAACAGGAGACCCGTACCACCACCTCTACCAGTTTCTGATAGAGAGTGAGAGAATACATAGGCAGAAGATAGGGCAGCCGGTGTAGCCGAGTTCTGAGGAGATATCCAGGTCTCAGTTAGTGCCAGAAAGTCAAAAGAGTAATGGGTAGCTATTGCAGAGATAAAATCTGCTTTCTTTACAGCAGATTGGCAGTTCCAGAGTCCACCTGCCACCAGTGCAGGGCAATGAGACAGTATTGGAGGGTAGATGAGGTTTCTGTAAGGTCTGCCTCTGCTGTGTGAGTAAAAGCATCTTGGTCTGTGAGAACTGACAGAGATAGGTTGAAGACACATGCTAGACTGAAGGAATTGTCTATAAAACTTGGTGAACAAGAGTTTGAGTCAATTCTCTGCACTTGCTATCTAGATTCTTGATTAACTTTGTTGCAGGATATGCTTATTAACCGAGACACCTTCAATATACAGTGGGAGCCACGCCAAATAGCCGCGACAGTGTGGCTGAAGTGTGAATGGCGTGTGAATGGCCTTTGCACGCCGTAATCCCCCCTCCCTTTTCTGGCCGAAAGGCGTGTCAAGATTTCACAGTAAACACGCCCATTCAAGCCCTATTTATTCATTTACCTGGTGCCACCACTAGATGGCGCTTCGTTCTCAATAACACGTTAAAACAAGCCAGCTGCGCTGAGTTGCAATCACGTGATTTTAACAACCCGCCTCCACCCCCGCCGAACTGACACTACCAAACTACAGAGATGAAGATGGCGGCTTAACGGACTATTCGTGGTAAGTGATGTTTTATTTTATAATATGTGTTTGGGGTAGTTTACAGTTTATTTCCAGGTTTAGTTTTTTATTGGCTGTTTTAAATATCACTGGCAGCACCAGCAGCGGTCAGATGTGACTTTAGAGAACTTAATGATCTGTTTACCAAGTCTGGAGTTAATATTACAGCTTACTGTCAGTGTCACACACGCACAATGTCACTCCACTTTAACTCAAAAACATGCTCAAGCTTCAACAATACTATTAATGTCCCTATTACAAGAGCTGCACTACCCGATGAAGAGTGTTTGTGTTCTCTGTAAATACTGAGAGAATCTCACCGCGTGTTGTCTGGATAAATTCAGCGCTTATTTCTTCTCTGGTTAAGAGTTAATCTGCAGGTTATTTCTGTGACTGTAATATAATGTGATGCAGTTGATGAGGGACACAGACTGAGGGGAGCTGTACAGGAGCTAGTAACGCTCATAACCCGGTTTATATTTTATACACTTTGACCGTGACTTTCCGCGGTAGCGCGAGCGCTTAGTTAACGAGCTGGATAACAACACTGAAGTGTTTATCAGGAGGAGGAGGGGGGGAGGTGTGTGTGTGTGTGAGGGGCTTCAGTAAGTTATAGTTTGGCTTCAGAGATGAACTAATGCTCATATACGAGTGTTATATCGCTTAACTTATTTGTATGAGAAGCGCATTAAGTAAATTCTCGCTTAATTTAATGCAGACGATAATACAGACAGTCACTGGTTAACACTAACACTGTTCACTGGTTAACACTAACACTGTTCACTGGTTAACACTAACACTGTTCACTGGTTAACACTAACACTGTTCACTGGTTAACACTAACACTGTTCACTGGTTAACACTAACACTGTTCACTGGTTAACACTAACACTGTTCACTGGTTAACATTAGCACAGGCAGTTTATTTACATTCCAGAATCCCCAAAACAGTATTTTACACACTCTGTGGTAAATAGGTTTATTAATATGTTTTATTTTTATTAGAACTATATGTTCTGTAAAGTTTATTTGTCTTTGTCTTGATTAAATTCTCCTGTTGTCTTTAAGCAGAGCTCCGCTGTGGAGGATTGGGGGGGTCTGACGGCTGACGGCTGGACTTTTGGAGCTACAGGACTGGAGGAGCCTGAACAAGCTGTTGAGGGAGCTGTAGGAGGGATGACGTCACAGTCCGACAGCTTTAGAATGATGTTTGATCAGGTCTACTGTATATTCTGAACATAGAACTGCAAAATGTCTGATACAGTACTTTGGGGGAAACAAAGACTTGAACTGTTCCATGTTTAATAGTTTTGATATTTGAAAAATTAATATTTTAATGTAAAAGGACTATAGATAGAGACTTATAAGCAGCTGGTGTATCCGGGTAGTTTAATGAACTTTAAGCAAAAAGACAACATGTATTCATCTGTTTTATATAAATTACTGTTTTAACTTTGACTAGTTTTGGAAGAATAAATTGAATTGTTAAAGTCATGTTTGCGTGTTTTAATTTTGGGGGATTGTTTGGGTATTTAAAAATTGTTTAGTTGAACCAACAACTTCAATGGGCAAAAAATGGGACACAACTTTGTTTTAAATAGTCAAAGAGTTGGGCTGAAAATAATAATAATTATTATTGATCATAGAAACAAATGAAACCAGTTAAACACTTGATTATATGTATTTGTGTTTGTGATTATGTGACCCATAATAATTTTTTCTCAGTATAAATAAATGTTTTGGGTTTTAAGAACTCCAAAAGAGCAACGACAAACTTGGTATTCTCCATTGCGGTTTCTCACTTTCCACTCCTGAGTATGACATGGTGTTAATTGCTCTGTGTGTGTCTGTTTTTGGCGGGGGGATGGGTGTGTGTGTGTGTGTTTTCGGCTGTTCAGCAGTTCTAAACACAAGTACAGTTTTTGTCCTTAACTAAAATACTTCAATACGTTAATAATGAATTTATTTTGCTGAATAAGGTAATAAGCGATGTTTAAACCAACCCAGTAAGTTAAGTAAGTGTTCCATACATTAAAGTACTGTGTATAACCAAGTGCCCTAGCAAACACAGTTACAGTTTACAGTACAAACAGAGTGTGCGCTGGAGGGATTGGAAGGTGAGTGAGAATACTCATTTACAAGGCAAAAGACGGTTAGAGGCAGGGCCGTTCTAGACCAGACAACACGGGGTGGGGGGAGGTGGGCATCATGTTCGAGCACTGTTTTTACCTGGCCTTACTGTATAGTAACAGTATTGTATTTTTGCTGAATTGTGTTGAGGCACGCAAACCCCCAGACCACAATAAGGTGGCAATCCCTCAGGGGGAAACTAAAAAATATATATATAATTATATAATAAAATATCCTTAATCCAGATTTTATCAATCAATGACATAACATTTATCTAAGCTGGATGGTCAAATTCTCAAAAACGTTTAACCTAAAGTAAGACTTAACACACTATAACTAAAATATTTACAAAACTGAAAGGTTGTCTTATGAATAATAAAAAATACAAACTAAATTAAAACAGATGGGCTGTTGAACAGATCATAATATGTTTTATGTTTTCTGATTATAAATGATATATGGGTTGATTTTAGAAAGGCTAAATCAAATAGCTAGTTTTTGGTCATGTCAGTCCAGTAACTATACTATGTAAAAGTAATTATAATATGAATTAATTAAGGGCAGGACCTAACCTAATGTTAATAATTTACACCATGATAACATTAGTATTCGTGTTTTTGTATATATTTTTAAATGTTCAAATGAACGTTTCAGAGTATATAATTTGTCGTGTCATCTGTGATTGAGACCCATGAGTTAAATTGAAATATTTTTTATAGGTAGTAAGCCAGGTTTTAGTAACCTTGGATAAATCAGCATGTAAGCCCTCTCTCGCGCACGCGCTCTCACGCTATCTCTCGCACTCACACACACACACACTGTACACACACAGACACACACAAATAATACATGAAATCGCGTAAAACCAAATGAAACTAGGATAAAAAATATGAGCAGTAAAATACAGTAGTATCCTGTAGGTGATTCCTGTCCTGTGATAACAGGCACTAACACTCTAGAACTGTTTACTTCTGTTAGTTTTGTTTTCAAGTGTGAATGTTTATGGGGATTAAATCTGTCTCTGCTGCTGCATCTATACACCGTTGTGATAAGTGATTGATGCCCCATCAGATCTTTAATGTGGGACATTATGCTGGTTAAATGACTAAAGACACACTGATCCGTATGGACAGATATTTGTTCCAGATATTATGCGCCATTAATCAATTTGTTATGCCAATTTGACTTTCAGCGAAAACATCAAAAATATAACGAAAACAAACCAAAGCAGAAGTTACATTTTAAGCTTTACTTTCAATTAAAAATTTGATTTGTCACATACACAGCGCGATATGCAGTAAAATGCTTCGGGTGCTTTAGGTGATTGCTTCACCTGGACCGCTTTATAAGTGTCACGCGCTAACCGATTGCGCCACGGGAGCCACACGGAATTTGCTCTTGTCAGAGTACCCTCTCTCTCTCTCGTGCGCACACACACACATGAAATTGCGTAAAAACCAACGAAATATAAGCAGTAAAAAAAAAATCTGTAAAAATACATTAGTATAACAGGCTGGAACTTTTTTACTATTGTTTCCAAGTGTTTATGGGGATTTAATGTGTCTCTGCTGCCGCATCCATTCACAGTTGTGATAAGTGATTAATGCCCCATCAGATCTTTTGACGGGGGAGCATTATGCATGATTAAATGACTAAAGAAATACTGATCCATATGGGCAGATATTTATTCCAGGTTGCATGCGGCATTAATTGCTTTTCTTATGCCACTTGTAGACTATCAGTGAAAAAATCAGCGAAAACATCATCAAAAATATAACGAAAACAAACCCAAGCAGACGTTACATTTTGAGCTTTACTTTGCAGCAAAATATTATCTATCAGTATATTAAATAGAACTAGGTAAAATACACAGTAATATAAAATACTGTACATAGCCTGCGTTTTTATTCCGTACCTCCAATGATCGGTATAGACAAATTACAGCCGCTACCGTGTCTTTAAGGATCATTTCAGGATGTCTTAAATATTTCACTAACTAATTTTATTAATTCATTATTAAATAATAAATAGCATAATCATCATGGGTTGTGTATTGAGTGATTTAACAAATCTGTTTTATTAATCGGTTTGTTGTTGTTGTTTTTTCATCTATTTATGAAACTATGTTGACAATGCAAGAACTGTCTGTATATTAAAGACACGGTATTGGGCTTCCTGGACACTGCAGTTAACTGTGCCAGTCAATGCTCCATCTGGCGGAATTATACGGCATTGCAACCATCTTTTTAGAAAGCGCATGGGGGCGTTTATGGGGCGGGGCATCGTTAACTGCGTCATCGCGGGGGATCACATTCCATGCACGAAGCCTGCATTAACCCTTCATGGAACTGCCACGGAGCCGTCATGCTCCAGGCGGCTGTTTGACGTGGCTCCCACTGTAAGTAGCTAAGCCCTGCCCACAATTCACACCTTAAGGAAGCCTGAAACTACTTTTGATTAATTACCTGAGAACAAATTGCTTTAGACCTACTTCAATCACACTGTAATCAACACTACCAAACAGCAAAAACTAGGTACAGTATACAGTAAGAACCAATTGTGTTTCAAAAACAGTACAAAAGTTAAAAACCTACCTTACCAGTGGAGAAGAATCCAATATAGAAAACTAAAGCACACTACAAATGATTGTAACGTCCAATGAATTAGAGACGCTTATGAACAATGTATGCAACCTAGTTACTGTTGAAACTAAGTACAAACCGAAATACAAACGGCTGATGAGAGAATTCACTATAAGCAATGTTGATGTGCTATTGTGCATGAATGAAGATGAACTCGACCATGATCAGGACACCTGTTTTGCACCAGAAATGCAAAGCAGTGCAGAATTTATGGCAAAGGTGGATCGTTGGATTGCGGAGACCAAGGGTCACTCTATGACGTCTCGAACACGCAACGACGAAGTCTCGCCAGACAACAGCGTGTCACAAGTGGCGGCGGCTAAGCCACACGGAAGCTTAGCGTCGGCAGCATACTCATCTCACCACAAAGAAGAAGCCAGCAGGGCAGCTCTGTTGGCCAAAGTAGCAACGCTGAGCGAACGGCTTGAACTAGAAATGGAGGAAGCACAACTAAAGGCAAAGAAGGAAAGGCTTGAACTCAAAACGGCGCTCGCGATGTACGACGCCAAATTAAGAGTGCTCGGAGACGTCAACCAAGATTTAGTTGAGTATAAGATGGTAGTTCACTTGTTCGGTCCAAAATCGTCTCCAAGCGTTGCTAACTTCGCCCTTAGAAAGAAAGCAGAAGAAAACCGCAGCAACGCACCTGCTGTGGCAGTTAACACAGTACTTAAAAACTTTTACGTCGACGACTGCTTGAAGTCCATTTCAAGCCATGGTCAAGCAGTCGCCTTATACAACGATCTCACAAGCCTCAGCGCAAGTGGAGAGTTCAACCTCACGCAGTGGGCAAGCAACAGTCGTGTCCTACTGACATACATCCCCGAAAGTGAAAAAATCAAAGACATGAGAGACTTCGACTTGAGTAAAAATGCACTTCCCATCAAAAAACGGCGCTCGCGATGTACGACGCCAAATTAAGAGTGCTCCAATATCAAGATCGCGAAGGACAACAGGCTGCAACAAAGAGCACAGTCATCAAATTGAGCAGCACGTACCCCAGTAGTGCGTACTTCCCCAACCTTGAATATGACAGCCGACGACAGCCGGTAAGAGAGAGCTCAGTCAACGAAATTGTGATGATAAGGCCGAGTGGTCACAGGAGGACTATCAGTTTTTAGACTCTGTGAATAACTCTTTGCAGTTTATAGATAATCATTTCCACATCCACATCCACACAGGCAGTCATTCAAATGCCCAATAACTGAAGGGCAGCCATGCAGTGTGCATTAAACCTCAAAAGAAAATTGAATAGTAACAGCTCCTTTCACGAGGAGTATACAAACTTCATAAATGACATGCTTAGAAAGAGTCATGCTGTCAGGATTCCTACACCTCACTTAGATCGACAAGATGGCCAGGTGTGGTACATACCTCACCATGGCATGTATCATCCTCAAAAGAACAAACTGAGGGTGGTTTTTGACTGTGCCGCCAGCTATCAGGGAGTATCACTGAATAATGAGCTCCTACAAAGACCAGACTTGACAAACTCACTCATTGGCGTGCTTACATGCTTTAGACAAGTGTGTAAGCGTGTAAGCCATGATGGCGGACGTGGAAGTCATGTACTATCAGGTGAGAGTTCCAGAAAAGGACACAGACATGTTGCGCTTCCTATGGTGGCCGAACGGAGACGTCAACCAAGATTTAGTTGAGTATAAGATGGTAGTTCACTTGTTCGGTCCAAAATCGTCTCCAAGCATTGCTAACTTCGCCCTTAGAAAGAAAGCAGAAGAAAACCGCAGCAACGCACCTGCTGTGGCAGTTAACACAGTACTTAAAAACTTTTACGTCGACGACTGCTTGAAGTCCATTTCAAGCCATGGTCAAGCAGTCGCCTTATACAACAATCTCACAAGCCTCAGCGCAAGTGGAGGGTTCAACCTCACCCAGTGGGCAAGCAACAGTCGTGTCCTACTGACATACATCCCCGAAAGTGAAAAAATCAAAGACATGAGAGACTTCGACTTGAGTAAAAATGCACTTCCCATCAAGAGAGCTCTGGGGGTGTTGTGGTGCATCAATTCAGACATGTTCAAGTTTAAGATTAGTTTAACAGAATGACCTGTGACTAGACGAGGAATATTGTCAATCACTAGCTCAATTTACGACCCCTTGGGTTTTCTAGCACCTGTTATACTGCCAGCTAAAATTCTAATGCAGCAGTTATGTAAAGAAAAATTTGCATGGGATGACGACATTCCCGAGCAGTTTGTACAAACATGGAAAACCTGGCTGCAAGAGTTGCACCAACTGTCCGAGCTCAGCGTTGCAAGATGCATAATACCAGCCGACTTCGGAGTCACAGTTACAGCACAACTACATCATTTCTCAGATTCGAGTGAAATGGAATACGGAGTTGTCTCATACCTCAGGTTAGTAAGTGCTGATGGACTTACACATTGTGCATTCATGATGGGGAACTCTCGAGTAGCACCCTTGAATCAGACCACTATTCCACACATGGAACTGACTGCGGCAGTGGTTGCTGTGAAAAATGACAAAATATTGAAAGAACAACTACAGTGGGAGCCACGTCAAACAGCCGCCTGGAGCATGACTGCTCCGTGGCAGTTCCATGAAGGCTTCGTGCATGGAATGTGATCCCCCGCGATGACGCAGTTAACGATGCCCCGCCCCATAAACGCCCCCATGCGCTTTCTAAAAAGATGGTTGCAATGCCGTATAATTCCGCCAGATGGAGCATTGACTGGCACAGTTAACTGCAGTGTCCAGGAAACCCAATACCGTATATTTAATATACAGACAGTTCTTGTATTGTCAACATAGTTTCATAAATAGATGAAAAAACAACAACAACAAACCAATTAATAAAACAGATTTGTTAAATCACTCAATACACAACCCATGATGATTATGCTATTTATTATTTAATAATGAATTAATAAAATTAGTTAGTGAAATATTTTTAAGACATCCTGAAATGATCCTTAAAGACACGGTAACGGCTGTAATTTGTCTATACCGATCATTGTAGGTACGGAATAAAAACGCAGGCTATGTACAGTATTTTATATTACTGTGTATTTTACCCCGTTCCATTTAATATACTGATAGATAATATTTTGCTGCAAAGTAAAGCTCAAACGTCTGCTTGGGTTTGTTTTCGTTATATTTTTGATGATGTTTTCGCTGATTTTTTCACTGATAGTCTACAAGTGGCATAAGAGGCAATTAATGGCGCATGCAACCTGGAACAAATATCTGCCCATATGGATCAGTATTTCTTTAGTCATTTAATCATGCATAATGCTCCCCCGTCAAAAGATCTGATGGGGCATTAATCACTTATCACAACTGTGAATGGATGCGGCAGCAGACACATTAAATCCCCATAAACACTTGGAGACAATAGTAAAAAAAAGTTCCAGAGGGTTAGCGCCTGTTATACTAATGTATTTTTACTGATTTTTTATTTTTTTTTACTGCTTATATTTCGTTGGGTTTTACGCAATTTCATGTGTGTGTGTGTGTGTGTGTGTGTGTGCGTGCGTGCGCGCACGAGAGAGAGGATACTCTGACAAGACCAACTTCCGTGTGGCTCCAGTGGCGCAATCGGTTAGCGCGTGACACTTATAAAGCGGTCCAGGTGAAGCAGTGCCGAGTTCGAGTCTCACCTAAAGCACCCAAAGCATTTTACTGCATATCGCACTGTGTATGTGACAAATCAAATTTGAATTTGAAAGTAAAGCTTAAAATGTAACTTCTGCTTTGGTTTGTTTTCGTTATATTTTAGATGTTTTCGCTGAAAGTCAAATTGGCATAACAAATTGATTAATGGCGCATAATATCTGGAACAAATATCTGTCCATACGGATCAGTGTGTCTTTAGTCATTTAACCAGCATAATGTCCCACATTAAAGATCTGATGGGGCATCAATCACTTATCACAACGGTGTATAGATGCAGCAGCAGAGACAGATTTAATCCCCATAAACATTCACACTTGAAAACAAAACTAACAGAAGTAAACAGTTCTAGAGTGTTAGTGCCTGTTATCACAGGACAGGAATCACCTACAGGATACTACTGTATTTTACTGCTCATATTTTTTACCCTAGTTTCATTTGGTTTTATGCGATTTCATGTATTATTTGTGTGTGTCTGTGTGTGCACAGTGTGTGTGTGTGTGTGTGTGTGAGTGCGAGAGATAGTATGAGGCGCCGTATAGGGCTTAAATCAAACTTCACTCATGCACACACATATGAAACACTCACACACACATACATACTACTAACTGCTCACACAACTACATATGAAATGCGCTCACACACACATACATACTACTAACTGCTCACACAACTACATATGAAATGCGCACTCACACACACATACATACTACTAACTGCTCACACAACTACATATGAAATGCGCTCACACACACATACATACTACTAACTGCTCACACAACTACATATGAAATGCGCACTCACACACACATACATACTACTAACTGCTCACACAACTACATATGAAATGCGCACTCACACACACATACATACTACTAACTGCTCACACAACTACATATGAAATGCGCACTCACACACACATACATACTCTCCGCGCGCGCACATACATACATACTTTCAGCGCGCGCACATACATACATACTTTGCACACTCACACACACATACATACTTTGCGCACTCACACACACATATATACTCTCCGTGCACGCACATACACATATGAGATTCTCAGTGTAACCGGAAGGCATTTCAGTGTAACCGGAAGGCGTTTCAGTGTAACCGGAAGGCATTTCAGTGTAAAAGGAAGTCATTTCAGTGTAGACGGTCTTTTCGCTTCATTCTCCCTGAATGGTAGTACTGGTTTGTAAACAGCCTGTTGTTGGACAGTTTAGAAGACGGAGTAGGACAGTATAATGATCATCACTGCTCAATCACAAGGCTTATTTAGAACTGTCCACATAATGACTCAATATTGCAGTGGCAGAAAACGCAGGTGATAATTTGCAAAAAGAAAATTGAAGCACGGAATCTGTGGCTAATATAAATTACTGTTTTGTGAAATGTGTTTCCTCGCCTTCGCGAGGAATAACTAACTCATCGGAATCCCACGAGACTCTGAATTGGAAATTCAAACATTGTTCCGACCCTCCATATCACCCACTTTTGTTGTGATAAATAAATCACTCGTTGTCTTCTAAACTGTCCATTAACGGTCTATTTAAGAAACGCTACTACTAATCAGGGAGAAAGAAGTTCATATATATTGAAATTACTACTCCCTACACCCTACTCCCTGCGCAGGAAATGTCTGATAAGGGAACTTCCCTCTACAAAATTCCACCATTCAGAACACCATGCAACGTCACTTCCTCCTAGCGTTACCATGGTAACACAAGCACCTCGGATACCTGTCGCTGCTGCTGTGGAAATTTGACGCTACGGGCATTAAATATAGAAAATTTATTGAAACAAAAACTGATACCATTAAAAATATATAACGTATTATTTATGTATTTATTTTTACAGATTACTAGCCTATATAATACTAAGGGCTTCTTAATTAAATTAAAATGATGGAGGATATGTATGTGCGCGCGCTGAAAGTATGTATGTATGTGCGCGCGCGGAGAGTATGTATGTGTGTGTGAGTGCGCATTTCATATGTAGTTGTGTGAGCAGTTAGTAGTATGTATGTATGTGTGAGTGCGCATTTCATATGTAGTTGTGTGAGCAGTTAGTAGTATGTATGTGTGTGTGAGTGCGCATTTCATATGTAGTTGTGTGAGCAGTTAGTAGTATGTATGTGTGTGTGAGTGCGCATTTCATATGTAGTTGTGTGAGCAGTTAGTAGTATGTATGTGTGTGTGAGCGCATTTCATATGTAGTTGTGTGAGCAGTTAGTAGTATGTATGTGTGTGTGAGTGCGCATTTCATATGTAGTTGTGTGAGCAGTTAGTAGTATGTATGTGTGTGTGAGCGCATTTCATATGTAGTTGTGTGAGCAGTTAGTAGTATGTATGTGTGTGTGAGTGTTTCATATGTGTGTGCATGAGTGAAGTTTGATTTAAGCCCTATACGGCGCCTCATAAGATAGCGTGAGAGCGCGTGCGCGAGAGAGGGCTTACATGCTGATTTATCCAAGGTTACTAAAACCTGGCTTACTACCTATAAAAAATATTTCAATTTAACTCATGGGTCTCAATCACAGATGACACGACAAATTATATACTCTGAAACGTTCATTTGAACATTTAAAAATATATACAAAAACACGAATACTAATGTTATCATGGTGTAAATTATTAACATTAGGTTAGGTCCTGCCCTTAATTAATTCATATTATAATTACTTTTACATAGTATAGTTACTGGACTGACATGACCAAAAACTAGCTATTTCATTTAGCCTTTCTAAAATCAACCCATATATCATTTATAATCAGAAAACATAAAACATATTATGATCTGTTCAATAGCCCATCTGTTTTAATTTAGTTTGTATTTTTTATTATTCATAAGACAACCTTTCAGTTTTGTAAATATTTTAGTTATAGTGTGTTAAGTCTTACTTTAGGTTAAACGTTTTTGAGAATTTTACCATCCAGCTTAGATAAATGTTATGTCATTGATTGATAAAATCTGGATTAAGGATATTTTATTATATATATATATTTTTTTTTTAGTTTCCCCCTGAGGGATTGCCACCTTATTGTGGTCAGGGGGTTTGCGTGCCTCAACACAATTCAGCAAATACAATACTGTTACTATACAGTAAGGCCAGGTAAAAACAGTGCTTGAACATGATGCGCCCCTCCCCCCACCCCGTGTTGTCTGGTCTAGAACGGCGCTGCCTCTGACCGTCTTTTGTCTTGTAAATGAGTATTCTCACTCACCTTCCAATCCCCCCAGCGCACACACTCTGTTTGTACTGTAAACTGTACTGTAACTGTGTTTGCTAGGGCACTTGGTTATACACAGTACTTTAATGTATGGAACACTTACTTAACTTACTGGTTTGGTTTAAATATCGCTTATTACCTTATTCAGCAAAATAAATTCATTATTAACGTATTGAAGTATTTTAGTTAAGGACAAAAACTGTGCTTGTGTTTAGAACTGCTGAACAGCCGAAAACACACACACACCCATCCCCCCGCCAAAAACACACACACACACAGAGCAATTAACACCATGTCATACTCAGGAGTGGAAGGTGAGAAACCTCAATGGAGAATACCAAGTTTGTCGTTGCTCTTTTGGAGTTCTTAAAACCCAAAACATTTATTTATACTGAGAAAAAATTATTATGGGTCACAAACACATATAATCAAGTGTTTAACTGGTTTCATTTGTTTCTATGATCAATAATTATTATTATTACTATTTTCAGCCCAACTCTTTGACTATTTAAAACAAAGTTGTGTCCCATTTTTTGCCCATTGAAGTTGTTGGTTCAACTAAACAATTTTTAAATACCCAAACAATCCCCCAAAATTAAAACACGCGAAACATGACTTTAACAATTCAATTTATTCTTCCAAAACTAGTCAAAGTTAAAACAGTAATTTATATAAAACAGATGAATACATGTTGTCTTTTTGCTTAAAGTTCATTAAACTACCCGGATACACCAGCTGCTTATAAGTCTCTATCTATAGTCCTTTTACATTAAAATATTAATTTTTCAAATATCAAAACTATTAAACATGGAACAGTTGAAGTCTTTGTTTCCCCCAAAGTACTGTATCAGACATTTTGCAGTTCTATGTTCAGAATATACAGTAGACCTGATCAAACATCATTCTAAAGCTGTCGGACTGTGACGTCATCCCTCCTACAGCTCCCTCAACAGCTTGTTCAGGCTCCTCCAGTCCTGTAGCTCCAAAAGTCCAGCCGTCAGCCGTCTGACCCCCCAAATCCTCCACAGCGGAGCTCTGCTTAAAGACAACAGGAGAATTTAGTCAAGACAGATAAACTTCACAGAACATCTAGTTCTAATAAAAATAATATATATTAATAAACCTATTTACCACAGAGTGTGTAAAATACTGCTTTGGGGATTCTGTAATGTAAATAATCTGCCTGTGCTAATGTTAACCAGTGAACAGTGTTAGTGTTAACCAGTGAACAGTGTTAGTGTTAACCAGTGAACAGTGTTAGTGTTAACCAGTGAACAGTGCTAGTGTTAACCAGTGAACAGTGTTAGTGTTAACCAGTGAACAGTGTTAGTGTTAACCAGTGACTGTCTGTATTATCGTCTGCATTAAATTAACCGGGAATTTACTTAATGCGCTTCTCATACAAATAAGTTAAGCGATATAACACTCGTATATGAGCATTAGTTCATCTCTGAAGCCAAACTATAACTTACTGAAGCCCCTCACACACACACACCTCCCCCCTCCTCCTCCTCCTTAACTGATAAACACTTCTGTGTTGTTATTCAGCTCGTTAACTAAGCGCTCGCGCTACCGCGGAAAGTGTATAAAATATAAACCGGGTTATGAGCGTTACTAGCTCCTGTACAGCTACCCTCAGTCTGTGTCCCTCATCAACTGCATCACATTATATTACAGTCACAGAAATAACCTGCAGATTAACTCTTAACCAGAGAATAAATAAGCGCTGAATTTATCCAGACAGCACGCGGTGAGATTCTCTCAGTATTTACAGAGAACACAAACACTCTTCATCGGGTAGTGCAGCTCTTGTAATAGGGACATTAATAGTATTGTCGAAGCTTGAGCATGTTTTTGAGTTAAAGTGGAGTGACATTGTGAGTGTGTGACACTGACAGTAAGCTGTAATATTAACTCCAGACTTGGTAAACAGAACATTAAGTTCTCTAAAGTCACATCTGACCGCTGCTGGTGCTGCCAGTGATATTTCAAACGGCCAATAAAAAAACTAAACTGGGAAATAAACTGTAAACTACCACAAACACATTTTATAAAATAAAACATCACTTACCACGAATAGTCCATTAAGCCGCCATCTTCATCTCTGTAGTTTGGCAGCGTCAGTTCGGCGGGGGTGGAGGCGGGTTGTTAAAATCACGTGATTGCAACTCAGCGCAGCTGGCTTGTTTTAATGTGTTCTTGAGAACGAAGCGCCATCTAGTGGTGGCACCAGGTAAATGAATAAATAGGGGTTGAATGGGCGTGTTTACTGTGAAATCTTGACACGCCTTTCGGCCAGAAAAGGGAGGGGGGATTACGGCGTGCAAAGGCCATTCACACGCCATTCACACTTCAGCCACACTGTCGCGGCTATTTGGTGTGGCTCCCACTGTAGAACTGAAATTGCTGGACTCTATGTTTTGGACTGATAGTACAACTGTTTTGAGATATATTGACAACGAAAAACTTTTAAAACATTTGTGGCCAACAGAGTTGCCACTATAAAAAGAGTTAACCAAGCCACAGCAATGGAGGTACGTCAATACCTCAAAAAACCCAGCTGATTCTGCGTCCAGGGGGGTATCAATTCAATTCAATTCAATTTTATTTATATAGCGCTTTCAACAATGGTCATTGTCTCAAAGCAGCTTCACAAAAATTAAAGAAATTTAACAAAAATAAAAATAATAATAATAAAAAAAAAAAATAATAAAAAAAAAAATAATAATAATAATAATAAAAAATAATAATTATAATAATAATAATTATAGAAAAGAAAATAATTGGAAGTGTGGATGTGTGAGAAAAATGTGCAGATAATAATAATGAGACGAATGAATGAAATTTCTCTGATGAGCAAATCAAGGGTGACGGCGACGGTGGCAAGGAAAAACTCCCTGCGATGGCATTAGGAAGAAACCTTGAGAGGAACCAGACTCAACAGGGAACCCATCCTCATTTGGGCGATAACAGATAGAAATGATATAAAATCTTGTGTGTTGTGCAGGTGAAAATTCAATATGACAGAAATTATTTAAATTGACATGAAGACCAGTTCAGCATAGGGACGAGTCAGTAGGTGCAGAGGGCAGATGAGATCTGGATCACTGGAAGCACAGGAGCAGCATGTGTAGCTCCAACCATCATAAAGCTGAATCCAGCTGGAGCTGGTCCTTCTCTGGATGCCTCAGGAACCTTGCAGGGTTGGCCTTTGTCTACTGAAGCTGGCAAAATCTCCCGATGCCTCGGGATGGGTAGAGAAATACAGAACAGATGGGGAGAATTAGCGTAGTTGCCATTCGGTATAGGTGAACTGGAGTATGAGATTATGGGATGAGTTACAGTGGTGTGAAAAACTATTTGCCCCCTTCCTGATTTCTTATTCTTTTGCATGTTTGTCACACTTAAATGTTTCTGCTCATCAAAAACCGTTAACTATTAGTCAAAGATAACATAATTGAACACAAAATGCAGTTTTTAAATGAAGGTTTACGTTATGAAGGGAGAAAAAAAACTCCGAATCTACATGGCCCTGTGTGAAAAAGTGATTGCCCCCCTTGTTAAAAAATAACTTAACTGTGGTTTATCACACCTGAGTTCAATTTCTGTAGTCACCCCCAGGCCTGATTACTGCCACACCTGTTTCAATCAAGAAATCACTTAAATAGGAGCTACCTGACACAGAGAAGTAGACCAAAAGCACCTCAAAAGCTAGACATCATGCCAAGATCGAAATAAATTCAGGAACAAATGAGAACAAAAGTAATTGAGATCTATCAGCCTGGTAAAGGTTATAAAGCCTTTTCTAAAGCTTTGGGACTCCAGCGAACCACAGTGAGAGCCATTATCCATAAATGGCACAAACATGGAACAGTGGTGAACCTTCCCGGGAGTGGCCGGCCGACCAAAATTACCCCAAGAGCGCAGAGACAACTCATCCGAGAGGCCACAAAAGACCCCAGGACAACATCTAAAGAACTGCAGGCCTCACTTGCCTCAATTAAGGTCAGTGTTCACGACTCCACCATAAGAAAGAGACTGGGCAAAAATGGCCTGCATGGCAGATTTCCAAGGCGCAAAGCACTTTTAAGCAAAAAGAACATTAAGGCTCGTCTCAATGTTGCTAAAAAACATCTCAATGGTTGCCAAGACTTTTGGGAAAATACCTTGTGGACCAACGAGACAAAAGTTGAACTTTTTGGAAGGTGCGTGTCCCGTTACATCTGGCGTAAAAGTAACACAGCATTTCAGAAAAAGAACATCATACCAACATTAAAATATGGTGGTGGTAGTGTGATGGTCTGGGGATGTTTTGCTGCTTCAGGACCTGGAAGGCTTGCTGTGATAGATGGAACCATGAATTCTACTGTCTACCAAAAAATCCTGAAGGAGAATATCCGGCCATCTGTTCATCAACTCAAGCTGAAGCGATCTTGGGTGCTGCAGCAGGACAATGACCCAAAACACACCAGCAAATCCACCTCTGAATGGCTGAAGAAAAACAAAATGAAGACTTTGGAGTGGCCTAGTCAAAGTCCTGACCTGAATCCTATTGAGATGTTGTGGCATGACCTTAAAAAGGCGGTTCATGCTAGAAAACCCTCAAATAAAGCTGAATTACAACAATTCTGCAAAGATGAGCGGGCCAAAATTCCTCCAGAGCGCTGTAAAAGACTCGTTGCAAGTTATCGCAAACGCTTGATTGCAGTTATTGCTGCTAAGGGTGGCCCAACCAGTTATTAGGTTCAGGGGGCGATTACTTTTTCACACAGGGCCATGTAGGTTTGGATTTTTTTTCTCCCTAAATAATAAAACGCCTCATTTAAAAACTGCATTTTCTGTTTACTTGTGTTATCTTTGACTAATAGTTAAATGTGTTTGATGATCAGAAACATTTTGTGTGACAAACATGCAAAAGAATGAGAAATCAGGAGGGGGGGAAAATAGTTTTTCACACCACTGTATGTGTATGCCAGATTAAAAAGATGCGTCTTGAGTCTACTTTTGAACTGAGAAACCGTGTCTGCTCCCCGAACACTGTCTGGAAGGCTATTCCAAAGCTTTGGAGCTAAATATGAAAAAGCCCTACCCCCTTTTGTAGATTTTGAAATTCTGGGAACTACCAGAAGTCCGGAACTTTGTGATCTTAAGGCGCGTGGTGGATTGTAGCGCATCAGAAGACTGGTTAGGTATGTGGGAGCTAAACCATTTAAGGCCTTGTATGTAAGTAACATTATTTTGTAATTTATTCTGAACTGAACAGGTAGCCAGTGCAGGGATGATAATATTGGGGTTATATGATCATATTTTCTGGATCTAGTGAGAACCCTGGCAGCTGCATTTTGGATTAACTGAAGCTTGTTTATTGAGGATGCAGGACAACCACCTAGTAATGCATTACAATAGTCCAGTCTGGAGGTCATGAATGCATGAACTAGTTTTTCTGCATCAGATACGGATAAGATGTTCCTAAGTTTAGCAATATTTTGAAGATGGATGTTTTTGTGATATTTGAAATGTGATTTTCAAAAGACAAGTTACTGTCTAATATTACGCCCAGGTCTTGTACTGCTGAGCTGGTAGTAACAGTACATCCTTCTAAGCGCAGGCTGAATTGTGAAAGCTGTTGTGTGCTGGTTTTTGGGCCAATAAGTAATATCTCTGTCTTATCTGAATTTAATAAAAGAAAGTTAATGGTCAATCAATCTTTTATGTCCTGGACACACTCAGTTAATCTAGACAACTTTGGTATTTCGTCTCGTTTAGTTGAGATATATAATTGGGTATCATCAGCATAACAATGGAAACTAATCCCATGTCTTCTAATGATGTTACCCAAGGGAAGCATGTATATTGAGAACAACAGAGGTCCTAAAACTGACCCTTGTGGGACCCCATATTTCACTGGCATTACACCGGACGGTTCTCCATTTAGATCTACAAAATCGTAGCGATCAGACAGGTAAGATCGAAACCATTTTAATGCCTGTCCCTGAATACCTATATAATTTTGTAAGCGATCTATGAGAATATTATGATCTATATTGTCGAATGCAGCACTAAGATCGAGCAGGACTAGCAATGAGATGCAGCCTTGGTCTGAAGCTAAAAACAAGTCGTTTGTAATCTTAACTAGTGCAGTTTCTGTGCTATGATGGGGCCTGAAACCTGAGTGAAATTCTTCAAGGATGTTGTTATCCTGCAAGAATGTGCAAATTTGAGCTGATACTACTTTTTCTAGTATTTTTGATATGAACGGAAGGTTTGAAATCGGTCTGTAATTTGTTATTTCATTCACGTCCAAATTTGATTTTTTAAGAAGCGGCTTAATAACTGCTAACTTGAAAGGTTTAGGGACGTATCCTGTGAAATGTTCATGAAAAATGTTAACTGGATCCATGGTCCCTACTTTCTCAAAGAAGCAGAGTGCAAATGGCCTGAAAATATTCATGACACATCAATAAAAGAAAATTTTGATGAAAATGATGATGAAATTAAACTCTCAGCTTTAGTGAATACTGTGGGCATTATACAATGCGCAGATGCAGTGAGTAAACTGATTAATCATCACTCTGATTGGCAAAAAAGTTAAAAAGATCCGTTGTCTGGATCCTTCGCATCAGAGACATGCTCAAACAAAAAACAGAAAGGGTCAAAACATAAGCAGATAACCGAAAGACAGAAAATCACAAGTCGCTAACAGCTCAAGAATTAACAAGAGCAGAAAATGAAATTATTAAATTTACTCAAAGACAAAATTTTAAGGAAGAAATTCTCACGTTGCAAAACAACAAAGCAGCAGCGGAACTCAAACAGGGAATTCACACACAGCAAAAACGCAAGGCATCTGTAAAAAGAAACAGTTGCTTGTCCAAACTGGACCCAGTGCTTCAGGATGGATTGCTGAGAGTCGGAGGATGTCTCGGCAGGTCCGCAATGCCAGAGCACGTTAAACACCCAGTCATTGTACCTAAAGACTAACATATCACAACGTTAATATTAAGAGACATTCATGACAAGATATTCAATTCAATTCAATTCAATTCAATTTTATTTATATAGCGCTTTTAACAATGGTCATTGTCTCAAAGCAGCTTCACAAAAATGTAAGAAATTTAATTTAACAAAAAAAAAAAAAAAAAAAAAAAAAACCATTTTATATATATATATATATAGAATAATTATATATAAAGTAATAAGTAAATAAATAAAATTATAATAGAAAATAAATAAATAAAAACAAATAATAATAATAATTATAGAAAAGAAAATAATTGGAATTGTGGATGTGTGAGAAAAATGTGCAGATAATAATGAGATGAATGAACGAAATGTCTCTGATGAGCAAGCCAAGGGTGACGGCGACGGTGGCAAGGAAAAACTCCCTGAGATGGCATTAGGAAGAAACCTTGAGAGGAACCAGACTCAACAGGGAACCCATCCTCATTTGGGCGATAACAGATAGAAATGATATAACATCTTGTGTTGTGCAGGTGAAAAATCAATATGACAGAAATTATTTAAATGGTCATGAAGACCAGTTCAGCATAGGGACGAGTCAGTAGGTGCAGAGGGCAGATGAGGTCTGGATCACTGGAAGCACAGGAGCAGCATGTGTAGCTCCAACCATCATAAAGCTGAATCCAGTTGGAGCTGGTCCTTCTCTGGATGCCTCAGGAACATCGCAGGGTCGGCCTTTGTCTACTGAAGCTGGCAAAATCTCCCGATGCCTCGGGATGGGTAGAGAAATACAGAACAGATGGGGAGAATTAGCGTAGTTGCCATTCGGTATAGGTGTACTGGAGTATGAGTACTGGGATGAGTTATGTGTATGCCAGATTAAAAAGATGCGTCTTGAGTCTACTTTTGAACTGAGAAACCGTGTCTGCTCCCCGGACACTGTCTGGAAGGCTATTCCAAAGCTTTGGAGCTAAATATGAAAAAGCCCTACCCCCTTTTGTAGATTTTGAAATTCTGGGAACTACCAGAAGTCCGGAGTTTTGTGATCTTAAGGCGCGTGGTGGATTGTAGCGTATCAGAAGACTGGTTAGGTATGTGGGAGCTAAACCATTTAAGGCCTTGTATGTAAGTAATACTATTTTGTAATTTATTCTAAACTGAACAGGTAGCCAGTGCAGGGATGATAATATTGGGGTTATATGATCATATTTTCTGGATCTAGTGAGAACCCTGGCAGCTGCATTTTGGATTAACTGAAGCTTGTTTATTGAGGATGCAGGACAACCACCTAGTAATGCATTACAATAGTCCAGTCTGGAGGTCATGAATGCATGAACTAGTTTTTCTGCATCAGATACGGATAAGATGTTCCTAAGTTTAGCAATATTTCGAAGATGGAAAAAGGCTGTTTTTGTGATATTTGAAATGTGATTTTCAAAAGACAAGTTACTGTCTAATATTACTCCCAGATCTTTTACTGCTGAGCTGGTAATAACAGTACATCCTTCTAAGCGCAAGCTGAATTGTGAAAGCTGTTGTGTGCTGGTTTTTGGGCCAATAAGTAATATCTCTGTCTTATCTGAATTTAGTAAAAGAAAGTTATTGGTCATCCAATCTTTTATGTCCTGGACACACTCAGTTAATCTAGACAACTTAGGTATTTCGTCTGGTTTAGTTGAGATATATAATTGGGTATCATCAGCATAACAATGGAAACTAATCCCATGTCTTCTAATGATGTTACCCAAGGGAAGCATGTATATTGAGAACAACAGAGGTCCTAAAACTGACCCTTGTGGGACCCCATATTTCACTGGCATTATACCAGACGGTTCTCCATTTAGATCTACAAAATGGTAGCGATCAGACAGGTAAGATCTAAACCATTTTAGTGCCTGTCCCTGAATGCCTATATAATTTTGTAAGCGATCTATGAGAATATTATGATCTATAGTGTCGAATGCAGCACTAAGATCGAGCAGGACTAGCAATGAGATGCAGCCTTGGTCTGAAACTAAAAACAAGTCATTTGTAATCTTAACTAGTGCAGTTTCTGTGCTATGATGGGGCCTGAAACCTGACTGAAATTCTTCAAGGATGTTGTTATCCTGCAAGAATGTGCAAATTTGAGCTGATACTACTTTTTCTAGTATTTTTGATATGAACGGGAGGTTTGAGATCGGTCTGTAATTTTTTATTTCATTCGCGTCCAAATTAGATTTTTTAAGAAGCGGCTTAATAACTGCTAACTTGAAAGGTTTAGGGACGTGACCTAGATGTAATGAAGAATTAATAATGTTTAGGAGTGGCTCTCCAACCGTAAGCATCACTTCTTTTAAAAATCTGGTTGGGATTGGGTCTAACAGGCACGTTGTTGATTTAGCCGAGGTGATGAGTTTATACAGCTCTTCCTGTCCTATACCTGTAAAGCAGTGAAAATCTAAATGTGAAGCTATAGGCTGAACTGGATCGTGAGATACTATTAGAGGTTGAACCTCCATTATTTTCTTCCTGATATTATTGATTTTTTCATTAAAGAAGTCCATAAAGTCTTCACTTCTAAACTGTGATGGGATACTCTCTGCGGGCATCTTAGGTTTTGTTAAGCGAGCCACTGTACTAAATAAGAACCTGGGATTGTTTTGGTTTCTTGCTATCAGTTGGCTAAGATGCTCGGTCCTAGCAGTTTTTAGAGCCTGTCTATAGCTGCACATACTGTCTTTATACGCAATTCGAAAAACTTCTAATTTAGTTTTCCTCCATTTTCGCTCGAGGTTACGGGTTGCTCTCTTTAGGGCACGAGTATGACTGTTGTACCACGGTGCCAATGTTTTATCTCTGACTTTTTTTAATCTGATGGGAGCAACAGTGTCTAATGTACTGGTAAAAATAGTGCTCATGCTGCTAGTCACTTCATCTAGATCATCTGCATTTAGGGGTCTAATAAGAAATTGGGACAGATCCGGCAGATTACTTGTGAATCTGTCTTTAGTGGTGGGATTCATATTTCTAACAGATTGATAGCGTGGGGAGACACAGCTAATCTGTTCTACGGGTAGAGTATATGTCAGGAGGTGATGATCTGTGATATCATCACTTTGAGGTATGATCTCTATATTAGAGACATCTATACCATGGGATATAATTAAATCTAGCGTATGATTAAAGCGGTGAGTTGCTCCAATTATATTTTGCTTAACCCCAAAGGAATTTAGTAAATCCATAAATGTGAGTGCTAAAGCGTCGTTAGCATCATCTACATGAATGTTAAAGTCTCCTACTATCAATACTTTGTCAGAGTTAACCAATAGGTCTGATAGCAGATGTCCAAATTCTTTAAGAAAATCGCCATATGGCCCCGGGGGTCTGTACACGGTGGCCAAGGTAAAATATAGCAAGGGTTTATTACGTATTTCATTTAGTGCAACATTAATGATAAGCACTTCAAATGAATTAAACCTGGGCCTTATTTTCTGGGTAACAGTGAGTACATCATTGTAGATAGTGGCGACACCACCGCCGCGACCAATTAGACGGGGCTCGTGCTTATAGAAATATCCTGACGGAGTAGACTCATTCAGACCAAAATATTCATTTGGTTTAAGCCAGGTTTCAGTGAGACAGAGTGCGTCAAGGCAATAATCTGAGATAATTTCATTAACAATAAGTGCTTTAGGCGCAAGGGATCTAATGTTGAGTAGTCCAAACTTTAGAGGTGGATTTTGACTACTTATTTTGCCTTTTTCTGGTTTTCTGGTTATCAGATTGTTTCGGGCAAATTTAACAAATTTATTCTTTTTTCTCAGTATTCGGGGAACAGACACAGTTTCTATAGGACAAGCTATGTGTGTGCGTCTATCACTACGGTGAGTTGTGATGTGGCTAATATGTTTGGAATCTACAGTATGACTTACCGCCAGTCAGATGGTTCGTAGTGTTCTGGAGATGTTGTCAGAGAGGACCGCTGCTCCAGCTCTGCTAGGGTGTAGGCCATCGGTGTGATAGAGCCTAGGACGCTCCCAGAAAACATTCCAGTTATCAACAAAGCGTAATTTCTGTTGTTGACACCAAGATTGTAACCATTCATTAAAAGCAAATAATCTACTGAACTTCTCGATTCCTCGCTGAAATGTGGGAAGCGGTCCAGATATGATGATCATTGTCGTGGGTGATGTGCTGCGGACCTTCTCGACCAGGCTCCTGAAGTCCTTCTTTAGGATCTCCGTCTGCCTCAGCCTGGTGTCGTTCGTGCCGGCATGAAGAACCACAGCTCCAATGTTCCTCCTCAGGGCAGCAGGCACCTGTGCAGCAACATCAAGAACACGTGCACCAGGTAAACAGCGTGTGTGCACCTTACCTTTAGCCGTGGTAGCACGCACGTGACGAACGATGGAGTCTCCGATGACCAGGACGTCGTGTGCCATCTCGCGGAGAGGAGCGAAGCGGTTTTGGGTCGAGATGTCGAAGACGGGTGGTGGTGGTGGAGAGGTCCTCGCCCGGGGCTTGGCGTGCTTCTTCCGCTGCTGCTGTATCCAGGGTCCGTGATGTCCCGGCGCCGGGGTGTAGGAACACTGGGCGGGATGCGTCCTTGGTGTGTTGGACCTGGGCAGAGAAACACGCGGGGTTGAGGTTGTAGGAGAATTCTCATGCCGAGAATTTACCTGGGACAGGTGAGTGTCGGTCTGCGTCGATTCCAACGTGGCTTTCCGCTGCTGTAACCGGGCCAGCTTCACCTGTAGCTCACGGATCAGCTTCTCCACGGCCTCCACCTCCAAATCCACCGAGTGCAGCTCTAATGTCTCCTCACCTGCACTCAGAGGCAGAATCACAACCGACATGGTGTCTAAACACGGAAAATAATCGGTGTGAGGAAGCGAAAACAAACTTTAGAAACAAACAAACAAACAAACGTGATAGCCGGGCTAGCGATGCTAATGCTAATTAGCGATGCTAATGCCGGCTAAAAGCGGTGTGCTGCAAAACAATTAAAACTTAACGATATAACACGCGTTTCGAGTAAATATATTATAAGATACTTATCCGTTTTATGTACACTCTTCGTAAGGGGACGAAAAAAGTTTAAAAGTTGGTCAGTATGGTGGAGCTCGGAAAAAAGCAGCTTCTCAGTGTCCTCGTACGGAGGAAGTGACGTCAGCCGAGTATCGTGACGTCAGTATCGACGTCAGATAGGACACAGTGGCAGAAATTACATGCTCTCAGAATTGCGGCAGAAATACTGGATTCCGACTGCTAACTCACTCGTAAGACATTTTCTCTCCAGGTGTGTGATATGCAGGAAGTCTAGAGCTAAAGCATGTGAGCCAAAAATGTAAGAATTGCCACTTGACAGAATAATACCACACCACCCACCCTTAACCAATGTGGGAGAAGACTACTTCGGACCCTTCGAGGTTGAACGAGGCAGAAGTAACGTTAAAAGATATGACGTACTTTTCACTTGTCTGACAACAAGAGCCGTGCACATTGAAATCGCTCATTCGCTTGACACAGACTCTTGTGTGAATGCCATACGACGCTTTATAAGCAGGAGAGGTCAGGTGTCAGTGATGCGAAGTGACAATGGAACAAACTTCATAGGCGCTGAGACTGAACTGCGCAAGGCTATTCACAATTGGAATCAGTCACAAATTGAAAGCTTCCTCACTCAAAGGAACATACAGTGGACATTTAACCCGCCCTCTGGATCTCACTTTGGCGGAATATGGGAAAGACAGATCAGGTCAGTTAGAGAGATCTTGAGATCAGTACTGAAAGAACAAACATTAACTGACGAGAGCCTGCATACATTCATGTGTGAAGTAGAAGCGATAATGAATAACCGACCCCTCACTACTGTCTCGGAGGATCCCACAGATTTGGAACCTCTGACACCAAACCACCTGCTGCTGATGAAAAAACAGCCAAACCTGCCCACTGGACTTTTCAAAAAGGAAGACATCTATGCACGTCGTAGGTGGAAGCAGGTTCAGTACCTATCAGACCTATTCTCCCGGAACTTGCTCCTTGCCCTTGCTCCAGGAACGGCAAAAATGGTGTCAAGAGAGAAAAAAACCTTTCGATTGGAGACATAGTTTTAATAATTGATGAGTCTTTTCCAAGAAATTCATGGGTCATGGGACGAATCACGAAAGTGTTCCCCGACAAAGGGGGACTGGTGAGACGTGTGTTATTTAAAACTAAGACCAACACTCTGGAAAGACTCATCGACAAGCTGTGCCTCATATATGAAATGGACTGTTAAATGTGTGGTAATATGTTGTGAGATTTGATATGCAAATGTAAGCATCTGAGATAAATATTACACACTTAAAAGATTTAAAACATTTTAGAAGGTTAAGAATGTTTGATTTAATGGCTTTATCAAAAAAAAAAAAACACAAATTGTAATTGTCAGTCTCCATGCCTGTCAATTAGGGGCTGGAATGTAAGAGCCATATCGTACTTGTTATGAATTTGTTGTTGTGTTTATTTTATTTTATTTGTTGTTATTTCATTTATTCTACCTTGTTCTATTCATTAGTAAAGCATTAAGCATTAAGTTTGTTAAATAAGCCATAAGCTTTAAATTTCTACGTTATGCATCCATTTTGACAATCGTTGGTTGGTCTGTGATGTCATCCTACTATTACATGCATTTGTGTGACTGTCATATGAAAGAGAGTTCAGTTTAGATGCGGAAGGCTCAAAGACATGAGAGACTTAGACTTGAGTAAAGATGCACTGCCCATAGAGTGAGCTCTGGGAGTGCTGTGGTGCATTAACTCAGACATGTTCAAGTTCAAAATTTGTTTAAAGGAACGACCTGTGACATAAATCACCAGTTCGATTTATGACCCTTTAGGGTTTCTCGCGCTTGTCATACTGCCAGCCAAAACTCTAATGCAACAGCTATGTAAAGAAAAACTTGCCTGGGATGATGACATTCCCGAGCAGTTTGCAATAGCATGGAAAACCTGGCTGCAAGAGCTGCACCGACTGTCTGAGTTCAGCATAGCCAGGTGCATAAAACCAGCTGACTTCGGAGTTACAGCTACAGCACAACTCCACGACTTCTCGGATGCAAGTGAAATGGGATACGGAGCTGTCTCATACAGTGGTTACAAAATCGGAATAACCATCCCGCCGTACCAGGCTGAGGCAGACGGAGATCCTAAAGAAGGACTTCAGGAGCCTGGTCGAGAAGGTCCGCAGCACATCACCCACGACAAGGATCATCGTATCTGGACCACTTCCCACATTTCAGCGAGGAATCGAGAAGTTCAGCAGATTATTTGCTTTTAATGAATGGTTACAATCTTGGTGTCAACAACAGAAATTACGCTTTGTTGATAACTGGAATGTTTTCTGGGAGCGTCCTAGGCTCTATCACACCGATAGCCTACACCCTAGCAGAGCTGGAGCAGCGGTCCTCTCTGACAACATCTCCAGGACACTACGAACCATCTGACTGGCGGTAAGTCATACTGTAGATTCCAAACATATTAGACACATCACAACTCACCGTAGTGATAGACGCACACACATAGCTTGTCCTATAGAAACTGTGTCTGTTCCCCGAATACTGAGAAAAAAGAATAAATTTGTTAAATTTGCCCGAAACAATCTGATAACCGTAAAACCTGAAAAAGGCAAAATAAGTAGTCAAAATCCACCTCTAAAGTTTGGACTACTCAACATTAGATCCCTTGCGCCTAAAGCACTTATTGTAAATGAAATTATCTCAGATTATTGCCTTGACGCACTTTGTCTCACTGAAACCTGGCTTAAACCAAATGAATATTTTGGTCTGAATGAGTCTACTCCGTCAGGATATTTCTATAAGCACGAGCCCCGTCTAATTGGTCGCGGTGGTGGTGTCGCCACTATCTACAATGATGTACTCACTGTTACCCAGAAAATAAGGCCCAGGTTTAATTCATTTGAAGTGCTTATCATTAATGTTGCACTAAATGAAATACGTAATAAACCCTTGCTATATTTTACCCTGGCCACCATGTACAGACCCCCGGGGCCATATGGCGATTTTCTTAAAGAATTTGGACATCTGCTATCAGACCTATTGGTTAACTCTGACAAAGTGTTGATAGTAGGAGACTTTAACATTCATGTAGATGATGCTAACGACGCTTTAGCACTCACATTTATGGATTTACTAAATTCCTTTGGGGTTAAGCAAAATATAATTGGAGCAACTCACCGATTAATCATACGCTAGATTTAATTATATCCCATGGTATAGATGTCTCTAATATAGAGATCATACCTCAAAGTGATGATATCACAGATCATCACCTCCTGACATATACTATACCCGTAGAACAGATTAGCTGTGTCTCCCCACGTTATCAATCTGTTAGAAATATGAATCCCACTACTAAAGACAGATTCCCAAGTAATCTGCCGGATCTGTCCCAATTTCTTATTAGACCCCTAAATGCAGATGATCTAGATGAAGTGACTAGCAGCATGGGCACTATTTTTACCAGTACATTAGACACTGTTGCTCCCATCAGATTAAAAAAAGTCAGAGATAAAACATTTGCACCGTGGTACAACAGTCATACTCGCGCCCTAAAGAGAGCAACCCGTAACCTCGAGCGAAAATGAAGGAAAACTAAATTAGAAGTTTTTCGAATTGCGTATAAAGACAGTATGTGCAGCTATAGACAGGCTCTAAAAACTGCTAGGACCGAGCACCTTAGCCAACTGATAGTAAGAAACCAAAACAATCTCAGGTTCTTATTTAGTACAGTGGCTCGCCTAACAAAACCTAAGATGCCCGCAGAGAGTATCCCATCACAGTTTAGAAGTGAAGACTTTATGGACTTCTTTAATGAAAAAATCAATAATATCAGGAAGAAAATAATGGAGGTTCAACCTCTAATAGTATCTCACGATCCAGTTCAGCCTATAGCTTCACATTTAGATTTTCACTGCTTTACAGGTATAGGACAGGAAGAGCTGTATAAACTCATCACCTCGGCTAAATCAACAACGTGCCTGTTAGACCCAATCCCAACCAGATTTTTAAAAGAAGTGATGCTTACGGTTGGAGAGCCACTCCTAAACATTATTAATTCTTCATTACATCTAGGTCACGTCCCTAAACCTTTCAAGTTAGCAGTTATTAAGCCGCTTCTTAAAAAATCTAATTTGGACGCGAATGAAATAACAAATTACAGACCGATTTCAAACCTCCCGTTCATATCAAAAATACTAGAAAAGTAGTATCAGCTCAAATTTGCACATTCTTGCAGGATAACAACATCCTTGAAGAATTTCAGTCAGGTTTCAGGCCCCATCATAGCACAGAAACTGCACTAGTTAAGATTACAAACGACTTGTTTTTAGCTTCAGACCAAGGCTGCATCTCATTGCTAGTCCTGCTCGATCTTAGTGCTGCATTCGACACTATAGATCATAATATTCTCATCGATCGCTTACAAAATTATATAGGTATTCAGGGACAGGCATTAAAATGGTTTAGATCTTACCTGTCTGATCGCTACCATTTTGTAGATCTAAATGGAGAACCGTCTGGTGTAATGCCAGTGAAATATGGGGTCCAACAAGGGTCAGTTTTAGGACCTCTGTTGTTCTCAATATACATGCTTCCCTTGGGTAACATCATTAGAAGACATGGGATTAGTTTCCATTGTTATGCTGATGATACCCAATTATATATCTCAACTAAACCAGACGAAATACCTAAGTTGTCTAGATTAACTGAGTGTGTCCAGGACATAAATGATTGGATGACCAATAACTTTCTTTTATTAAATTCAGATAAGACAGAGATATTACTTATTGGCCCAAAAACCAGCACACAACAGCTTTCACAATTCAGCTTGCGCTTAGAAGGATGTACTGTTATTACCAGCTCAGCAGTAAAAGATCTGTGAGTAATATTAGACAGTAACTTGTCTTTTGAAAATCACATTTCAAATATCACAAAAACAGCCTTTTTCCATCTTCGAAATATTGCTAAACTTAGGAACATCTTATCCGTATCTGATGCAGAAAAACTAGTTCATGCATTCATGACCTCCAGACTGGACTATTGTAATGCATTACTAGGTGGTTGTCCTGCATCCTCAATAAACAAGCTTCAGTTAATCCAAAATGCAGCTGCCAGGGTTCTCACTAGATCCAGAAAATATGATCATATAACCCCAATATTATCATCCCTGCACTGGCTACCTGTTCAGTTTAGAATAAATTACAAAATAGTATTACTTACATACAAAGCCTTAAATGGTTTAGCTCCCACATACCTAACCAGTCTTCTGATGCGCTACAATCCACCAGGCGCCTTAAGATCACAAAGCTCCGGACTTCTGGTAGTTCCCAGAATTTCAAAATCTACAAAAGGGGGTAGGGCTTTTTCATATTTAGCTCCAAAGCTTTGGAATAGCCTTCCAGAAAGTGTTCGGGGAGCAGACACGGTTTCTCAGTTCAAAAGTAGACTCAAGACGCATCTTTTTAATCTGGCATACACATAACTAATCCCAGTACTCATACTCCAGTACACCTATACCGAATGGCAACTACGCTAATTCTCCCCATCTGTTCTGTATTTCTCTACCCATCCCGAGGCATCAGGAGATTTTGCCAGCTTCAGTAGACAAAGGCCGACCCTGCGAGGTTCCTGAGGCATCCAGAGAAGGACCAGCTCCAGCTGGATTCAGCTTTATGATGGTTGGAGCTACACATGCTGCTCCTGTGCTTCCAGTGATCCAGATCTCATCTGCCCTCTGCACCTACTGACTCGTCCCTATGCTGAACTGGTCTTCATGTCAATTTAAATAATTTCTGTCATATTGAATTTTCACCTGCACAACACACAAGATGTTATATCATTTCTATCTGTTATCGCCCAAATGAGGATGGGTTCCCTGTTGAGTCTGGTTCCTCTCAAGGTTTCTTCCTAATGCCATCTCAGGGAGTTTTTCCTTGCCACCGTCGCCGTCACCCTTGGCTTGCTTATCAGAGAAATTTCATTCATTCGTCTCATTATTATTATCTGCACATTTTTCTCACACATCCACACTTCCAATTATTTTCTTTTCTATAATTATTATTATTATTTGTTTTTATTTATTTATTTTCTATTATTATTTTATTTATTTATTATTATTATTATGATTTGTAAAATTTCTTACATTTTTGTTAAGCTGCTTTGAGATAATGACCATTGTTAAAAGCGCTATATAAATAAAATTTAATTTAATTGAATTGAATTTTTTCTCTGTGAAACGAAGTCAGCACATGTTGCAGCAATTCAGATTTTTTTTTTGTTTCTCAAAATAAATTATTTATTTTCTTGTAAATTTTATGCCGGGGGACAGACGAAGTGATGCCAGTATGCACCTTCTTAAAATACTTGTCGTCCGTGCTTTTGAAGGGGAAGAACCGGTTGGTGTATCCATAATCCTTAAAGGAGAGGAAATTTTGCAAGAATGTGGCAATAGCTCCGAGCACTGCGCTACACATTTGAGCTATTTTCAGAAAGTTCTTCTAGAACTTGATGGGATTAAGCTATCACCAAAAGTGCAAGCTTTAAAGATGAAGTTATCATCTTAAAACATTTGATTTGGCTTGACTACAAGTCTTTACATGTTGTGTTTACATGTTCAGCTTAAAATGTGTTAATGCGTTATGGTTTCAATGGCATACTTTTAAGTGCACTAGTCCAGAGTGCTAATTTGAATGTTGCAACTTCACTGCTTCAGAGGGCTATTAAGTTTTAACGTTTATTCTACAGTTTGTTTAATGTATTTTCTGCTGTATTTTATTTCTAAATGAATGCTGTATTTTATTTATTATTATTATTTTACACAATTTTGTTTAAAACAAAATTGTGCCGTGCCGTGCCGTGCAGTTGTTTCTATGGATGCAAAATTTAGCAGAATGCACTTTTATTAAAAAGATAACTTGGATCTAGACTGTGAATGTCACAAATATTTGGTAATGTTGGTGAATAAACTGTTTAATTATATTTTAGTTGTGTGATTTATGAAAGATGTTCCTAATGTTACGTCAGAGGACATGCGCCGATGTTTATCACACATTCCAATAAGAGAGAGATTACTCACTCCCAAAGTTTTTTTTGCGCCGTATTTCGATTTTTAAAAAAGTTGCTAATTTTCACCACGAACACGGATGAGCCTTCGGGTTTCCTCAGCCGTCCCTATACAGAATATAAATTACAAAACTGTGGTCACGTTGCAGTAAGTAAGAATAGTGTAAGCACCGTTCATTTACATGTACACATATGGCCGTAAGCAAAACAAACAATGCGTTATCAAATGCTCAGCAAACTGCCGTGCTACTGAACTTTCATATGTGTTTGTTGCATGCAGTAAAGTGTATGTGTCATAAAATATATATTTGTAATATCGTGCAATCTGTACTATCCGTTAGCATAGCAAACTTTAGCGATTTTTTTTGCAAACATTTCTTTACAGAACATCACCACAAACACAAGACTAAAGGTAATATACATAAAATGAAAACCTGTCATAAAAATCTTTATTAATGGTAAAAATTAACATTTATGTCTCTGCTTGCTCGAGTGAGCAGCCATGTTGAAAATTTCGCTTAGCCCTTCGTTTGAAGTGAGGTCCCGAAAAATCTTCGTTTGGAGGGCTATCTGGCCCTTCCCTGCTCCCCCTACACCTCCAACCAAAAGAGAAATGAGACACCACTACCCCTGCACGTGAATGCGCCAAGTGGAATGGTAGGGGGAAGGGGTAGAAATGGGATTCAGTCTTAATATTGGAGCAATAAAATTTACTTAAAATCTATGTGTCCAAATTGTTACGAGGATTTTATCAAGTAAATCTTACAAGTTCTTTTTTTCAGTGAATGGTGAACACGATGATTTAAGAATTTAATTAAAAATGAAAATATATATATATATTTATTGTGTGTGTTTGTGTGGCCATTGTCACTCATACTGTCGTAGTTTTTAGAGCCCTAAAAAAGCATTCGCTAGTAAGTAAGTAAATAAAAGACAAATGAATAAATAGTTCTAAATTATATATATATATATATATATATATATATATATATATATATAAAATGGAAATATGCATAAAGAAAATATAATTAATATTTTCATGTTTAATTACAAAAAAAACATTTTAATGGTTAGTGATTGTTGCAGACATTTACACTATTTTTGAGAACTATTAAGTTCTCCTTCAACGTGTCATAGCCGATAACTGCCCCTTTGATCTGCTGGGTACGGCGGGGTGTCGAGTGCTGATCAGTGTGTGTAAAGTACGCTACTTTACACTGATCAGCAATCGACGCCCAGACATACCCAGCAGATCAAAGGGGCACACTCATAAACTCTCCGTGTGCACATACATAAACTCTCCGTGCACACACATAAACTCTCCGTGCACACACACACACACACACACAATTTATAGATAAAATGCAGACATAAACACGCCACCCCCCAGGAAAACAACAAACACAAATATATAGACTACAGTACTCGCTTTTCCAACACGCTAGCGCGCTCCGATGTGAGCCGATTTATTCAAGTCATAATTAGAGTCTATAGAGAGATTAATAACAGACAAAGCATAATAAGATGTCTATACAGTAAATAAAAAGAAAAGTATCAAATCCAACTATTAAATCTGATTTTATTGCTATCATTAACCATTTATGTTATATATTTATTTAATATTATTTTATTTTATATTACATTATTTTTTATATATCATATTTACACAATGCTTGCTCTGAAGGACTTTATCTAAAAGCCAGACTGACCAAGTTTCTAATTCACTGCTGAAGTAGTTAAATATGTTTATACTGTATATACGTATAGGTTACATTTTAAAAGTACAATCGCAAGTAAATTACAAACTGAATGTAATGTAAAATATTAATAAACCAGTATTAGACACAGATATATGATATGGTAGTATATACAATGAAAAAGCTATTTACACGAGTGCTCAAATGTAAAGCAAACGCAATTATTAATTTATTGTGTATATTTAACTTCATTCAGCCATTTAAGTTATATGAAGAATAACGTTCCTAACCCACTATTATTTTAATCTTAAATAAAGTTGGCCTAATACAATATTGTTTGCAATGCTGAAGCAAACATGATTTTGTTTTAGTTTATTCGCTGAATACAACGCGACCCACATCACCTCTTGGTGAAGACCCACAGAAACCGTTACTGTAATCCCCCTTCCTTGGTGTGAAGTTATCAAAGCGGTTTCGCTGATGGGGTAATTCTGCTTCAAGCACTTTCCGATGCTGTTGCTAGGAAATTCCACCCCACAGCCCACAACAACAAGCAAATAAGAGACATAATTAACGAACTTCTTAGAAAGAAAAGATTGAGTTTTCTCTTTTCTAAAAAAAAATTATTAATGAATACTCAATGCTTTTGTAAAGATTTTGAGTGACCATTTGCCATATACAGTACGGCCTGATTTATTATATATTTAATAAAACTTTATTGCAACTAAATTGTGTGTGTGCCTTATTGAATATTTAATAATGCTTCCGGAACATTGTTGTCCATACGTTTTACCGTATGTACAGTATATTGAAAACAGTGAAACATAAAACACAAACCGAAAGGACAAATTAAGGAATGTACGAAACATTAACACCTTTACCGTGTTCAAATAAATACTGTAGAGTTACTGCATTGTTTCAAGACATCCTTAATTTAAAAAAAATTTCCCTAATTATATGTCCACAAATACTTTGACAACATACACTTATCAACTTATCCACATAAACTTATCAACACAAACTCTCCGTGCACGCACATACAATTTCTAAAAAAATTATATTAATAACATACATATACAAATAAACAAAAATATAAACGTCTATATTGAAGTTTACGGTGAACGCAGAGTCGGCTAAGCACACATGATGACGCGCGCGCCCTCTCCTCTGTTACGGCTGCCTACAGTATTTGGCCAAAAGAATTATAATAATTGAACGATATGCCTGGTCCTGGAAAGAGATATCAACAGTCCGGCGCTGAGAAACGAAAGAACCGAAAGAAAAAAAAAAGCCTAAGATGAAGCCCGTGCATCAATTCCAGAAATAAAACTTTACTTTATTCTGTCGACGTTAATAATGTAATAACGTAACGTTAACGTAAAATAACGCAAATTTCATTTAACAGCAGGGGGGACAATAAATATATATTTTTATAAATGTATTGCATTGTTTATGTTGTTTACTGTCAAGCCATCAACATACAATAAAATGTAAACATGAGATCTAAACTAAAAACTGTGCTCCCTGCGCTGGTGCTGGCAATATCATCTCTTTGTTCTGCTGTCTCCGGCTCCCTCCCTGGTTCTGAATCTGCCCCTTCCTCTACTCTCACTGAAAAAAAAGTCTTCTGACTGAACTTTTTTCAGGCCAAGCCATATTCCTTTAACAAACACTTTATTTAAATAGTCGAGACCAATAGCTTTAGGGGAGATTAAACCGCTTTAATATTGCCAGTTTGCATATTTTAAAAGCTATTTGTAATCTTTGAAAAAAAAATACCTTGACAAATAATCAACCATCTACCACATATCTTTTCAGTGCATGTTTTTATTTATCTTATAACACCAAACAATGTTTTGTGAAACTCTTAATAATTAACAGAAAAAAGTAATAGCACCACCATTAAATTCCAAAAAGTGCTTTTTCAGTGCATGTTTTATGTATCTTAAAGAAAACATCTCCTTTTCAGCTTAGATGACAAATCGGATTTCCAGTAAGCAGCAATGCCATGTGTGCAAGTAGTAGGCATGTGCATTAGACATAGACAATCTTGAAAGTGCACTCTTGTCTTTGACAACTGATTGCATTAAATTAACTAGTGGTTGTGAGACTGTGACCGACAGGTCATGCTCCGCTATGAAAGAACATAGGCGCACTTTTACATCGCGCACACAGTCGGCCACAGATGTGTGAATCTCCGTTGTGGTACTTGTCGCACCAGACAGGGAGCATGTGTACTGTTATAGCACGAACGGCAGCATTGTGACTAGCTGCTGACTGATGGCGAGGTAGCACTTTGTTTTGCCATTATTGCCATATTGAAGTTTCCTGTGGCATACTGTGCAAAGACATGTACCTGGATGTTTGATTTTTTTTAGTCCACGAACTAAAAGGCTTGCCATTCTCCCCAATTTCGCTAAGCCAAGCCCATCTCCATTTATTTATTTTTTTACACTTTTATCAATCTCCGAAACATCGGAGCCTTCCTGCATTAAGTGTGTCCATGCTATCTTAAATATAGTTATACCGTAGCCTGACATGTAGTTCTTCAAAACTAAACCAAAACCCGGAGTGGATCCATACCGGAGTGATAACAAAACGCTTAGAGTGGAGAGAGGAACGTGCATTTATTCCACTCCAGGCTTTGATCACATCCTCCTCAGCAGGCTGAATACACTGTCTTTCCTTAATTTAAGACCCATGTAAGCCTATATATACACAGCATTAAAATTATGAAAAGTGAATTTTAAACATTAAGGACAGGCGGAACAGTGTGATTGACGGAAATCCGTCGATGACTCGCTACAATTAACGGAAATCCGTCGTAACGACGGAGAACTTTAATCCCTGTCACTGTCTCATAACAGACTGACTCCTGAAGCAGAAAAAAATGCAGGAAATGATGTTTTCTAACATGCGTTAGATAGTTTTTTTTATCACTCTATACACAATACTTTGCTATTTTTATAGATGTTGAGCATCGTGAGCAAGTCCGAGATCATATTAACGTTAATTATCACCAGCCGGCATGAATAGGCCGGCTCACGAGTAACGTGAGTTGGACGCACACCAATCGATTCGACTATGGTTAATCGCTCACTCCGTAGGCTCCCTGAATAGGCGGGAAAGGGATGGAGCCGCGCATTTGTGCCGGCTGGAAAAAAAAACTAAACAGATCTGTAGATGCGGTTGGCTTATTTCACTAGTTTTGACGCGTAGCTAATGCTTAATGCTTTACTAATGAATAGAACAAGGTAGAATAAATGAAATAACAGCAAGTAAAATAAAATAAAATAAACACAACAACAAATTCATAACAAGTGCGATATGGCACTTACATTCCAGCCCCTAATTGACAGGCATGGAGACTGACAATTACAATTTTGTGTTTTTTTTTTTTTTTGATAAAGCAATGAAATCAAACATTCTTAACCTTCTAAGACGTTTGAAATCTTTTAAGTGTGTAATATTTATCTCAGGTGTTTAGATTTGCATATCAAATTTCATAACATATTACCACACATTTAACAGTCCATTTCACAGGTGAGACACAGCTTGTCGATGGGTCTTTCAAGAGTGTTGGTCTTGGTTTTAACTAACACACGTTTCACCAGTCCCCCTCTGTTGGGGAACACTTTCGTGATTCTTCTCATGACCCATGAATTTCTTGGAGATGACTCATCAGTTATTAAAACTATGTCTCCAATCGAAAGGTTTTTTTTGTTTTGAAACCACTTTTGCCGCCCCTGGAGCAAGGGCAAGTATTCACGTACCCATCGCTTCCAGAGCAGGTCTGATCGATGCTGGATCTGCTTCTCCCTGCAACGTGCATAGATGACAAATCCAGGTGGCAGGTTTGGCTGTTTTTTCATCAGCAGCAGGTGGTTTGGTGTCAGAGGTTCCATTTTAGGCGAGCAGCTGTTTCTTTTCACAGATGCCTTTCGTTTTGGCTGTGTGCGAATTCCCTGTTTGAATTCTGCTGCTGCTTTACCCTTTTGCAACGTGAGAAGTTCTTCCTTAAAATTTTGTATTTGAGTGAACTTAATGATTTCGTTTTCTGCTCTTGTTAGGTCTTGCGCTTTTAGAGACTTGTGATTTTCTGTCTTTGGGTCGTCTACTTGTGTTTTAACCCTTTCTGTTTTTTGTTTCAGCATGTCTCTGGTGCGAAGGATCCAGGCAACGGATCTTTTTAACTTGTGCCAGTCAGAGTGATGATTAATCAGTTTACTCACTGCGTCTGTGTCTGTGAATTTTGTAATGCTCACAATATTCACTAAAGCTGAGAGCTTAACTTCATCAGCATTTTCATCAAAATTTTCTTTTATTGATGTGTCATGAATATTTTTAGGCCATTTGCACTCTGCTTCTTTGAGGAGGGAGGGACCTTGGATCCAGTTGACATTTTTCATGAACTTTTCACAGGATACCCCCCTGGAGGCAGAATCAGCTGGATTTTGTGAGGTATTAACGTACCTCCATTGCTGTGACTTGGTTGACTCTCTTATAATGGCGATTCTGTTGGCCACGAAGGTTTTAAAACGAAGTGTTTCGTTATCAATGTATCTCAAAACAGTTGTACTGTCAGTCCTAAACATAGAGTCCAGCAATTTCAATTCTAGCTGTTCTTTCAGCATTTTGTCATTTTTTACAGCGACCGCTGCCGCAGTCAGTTCCATTCGTGGAATGGTGGTTTGTTTCAGGTGTGCTGCACGGGAATTCCCCATCATGAATGCACAATGTGTAAGTCCATTAGCGTTTACTAACCTGAGGTATGAGACAGCTCCGTATCCCATTTCACTTGCATCCGCGAAGTGATGGAGTTGTGCTGTAGCTGTAACTCCGAATTCGGCTGGTTTTATGGACCTTGCTATGCTGAACTCGGACAGTCTGTGCAGCTCTTGCAGCCAGGTTTTCCATGCCGTTGCAAACTGCTCGGGAATGTCATCATCCCAGGCAAGTTTTTCTTTACATAACTGTTGCATTGGGATTGTAGCTGGCAGTATGGCAGGTGGGAGAAAGCCTAACGGGTCGTATGTTGAGCTAGTGATTGATAGAATTCCTCTTCTTGTCACAGGTCGTTCCTTTAAACTAATCTTAAACGTGAACATGTCTGAGTTAATGCACCACAGCACCCCCAGAGCTCTCTCAATGGGCAGTGCATCTTTACTCAAGTCTAAGTCTCTCATGTCTTTGATCCTTTCACTCTCGGGAATGACAGTCAGTAGGGCACGGGTATTGCTTGCCCATTTACTGAGGTTAGACCCTCCACTTGTACAGAGACTTGTGAGATCATTGTATAGGGCGACTGCTTGGTCATGACTCGAAACAGATTTCGGGCAGTCGTCTACATGAAAGTTTTTAAGCACTGTGTTAACTGCCACAGCAGATGCATTGCTGCGGTTTTCTTCTGCTGTCTTTCTGAGGGCGAAGTTAGCACCACTAGGCAACAATTTTGCACCGAACCAATGAACTACCATTTTATTTTCAACTAAGTCTTGGTTCACATCTCCATTCGGCCACCATAGGAAGCGCAGCAGATCAGTGTCCTTCTCGGGGACTTTCACGTGATAGTACATGGCTTCTACTGTGTCCTTTTTCTTGGACTTTATTTTAACGGGCACAGTGGGGATGCAATTACCTCCAGCGTGGACTCCAGATTCGTGACTCTCTGCCGGTGGTGTATTTTTTGTGTCACTTTCAGTTTCGTTTCCACGGGCGCTCGTAGCTGACTGCGCCGTGGCTGGCACTGCTATGTGTATCATGCGCGGATGTGGCTTTGAACACAATGAACATGTAATTTTTTTTTGGTACAGTCTTTCCACAAATGACCCTTTCTTAAACATCCGAAACAGAATCCGTTTCTTTTTAAGAATTCTACTTTGTCTTAGTGTCTTATCATTAAATTGGTAATCGTCTAAGATATGCTCCCCTTTGCAATGTGCGCACGGTTTAGTGAAAGCGCTGACAGGTAATGTACCGGCACTCTTAATTGTAATCAAGTCTTTGTGAATTTTACCAACTTGTCTGTCCTCGGTTGCGATGCTGACCCTGGGTTTTCCTTGGCCCGTTTGTTTGGGTCTTTGAAGGGATGTGTGACAGGGTTTTCCGTCGCTGATTGCGGCGTCCAGGTCCGTAGAGTGCGCGCTGCTCAGGTGCGCGTTGCTCAATTCAGTGACCGCGCTCTCATTCGCAGGCTGCGCTCGGCTGTTGCATGTTGAGTTGGAAAGTTGAATGTGCGCGCTGCTCGGGCGCGCGCTGCTCAATTCAATGAGTGCGCTCTCGTTCGCAGGCTCCGCTCGGCTGTTGCAGGTTGAGTTGGAAAGTTGAAAGTGCGCGCTGCTCGGGCGCGCGCTGCTCGATTCAATGAGTGCGATCTTGCTCTTGGGCGATCGGCTGTCGTATTTGCGATCTTGACGTTTTTTTCCAAATCTATCCTGCAACAGTCTCATTGCCTCTGCATAACCACACTGATCTGGCATAAGCTGACAGCTCATAACGAGGTCTCTAGCCTCTCCCTTAGTGAACTGCTCAAGATAAAACAGCTTATCAGCATCACTATCGGTTTTGTCAACAATAACATGTTTAAATGCTTTCATGAAGGACGTAAACTCAAGAGGGTCACCATGAAACACAGGAACATTGCGCTGAGGTAAAAAGGATTGCCGTTGGCATTTCATGAGCATTGCTGTGATGTCAGCCTGCTGTTGCATCATGCTCTGTAATTCTAAAGTATAAATGTCATGGCGGGTGTATTTATTGTCTTGGGTAGACCCTTCATTTAAAGTACTTTTCAATTTTGGTTCAAAACTTACTTGTACACTTGGATGGGCTGTCTTGAGACGTGATGGCAGTCCGAGGTCTTCTATCGACGCGCTGCTCTCGTAAAGTTCGTTGTATTCCAGTTTGGGAGCGCGTGCGCCACTTGGTTCATTGAAGGTGCTCTCTCTTACCGGCTTTCGGCAGCTGACGTATTCAGGTTTGTGGCCCGTCCAAGGCGGGCTGCTCGAGCGTGTGCAGCTCGGGTCGATGACTCCGCTCTTTGATGCAGGCTGTCGTTTTTTACAACCCTGATAAGCCTGTAATTCAGCGTCGACTATTGCGAGAGCAGTTTCTAATTCCAACCTTTCTTTATCAGCCTTTAGTTCTGCTTCTTTTGCCTTTAATTGTGCTTCCTTCTGTTCTAACGCCCGCCGTTCTGCTAAGGCTGCTACTTTAATCAACAAGGCTGCTCTGTTGGCTTCCGCTTGGCTCTTTATTCGGGCTGAGGTTGATGTAGAAGTTACAGACCTTTTGGATGGTGCCGTTATCAGTGACACGCTGACGCCCGGCGAGACATCTTCGCGTATTCGCGACGTCACAGAGTGGCTCTTAGTGTCCTTGGTGTCCGCTTTCCAGCGACCCACCGTAGCTATGAATTCTGTGCGGCCTTGTGCCTCAGGTGCGCCGCAAGCGACCTGATCGCGTCTGTGTTCGTCTTCATGAGTGTACACAAGCACATCAACGTTACTTCTCATGAAGTCCTCTCTCAGCTTCCCGTATTCGGGTCTGTACTCAGTTTCAAGGATGTCTAACTTACGTGCATAGTTCATGGGTGTCTTTAATGCAGTAGACGTTGCATTCAGTCGAATTCGCTTGCCTTTTCTTGCATCCAGCGCCTCGTTGAGGTTCTTTCTGATCATCTCGTGGAGCGCCGTTAGGCTCCCCAGCCAAGTGCTGGGAGGGTTGTCCTCGTTGTTCGGCATGGTGAAGTTCGACGGCTATTCTCTTTCACTTTCCCTTTCAGTGTTCACTTGTTTTCGTTCAAACAGCGGAAAAGCTTTTGACTTTATGTAGATGCGGTTGGCTTATTTCACTAGTTTTGACGCGTGCCTAATGTCTTAAAGTTTCACTCACATGACAGAAGTCCGATCTCTTTGTCTTTTGTCGTTTATTTGTCAGCATCAAAGAATCAACACTTCATACAGTCGTCTTGAGTAAATCCACTGTTATTACAGACACCAGTTGCTGCATCTTGCAAATCTCTGAGTTTTACAACAACCTGTTTGCTGTATCTTGTAGATTACAATCTTGGCTTGGGTATCTAACAACACTCTTGTTGTTTCTTACATTCCCAGCTTACGTTAGCTTACGGTTACAACAACCTCGTTGCTGTATTTTACATTTCTAGCTTACCGGGAGCTCTCACTAGCTGACGGTCAAAAGCTTGTGTTTCCGTAACCTTCCAAATCTATACTGAGCTTTCTAGCATATCACAGTCACACAAATGCATGTAATAGTAGAATGACATCACAGACCAACCTACGATTGTCAACTTATGATGCATGACTAAGAAATATAAAGCTTATGGCTTATGTAACAAACTCAATGCTTAATGCTTTACTAATGAATAGAACAAGGTAGAATAAATGAAATAACAGCAAGTAAAATAAAATAAACACAACAACAAATTCATAACAAGTGCGATATGGCACTTACAAGATCTAACAAATGAGGACTCAGATTAATGTGCAAAAAATATATAATAAATTATATAAGTCTACATAGCCTTTATAAGACTCTACCTTAAGCGGACTTAAAACATTTTATTTAGTTTTAAAATAAAACAATTTTAAAACATCATCACTCGGGATTCGAACCAGCGCTTTGTAGATCTCTGGTCGAGCGTTCTAACCGCTACACCAAGCGGCCACTTAGAAACAATGCACCCCAGAGACGTTAATAAGCCACTCGACTTCTTTGAAAGCAAGTGTACTTCTTTGATAAGTGACGAAGTAAGCCTGTTATAATAATAACTTGGTGTTATTTGATCTTATTGGTTTAGAAATTTATATTTAAATAAAACCCTACACACTTCTTTTCTAATTACACGTGATAAAATCTAAAGGCTAACTGTGTTAATATTTATTGTGCTTAAATTTGATCTTAATAAGATTTGATTTAATTTGAATTCTACATTTGTACTGTAATCATAGTACTGTGATTATGAATTCGGTCAACTACAGTGTTTCACTTGATGTTATCGGCTACTACGTGTATTATTTACTATATTATTATGAACTAAGGCATGAGGCGCCAGTCTGTGCTTATGTAGCGCCACTCAGTGGTAAAAGCCAGCAAATGCAAAAGCTCTTTCCACTGTGGCAGTGTGACCTGTATGGGTGGTTCTATAACACCTTTGTTTAATAATTTCGTAGCTTCCTGTTTTCGTATCGTTGCCACGAAAGTTTCGCAACGCGCGAGTTTCCTCGTCTAAAAACAACAAACGGAATTCATCTCCAAACAACTAAAACTCCAACACAGGGGTACGTTATAATGTCTACCGTTCAGCTTGTTCAATGTGTAGAGTGCAGGATGTTTAGACATTCTTCCTCCGTCATTAGTGATAACTTTATTTGTGATAGGTGTGTGTTAGTGAGCACTCTGACGGAGAAGATATTAGCGTTAGAGGAGCGCATCCAGACTTTAGAGAGTGTTAGACAGTGTGAGAGCAGCGTTATTCCTGTAGAGGACAGTCTGGGTGCCACAGGCAGAGATAATCAGCCCCCGACTCCGGCATTAGAGCCCTCACAGCGGGGCGAGTGGGTGACGACTCGGCGGCATACTCGTTCAGCCAAAGCTAACGCTAAGGCTAGCCCACCGGAGCACACCTCCTCTGCGCTTCAGGTGTCCAACAGGTTTGCTCTCCTCAGTGATGCACCCGCTGAGAAACCTGAAAGAGCTCTGGTTATAGGAGACTCTATACTGAGGCACGTGACATTAGCTAGACCTTTAGGGGCGCCAGCGGCAGTGGTTAGGTGTATCCCGGGAGCCAGAGCACCGGACATAGCAGGTAAACTTAGGGCTCTAGGACAGCACAGGTTCTCTAAGATAGTGGTACATGCTGGAGCAAACGATATACGCCTTCGTCAGTCAGAGGTTAGCAAGAGTAACTTTACAGAGGTGTTTAAATTAGTGAAGGCGATGTCCGATGAAGAAGTATGCTCTGGTCCCATCCCAATGAGATGTGGCGACATAGCTTACAGCAGGTTATGGTCGCTGAACCGCTGGATGTCCAGGTGGTGCTCCAAAAATAATGTGGGCTACATAGATAATTGGAGGACCTTTGAGGGCAAAGCTGGCCTGTTAGGGCGGGACGGTGTCCATCCCACTCGGGAAGGTGCTGCTCTCATTTCCTGTAGTATAGCTCATAGTCTCAGTATTCAATTCAATTCAATTTTATTTATATAGCGCTTTTAACAATGGTCATTGTCTCAAAGCAGCTTCACAAAAATTAAAGAAATTTAACAAATCATAATAATAATAATAATAAATGAATAAAATAATAATAATAGAAAATAAATAAATAAAAACAAATAATAATTATAATTATAGAAAAGAAAATAATTGGAAGTGTGGATGTGTGAGAAAAATGTGCAGATAATGAGACGAATGAATGAAATTTCTCTGATGAGCAAGCCAAGGGTGACGGCGACGGTGGCAAGGAAAAACTCCCTGAGATGGCATTAGGAAGAAACCTTGAGAGGAACCAGACTCAACAGGGAACCCATCCTCATTTGGGCGACAACAGATAGAAATGATATAACATCTTGTGTGTTGTGCAGGTGAAAATTCAATATGACAGAAATTATTTAAATTGACATGAAGACCAGTTCAGCATAGGGATGAGTCAGTAGGTGCAGAGGGCAGATGAGGTCTGGATCACTGGAAGCACAGGAGCAGCATGTGTAGCTCCAACCATCATAAAGCTGAATCCCGCTGGAGCTTGTCCTTCTCTGGATGCCTCAGGAACCTCGCAGGGTCGGCCTTTGTCTACTGAAGCTGGCAAAATCTCCCGATGCCTCGGGATGGGTAGAGAAATACAGAACAGATGGGGAGAATTAGTGTAGTTGCCATTCGGTATAGGTGTACTGGAGTATGAGTACTGGGATCAGTTATGTGTATGCCAGATTAAAAGTAGAGGTCTAGTTAATCGGTGACAATCCAGAGCCCAGGCCAGGGAGCAGACAGACAGGCTAAACCAACCGTTTGCTAGCTGCATAGAGTCGTCACTCAGGGTTCACCATATTGAGACTGTGTCTGTTCCCCGATCTAAGCAAAAATGTAGTAAGACTCAGAAAGTCTGTTTCAATAATTTAATTAACATAAAGACCACAAACTCAGATCATACTGGTTGCGCAGCCGGCACCTCTGATCTGAAGATAGGACTGTTAAATATTAGATCTCTCGCATCAAAAGCAGTTATTGTTAATGAAATTATCACAGATCAGGCGTTTGATATACTCTGTTTAACTGAAAAATGTGTTAAACAGGACGAGTATGTAGCTCTAAATGAAGCTAGTCCTCCTGGGTACAGCTACATACACCAGCCTCGGTTAACAGGTAGAGGAGGAGGCGTCGCAGTTATTCATAATGATAATCTGTCTATCGTACAAAAACACGGACACAACATTTAACTCTCTATAGTAACATAAGTCTATTTAAGTATATTAAATCAGCTCAGTCGATTCCACTAATTATAATTTACAGACCTCCAGGGCCGTATTCTGAATTTCTTAGTGAATTTGCGGATTTCATCTCAGACCTCGTCGTTTCTGTAGACAAAGTGTTAATTGCTGGAGATTTTAACATTCATTTTGAGAATCCAGAAGACCCTCTGAGAACAGCATTTATATCCATACTGGACTCGTAGGCGTAAATCAGTGTGTAGTAGGACCCACTCATAAAGCAGGTCACACTTTAGATTTAGTAATATTCTTCGGATTAATTATAAGAAATGTATTCACAATTCCACTGTCTGAAATTATCTCAGATCACTATCTTGTCTCCATTCAAGTGTGTCACAGTGATAATGTACGCACAGCACCGCGCTCCCGTATTAAACGTACATTCACATCAACTACCACACAGAGTTTTATCAGTAATCTCCCAGAGTTACCAACTTCGATTAGGCCACCGTCTGACCCCACAGAACTCGGTCAGGCGACTGAATATTTAGAGTCGACACTTCGTTGTACCTTACATAATGTAGCTCCAGCTAAAAGAAAATTATTAGAGATAAAAAACTCGCTCCCTGGTATAACGATCACACGCGCACTTTAAAACAGACTGCTCGGAAATTAGAGCGTAAATGGCGTCAAACTAAATTGTTGGTATTTCAAATAGCATGGAAAGAGAGCATCCTGAACTATAGGAAAGCTCTTAGTGTAGCTAGATCAACGTATCTCTCCACTCTTATAGAAGAAAATAAAAATAATCCTAGATTTTTATTTAATACCGTAGCCAAATTAACCAGAAATAAGACCACTACAGAAATCTCCACAACAACATCATGCAATAGTGAGGACTTCATGAACTTTTTTAATAATAAAATTGTAAATATCAGGCATAAAATTGAGGCTTTGAAACCAAACAATGTAATTGATACAGATGTTAACCTAACCATGTCAGATTCAAACCTAGAATACTTTACTCCTCTTGAAGAGAATGAACTAATTTCACTCATCTCTTCTGCAAATTCATCAACCTGTATATTAGATCCTATACCGACACATTTTCTTAAACAGATAGTACCAGTAATAACAGAACCGCTGTTGAGAATAATTAATTCCTCACTCAGCATTGGTTATGTTCCAAAATCTTTTAAAGTAGCAGTTATTAAACAAATAATTAAGAAACCTGACCTTGACCCCTGTCAGCTGTCTAATTACAGGCCAATATCAAACCTCCCCTTTATCTCTAAGATTTGGGAAAAGATAGTAGCGGAGCAGCTATGCTCATATCTACATAGAAATGGCATACATGAACTGTATCAGTAAGGATTTAGGCCTCATCACAGCACAGAAACAGCACTCGTTAAAGTAGTAAATGACCTCCTATTGGCCTCTGATCAGGGTTGTGTAACTATGCTTGTATTACTCGACCTCAGTGCAGCTTTTGACACTATTGATCATGCTATTCTTCTTCACAGATTAGAAAATGTAGTAGGAATTAAGGGTACAGCCCTCTCCTGGCTCAGATCCTATTTGACTGATCGTTATCAGTATGTAGACTTAAATGGTGATTATTCTGCATGTTCTCTAGTGGAGTTTGGCGTTCCGCAGGGTTCAGTTTTAGGCCGACTGCTTTTTTCCCTTTACATGCTTCCTCTGGCAACATAATCCGTAAGCATGGTATTAGTTTTCATTGTTATGCTGACGACACACAGCTATACGTCTCAACACAACCTGATGAGAAATATCAAATTAATATGATATTGGATGCAAGATATTGGATTCTACAAAAGAAATTGGATGCAAATTAACTTCCTTCTGCTTAATCCGGATAAGACAGAAGTTCTAGTCATAGGACCGCATACAGCTAGAAGTAAAATCTTAGATCACACCGTAACTTTAGATGGCCTCTCTGTTCCATCAAGTGCAACACAGTAAAAGACCTCGGCGTGATTATAGATTCCAGCCTTTCATTTGAAGCTCATGTAGATAATATCACCAGGATAGCATTCTTTCACCTCAGAAATATCGCCAAAATAAGAAATATATTGTCGCTAAACGATGCAGAAAAACTAGTTCATGCTTTTATCACTTCTAGGTTGGACTATTGTAATGCCTTACTGTCTGGTTGTTCAGTTAGGTGCATAAACAAGCTTCAGCTAGTCCAGAATGCAGCAGCGAGAGTCCTCACTAGAACCAGAAGATATGAGCACATCACCCCTATCCTATCTTCACTGCATTGGCTCCCTGTGAAATTTCGCATTGATTTTAAAATACTACTCTTGACATATAAGGCATTAAATGGTCTCGCCCCGCAGTATCTGAGCGAACTGCTAGTGTCTTACGATCCGCCACGCCTACTTCGGTCAAAGGATGCAGGCTGCTTATCAGTACCGCGTATTATGAAATCTACAGCTGGGGGCAGAGCTTTTTCTTACAAAGCCCCAAAATTATGGAATAGTCTTCCAAATAGTGTCCGGGACTCAGACACAGACTCAGTGTTTAAGTCTAGGCTCAAAACCTATTTATTTAGCCAAGCATTTTTATAAATAGATTTGCCATAAGGTAAAGGAGCAGATCTGGGGGACTCATGGACGAAGAGTATTATGGTGAACTGGTATGTTTAGATGCTGTCTTCCTCAGTCTCATTTGATCACTCAGGTTTTGTTGACGGTGAGGTGATTGTTTGCTTTACATCTCAGGGAGCCCTCATGTTTGTGTTTCCTTCTGGCTCTCCCTTTTAGTTATGCTGTCATAGTTAGTCCTGCCGGAGTCCCTGCTTGGACTCTACAGTAAATATACATTCACATTAGACATTGTGACTGTGACCATACCTAATTGCAATCTCTCCTCCTCTTCTCTTCCTCCCCCTCTTTCTCTTTCCTCTCTCCCCCTGTCTCCCCCTTTCACTCTTTCTCTCTCTCTCTCTGTCGAGCTACACATGTGGTTCCTGAGCTTCCAGTGATCCAGACTCCCTCTGCCCTCCGGACCTGTCTGATCCATCCTGGTGCCCGGTTTCTGGTTGGAGGTCTCATCACATGGATGCCCCGTGTGTCTCTTTAGGATGCGCCTGGTGTCTGGGGATGATTTTATCTACTTAGAAGATGGTTCTGGCCTCGACTGGTGTTGTCAGCTGTTTCTCTGAGGACTTGACAATTCGATAGTTCAGGACTGGAACTTTCTACAAGTCTATCTGAGTCTCCAATAACTACTGGACTCCATTTTACATCAACTATTATAACATCAATTAACATCAACTATTATAGCTGAACCTATCACTGTATAAATGCAGATCATTTCCTGCTATCTGTTTCACCCAGATGAGGATGGGTTCCCTGTCGAGTCTGGTTCCTCTCAAGGTTTCTTCCTATTACCATCTCAGGGAGTTTTTCCTTGCCACTGTCGCCCTCGGGCTTGCTCACCAGGGACTATCTGAACATTTTGATTCATACACATTCACATTCCATATAAACTTAAATAATTCTTTTGATTGTGTAAAGCTGTTTTGAGACAATGTCAATTGTTAAAAGCGCTATACAAATAAAACTGAATTGAATTGAATTGAATTGAAAATGCACAGCAAATGCACATGCCGTAATGCGGCGGCGACGTTAAATACGACGCTCCGATATTGTAACCACTGTACCTCAGGTTAGTAAACGCTGATGGACTTACACATTGTGCATTCATGATGGGGAACTCCCGTGTAGCACCCCTGAAACAAATCACCATTCCACGAATGAAACTGACTGCGGCAGTGGTCGCTGTAAAAAATGACAAAATGTTGAAAGAACAGCTAGAATTGAAATTGCTGGACTCTATGTTCTTGACTGACAGTACAACTGTTTTGAGATACATTGATAACGAAACACTTCGTTTTAAAACCTTTTTGGCCAACAGGATCGCCATTATAAGAGAGTCAACCAAGTCACAGCAATGGATGTACGTTAATACCTCAAAAAACCCAGCTGATTCTGCCTCCAGGGGGGTATCCTGTGAAAAGTTCATGAAAAATCTCTACTGGATCCATGGTCCCTCCTTTCTCAAAGAAGCAGAGTGCAACTGGCCTGAAAACATTCACGACACGTCGATAAAAGAAAATGATAATGAAATTAAGCTCTCAGCTTCAGTGAACATTGTGAGCACTACAGAAGGTATAGACGCAGTGAGTAAACTGATTAACTATCACTCTGACTGGCACAAGTTAAAAAGATCCGTTGCCTGGATCCTTCGTATCAGGGACATGATTAAACAGAAAACGGAAAGGGTCAAAACACACTTGGATAACCCAAAGACAGTGTCACGAACTAACTGAGATTACACGGAAGACTTAGCAGTTAGCCTGTGTAGTGTGGATGGTGAACCCAAACGCGGAAGTGGCGTGAGCAGGCAGGATAACCACGCGTATTGTTATTAGAACTCTCTGAGTTAGAGCAAGGATCTACACAAATAAAGCCGCATTCTAAACACACACTCATCAGGAAGAAAGACCCAAAATAGGTGAGTACTTACGAATCGGATGCGAAGCGTCGATTGGTAACCCATTGGCAACTCAATGATTCAGCAATGTGATAATCCATTTTGTTTCCTTTTATGCTTTCTGAATCGCGGCCGAGTTACTTACGGGTCCTAATGCCGGCCGCGGTTCGAGCGCGCATGACAGTACCCCCCTGTCCAGGACCGGCTCCAGACAGTCTTGGGGTGGAGGATACCCGATGACAGTAGTCTCGGATGAGTTCGGGGTCGAGAACAAACTGGTCCGGAATCCGAGACCGCTCCTCGGGGCCATAACCTTCCCAGTCTACCAGGTATTGTACGCCTCTGCCCCGAGGGCGCGCATCGAGGATCCGATGTATGGTGTAGGCGGGACCACCGTCGATGATCCGGGGAGGGGGAGCAGGGGGGTGGGTGGAATCATAGGCGAGGTGGTGAATGGTTTAAGTTGGGATATGTGGAATACTGGGTGGATCCGGAGCGCCGGATCCACCCAGATGAGAAAGACAGCATCTAAGATGAGGAAGATGAGGAAGACAGCATCTAAACATACCAGTTCACCATAATACTCTACGTCCATGAGTTTTCATAATACGCGGTACTGACAAGCAGCCTACATCCTTTAACCAGAGTAGGTGTGGCAGATCGTAAGACACTAGCAGTTCGCTCAGATACTGCGGCACGAGACCATTTAATGCTTTATATGTCAAGAGTAGTATTTTAAAATCAATGCGAAATTTCACAAGGAGCCAATGTAGTGAAGATAGGATAGGACTCTTGCTGCTGCATTCTGGACTAGCTGAAGCTTGTTTATGCACATAACAGAACAACCAATTCAATTCAATTCAATTCAGTTTTATTTGTATAGCGCTTTTAACAATTGACATTGTCTCAAAACAGCTTTACACAATCAAAAGAATTATTTAAGTTTGTATGGAATGTGAATGTGTATGAATCAAAATGTTCAGATATTCCCTGGTGAGCAAGCCCGAGGGCGACAGTGGCAAGGAAAAACTCCCTGAGATGGTAATAGGAAGAAACCTTGAGAGGAACCAGACTCGACAGGGAACCCATCCTCATCTGGGTGAAACAGATAGCAGGAAATGATCTGCATTTATACAGTGTTAGGTTCAGCTATAATAGTTGATGTTAATTGATGTTATAATAGTTGATGTAAAATGGAGTCCAGTAGTTATTGGAGACTCAGATAGACGTGTAGAAAGTTCCAGCCCTGAACTATCGAATTGTCAAGTCCTCAGAGAAACAGCTGACAACACCAGTCGAGGCCAGAACCATCTTCTAAGTAGATAGAATCATCCCCAGACACCAGGCGCATCCTAAAGAGACACACGGGGCATCCATGCGATTCAATTCAATTCAATTAAATTTTTTTTTTCAACCTCAACCCCGCGTGTTTCTCTGCCCAGGTCCAACACACCAAGGATGCAGACCGCCCAGTTTTCCTTCACCCCGGCGCCGGGATACCACGGACCCTGGATACAGCAGCGGCGGAAGAAGCACACCAAGCACCGGGCGAGGACCTCTCCCCCTCCGCCACCACCTGTCTTCGACATCTCGACCCGAAACCGCTTCGCTCCTCTCCGCGAGACGGCACACGACGTCCTGGTCATCGGAGACTCCATCGTTCGTCACGTGAGTGCTACCACGGCTAAAGGTAAGGTGCACACACGCTGCTTACCTGGTGCACGTGTTCTTGATGTTGCTGCACAGGTGCCTGCTGCCCTGAGGAAGAACATTGGAGCTGTGGTCCTTCATGCCGGCATGAACGACACCAGGCTGAGGCAGACGGAGATCCTAAAGAAGGACTTCAGGAGCCTGGTCGAGAAGGTCCGCAGCACATCACCCACGACAAGGATCATCGTATCTGGACCGCTTCCCACATTTCAGCGAGGAATCGAGAAGTACAGTAGATTATTTGCCTTTAATGAATGGTTACAATCTTGGTGTCAAAAACAGAAATTACGCTTTGTTGATAACTGGAATGTTTTCTGGGAGCGTCCTAGGCTCTATCACACCGATGGCCTACACCCTAGCAGAGCTGGAGCAGCGGTCCTCTCTGACAACATCTCCAGAACACTACGAACCATCTGACTGGCAGTAAGTCATACTGTAGATTCCAAACATATTAGCCACATCAAAACTCACCGTAGTGATAGACGCACACACATAGCTTGTCCTATAGAAACTGTGTCTGTTCCCCGAATACTGAGAAAAAAGAATAAATTTGTTAAATTTGCCCGAAACAATCTGATAACCATAAAACCAGAAAAAGGCAAAATAAGTAGTCAAAATCCACCTCTAAAGTTTGGACTACTCAACATTAGATCCCTTGCGCCTAAAGCACTTATTGTTAATGAAATTATCTCAGATTATTGCCTTGACGCACTCTGTCTCACTGAAACCTGGCTTAAACCAAATGAATATTTTGGTCTGAATGAGTCTACTCCGTCAGGATATTTCTATAAGCACGAGCCCCGTCTAATTGGTCGCGGTGGTGGTGTCGCCACTATCTACAATGATGTACTCACTGTTACCCAGAAAATAAGGCCCAGGTTTAATTCATTTGAAGTGCTTATCATTAATGTTGCACTAAATGAAATACATAATAAACCCTTGCTATATTTTACCCTGGCCACCGTGTACAGACCCCCGGGGCCATATGGCGATTTTCTTAAAGAATTTGGACATCTGCTATCAGACCTATTGATTAACTCTGACAAAGTGTTGATAGTAGGAGACTTTAACATTCATGTAGATGATGCTAACGATGCTTTAGCACTCACATTTATGGATTTACTAAATTCCTTTGGGGTTAAGCAAAATATAATTGGAGCAACTCACCGCTTTAATCATATACTAGATTTAATTATATCCCATGGTATAGATATCTCTAATATAGAGATCATACCTCAAAGTGATGATATCACAGATCATCACCTCCTGACATATACTCTACCCGTAGAACAGATTAGCTGTGTCTCCCCACGTTATCAATCTGTTAGAAATATGAATCCCACTACTAAAGACAGATTCCCAAGTAATCTGCCGGATCTGTCCCAATTTCTTATTAGACCCCTAAATTCAGATCATCTAGATGAAGTGACTAGCAGCATGGGCACTATTTTTACCAGTACATTAGACACTGTTGCTCCCATCAGATTAAAAAAAGTCAGAGATAAAACATTTGCACCGTGGTACAACAGTCATACTCGCGCCCTAAAGAGAGCAACCCGTAACCTTGAGCGAAAATGGAGGAAAACTAAATTAGAAGTTTTTCGAATTGCGTATAAAGACAGTATGTGCAGCTATAGACAGGCTCTAAAAACTGCTAGGACTGAGCATCTTAGCCAACTGATAGCAAGAAACCAAAACAATCCCAGGTTCTTATTTAGTACAGAGGCTCGCCTAACAAAACCTAAGATGCCCGCAGAGAGTATCCCATCACAGTTTAGAAGTGACGACTTTATGGACTTCTTTAATGAAAAAATAAATAATATCAGGAAGAAAATAATGGAGGTTCAACCTCTAATAGTATCTCACGATCCAGTTCAGCCTATAGCTTCACATTTAGATTTTCACTGCTTTACAGCTATAGGACAGGAAGAGCTGTATAAACTTATCACCTCGGCTAAATCAACAACGTGCCTGTTAGACCCAATCCCAACCAGATTTTTAAAAGAAGTGATGCTTACGGTTTGAGAGCCACTCCTAAACATTATTAATTCTTCATTACATCTAGGTCACGTCCCTAGACCTTTCAAGTTAGCAGTTATTAAGCCGCTTCTTAAAAAATCTAATTTGGACGCGAATGAAATAACAAATTACAGACCGATTTCAAACCTCCCGTTCATCTCAAAAATACTAGAAAAAGTAGTATCAGCTCAAATTTGCACATTCTTGCAGGATAACAACATCCTTGAAGAATTTCAGTCAGGTTTCAGGCCCCATCATAGCACAGAAACTGCACTAGTTAAGATTACAAACGACTTGTTTTTAGCTTCAGACCAAGGCTGCATCTCATTGCTAGTCCTGCTCGATCTTAGTGCTGCATTCGACACTATAGATCATAATATTCTCATAGATCGCTTACAACATTATATAGGTATTCAGGGACAGGCATTAAAATGGTTTAGATCTTACCTGTCTGATCGCTACCATTTTGTAGATCTAAATGGAGAACCGTCTGGTGTAATGCCAGTGAAATATGGGGTCCCACAAGGGTCAGTTTTAGGACCTCTGTTGTTCTCAATATACATGCTTCCCTTGGGTAACATCATTAGAAGACATGGGATTAATTTCCATTGTTATGCTGATGATACCCAATTATATATCTCAACTAAACCAGATGAAATACCCAAGTTGTCTAGATTAACTGAGTGTGTCCAGGACATAAAAGATTGGATGACCAATAACTTTCTTTAATTAAATTCAGATAAGACAGAGATATTACTTATTGGCCCAAAAGCCAGCATACAACAGCTTTCACAATCCAGCTTGTGCTTAGAAGGATGTACTGTTACTACCAGCTCAGCAGTAAAAGATCTGGGAGTAATATTAGACAGTAACTTGTCTTTTGAAAATCACATTTCAAATATCACAAAAACAGCCTTTTTCCATCTTCGAAATATTGCTAAACTGAGGAACATCTTATCCGTATCTGATGCAGAAAAACTAGTTCATGCATTCATGACCTCCAGACTGGACTATTGTAATGCATTACTAGGTGGTTGTCCTGCATCCTCAATAAACAAGCTTCAGTTAATCCAAAATGCAGCTGCCAGGGTTCTCACTAGATCCAGAAAATATGATCATATAACCCCAATATTATCATCCCTGCACTGGCGACCTGTTCAGTTTAGAATAAATTACAAAATAGTATTACTTACATACAAGGCCTTAAATGGTTTAGCTCTCACATACCTAACCAGTCTTCTGATGCGCTACAATCCACCACGCGCCTTAAGATCACAAAGCTCCGGACTTCTGGTAGTTCCCAGAATTTCAAAATCTACAAAAGGGGGTAGGGCTTTTTCATATTTAGCTCCAAAGCTTTGGAATAGCCTTCCAGACAGTGTTCGGGGAGCAGACACGGTTTCTCAGTTCAAAAGTAGACTCAAGACGCATCTTTTTAATCTGGCATACACGTAACTCATCCCATAATCTTATACTCCAGTACACCTATACCGAATGGCAACTACGCTAATTCTCCCCATTTGTTCTGTATTTCTCTACCCATCCCGAGGCATCGGGAGATTTTGCCAGCTTCAGTAGCCAAAGGCCGACCCTGCGAGGTTCCTGAGGCATCCAGAGAAGGACCAGCTCCAGCTGGATTCAGCTTTATGATGGTTGGAGCTACACATGCTGCTCCTGTGCTTCCAGTGATCCAGACCTCATCTGCCCTCTGCACCTACTGACTCGTCCCTATGCTGAACTGGTCTTCATGTCAATTTAAATAATTTCTGTCATATTGAATTTTCACCTGCACAACACACAAGATGTTATATCATTTCTATCTGTTATCGCCCAAATGAGGATGGGTTCCCTGTTGAGTCTGGTTCCTCTCAAGGTTTCTTCCTAATGCCACCTCAGGGAGTTTTTCCTTGCCACCGTCGCCGTCACCCTTGGCTTCCTCATCAGAGAAATTTCATTCATTCGTCTCATTATTATTATCTGCACATTTTTCTCACACATCCACACTTCCAATTATTTTCTTTTTTATAATAATAATAATTATTATTATTATTTGTTTTTATTTATTTATTTTCTATTATTATTATTATTATTATTATTATTTGTTTTTTTTGTTAAATTTCTTTAATTTTTGTTAAGCTGCTTTGAGACAATGACCATTGTTAAAAGCGCTATATAAATAAAATTGAATTGAATTGAATTGAATTCTCTCCGCCGCGAGGTCGCTGAGCTCCGGCGGGAGAATGCGGATCTCCGCGTGGCTGTTGATGGCGTCAATGCTCGATCGCACGCCGCGGAGGCCGCGGCGCCGCATCATCACCCCTCCCCCCCCCCTTCTGATGTTTTTCTTTCTCTACCAGAGAAGTGGAACGGCATGGATGGGAAGTGCAGTGTATTTCTGACAGCTCTCGATCTGGTGTTTGAGTTCAATGCCACCAAGTACTCCACCGATCGCCTTCGCATTGCTCTTCTCGTCTCGTTGCTTAAAGGGCAGGCAGCTGAGTGGGCCACGGCAGTTCTCCAAGCAGACACGGACACCGCCCACTCATTCAATGAGTTCACCCACCAACTCCGACTCACCTTCGAGCACCCAGCGGGCGAGGTGGAGACCGACACCAGACTCTACCACCTGAGGCAGGGAGGATCGCCCGTGAGCCGCTACACAGCGGAGTTTCGTACCCTCGCCGTACAGACCACGTGGGGCGATGCAGCGCTCCGGACGTCCTACTACGAGGGCCTGGCGTCTCGAATCAAGGATGAACTAGCCGGGCGAGAGCTTCCTGCGACCTTTGAGGGCCTGATCCAACTCGCTCTCTGGATCGATCAGCGCCTTCTCTCTCGCCCGAGGCCAGCCCCTCGCACCCTGCCGCCTGCACCCACCTTCACCGTCACCACCCCACGACCCGCAGACTCCGTCACCTACTCCACCCCTGGACATGTCGGTTCTCCACCTCCTGCCGTGGTTGACACAGGAGCTGGGGAACACATGCAATTAGGACGTGCCTCCTTGACCGCTGCAGAACGGGAGAGATGCTTCTGCGAAGGACTCTGCGCCTATTGCGGGTCAGCCACACATCACCGGGCAGCCTGTCCTCTCAGACCGGGAAACGCACAGGCCCGGTGAGAAGGGAGAGACACTCGCCGGGTCACCTCCGTCTGTCCACCATCACCACCAACTCCTCCCGTCTCACGGTTCAGGTACACCTCCAGGTTGGACACAAACGAGTCCGAAGTGCTGCGTTCATCGACTCCAGGGCAGCAGGTAACTTCATTGACTCCTCATATTCCAAAAGATTGGGGGTAAAACTCGAGGCGTTATCCCAGCCCGTTCGTATCACATCTGTCGACGGTCGCCCCCTATCCACCAGCCCAATCAGCACCCGAACCGAATCAATCACCGTCTCCATTGACCAACACCACGAACAGCTAAAGTTTTTCGTCACCTCCATCTCTTCACCTCCCATCATCCTTGGACATCCCTGGCTACTCCAGCATGACCCTCTAATTTCCTGGACCCAGAATCGGATCCTCCAGTGGGGTGCGACCTGCAACGAACTATGCCTACAGGCAGCGGCTGGGACGTGCTCTAGGGAGTCCAAGGCCCCCGACGTCGACACTAACTCCATCCCAGAGCCGTATCGGGATCTAGCGGAGGTCTTCTGCAAACGGCGAGCCACCCACCTTCCTCCACATCGTCCATACGATCTCGCCATCGACCTCCAACCCGGTATGGTCCCACCCCGCGGCCATCTCTATTCGCTCACATCCACCGAGACCCAGGTGATGGAGGAATATGTGAACAACGCCCTGCGCCAAGGCACCATCAGGCCCTCCTCCTCACCTGCCGCCGCGGGGTTCTTCTTCGTGAAGAAAAGAGGCGGTGAACTTCGCCCTTGTGTCGACTATCGGGGGCTCAACAACGTCACAATCAAAAACCGACATCCTCTGCCTCTTACCAACTCAGCCCTGGACACTCTCTCTGGCGCCACCGTCTTCACGAAGTTGGACCTCCGGAGCGCCTACAACTTGGTGCGCATCAGAGAGGGCGATGAGTGGAAGACGGCATTCATCACCCCCACCGGACACTACGAAACCCTCGTCATCCCGTTCGGACTGTGCAATGCCCCCGCCGCTTTTCAAAACCTCATCAACGATGTCCTTCGGGACATGCTCGGTCGGTGGGCATTCGCTTACCTGGACGATATTCTGATATATTCACGCACCATAGAAGAACACACCCAGCACGTCAGGGCGGTTCTAAAGAGATTACTCGCCCACCAACTGTACTGTAAGTTGGAAAAGTGCGCTTTTCACGAGCGCTCCACCACATTCCTGGGTTTTGTCATCTCGCCCCAGGGTGTGGCCATGGACCCGCAGAAACTGGAAGTTGTGCGTCATTGGCCCCTACCCAAGACCCTCAAGCAGCTTCAACGGTTTCTCGGGTTTGCGAACTTCTATTGTCGCTTTATCCGGGACTACAGTACAGTTGCCGGCCCCCTAACCGCTCTGACCCGTCCTTCCTCTCTCCCTTTTCACCTCACCCCGGCAGCCATCTCCGCTTTCCGGTCACTTTGTCACCGCTTCACCACTGCACCGATTCTCCACCACCCAGATGCCAGTAACTCATTCGTTGTAGAGGTGGATGCTTCAGATGTGGGCACTGGAGCTATCCTCTCGCAGCAAGGTCCAGATCAAAAGATACAACCATGTAGCTTTTTCTCCAGAAAGTTTGACTCCACTCAGCAGCGATACGGGGTAGGGGACCGCGAATTGCTGGCCATAAAGTGGGCTCTGGAGGAATGGCGTCACTGGCTCCAGGGCGTCAGTGAGCCATTCATAATCTGGACGGACCACCATAATCTCATCACCATCAAAACGATCAAGCAGCTAAACCCACGACAGGCGCGGTGGGCGCTATTCTTCGAGAATTACAATTTTCACCTCTCATACCGCCCGGGGTCCAAGAACACCAAAGCGGACGCCCTCTCCCGACAACTAGAGGTGGACCTTCCCCAGGCGGACCCCGCGTCTGTTCTCCCCTCTTCCAGAATCATCGCCCCCCTGCAACTGGACCTGGAAACGAGAGTGCGCCAGGCACGAGGTACAGAGACCGAACCGTCAGGTGTGCCACCTGGACGACTCTTCGTGCCCGAGGTGATGAGACCCGAGGTCCTCCAATGGGGACATTCCTCACCAATTTCAGGCCATCCGGGCACAAGACGATCCCTCCAATTTCTCCAGCGGGACTTCTGGTGGCCATCCATGACAAGGGACGTCCAAAAGTTCGTTCAGGCATGCCCAGTGTGCACCAGGGCCAAGAGCACCAACCAACCGTCCCCAGGGGAACTGCAACCGCTCCCAGTCCCTCGACGGCCCTGGACGCACATTGCCGTTGACTTCATCACGGGCCTGCCGGCCTCCGGAGGAAAGGACACCATCCTCACGATCATGGATCGGTTCTCTAAGACCGTGCATCTGGTGGCTCTCGCCGGACTCCCGTCAGCAAAGGAGACAGCAGAACTGATATTAGAGCACGTAGTCCGTCTGCATGGGTTCCACAGGGATATCGTCTCGGACAGAGGGCCCCAGTTCACAGCCCGGTACTGGAAGGCCTTCTGCCGTCTGATCGACTCCACCTGCAGTCTGTCCTCCGGATACCACCCACAGACTAATGGTCAGACGGAGCGGACCAACCAATGCCCGCTACACCCACCAACATCGCCGCCGACATCCTCCGGGACAACTATACCACGTAGGTGACAAGGTATGGCTTTCCAGAAAGAAACCTCCACCTCCACACCGAGTCAAAGAAACTTTCCCCCAGATTCATCGGACCATACCACATCACCCACAGAATTAACCCTGTCACCTACCGGCCCCAGCTGCCTGCGGCGCTCCGGATCCACCCAGTATTCCACCTATCCCAGTTCAAGCCCTTCATCACCTCACCCATGATTACACCCACCCCCCCAGCTCCTCCTCCCCGGATCATAGACGGCGTTCCCGCCTACACCGTGCGCCAGATCCTCGACTCGCGCCCTCGGGGCAAAGGTACGCAATACCTGGTGGACTGGTAGGGCTATGGCCCCGAGGAGCGATCTTGGATCCCGGCTCGGTTCATTCTCGACCCTAAGCTAATTCGGGACTACTGTCACAGGGTATCCTCCACGCCAGGACCGTCAGGAGCCAGTCCTGGACAGGGGGGTACTGTCATGCACACTCAATCTGCGCCCGGCACTAGGACCCGGAAGTAAGACGGGCGCAAAACCAGGAAGTATAAAAGAGGTAAACAAACGATGGCTTACCGCTCAGTCATTGAGTTCGGCCCATGTCGGGTCCAGTTGTCGTTTCAGCAAACCGTGAGTACTCACCAGTTGGTTCTGTTGTCTTTTGCTATTGTGTGTGTATCTATAGGACGCGGGTTAAATTTGTGTTTTTCCCTTGCTCCGTTTCTGTGAGAGTCCTTAGACTAAATCGCGTGGTTATCCTGCCTACTCGCTTCTTTCCGCGTTTGGGTTCATCCTCCACGCTACAATGGGCTAACCGCTAAAGCTACGTTTTCTGGTCACCTCAGGTTAGTCCACCTTTGACATAATAATATTTTTCTGATTAAGCATAAGAAATGTATTCACAATTCCACTGTCTGAAATTATGTCAGATCACTATCTTGTCTCCATTCAAAGTTGTCACAGTGATAATGTATACACAGCACCGCGCTACCATATTAAACGTACATTCACATCAACTACCACACAGAGTTTTATCAGTAATCTCCCAGAGTTACCAACTTCGATTAGGTCACCGTCTGACCCCACAGAACTCAATCAGGCGACTGAATATTTAGAGTCGACATTTCATTGTACCTTAGATAATGTAGCTCCAGCTAAAAGAAAAATTATTAAATCAAATTCAAATTCAAATTCAAATTTTATTAGTCACATACACAATCAAACACAGTATAATATGCAGTGAAATGCTTTTATACGACCGCCAGTGACCTTAAAAAAAAAAAAAGTAAATAAGAAAATAAAATCTTGTACGTAAAATAAATAATCAATAAAAAGGAAATACTAAAGAAATAATTTTAACTAGCAAAATTGGTAAAATTAACTGTGCATAAGGGCATAAGAAAATATTGCAAAAATATAGAAATATGGTATTAAAGTGTCAGTGGTTGTGCAAATATGCATGGAAGGTGACATGTGCAATTGTCCAGATGTATGAGTATTTAGTGCAAGTGTGTATGAATGTGTCCATGATTGTCCAGTCAGTGTTGTGAGCTTAAAAGATGTTATTAGTCCTGTGTGGAGGTGTGATTGAGAGACCTTATCGCCTGCGGGAAGAAGCTCCTCCTCAGTCTCTCTGTGTTGGCCTTTAGGGAGCGGAATCTCTTCCCAGACCGCAACAAAGAGAACAGTCCATTACTGGGGTGACTGAGGTCCTTCATGATCTTCCTGGCCTTAGTCCAGCACCGCTTGCTGTAGATGGAGTGCAGGTCAGGGAGCTCAGTGCGGATGATGCGTTCGGCTGATCGCACCACCCTCTGTAGAGCTCGTCTGTCCTGCATGGTGCTGTTCCCGAACCAGGTCGTGATGCTTCCCGTCAGGATGCTCTCTATGGTGCAGGAGTAGAAGTTCCTGAGCACCTTGGAGGGCAGTCTAAAGTCTCTCAAGCGTCTGAGGTGGTAGAGACGCTGCCGGGCTTTTTTCACCACGGTGTTGATGTGACAGGACCATGATAGGTCCTGCGTGATGTGAACACCGAGGTATCTGAAGCTGTCCACTCTCTCCACTGGGCTCCTGTTGATGACGGGGGTCTGGTAGTTCCTCTCCTGCTTTGTACTAAAGTCCACTATCAGCTCCTTTGTCTTAGTGACGTTCAGGAGGAGATTGTTCCTCTGGCACCAGTTCTCCAGATTTCTAATCTCCTCTAGGTAGTCCGACTCATCATTGTTGGTGATCAGTCTGACCACGACGGTGTCGTCAGCAAACTTGATGATGGAGGTGGAGTTGGTAGTGGCCACGCAGTCGTGGGTGTACAAAGAGTACAGCAGGGGGCTCAGAACACAACCCTGGGGGGCTCCAGTGCTGAGAGTGAGTGTAGCTGAGATATGTCCGCCCATCCTTACTGCCTGTGGTCTGCCAGTCAGAAAATTGGAGATCCACTGACATATAGATGAGCTCAGTCCCAGGTGCTCCAGCTTGGTGGTGAGTGTGGAAGGAATTATTGTGTTAAAAGCAGAGCTGTAGTCGATGAAGAGCATTTTAACATAATTCCCTTTCCTAGTGTCCAGGTGAGTGAGTGATGTGTGGAGGAGATGAGAGATTGCATCGTCTGTGGAGCGGTTCTGACGGTATGCAAACTGTAGTGGGTCCAATGTGTCGGGTAGTGAAGAAATGATGAAGTCTCTGATAAGGCGTTCAAAGCACTTCATGACTACTGAGGTGAGAGCTACAGGGCGATAGTCATTGAGAGAAGCAGGATGTGGTTTCTTTGGAACAGGAACAATAATGGACTCTTTGAAGCATGTGGGGATCACCGACTGAGATAAAGAGATGTTGAATATCTCAGTGAACACAGGTGCTAGCTGGTCTGCGCAGGCTCTGAGAATACGACCTGAGATGCCGTCTGGTCCTGCTGCTTTCCTGGTGTTCACTCTCTTGAAGGCTCTCCTCACGTCGTGCTCGGAGATGATGAGCGCGTTCCCGGTGCTGACTGTGTCTTCCTGTCTGCAGCCGTTAGCGCCGCTAGCATTAGCGCCGTTAGCATTAGCGCCGTTAGCATTAGCGCCGTTAGCATTAGCATTGCTAGCGTCTTTAGCTGCAGCCTCGAAGCGAGCGTAAAATGTGTTCAGCTCGTCTGCCAGAGTCGCGTCCGCGTTCGTCATACCGGATGTTGGTGCTTTGTAGTCCGTTATTGTTCTTAGTCCCTGCCACAGGCTCCTAGAGTCACTCTGTTGAAGCTGTGACTCTAGTTTTCTCCCGTACCGCTGCTTCGCCTCTTTCACCGCCTTCCGGACGTTATATGACGCAGCCTTGTACGGTTCCATGTCCCCCGATGCAAGTCCCGTGTTGTAGGCAGCTGTGCGAGATCTCAGAGCGTCGCGGATGGTTTTATCCACCCACGGCTTCTGGTTGGGAAACGTTCTGATAGTCTTTTTCTCTACCGTATCGTCTGCCAGCTTTTCAATAAATCCCACAACCGCTTCCGTAAACACGCTGACGTCATCATCGGAGCTGTTTCTAAACATGTCCCAGTCTGCGTCATCGAGTGCGTCCTGTAACGCGGCCACCGATTGGTCCGTCCAGCGCGCGACCTCCCTCAGGACCGGAACTTCCTGTTTCAGCCTTTGTTTATATTTTGGCATGAGGAAAATGGCGGCGTGGTCGGATTTACCAAACGCTGGACGAGATTGTGCCTTGTAACCGTCTTTGACCGTGGTATAACAATGGTCCAGTGTCCTTTCGCCCCTGGTGGGGCAGGTGATGTGCTGATAAAAGTTCGGCGCTGCGCGTTTGAGGTTGGCACTATTAAAATCCCCCGCCACAATTAGCGCAGCGTCCCGGTGTTGTGTCTGGTGCTGTGTGAGCGCCTCATGCAGCTCGCATAAGGCAGTTTCAGTGTCCGCTTGTGGAGGTATGTAAACGGCGCTGATTATGACCGATGTGAACTCCCGTGGAAGATAAAATGGACGACACATGATGGACAGTAGTTCCAGGTTTGGTGTGCAGGAGCGTGTAAGAGGAACAACGCTCGCGCTGTTGCACCAGCTGTTGTTCACCATTAAGCACACGCCGCCTCCCCTTGACTTCCCCGAGTCCCGCGCCCTGTCCATGCGGTGAACCGAGAAGAACTCGGCCGGCTGTATGGCGTGGTCTGGCACCGCTGGGTTCAGCCATGTCTCGGTGAAGCAGAGGAGATTGCAGTCCCGAATGTCTCTCTGGAACTTTATCCTGGCCCTGAGGTCATCCAGTTTGTTCTCCAGTGACTGGACGTTGGCGAGCAGGATGCTAGGCAGAGGTGTGCGGTGTGCACGGACTCAGAGCCGGTTCCTCACGCCAGCTCGTTTCCCTCGGGTCCGTCGCTTCGCGTCGCGTACATTGTTCTCCCTCAGGATCTCACTCGGCCAGCTCGGATCCGGAGTTAAAACCGTCGAATTGTGAGTACATTGTATACCAATAGAAACAAGAGTGTCTCTATCATACCTAATGTACTCAATGGTGGTGATTTTGCCGATTTTAAAACACTGAAAACTAACTTAAAAAACAAAAACAAAGAAAAGGTGGTCGGAGCAGTCGTGACGGCAGCCGACCTCAACGGCGCCATCTTGGATTTTCTGAACTAGATAAGAAACTCGCTCCCTTGTATAACGATCACACGCGCACTTTAAAACAGACCGCTCAGAAATTAGAGCGTAAATGGCGTCAATCTAAATTGTTAGTATATCAAATAGCATGGAAAGAGAGCATCCTGAATTATAGGAAAGCTCTTAGTGCAGCTAGATCAACGTATCTCTCCACTCTTATAGAAGAAAATAAAAATAATCCCAGATTTTTATTTAATACCATAGCCAAATTAACCAGAAATAAGACCACTACAGAAATCTCCACAACAACATCATGCAATAGTGAGAACTTCATGAACTTTTTTAATAATAAAATTGTAAATATCAGGCATAAAATTGAGGCTTTGAAACTGAACAGTGTAATTGATACAGATGTTAACCTAGCCATGTCAGTTTCAAACCTAGAATACTTTACTCCCCTTGAAGAGAATGAACTAATTTCACTCATCTCTTCTGCAAATTCATCAACCTGTATATTAGATCCTATACCGACACATTTTCTTAAACAGATAGTACCAGTAATAACAGAACCGCTGTTGAGAATAATTAACTCCTCACTCAGCATTGGTTATGTTCCAAAATCTTTTAAATTAGCAGTTATCAAACCAATAATTAAGAAACCTGACCTCGACCCCTGTCAGCTGTCCAATTACAGGCCAATATCAAACCGCCCCTTTATCTCTAAGATTCTGGAAAAGATAGTAGCGGAGCAGCTATGCTCATATCTACATAGAAATGGCATACATGAACTGTATCAGTCAGGATTTAGGCCTCATCACAGTACAGAAACAGCACACGTTAAAGTAGTAAATGACCTCCTATTGGACTCTGATCAGGGTTGTGTAACTATGCTTGTATTACTCGACCTCAGTGCAGCTTTTGACACCATTGATCATGCTATTCTTCTTCACAGATTAGAAAATGTAGTAGGAATTAAGGGTACAGCCCTCTCCTGGCTCAGGTCCTATTTGACCGATCGTTATCAGTATGTAGACTTAAATGGTGATTATTCTGCATGTTCTCTAGTGGAGTTTGGCGTTCCGCAGGGTTCAGTTTTAGGCCCACTGCTTTTTTTTCCTTTACATGCTTCCTCTGGGCAACATAATCCGTAAGCATGGTATTAGTTTTCATTGTTAATTCAATTCAATTCAGTTTTATTTGTATAGCGCTTTTAACAATTGACATTGTCTCAAAACAGCTTTACACAATCAAAAGAATTATTTAAGTTTGATTGTTATGCTGACGACACACAGCTATACGTCTCAACAAAACCTGATGAGAAAAACCATCTTACTAAAGTTGAGCAATGTGTGCAGGACATAAGAAATTGGATGCTAATTAACTTCCTTCTGCTTAATCCGGATAAGACAGACGTTCTAGTCATAGGACCGCATACGATAGAAGTAAAATCTTAGATCACACCGTAACTTTAGATGGCCTTTCTGTTCCATCAAGTGCAACAGTAAAAGACCTCGGCGTTTTTTTAGATTCCAGCATTTCATTTGAAGCTCATGTAGATAATATCACCAGGATAGCATTCTTTCACCTCAGAAATATTGCCAAGATAAGAAATATATTGTCGCTAAACGATGCTGAAAAACTACTTCATGCTTTTATCACTTCTAGGTTGGACTATTGTAATGCCTTACTGTCTGGTTGTTCTGTCAGGTGTGTAAACAAGCTTCAGCTAGTCCAGAATGCAGCAGCGAGAGTCCTCACTAGAACCAGAAGATATGAGCACATCACCCCTATCCTATCTTCACTACATTGGCTCCCTGTGAAATTTAAAATTGATTTTAAAATACTACTCTTGACATACAGTGGTGTGAAAAACTATTTGCCCCCTTCCTGATTTCTTATTCTTTTGCATGTTTGTCACACTTAAATGTTTCTGCTCATCAAAAACCGTTAACTATTAGTCAAAGATAACATAATTGAACACAAAATGCAGTTTTTAAATGAAGGTTTACGTTATTAAGGGAGAAAAAAAAATCCAAATCTACATGGCCCTGTGTGAAAAAGTGATTGCCCCCCTTGCTAAAAAATAACTTAATTGTGGGTTATCACACCTGAGTTCAATTTCTGTAGTCACCCCCTGGCCTGATTACTGCCACACCTGTTTCAATCAAGAAATCACTTAAATAGGAGCTACCTGACACAGAGAAGTATACCAAAAGCACCTCAAAAGCTAGACATCATGCCAAGATCCAAAGAAATTCAGGAACAAATGAGAACAAAAGTAATTGAGATCTATCAGTCTGGTAAAGGTTATAAAGCCATTTCTAAAGCTTTGGGACTCCAGCGAACCACCATGAGAGCCATTATCCACAAATGGCAAAAACATGGAACAGTGGTGAACCTTCCCAGGAGTGGCCGGCCGACCGAAATGACCCCAAGAGCGCAGAGACAACTCATCCGAGAGGCCACAAAAGACCCCAGGACAACATCTAAAGAACTGCAGGCCTCACTTGCCTCAATTAAGGTCAGTGTTCATGACTCCACCATAAGAAAGAGACTGGGCAAAAATGGCCTGCAGGCAGATTTCCAAGGCACAAACCACTTTTAAGCAAAAAGAACATTAAGGCTCGTCTCAATTTTGCTAAAAAACATCTCAATGATTGCCAAGACTTTTGGGAAAATACCTTGTGGACCGACGGAGACAAAAGTTGAACTTTTTGGAAGGTGCGTGTCCCATTACATCTGCCGTAAAAGTAACACAGCATTTCAGAAAAAGAACATCATACCAACAGTAAAATATGGTGGTCGTAGTGTGATGGTCCGGGGTTGTTTTGCTGCTTCAGGACCTGGAAGGCTTGCTGTGATAGATGGAACCATGAATTCTACTGTCTACCAAAAAATCCTGAAGGAGAATGTCCGGCCATCTGTTCGTCAACTCAAGCTGAAGCGATCTTGGGTGCTGCAGCAGGACAATGACCCAAAACACACCAGCAAATCCACCTCTGAATGGCTGAAGAAAAACAAAATGAAGACTTTGGAGTGGCCTAGTCAAAGTCCTGACCTGAATCCTATTGAGATGTTGTGGCATGACCTTAAAAAGGCGGTTCATGCTAGAAAACCCTCAAATAAAGCTGAATTACAACAATTCTGCAAAGATGAGTGGGCCAAAATTCCTCCTGAGCGCTGTAAAAGACTCGTTGCAAGTTATCGCAAACGCTTGATTGCAGTTATTGCTGCTAAGGGTGGCCCAACCAGTTATTAGGTTCAGGGGGCAATTACTTTTTCACACAGGGCCATGTAGGTTTGGATTTTTTTTCTCCCTAAATAATAAAACCCCTCATTTAAAAAGTGCATTTTGTGTTTACTTGTGTTATCTTTGACTACTAGTTAAATGTGTTTGATGATCAGAAACATTTTGTGTGACAAACATGCAAAAGAATAAGAAATCAGGAGCTGGGCAAATAGTTTTTCACACCACTGTATAAAGCATTAAATGGTCTCGTGCTGCAGTAACTGAGCGAACTGCTAGTGTCTTACGATCCGCCAGGCCTACTTTGGTCAAAGGTTGCAGGCTGCTTGTCAGTGCCGCGTATAACTACAGCTGGGGGCAGAGCTTTTTCTTACAAAGCCCCAAAATTATGGAATAGTCTTTCAAATAGTGTTCGAGACTCAGACACAGTCTCAGTGTTTAAGTCTAGGCTAAAAACCTATTTATTTAGCCAAGCATTTTTCATAAATAGATTTGCCATAAGGTAAAGGAGCAGATCTGGGGGACTCATGGATGTAGAGTATTATGGTGAGCTGGTATGTTTAGATGCTGTCTTCCTCACTCTCATTTGATCACTCAGGTTTGTTGACGGTGAGGTGATTGTTTGCTTTACATCTCAGGGAGCCCTCATGTTTGTGTTTCCTTCTGGCTCTCCCTTTTAGTTATGCTGTCATAGTTAGTCCTGCCAGAGTCCCTGCATGCACTCTACAGTAAATATACATTCACATTAGACATTGTGACTGTGACCATACCTAATTGCAATCTCTCCTCCTCTTCTCTTTCCCCCCCTCTTTCTCTTTCCTCTCTCCCCCTGTCTCCCCCTTTCACTCTTTCTCTCTCTCTCTCTTTCGAGCTACACATGTCATTCCTGAGCTGCCTGTGATCCAAACTCCCTCTGCCCTCTGGACCTGTCTGATCCATCCTGGTGCCCTGTTTCTGGTTGGAGGTCTCGTCGCATGGATGCCCCGTGTGTCTCTTTGGGATGCGTCTGGTGTCTAGGGATGATTCTATCTACCTAGAAGATGGTTCTGACCTCGACTGGTGTTGTCAGCTGTTTCTCTGAGGACGTGACAATTCGATAGTTCAGGACTGGAACTTTCTACAAGTCTGAGTCTCCAATAACTACTGGACTCCATTTTAACATCAATTAACATCAACTATTATAGCTGAACTGCCTGCCACCTAACACTGTATAAATGCAGATAATTTCCTGCTATCTGTTTCACCCAGAAGAGGATGGGTTCCCTGTTGAGTCTGGTTCCTCTCAAGGTTTCTTCCTATTACCATCTCAGGGAGTTTTTCCTTGCCACTGTTGCCCTCGGCTTGCTCACCAGGGACTATCTGAACATTTTGATTCATACACATTCACATTTCATACAAACTTAAATAATTCTTTTGATTGTGTAAAGCTGTTTTGAGACAATATCAATTGTTAAAAGCGCTATACAAATAAAATAAATTGAAATTGAATTGAATTGAATTAAAGCAACAAGGAAAGGTGCTGGACAATCAACTGATTGAAGTCACACACATGTTCATCAGGAATTGTCCAAACTCAGATCTTGCATTGACATTTCATTCAAAAACCATTGACAAATGGACATCTTATGAAGTGCAAGAGATCCTAAATCAGTATCATTCAGAGAAATATCTCAGAGCCATTGGTAAAGGACATAGATCAGGTGACTGTGAACAAAAGTTTTCTGTTAACGAACTGCATGTAAGTCCTAGCACATCCTCAGTAAAAGTTGAACAGGATTCAATTCACGCAAGACAGTCAGAAAATATGGCTCTGGAAAAGGTAATCGACTGTCATGAACTAACCCAATGACGACCAGAAAGACGTAGCTTTAGGAGTTAACCCTGTAGCATGAATGGTAAACCCAAATGCGGATGGACACGAGCGGGCAGGATAATCACGCGATTTGCTATATGGACTCTCGAAGTGAATGAGCAAAGGAAAGGCACAATCTAACCCGCGTCCTATAAACACACACTCAGTCTGAAAGCAAACCCAAGAAAGTGAGTACTCACGTGAACGGGAATGATACTGAGGTAGCATGGGCAAAACTCAATGACAGAGCGATGTGCGGCGCCATCTTGTTTCCTTTTATGCTTTCAGGTTCGCGACCGTCTTACTTCCGGGTCCTAGTGCCGGTCGCGGCTGAGTGCGAATGACATCGACATGCTGGAGAGAGTTTTGATGAAACACAGTAGTAATGCACAGGCGACTAAAGAGAACAGGAGAAGGAGCAACTTGCCTAGAATTGCAGGCCTGAATGATACACCGTGCTTAGTGTGCAAGGACACCTCACATTCAGCTTTTACTCACTGCAAAAATCATAGGCTCTGTTTCCAGTGTTTCTCGCCTGATCATCCAAGAAATTGCTGTCCAAAGGAAAAGAAGGATGCTTCCTCACTCAACCAGCAGTCAAACTGAGTGATCTACATGTGAGGGAGGATCACATAGATCTTGGGAATGAATCTCCCATATCCAGTTTCGATGATGTGATGGATTGTGAGTCTTTAAGTCAAATGTTTAGTGATGTAACTTCAGACAAAACAGTTATCTTTCAGAGTGTACAAAGAGTTCCAAAAGCTGATTGCTTGTTTTATTCATCTGTCTCAGTTGAGAAGAATATCATCTTTAAAGCTTTAATCGACAGTGGATCAATGGCGTGTACTATCAGCAAGTCTGAAGAAAGTTTGCTGATGAGTAATCCAGATATGACAAGTCAGTCAGCACAAGATATTGTCATTTTTGGTTGTGGTGGTCACCAAGCTACCCCTACCGCAATCTATGATCTTAAAGCTACAGTGTACGGCTGCTCCATGACAATTCCTGCTTTGCTTGTGCCTGGGCAGACCGAAGAGATGATTTTGGGCACAAACGTTATAAAATGACTTCTGATGCAATTGAGAGAAACCAATGGTTACTGGAGGCTCAAGTCAAGTAACAACGAGAATGATGAGTGCTCTATGTTTCTATCACTTTTCTCTACTAGAGAACGATGGAGAGGTGAATCCATACCTGATAAAGTTGGTACCGTAAAATTGCAAAGGAGTGTGACTTTAGAGCCACAAACTGAACATCTGGTTTGGGGTAAGCTACCACAGACTTCTGTCTAGTCAGTAGGCAGCACCGTGATTGTGGAACCAACAGAGTCTAAAGCAAGACCAAGACAAATTCTGGTTGGAAGAGTCATAACACCATTATGGGGAGATGGTTCTATCCCTTTGAAAGTCATCAATCCCACTAATCACAGAGTTGTGTTGAAGAGAAATGCAAAAATAGCCGATGTGTCACCTTGTATTACTGTTCAAGATTTACCGCTGCCAGATAAGATCCAGTCAAATCTGCAGTGTACACAGGAACCGTCACCTCTTAGATCCAGTGATGAAATGACGCAGGTCTTGAGTGATCTGAACCTTGGCAATCTTGATTTGTAGTCGTGTGACGTGTCAGCCCTCTGGAAAGACAAGTTGTTACACATGATTGAGAAGTATGAATCAGTTTTCTCAAGAGATAAAATGGACTGTGGAGAGGCTAAAGGCTTTGTCCATCGAATTAACCTCACTGATGACAGACCTTTCCGTTTCCCATACAGGCGTAACCCACCAAACCAGTTTGCCAAATTAAGAACCGTGCTTAATGAGATGGAGGAAAAAGGTATCATCCGCAAGTCACATAGTGACTATGCGTCCCCTCTCGTTCTAGTTTGGAAGAAAAGTGGCGATCTCAGAATTTGCACCGACTTTAGGTGGTTAAATGCAAGGACTGTCAGAGACGCCTACCCCTTACCACACCAGTCAGAAGTGTTAGCTGCTTTGGGTGGCAATGCATTCTTTTCAACTATGGATCTTACCTCAGGGTATTATAATGTCCCTCTGGAAGAAGAGCACAAAAAGTATACGGCCTTCTCCTCCCCATTTGGCCTTCATGAGTATAATAGGCTTCCTCAAGGTCTCTCCAATAGCGCAGCCACTTTCATGAGAATGATGATGTCTGTCTTTGGAGATGAGAATTTCTGTAGTGTCCTCTCTTACCTTGATGATTTGATGGTGTTTGCTCCTTCTGAATCCATAGCCCTTCGACGTCTTGAAATGGTTCTCTCACGGCTGACGCGTCATAATCTCAAGTTGGCTCCAAAGAAATGTTGTTTCCTGAGACAATCAGTGAAATTTCTTGGACACATAGTAAGTGAGGAAGGAATTAAGACTGACCCTGGGAAAGTTGAGGCAATTAGCAAGATCCAAGCTTCTGATTTGATGGAACCTGATGGAAAAACACCATGTCAGAAAAAGATCAGATCCTTTCTTGGAATGGTTCTATATTATCAACATTTTATTGAAGGATGTTCAGCGAAAGCTACGCCTCTATTCAAGCTGACATCAGGTGCAATACAACAGACTCCTGTCGCGAAAGGACGCAAACCAAGAAAGAAAGTTAGCTACCCCATGCTATCCCCAGCTGACTGGACTATCCCCAGCTGACTCTCACCTCCAGGTTCTTCTCGAAGCAAGGAAGTTTCTGGCAGCACATGCTACAGGTGGTATAAGCGAAATGCTGTGGACAGTACCAGTCATACCAAAGCCGCAACAGTTTGACCCTCCTTTACATCACAGCAACATTGTAATGGCACAGGGACAGTACTTTGTGTCGGATTATGTATTACATTGTTCTTTCTTAGATGGTTTTTGAAATCGTTGAATCAAAGGAATCCACAAGTGTACGAAAATTCTTTAAGCACTATGACAAACTTGTCATCTCTAATGGAGTACTATATAAGGTGAAGAGGGACCCGAAGCTAAACAAGAAACTGTATCTGTTTGTTGTACCTGCTTCTTTGAAGTCAAAAATTCTCCATGGAATTCATGATGCAGCGGGACATCAAGGGCATAGTAGAACACTGTCACTTGCAGGACAATGATTCTTCTGGATTGGAATGAAAAAAGATATTGATGATTATGTGCAGAATTGTCGACGATGTGTGGTCGGAAAAACTTCAGAACCCAATGCTTGTGCTCCGTTAGAAAGGATTCGAACATCAGAATCCCTAGAATTGGTCTGTATTGATTTTTGGTCAGCAGAGATCAGAGACAGAAGATCTGTGGATGTGCTGATTGTGACTGATCATTTTACGAAAATGGCCCATGCATTTCCGTGCCAGAATCAGTCAGCCAAGCAAGTTGCGAAAAGGCTCTGGAATGATTTCTTTTTAGTCTATGGATTCTCCAAAAGAATTCATTCAGACCAAGGAGCTAATTTTGAGAGCAAGTTAATCAAGGAACTGTTGACCATGGCGGGTGTAGACAAGTCACACACAACACCATACCACCCCATGGGTAACGGCATTGCCGAGAGATTCAACAGAACCCTTGGAAGCATGATCAGGACGTTGCCTTCTGAAGCCAAGTCAAAATGGCCTCAGATGTTGCAGCAGCTTACCTTCTGTTACAACTGCACAGAGCATGAGACAACAGGTTTTGCTCCATTCTTTCTTATGTTTGGCAGAGTGCCTCGTCTCCCCATTGACGTCCTGTTTCAAAATGTGCTTCTTAATGAGGGTGTGGTGGATTACAATGATTTTGTCTCCAAGTTGAAAAGAGATTTGCGGGAAGCAGCTCACATAGCACAGATGCACACTCTGAAAGAACAGGAACGACATGGCAGACTCTATAACAGAAAGGTGAGAGGCAGCCCACTTTCTGTTGGTGATAGAGTACTGGTTGTGAACAGAGGTGAAAAAGGAAGAAGAAAAGTTGCTGACAAATGGGAGTCATCCCCATATGTAGTCATGGCTGTGTATCCTGACATCAATGTTTACAGAATCCTGGAAATCAACTCAAACAAAGTGAGAGTGGTCCATAGAAATTTCTTGTTGCCTGTGAACTTCCTACCCATTGATGACCCTCAGGAACAGGATGGAAAGGATGATGTAGTGAATGATGAAATTGATCATCAGGAAAACAAAGTTGACCATGATGCCAGAATTGCAAACTGAATATTAAGTAATCTTGATGGCTTTGATGAGGATGAACGTACAAACTGTAAGGACTTACCTGATGTGTCTGATTGTGTGTCAGGGATCTTGGATTCTACAAGTTCTGATGCTGGGAACCGCCAGGAAAGAAGTGATGTCAAAGAGATACATGATGTTGAGAGAAGAGATGTAAATGTGACAAGTGATGCTGACTCGCCTGAAGTAGGAGATCAGGATTCTAACTCGATTCAAGGAGAACGAGTTAGTGATAATATCACACAGGAGAATGTGGTGTGCACACAGCCAAGGCATGTTGAGGCTGCAGTAACTCAAACTAGGCTTGGCAGAGTCATTAAGCCTCCAAAAAGACTGATTTATGAAATGAACAAACAACACATAGACAATTCAGACTCTACAGTGAGTTCTTTAGTTTATTTAGTTAAATAATTTTCAGATAAGGAAAAAAGTTGCATTTGATTTCATGCTTCAGGTTGAGAGCACTAAGGAAATAGACTGATGTAGAGATTATAAAGCAAATATTGAGTTAGTTCATAATAGAAATCTTTTCGAGGTGTAACAGGCATCTCTTTAGTCTACCACGAGATTGGGGTTGGCGCCTCCCTAAATCTTTATGTACTCCTTATTGGAGAATCTATGATTGACAGCTAAATTGTACTGCAAGTGCATTTTTTTCTCTCTCTATTTTTTTATTGATCGAAGACATCAGGTTGCAGTTCTATATATTTTTTTCATTTTTCTTATTATGGTATGTCCCCATTAAGCAGGATTTAAGGGGGGTGTATGTAACGAGATAAATGTTACACAGATATAAATATGAGTTCTGAAGTTCTGTAAGTAAATCCAGCGTTAATGTGAATGCGCTTCCTATTGGTTACGCCGGGGGCGCTGTTTCCCACTGTGTTCGAACAGTCTGCAGCAGAGCTGTGGAGAACTGCTGTGGGTGGAGTTGTAACATTTATGAGCTTGCCGTTTTGTCTCCTACTGCTCTGTGTGCAGAGCAGCAGAGCTGTGGAGAACTGCTGTGGGAACCAAATAATTTGCAACATCATCCAAGTCCTGAGTGTGTGTGCTGATGAAGGGTGGGACAAACTGGGTCAGAGAGAGAAAAATCAAGAAGGTCACACATATATCAAGAGCACCAAGTGTGTGTGTGATCTCTATTACAGTCACTTTACTCAATAATATGTCACTGATTGTGACGGTTGACCCCTAGAGGGCGCCTAACGCCCGTTTATATTTTGAGTTGGCTTGAGTTTTGATTTCCCTCTTGGCTCTTGACGAAGGCGGTCGCATCTGCTTTCCCTCCCTTATCTCTCCCCGCTTGCTTCTCTTGTCTGTCTTGTGAAATACTATTCAGAGACTCTCCTCGTCTTGCTCTTGAAATAAAAGGAATGGATTTGATCAAGTGGTCTCTGAATGCAATTGACACGATCTTCTCGACGAGAAGTGTGGGTTCTGGGGAACCTACTTGTCCTGATGGGACGTTTGCTGCTGGATACACGATGGACGGTTGGGAGAAGTGGCGCATTGTGTGCCTGGCCGCACTGTCTCTGGAGGACGTTGAAGATATTTACCTATTCGGAACTCTGATAACTGGGATTCTGCTGATTGGATTAGGTGGATTACTTGGATATCGAAAAATCTTAAAAGCAGTCAGTCTCAACCCCAAGAGACTGGCTGGCTGGGAAATAATGGTGACGAGAGCTGTCAGTAATCAGACTGTGGTTATGGACCGCAAATTGGATACCATCTTGGGGAGACTGGCAGCTATACAACGGAATTTGGACGGACCTGGAGACCAGTGATGGACATTAAATATCTGTGAAATTGGCAGGTATTGATCGAAATTTGGACATTTTTTTTTTTTTCTGCCCTTCTTTCCAGCTACTGCATTTCAAGGCAGTGGCTGGAGACATAACAATTCCCCGAAGACCAAGATAACGAGACGCTCTGGAATCTACCCCCCTCCCCCTTCAAGGTCACCTGGCGCAGACTATTACGGGATGTTACAGGCTTACAAACTGACATGCACGCACACACTCACAGAACAGCTACAGATAGACACTCTACCTTCCCCATTTCCAACGCCTTCGTGTGCTTATTCCCCTCGGTGTGGGCAGACGGAATCGGGACCAGCGCTCTTAGCTGCAGGGACTGGAGCTGTTTGCCTACATTGGACATTCTTATCCCTGTACCCTTAATGTTGCAATGTTGATGTCTTGTTACATGTTTTTCTGTGCTTGCTGCTGAGGTAGTTTTTTGTACCCCTGATCCCACACTGCCCTCTCCGAAGGACAGTCTGGGAGGGGATTTTTTTACCCTCGTTATCCTAATGTATCTGATTCCTTGTTTTCTATGATGGCGCCTGGGAAATGGCTGCCGTCGCGACCCTGTGGTCGCAAAAAGCATTTCACTGCATTTCATACTGTATGACTGTGTATGTGACAAATAAATTTGATTTGATTTGATTTGATTTGATTTGATTTGATTTTTGATTTTTGTAGTTTTGTTTATGTTGAGTTTTACTTCGTTTCCCAGTTTGCACCTCGGTCAGGTGACGGAGAAGCTCACCTGAACCGAGGGAAGTTAATTTGTGATTATGTTTAGTTAGTATAAATAGCCTGACTGAATCTCAGTCAGGCGGCTAGCATTTGTCGTTTAAGTTTAGCTTGTGTTGGAGTGACCTGGTTTTGTTTATGTTTTGTTTTGAATCGAAAATAAAGGACTTTAACCGTCAGCTCGCCTCCGCGATCATGCCTCGCACTCACCTCCGACGCAGACACCGAAAGAAACATGACAGAATGCTAGACCGTACAAGCGGCATGGTGGAGGGCCCCCTCCTAGGGAATTTCTTGGGGGGGGAAATTATTATATCCAACGAGCTGGCGGAACTGCTGGAGGCCAGCGAGGAGCACGGCGAGATGGAAGTTTGGTAAGGCTGGAGAAACTGTGAGCACATCGAGCCAGCGAGGCGAAGCTGGGAAGGCTGCGGGCCCGTCATCCGGCGCACACCGCCGAGAGGTGTAGCGGCCGAGGGAGAGATGGGAGGATTCTGCAGGCAGTGGGCAGAACGCAACGAGGAGTGCATCCATGACCTGCGCGAGCAGGTGCTGCAGCTCCAACTGCAGTTCGTCCAGGTTCGGGAGAACCAAGCTGTAGTCCCAGAAGCGATCCCTCTCTCGGATCTGGACAATGCACTCCTCCCGCGGCCACTGCCTGAAGGCGGCGCGGACAGCATGCTTCTCCCGCCACCGGAGCTGAGCACTGCCTGAGCCTGTCGCGGAGGAAGTCTGCGCGCCGTGTCTGCGCGAAGAGCAAAACGGCGTGTCCATCATCCAGTCTCCGTGCGAGCTAGGGAGCGTTATCCTTCCGCCTCCCCCAGGCTTCGAGGACAGCGCGCTAACGTGTCAGCAGCCGCTGCACCAAGCACCCGCTCTACTGCCGCCTCCCGGTTTTGAAGACGACGTGGAGTCGTCAAGTGCAGTGCACGCTCCAACGTCGTCGTCGAGCGCAGTGCACGCTCCAACGGCGCTGTTGAGCTCGGCACAAGCTCCAACGCGATCGTCAAACGCAGTGCACGCTCCAACGCCGTCGCCGAGCGCGGTGCACGCTCCAACGCCGTCGTCGAGCACGGTGCACGCTCCAACGTCGTCGTCGAGCTCAGCACAAGCTCCACCGCCGCTGTCGAGCTCAGCACAAGCTCCAGCGTCGTCGTCGAGCACAGTGCACGCTCCCACGCCGCTGTTGAGCTTAGCACAAGCTCCAACGCCGCTGTTGAGCTTAGCACAAGCTCCAACGCGCCGTCGAGCGCAGTGCACGCTCCAACACCGTTGTTGAGCTCTGCGCAAGCTCCAACGCCATCGTCGAGCGCACTGCACGCTCCAAAGCCATCGTCGAGTGCACTGCACGCTCCAACTTCTATAACATCGCAGGATTTCCAAGTGTAATATGGGCAGTTGACTGCACACATGTTGCCCTGAAAGCTCCTACTGCTGATGAATTTGCATTTGTAAATAGAAAAGGCTATCACTCTATTAACGTGCAGGTAATCTGTGATGCACACTTGAACATGCTAAATGTCGTTGCGAACAGCCCGGGAGGGACACACGATTCCTTCATTGTGCAGAACAGCATCGTGGGACTTCGTCTTCAGCAAAGCGCTGCTGGAGAAGGCTGGCTTATTGGTAAGTGTGTAACAATTAATCAAAAAAAATTTTAATAAATGTAAAATTAGATTACCTCAACACCATCTAGTGTACTGTATTTTAATCTACATCATTGCAGGGGATCGAGGATATGCCCTTAAATCCTGGCTGATGACTCCAGTGGCAAACCCTGTATCCCAAAAGGAGCTGAATTACAACCGAGCAATTATTTGTATTACAATTATTTATAATATACTGTATATATAATTTTATTTATTATACAATATAAATTTGCTTTAGGTGTGCTATATAGTTAAAGCATGCAGTGTGCTGCATAATATTGCCAATAAAAACGGTATACCACTGGATGAGATGCCGGTACAAGAAGATCGCCACATGGCAGAAGGTTTCGACCCCATGCCAAATGCTGTGGCTGTGCAGCTAAGAGCAGGGATAATCGAACGGTTCTAAATCTGTTTCACAATAAGGAGTAATTGTGAGAAAATGGTGAGATCACTTGGAGCTTTTATTGAACTTGCATGATGCATTTAGTGAATCACTAATGTTCCTCAAGTTCACATTGATTTGGTGCAGTTCCTCTTTAATGCTTGCAATGCCGCTCACTAATTCCTTCTGTGTTTCCAGAAGCGCATCAGTCAGGACTCGTGGCTCGAAACGCATCGGACGCGCTGAAGTGGCAGGCGGAGCAGGACCTGGCAAAACTGGCAGATCTATAAAATAAATGTTAAATGAACAATCCAAATCATTTGCAATGCGAGTGTTATTTATCTATGAATAATATATCGCAACACAAACATTTGAAAACCTACTAACCATTTTCGGATGGCTCGGCCTCTCCTGCAGTTGATGGGATTGCACTTTCAGTGTCACCATCGGGGATTACTCCGCTCATTGACGTTTCAATTCAATTCAATTAAATTTTATTTATATAGCGCTTTTAACAATGGTCATTGTCTCAAAGCAGCTTCACAAAAATTAAAGAAATTAAAAAAATAAAAAAAGCAAATAATAATAATAATAATAATAATAATAATAATAGAAAATAAATAAATAAAAACAAATAATAATAATTATAGAAAAGAAAATAATTGGAAGTGTGGATGTGTGAGAAAAATGTGCAGATAATAATAATGATACGAATGAATGAAATTTCTCTGTTGAGCAAGCCAAGGGTGACGGCGACGGTGGCAAGGAAAAACTCCCTGAGATGGCATTAGGAAGAAACCTTGAGAGGAACCAGACTCAACAGGGAACCCATCCTCATTTGGGCGATAACAGATAGAAATGATATAACATCTTGTGTGTTGTGCAGGTGAAAATTCAATATGACAGAAATTATTTAAATTGACATGAAGACCACTTCAGCATAGGGACGAGTCAGTAGGTGCAGAGGGCAGATGAGGTCTGGATCACTGGAAGCACAGGAGCAGCATGTGTAGCTCCAACCATCATAAAGCTGAATCCAGCTGGAGCTGGTCCTTCTCTGGATGCCTCAGGAACCTCGCAGGGTCGGCCTTTGTCTACTGAAGCTGGCAAAATCTCCCGATGCCTCGGGATGGGTAGAGAAATACAGAACAGATGGGGAGAATTAGCGTAGTTGCCATTCGGTATAGGTGTACTGGAGTATAAGATTATGGGATGAGTTACGTGTATGCCAGATTAAAAAGATGCGTCTTGAGTCTACTTTTGAACTGAGAAACCGTGTCTGCTCCCCGAACACTGTCTGGAAGGCTATTCCAAAGCTTTGGAGCTAAATATGAAAAAGCCCTACCACCTTTTGTAGATTTTGAAATTCTGGGAACTACCAGAAGTCCGGAGCTTTGTGATCTTAAGGATTGTGGATTGTAGCGCATCAGAAGACTGGTTAGGTATGTGGGAGCTAAACCATTTAAGGCCTTGTATATAAGTAATACTATTTTGTAATTTATTCTAAACTGAACAGGTAGCCAGTGCAGGGATGATAATATTGGGGTTATATGATCATATTTTCTGGATCTAGTGAGAACCCTGGCAGCTGCATTTTGGATTAACTGAAGCTTGTTTATTGAGGATGCAGGACAACCACCTAGTAATGCATTACAATAGTCCAGTCTGGAGGTCATGAATGCATGAACTAGTTTTTCTGCATCAGATACGGATAAGATGTTCCTAAGTTTAGCAATATTTCGAAGATGGAAAAAGGCTGTTTTTGTGATATTTGAAATGTGATTTTCAAAAGACAAGTTACTGTCTAATCTTACTCTCAGATCTTTTACTGCTGAGCTGGTAGTAACAGTACATCCTTCTAAGCGCAAGCTGAATTGTGAAAGCTGTTACAGTATGTGCTGGTTTTTGGGCCAATAAGTAATATCTCTGTCTTATCTGAATTTAATCAAAGAAAGTTATTGGTCATCCAATCTTTTATGTCCTGGACACACTAAGTTAATCTAGACAACTTGGGTATTTCATCTGGTTTAGTTGAGATATATAATTGGGTATCATCAGCATAACAATGGAAACTAATCCCATGTCTTCTAATGATGTTACCCAAGGGAACCATGTATATTGAGAACAACAGAGGTCCTACAACTGACCCTTGTGGGACCCCATATTTCACTGGCATTACACCAGACGGTTCTCCATTTAGATCTTCAAAATGGTAGCGATCAGACAGGTAAGATCTAAACCATTTTAATGCCTGTCCCTGAATACCTATATAATTTTGTAAGCGATCTATGAGAATATTATGATCTATAGTGTCGAATGCAGCACTGAGATCGAGCAGGACTAGCAATGAGATGCAGCCTTGGTCTGAAGCTAAAAACAAGTCGTTTGTAATCTTAACTAGTGCAGTTTCTGTGCAATGATGGGGCCTGAAACCTGACTGAAATTCTTCAAGGATGTTGTTATCCTGCAAGAATGTACAAATTTGAGCTGATACTACTTTTTCTAGTATTTTTTTATATGAACGGGAGGTTTGAAATCGGTCTGTAATTTGTTATTTCATTCGCGTCCAAATTAGATTTTTTAAGAAGCGGCTTAATAACTGCTAACTTGAAAGGTTTAGGGACGTGATCTAGATGTAATGAAGAATTAATAATGTTTAGGAGTGGCTCTCCAACCGTAAGCATCACTTCTTTTAAAAATCTGGTTGGGATTGGGTCTAACAGGCACGTTGTTGATTTTGCCGAGGTGATAAGTTTAAACAGCTCTTCCTGTCCTATACCTGTAAAGCAGTGAAAATCTAAATGTGAAGCTATAGGCTGAACTGGATCGTGAGATACTATTAGAGGTTGAACCTCCATTATTTTTTTCCTGATATTATTGATTTTTTCATTAAAGAAGTCCATAAAGTCTTCACTTCTAAACTGTGATGGGATACTCTCTGCGGGCATCTTAGGTTTTGTTAGGCGAGCCACTGTACTAAATAAGAACCTGGGATTGTTTTGGTTTCTTGCTATCAGTTGGCTAAGATGCTCACTCCTAGCAGTTTTTAGAGCCTGTCTATAGCTGCACATACTGTCTTTATACGCAATTCGAAAAACTTCTAATTTAGTTTTCCTCCATTTTCGCTTGAGGTTACGGGTTGCTCTCTTTAGGGCGCGAGTATGACTGTTGTACCACGGTGCAAATGTTTTATCTCTGAATTTTTTTAATCTGATGGGAGCAACAGTGTCTAATGTACTGGTAAAAATAGTGCCCATGCTGCTAGTCACTTCATCTAGATCATCTGCATTTAGGGGTCTAATAAGAAATTGGGACAGATCCGGCAGATTACTTGTGAATCTGTCTTTAGTAGTGGGATTCATATTTCTAACAGATTGATAACGTGGGGAGACACAGCTAATCTGTTCTACGGGTAGAGTATATGTCAGGAGGTAATGATCTGTGATATCATCACTTTGAGGTATGATCTCTATATTAGAGATATCTATACCATGGGATATAATTAAATCTAGCGTATGATTAAAGCGGTGAGTTGCTCCAATTATATTTTGCTTAACCCCAAAGGAATTTAGTAAATCCATAAATGTGAGTGCTAAAGCATCGTTAGCATCATCTACATGCATGTTAAAGTCTCCTACTATCAACACTTTGTCAGAGTTAACCAATAGGTCTGATAGCAGATGTCCAAATTCTTTAAGAAAATTGCCATATGGCCCCGGGGGTCTGTACACGGTGGCCAGGGTAAAATATAGCAAGGGTTTATTATGTATTTCATTTAGTGCAACATTAATGATAAGCACTTCAAATGAATTAAACCTGGGCCTTATTTTCTGGGTAACAGTGAGTACATCATTGTAGATAGTGGCGACACCACCACCACGACCAATTAGACGGGGCTCGTGCTTATAGAAATATCCTGACGGAGTAGATTCATTCAGACCAAAATATTCATTTGGTTTAACCCAGGTTTCGGTGAGACAGAGTGCGTCAAGGCAATAATCTGAGATAATTTCATTAATAATAAGTGCTTTAGGCGCAAGGGATCTAATGTTGAGTAGTCCAAACTTTAGAGGTGGATTTTGACTACTTATTTTGCCTTTTTCTGGTTTTGTGGTTATCAGATTGTTTCGGGCAAATTTAACAAATTTATTCTTTTTTCTCAGTATTCGGGGAACAGACACAGTTTCTATAGGACAAGCTATGTGTGTGCGTCTATCACTACGGTGAGTTGTGATGTGTCTAATATGTTTGGAATCTACAGTATGACTTACTGCCAGTCAGATGGTTCGTAGTGTTCTGGAGATGTTGTCAGAGAGGACCGCTGCTCCAGCTCTGCTAGGGTGTAGGCCATCGGTGTGATAGAGCCTAGGACGCTCCCAGAAAACATTCCAGTTATCAACAAAGCATAATTTCTGTTGTTGACACCAAGATTGTAACCATTCATTAAAGGCAAATAATCTACTGAACTTCTCGATTCCTCGCTGAAATGTGGGAAGCGGTCCAGATACGATGATCCTTGTCGTGGGTGATGTGCTGCGGACCTTCTCGACCAGGCTCCTGAAGTCCTTCTTTAGGATCTCCATGTGCCTCAGCCTGGTGTCGTTCATGCCGGCATGAAGGACCACAGCTCCAATGTTCTTCCTCAGGGCAGCAGGCACCTGTGCAGCACCATCAAGAACACGTGCACCAGGTAAACAGCATGTGTGCACCTTACCTTTAGCCGTAGTAGCACGCACGTGACGAACGATGGAGTCTCCGATGACCAGGACGTCGTGTGCCATCTCGCGAAGAGGAGCGAAGCGGTTTCGGGTCGAGATGTCCAAGACGGGTGGTGTTGGAGGCGGAGAGGTCCTCGCCCGGGGCTTGGCGTGCTTCTTCCACTGCTGCTGTATCCAGGGTCCATGGTATCCTGGCGCCGGGGTGTAGGAAACCTGGGCGGGCTGCGTCCTTGGTGTGTTGGACCTGGGCCGAGAAACACGCGGGGTTGAGGTTGTCGGAGAGATTGTGTCACGCCGAGAATTTACCTGGGTCAAGTGAGCGCCGGTCCGTGACGATTCCAGCTTGGCTTTCCGCTGCTGTAGCCGGGCCAGCTTCACCTGTAGCTCACGGATCAGCTTCTCCACGGCCTCCAGCTCCAAATCCACCGAGTGCAGCTCCAATGTCTCCTCACCTGCACTCAGAGGCAGAATCACAACCGACATGGTGTCTAAACACGGAAAATAATCGGTGTGAAGAAGCGAAAACAAACTTTACAAACAAACGTGATAGCCGGGCTAACGGGCTAGCGATGCTAATGCCGGCTAAAAGCGTTGTGCTGCAAAACAATTAAAACTTAACGATATAACACGCGTTTCGAGTAAATATATTATAAGATACTCATCCGTTTTATGTACACTCTTCGTAAGGGGACGAAAAAGTTTAAAAGTTGGTCAGTATGGCGGAGCTCAGAAAAAGCAGTATCTCAGCGTCCTCGTACAAGGGTTGCCAGATCAGTCAACCCCTCATTATCAACATCTCCATCATTATCACACCTTATCTGTTTCAGCCAAAACTCACTATTGAGGAACTGACTCAGAGAATAAAAGAGTGTGTTTCACTTTCTGATCCGGTACCTCATGCATTTTTACTTGTGGTGCAGTCTCATGACTTTACAGAAATGCACAACAGCAGACTGAACCTCTTCAGTGAACAAGCCATGAACTATTGTATTTTGATCAGGAAAGACAGTAAACACTTGTCCCTGAAAGATCATATTCTAGAGTCCTTCTTTAATTTTATTGCAAATTCAAGAAGGAATTCAAAGAGAGGTGAATCCATTTAAAGAATGATGAGACATCGGTCAATTCACTCTTTAGTATGATTTATAACATTATTAAAATCAATGGAGAAGTTCATGTCACATGTGAAGTTTTTGAAGATGTGCAAGAAGAACATCACACATCTGAAAGAAAGATGGAGAAGGAAACCAGAGACTTACTCAAGACACACAAAAAAATGGGATAATAATGGATCGTGTTCAACGAAAGGGTAAGTTACGTTTCACTTGCATTTCATACATAGATATGGGAAGTAACTGCACTTTCAGCTCTATTTATCTATTTATCTAAATAACATTTGTGGTCCTCACCAATTTCTATACACTTTAGTTTTTAATTGATTCATCAACGTCTGAGGGAGGTGACACAAAACAAAAGCACTTTGGTCTAAACAGTCCAGAACGTTTTTCAGATGTGTTTGTCCAGATGTGATTTTATTGTGCTCCATTTCAGAGAGAAGGGGCTTTTTCCGTGCCACACATCCATAAAAGCCAGACTTGTTCAGTCTTTTTTTAATGACATTATTGAAAAATTTATTTTTAATATGCTGATAGATTCCTGTAGGTCACATGAAGTATCTCAGAGTGTTTCTTTATATCTCTGAGCATTAAACAATCTGAGCCTGGACTCGATTTGCTGGGATGCCCCTTTATGGGCAGATTGACAGCGTTGTTTGACTCTCCCTTTGTACACAATACTATTGTGGGTAGAATTGTGAATTGGCCGTATAACCCTCCACAGACTGATGAGCAGAAACAGAAACAGGTTCTTTGAAGTCATGGGTGATGTCCTTTTTTGGAAACACATGTGAGATTTCCAAACATCTAATGACCAAATGTTTTGCTTTTATAGAGGCAGTAACTCTTCTTGAGACGTAACAGTCATTCACACATTCATTGTCTATATCGCTTTATCCTGTATTCAGGGTCACAGGAGGGCCTGGATCCTATCCCAGGAGACTTAAGGCAAAATTAGGGGTACACCCTGAACAAGGCTGGTAATCCATCACAGCACACACACATACACACACTACAGGCAATTTGGGAACTACATGTCTTTGGACTGTGGGAGGAAAGCATCATGCACAGGGACAACATTCAAACGCCATGCACACAGAGACGGGAAACATTGCCACAGTCTCACGCTGGATGGGATTGGTTCCTGCATCTCCATGAAAATTACAGAAAGCAACACAGTCAGTAAGCCAGTCTAGGTTCATACCAGGATGGACAATACCAGGCAATTTCCACAACACCATCCATCAACAGTCTAGTTCTGCTACCCTGGGGGCATTTCCTGTCAAAAAATTTATGATATCGATCATTTATTAAGTTATTCCTCAGCTGTGACTTGGATGAGGACACAGATCCCAATCTGAGGAAGGCCACCATTGGAGTTTCTACTCCAACTATTGATTTGCATTTGCTTGTTGTATTACCTGTATCATCAGTTGACTTCCAGCTTTTTTATATTTGCCATAAAGTCCACAGGGGAAATTCAATGTCACCTGTGGTGGGGTTGGGCACTAGCAGAGGGACAGCATACAGACATTGTGAGAGTTTTGTTACCATTAATTGTCGAAGAAAATTGTCTGAACCGTGAAAGGCACCCATCTGAATATCCATTGCTAAAGAGGGATAGACAATATAATTTAAGTGGGATATATCTTGCGTTGTAGTCCAGCATGATCAGCCTGTGTAGAAAATTATGAACTAAATGTTTCTCAGCAGATGGTTCATTACACCTCATTGAGGATGCTGTTATTTTGATATTCCCTGGTCTTCAGTTTATGTTGGGTATCAATATTGAGTCTGCTAAAAGGCTGTCTTATGTTTCTTTTTTTCTCAGCTCATCTTCTTCCTTGTTTTTGGTTTGTCCATCTCTTGACTGATTGTCTTCAGGCTCTAGTGCTTGTCCCTGTGTAACAAATAACATTAAATAATAAATTACTTCTTGTAATACTGTACAGAAGAAAAACTTTAAAGATGACTATAATGTTTATGTTTTTTCGGTTTTTATGTTTAACTTTAAATTTGACAAATTTAATTTGGTTAATTAAAAAATCAGCGGCACAGATCAGTGACGCGAAAACAGCATAGGTCAATTATGTTTAAAAAAAGATTTATGTGCTTATACGGAAAACTTACCAGTGAGTGTTTGGAATATTAGATATGTCAGGTAGAATAAAAGTTATCATTACTTTTAAACAGGTATCACTACCGTGAAATATGACATTGCAAAAATGTGGAACTCTCAAAATGAGCATATTATTATTATTATTATTATTATGAAAATACAGGAACATATGTATTCCCTTTTTTTGTTTGTATGTTATGTTTGTATAGTTAGTTAAAATTAAATAAAATTCAGTTCATAATATTGCCTAATTTGTGCTAAAAATTTCAATTTAATTCAATTTTATTTGTATAGCGCTTTAATAATTGACATTGTCTCAAAACAGGGAACCCATCCTCATCTGGGAGAAACAGATAGCAGGAAATGATCTGCATTAATACAGTGTGTTAGATGGGAGGCCAAAGAGACACACGGGGCATCCATGTGACGAGACCTCTAACCAGAAACGGGGCACCAGGATGGATCAGACAGGTCCGGAGGGCAGAGGGAGTCTGGATCACTGGCAGCTCAGGAATGACATGTGTAGCTTGACACAGAGAGAGACAGAAAGAGTGAAAGGGGGAGACAGGGGGAGAGAGGAAAGAGAAAGAGGGGGAGAAAGAAGAAGAGGAGAGATGGCAGGTAGGTATGGTCACAGTCACATAATGTATAATGTGAATGTATATTTATTGTAGAGTGCAAGCAGGGACTCCGTCAGAACTAACTATGACAGCATAACTAAAAGGGAGAGCCAGAAGGAAACACAAACATGAGGGCTCCCTGAGATGTAAAGCAAACAATCACCTCACCGTCAACAAACGTGAGTGATCAAATGAGAGTGAGGAAGACAGCATCTAAACAATCCAGTTCACCATAATACTCTACGTCCATGAGTCCCCCAGATCTGCTCCTTTACCTTATGGCAAATCTATTTATAAAAATGCTTGGTTAAATAAATAGATTTTTAGCCTACAGTGGTTAATCAACCGTAATGGGTATTACCGTCACGCTCACCGCCGTTTAAAGGCGACAGCGGGCAAAATAAATCAGTTGCATTTCAAAGTGAATCGTAAAATGGCCACCAGGTGGCGCAAAGTGACATTTTCATTCATCGCGGTAAATACAATAGTGATGGTAATTTCCACAACAAACATGAAAAATCTGAACAAGAGCTATTGATGTGTACTGTACAATAATGAGTAAAAAAATTTATAGTAGATTTATTAACTGAAATAAAGCTGTAACAGTGTTACTCGCTCACTCCGTAGGCTCCCTGAATAGGTGGCAAAGGGACGGAGCCGCCTACTCGTGCCGGCTGGCGAAAATTAACGTTAATATGATCTCGGGCTTGCTCCACATTATAAAAGCAAGGCACTACTAGCAAACCCGCCACTGTATATAACTATAATGAGTCCCGTAAACGGCTTATACAGCTGAAAAGAATAAAATCAATAGCACTGGTACAGCTTCTGAATGGTGCAGCAGTTAGAGAGCTCGCTCTGAGACCTTGAGGTCGCTGGTTTGAATCCAGCGGGGTGCTGTTTTAAAATTTTATCTTGTTTTATTTTAATTTACCTACAATTAAAATAAAAGAATTTTAAAACAGCATCACCCAGGTTTTGAACCAGCGCTCTCCTTTTCTCTGGGCGCGCACTCTACCACTACTATTGATTTTATCCTTTTCACTTGGCTCTGTTAAGACGCAGACGCAGGAGAACACCCTGACAATGTTTTAATTATATGGCCATTTATTTCAGTTAATAAATCTACTATAAATTTAAACAACACAAGAAATAAGATGACACAAAACCCTACACACTTCTTTTCTAATTACACGTGATAAAATCTAAAGGCTCACTGTGTTAATATTTATTGTACTTAAATTTGTAAGCACAATAAGATGTAAGATGGCACCGGTGAGTTCGGCTGCCGTCACGACCGCTCCGACCACCTTTTCTTTGTTTTTGTTCTTTAAGTTAGTTTTCAGTGTTTTAAAATCGGCAAAATCACCACCATTGAGTACATTAGGTATGATAGAGACACTCTTGTTTCTATTCGTATACAATGTACTCGCAATTCCACGTTTTTAACTCCGGATCCGAGCTGGCCGAGTGAGATCCTGAGGGAGAACAATGGACGCGACGCGAAGCGGAGACCTCGAGGGAGACGAGCCGGCGTGAGGAACAGGCTCAGGGCCCGTGCACACCGCACACCTCTGCCTAGCATCCTGCTCGCCAACGTCCAGTCACTGGAGAACAAACTCGATGACCTCAGGGCCAGGATAAAGTTCCAAAGAGACATTCGGGACTGCAATCTCCTCTGCTTCACCGAGACATGGCTGAACCCAGCGGTGCCAGACCACGCCATACAGCCGGCCGAGTTCTTCTCGGTTCACCGCATGGACAGGATGCGGGACTCGGGGAAGTCAAGGGGAGGCGGCGTGTGCTTAATGGTGAACAACACGCTCCTCTTACACGCTCCTGCACACCAAACATGGAACTACTGTCCATCATGTGTCGTCCATTTTATCTTCCACGGGAGTTCACATCAGTCATAATCAGTGACGTTTACATTCCTCCACAAGCAGACACAGACAAGGCCTTATGTGAGCTGCATGAGGCGCTCACACAGCACCAGACACAACACCGGGACGCTGCGCTCATTGTGGCGGGGGATTTTAATAGTGCCAACCTCAAACGCGCAGCGCCGAACTTTTATCAGCACATCACCTGCCCCACCAGGGGCGAAAGGACACTGGACCATTGTTATACCACGGTCAAAGACGGTTACAAGGCACAATCTCGTCCAGCGTTTGGTAAATCCGACCACCCCGCCATCTTCCTCATGCCAAAATATAAACAAAGGCTGAAAAAGGAAGTTCCGGTCCAGAGGGAGGTCGCGCGCTGGACGGACCAATCGGTGGCCGCGTTACAGGACGCACTCGATGACGCAGACTGGGACATGTTCAGAAACAGCTCAGATGATGACGTCAGCGTGTTTACGGAAGCGGTTGTGGGATTTATTGAAAAGCTGGCAGACAATACGATAGAGAAAAAGACTATCAGAACGTTTCCCAACCAGAAGCCGTGGGTGGATAAAACCATCTGCGACGCTCTGAGATCTCGCACAGCTGCCTACAACACGGGACTTGCGTCGGGGGACATGGAACCGTACAAAGCTGCGTCATATAACGTCCGGAAGGCGGTGAAAGAGGCGAAGCAGCGGTACGGGAGAAAACTAGAGTCACAGCTTCAACAGAGTGATTCTAGGAGCCTGTGGCAGGGACTGAGAACAATAACGGATTATAAAGCACCAACATCCGGTATGACGAACGCGGACGCGGCTCTGGCAGACGAGCTCAACACCTTCTATGCTCGCTTCGAGGCTGCAGCTAAAGACGCTAGCGATGCTAATGCTAACAGCGCTAATGCTAACGGCGCTAATGCTAGCGGCGCTAACGGCTGCAGACAGGAAGACACTGCCAGCACCAGGAACGCGCTCATCATCTCCGAGCACGACGTGAGGAGAGCCTTCAAGAGAGTGAACACCAGGAAAGCAGCAGGACCAGACGGCATCTCAGGTCGTATTCTCAGAGCCTGCACAGACCAGCTAGCACCTGTGTTCACTGAGATATTCAACATCTCTTTATCTCAGTCGGTGATCCCCACATGCTTCAAAGAGTCCATCATTGTTCCTGTTCCAAAGAAACCACATCCTGCTTCTCTCAATGACTATCGCCCTGTAGCCCTCACCTCAGTAGTGATGAAGTGCTTTGAACGCCTTATCAGAGACTTCATCATTTCTTCACTACCCGACACACTGGACCCACTACAGTTTGCATACCGTCAGAACCGCTCCACAGACAATGCAATCTCTCATCTCCTCCACACATCACTCACTCACCTGGACAATAGGAAAGGGAATTATGTTAAAATGCTCTTCATCGACTACAGCTCTGCTTTTAATACCATAATTCCCTCCACACTCACCACCAAGCTGGAGCACCTGGGACTGAGCTCATCTATATGTCAGTGGATCTCCAATTTTCTGACTGGCAGACCACAGGCAGTAAGGATGGGCGGACATGTCTCAGCCACACTCACTCTCAGCACTGGAGCCCCCCCAGGGTTGTGTTCTGAGCCCCCTGCTGTACTCTTTGTACACCCACGACTGCGTGGCCACTACCAACTCCACCTCCATCATCAAGTTTGCTGACGACACCGTCGTGGTCAGACTGATCACCAACAATGATGAGTCGGACTACCTAGAGGAGATTGGAAATCTGGAGAACTGGTGCCAGAGGAACAATCTCCTCCTGAACGTCAGTAAGACAAAGGAGCTGATAGTGGACTTTAGTACAAAGCAGGAGAGGAACTACCAGACCCCCGTCATCAACAGGAGCCCAGTGGAGAGAGTGGACAGCTTCAGATACCTCGGTGTTCACATCACGCAGGACCTGTCATGGTCCTGTCACATCAACACCGTGGTGAAAAAAGCCCGGCAGCGTCTCTACCACCTCAGACGCTTGAGAGACTTTAGACTGCCCTCCAAGGTGCTCAGGAACTTCTACTCCTGCACCATAGAGAGCATCCTGACTGGAATCATCACGACCTGGTTCGGGAACAGCACCATGCAGGACAGACGAGCTCTACAGAGGGTGGTGCGATCAGCCGAGCGCATCATCCGCACTGAGCTCCCTGACCTGCACTCCATCTACAGCAAGCGGTGCTGGACTAAGGCCAGGAAGATCATGAAGGACCTCAGTCACCCCAGTAATGGACTGTTCTCTTTGTTGCAGTCTGGGAAGAGATTCCGCTCCCTGAAGGCCAACACAGAGAGACTGAGGAGGAGCTTCTTCCCGCAGGCGATAAGGTCTCTCAATCACACCTCCACACAGGACTAATAACATCTTTTAAGCTCACAACACTGACTGGACAATCATGGACACATTCATACACACTTGCACTAAATACTCATACATCTGGACAATTGCACATGTCACCTTTCATGCATATTTGCACAACCACTGACACTTTAATTCTATATATATATATATATATATATATATATATATATATATATATATATATATACTCTACCCTATATTTCTATATTTTTGCAATATTTTATTATGCCCTTATTGTACAGTTAATTTTACTAGTTAAAATTATTTCTTTAGTATTTCCTTTTTATTGATTATTTATTTTACGTACAAGTTTTTATTTTCTTTTTTTTTTTTTAAGGTCACTGGCGGTCGTATAAAGCATTTCACTGCATATTATACTGTGTATGATTGTGTATGTGACTAATAAATTTTTAATTTGAATTTGAAATTTTATCCTAATAAGATTTGATTTAATTTGAATTTGACATTTGTACTGTAATTTTAGTACTGTCATTATGAATTCGTTTAACTACAGTGTTTCACTACGTGCAGGGAGGATCGTCTCATTAATCCGGCAGAGAATGAACTAAGGCATGAGCCATCAGTCTATAGTTATATAGCGCCACTCAGTGGTAAAAGCCAGCAAACGCACAAACCCAAATGCACAAACCCGAGCGCGGCGACGGTAAAACCGAAGCTCCGATTAGGTGACCACTGTAGACTTAAACACTGAGACTGTGTCTGAGTCCCGAACACTATTTGGAAGACTATTCCATAATTTTGTGGCTTTGTAAGAAAAAGCTCTGCCCCCATCTGTAGATTTCATAATGCGCGGTACTGACAAGCAGCCTGCATCCTTTGATCGAAGGAGGCGTGGCAGATCGTAAGACACTAGCAGTTCGCTAAGATACTGCGGGGCGAGACCATTTAATACTTTGTATGTCAAGAGATGTATTTTAAAATCAATGCAAAATTTCACAGGGAGCCAATGCAGTGAAGATAGGATAGGGGTGATGTGCTCATATCTTCTGGTTCTAGTGACGACTCTCGCTGCTGCATTCTGGACTAGCTGAAGCTTGTTTATTCACCTAGCTGAACAACCAGACAGTAAGGCATTACAATAGTCCAACCTAGAGGTGATAAAAGCATGAACCAGTTTTTCTGCATCGTTTAGCGACAATATATTTCTTATCTTGGCAATATTTCTGAGGTGAAAGAATGCTATCCTGGTGATATTATCTACATGAGCTTCAAATGAAAGGCTGGAATCTATGATGACACCGACCTCTTTTACTGTTGCACTTGATGGAACAGAAAGGCCATCTAAAGTTACGGTGTGATCTAAGATTTTTACTCCTAGCTGTATGCGGTCCTATGACTAGAACTTCTGTCTCATCAGGATTAAGCAGAAGGAAGTTAATTAGCATCCAATTTCTTATGTCCTGCACACATTGCTCAACTTGAGTAAGCTGGTTTTTCTCATCAGGTTTTGCTGAGACGTATAACTGTGTGTCGTCAGCATAACAATGAAAACGAATACGGATTATGTTGCCCAGAGGAAGCATGTAAAGGGAAAAAAGCAGTGGGCCTAAAACTGAACCCTGCGGAATGCCAAACTCCACTACACTGAAAAGAATTTGGAGTAGGAAAATCTAATTAGAAAATCTCCCAGTAAATTGTATTGACTGTTTGTTTATATATTTTACTTAAGGAATGCTTATGAATGTTTTTTTACACAATAATCCTAGTTATCTTATTTTAAATTGAGTAATCTTTACTTTAAATATTATTTTAACATTATTTGATGTTGTTTATTTATTTACATGGTGGTCAATAAAATAACACTGACATACATTTTACTTGAATACTTTTATTTCTATGAGATTCCTTAACAGATGAGAGCATGAAATAAAAAAATAGTAAAACTGCATTTGTTTGATGGTTCTGGTAAATGGTGCACTATAGTGCATTTTACTCCAGTAAACTTTTTTAGAACAACCACACAGTGCATTAAAATGCATGAACCGTGAAAAGCAGCCATCTGAATATCCATTGCTAAAGAGGGATAGACAATATAATTTAAGTGGGATATATCTTGCGTTGTAGTCCAGCATGATCAGCCTGTGTAGAAAATTGTGAACTAAATGTTTCTCAGCAGATGGTTCATTACACCTCATTGACGATGCTGTTATTTTGATATTCACTGGTCTTCAGTTTATGTTGGGTATCAATATTGAGTCTGCTAAAAGGCTGTCTTATGTTTTTTTTTTTCTCAGCTCATCTTCTTCCTTGTTTTTGGTTTGTCCATCTCTTGACTGATTGTCTTCAGGCTCTAGTGCTTGTCCCTGTGTAACAAATAACATTAAATAATAAATTACTTCTTGTAATACTCTACAGAAGAAAAACTTGACTATACTTGACTAAAATGACTATAATGTTTATGTTTTTCGGTTTTTATGTTTAACTTTAAATTTGACAAATTTAATTCGGTTAATTAAAAAATCAGCGGCACAGATCAGTGACGCGAACACAGCATACAGATGTTGCCATTAAAAACGCACGTTTCGAGAAAAGGGATCCCGTGACTTGCCGCGGCTTTGCGCGGCTGCGTGCGGGAAGCTGTGAACATGCCCTTCATTACCTGTAGGGGGCAGTCGTGTTTCAGTCTGAAGTATTGTGTGTCTACTGAAGCTGAAACTGTGTGCAAATTAAACTGCGCATGCATGTTTGGAGACGCTGTGCCCGCGCTGTGTATCAGTCGGTTGTGGATCATCACGGAGGTTACAACACGGCGTGGCTGCAGCTGGAGTTTGTCGTGTTCGAGGTAAGTTTAGCTTTCTTTTTTGCATGTGATTCTCGCTTTCATGACTCCCAATTAATGTTCATCTTAATCTCAGGACGTACACTTAGCAATTTCAGTTTTTAATAGTGTGGAGATTCACAAAACACCGTTTTCGAGTAAAAATCTGAACCTACGGAGCCCCGCAGGGGTCCTGTGGTAAATAAATAAATAAATAAAATAATAACGAACCGAGCGCGGATTAATAAACCGAGATGTGTGTTTCTTACCCCCACCCCGAGTGAAAACGGCGTGTTCAGACAAAGGCTCGCCAGTTAGATGCCATTTCTGAACAAACTGAGTCGTGTGTGTTAAAGCATTAAATGGTAAAAGAGCACTAGCAATAAACGTTTTTTCTTCTGAAGCCGAACTTTATTAATGAGTTACGAGTAAAGAACCTGTACATATGTTCATACAGTATTGACAGCAGCTCTAATTTACTACGGTAAAGCCAGCCGCGGTTCAGAAAAACACGGTCAAGCCAGCCGCGATTGATTTTAGTGCGTGCGAATATTACAGTGATTACGGTAGTTTCATGAACAACACAGAGAGAACGCGCTTTCAGAGCGCTTTTCTTGAAAAGCCCAGCGTGATTGTGATGTGATATAAAAAGATGTCATGTTTCGAAACTGGTGTTTTGCATTTTTTGTTTTCCTTATTGTTTATAGGTGCGATATCTAATGTTTTCTGTATATTTCTTCTTATACAGTCATTGTAAATGTAGTTGTGTTCACAGATAAATTATATGCAAATTGAAGACAAAATAAATGATGTACTCATTTTTAATCCCTCAGTTGTTTATTCATTTGACCAATGCTCTATAATTTCTGTTATTTTTGAGTGCATTCATTAGGTGTAATGTCTGCAATGAAAGTAAATAGCAAAATAAGTTTACAATAGGTTTAAAAGTCTGAATCACTAATCAATAATTATCATAAAGGTGATATCAAGAATAATGACATTACACTAAAGAGGCCTATACAAACGTCATTTCTAATAAGTAAAAAAAAATAACGGCCAATTATCATAGGAGGCGTCCCATACTATATACACACATCATATGAAATTATTTTACTGCAGCATTTTTGAGATATGGGGCATTATTACACTTTAAAGGGGTATACAGTCCCCATTTCTAATAAGTAGAAAAAAACAATAAGTTCTTATTCAGCACGTCCCATGCTATATACACACCACATATGAAACAATTTTACTGCTGCATTTTTTAAATATTGGACATTACATGATAAATGGGTATAAAGACCCCATTTCTAATAAGTAGAAAAAAACAATGATAAGTTCTTATTCAGGACGTCCCATGCTATATACACACCACATAAACAATTTTACTGCAGCATTTTTGAGATATTGGACATTATTACATTTTAAAGGGGTATAAAGACCCCATTTCTAATAAGTAGAAAAAAACAACCACCAGTTCTTATTCAGCACGTCCCATACTATATACACACCAAATATGAAAAATTTTACTGCAGCATTTTTGAGATATGGGGCATTATTACACTTTAAATGGGTATAAAGTCCCCATTTCTAATTAATCCGGACGCCCCATACTATATACACACCAAATATGAAACAATTTTACTGCAGCATTTTCATCCTCATTATAGAAAACATTCATTGAAGAATAACTGCTACTTTTGAACAGTAAAACAAAATAAAAATCAATTCTGGTATTTAGAAAGACTAAATACATTATTTTGTCTGTTTTCTACGAATTCTGCTCTAACTTATCTACATAAAACAATTATTTGAATGGTGAATATTTAAGAAAAATATTGTAACAGACAACCGTCAAAGTCACCAATAAATAACACGGATATTAAAGCAGAAATGCAAATAAATAAGCAAGTAAAAATTGACGAGCATGTTGTATTATCTCTCAGTCCTGGGCGTCTAAATGAAAAGCGCTCTGAAAGCGCGTTGTCTCTGTGTCGTTCCTGAAACTACCGTAATCACTGTAATATGTGCGCACACTAAAATCAATCGGGGCTGGCTTGACCGAGTTTTTCTGAACCGCGGCTGGCTTTACCGCAGTTCTAATTTGTCTAAATCGCATTGCAGACAATAAAAATAAGTCGAGTCATCCTGTGACCCTGCATGCTTAATCTTTCCACACATGATTCTTGCTTCTCACTTTTTCCTTAATCCCTCGCTGATCTATCTTGTATTTTTCTAACGGTGTCAGAAACTTTGTGTTAGTAGCACTGCTTGACATGCTTGATGCCTTCCTCTTTTGTAATTTGCTTTGAATAAAGGCAAACTTACAAAAGATGAAGAAATGCCTAAATGTAGTTGTGCGAATAAAATATTATGTAATGATACAATGTAAATATTTTCACAGAAACAAAGCGTAAAGATGAGACGTGAATCTGAAGAGGATCTCTTTGATGATTGCCTGGTAAAGCATTGTTTTCTTATTAATTATACAATTTATTAATACCTTGAATATAGTGTTTGTTGTATTGGACAGAAGCATATAAATGCAAATGAATATATAAATCTGAGTAATTATTGAATGAATTTTCATGTTTGGACTAACCCTTTAAATACAAACTCAGCATTCATCATAGGATTTCCTGACACTGTAAAGGTGCAGAGTAATCTATGGAGTGTTGCCATCTCATGCCATGTTTTACAATGTTTTATTGATGCAAGATTATTGCTAAAGCAATTTAACCCAAGTTTAACAATCTGAAGTATATGAAGTGATGGTCATTTTTTATTATCAATTATTTTATTTTTTTTCTCTGTGAAATGAAGTCAGCACAGGTTGAAGCAATTTAGATTTTTTTTTTGTTTCTCAAAATAAATTATTTATTTTCTTGTACATTTTATGCAGGGGGACAGACGAAGTGATGCCAGTATGCACCTTCTTAAAATCCTTGTCGTCTGTGCTGTTGAAGGGGAAGAACCGGTTGATGTATCCATAATCCTTGAAGGAGAGGAAATTTTGCAAGAATGTGGCAATAGCTCCGAGCACTGCGCTACACATTTGAGCTATTTTCAGAAAGTTCTTCTAGAACTTGATGGGATTAAGCTATCACCAAAAGTGCAAGCTTTAAAGATGAAGTTATCTTAAAACATTTGATTTGGCTTGACTACAAGTCTTTACATGTTGTGTTTACATGTTCAGCTTAATGTTTTAATGCGTTATGGTTTCAATGGCATAATTTTAAGTGCACTAGTCCAGAGTGCTGATTTGAATGTTGCAACTTCACTGCTTCCGAGGGCTATTACGTTTTAACGTTTATTCTACAGCTTGTTTAATGTATTTTCTGCTGTATTTTATTTCTAAATGAATGCTGTATTTTATTTATTTATTATTTTACACAATTTTGTTTAAAACAAGTATTTCAGGCCCTGGTGCCGTGCAGTTTTTTTCTATGGATGCAAAATTTAGCTGAATGCACTTTTATTAAAAAGACAACTTGGATCTAGACTGTGAATGTCACAAATATTTGGTAATGTTGGTGAATAAACTGTTTAATTATATTTTAGTTGTGTGATTTATGAAAGATACAGATGAAATAATTACTTAAGTTTCTTTCCAAAACATAAATTAGCAATGTTTACATTACTATAGGGAGTAATATGAATTGATAAAACCAAGTTAAGGGAAAATCTCACAAAACAAAATGATAGTAATTTCATAAAATTAAGGTTCCTGCTGATACAATAATGAATTAACTTTACTTGATTATTTTAAATAAATCTAATTTGTGCATTAAATATAATTATGTAACTTTTACTTGATTTCTTTTATTGTTAATTTAATTAAGTAAATTTTACCTGACAATTACGGGTGAGTTTTACTTAGGCTGAATCACAATTCTATTTTCTTCCCCTTGTCCCTTGAAACGAAGTGGAAAGGGGAAGGGTATAAATATTTCCCCTAAGAAATGGGACAACACTGTTATACGTCATTGTTACGCCCCGGTCTAGGTCGGGCCGTAACAGGAGTGAAAAAAAAGAAAGAAGGGGGTGAGACCAAAAGTGCGTTTGCTTAGTGTTTATTTGCAAAATGTGAATAATCAAATACCCAAAAGGGTGGCTGTAAGCTTCAGAAGCCGACAAGGCCAAAACAATAAACAAAATTACCTCTATCTAATTCCAAAGTGACACAACTAACCTGCACCGAAAATAAAGAACCAGAAATACAAAGTTCTTCCCTCAACTACCTAACTAACCACAAACCAAGAAAAACAAAGGGCAAACAAAATGGCGTCGACTCCTTACTAAGCCACTCAATAACTAATTAAATACAAATATATACAAAGTATCTACAACCAAGCCAACAAAACAAAGAGGGCAAACACAAAAGCGTAGTCAAAACAAGCAAAATGGTCATACATGGAATAGGCAATCGAAAACCAAGCAATTATCAAAAGGGGAAAATCTAAGAGTAGTCAGAAACGAAGCAAAAGGGTCATACACAGTAACATTTAGGATCAAGCATAAGATAAGCAGTAAGCAAAGGCATGGTCTGTAGCATGGTAGTCTGAAGGCCTTAAGTAGGCCTCTGGGTGTCCTGGAGAACCAATCAGCTGGGAGGAGGCGGGACCAACAAAGGACAGGCAGAGCAGCAGCCAATAGATTTCCAGGCACACTGAAGAGGGTGGAACCTGAAGCAAGGGGAGACACACCCTATCCCACCACCAGCAGAGACAAAGCCAGCATAACCAGACACACAAAAAACAAATAAATCCAATATTGTAACAGTCATCATACGTTGTCGCTGGTTCCTAATGTTACGTCAGAGGACATGCGCCGATGTTTATCACACATTCCAATAAGAGAGATTACTCACTCCCAAATGTTTTTTGCGCCGTATTTCGATTTTTAAAAAAGTTGCTCATTTTCACCACGAACACGGATGAGTCTTCGGGTTTCCTCAGCCGTCCATATACAGAATATAAATTACAAAACTGTGGTCACGTTGCAATAAGTAAGAATAGTGTAAGCAAAACAATAGTGTATGGCCGTAAGCAAAACAAACAATGCGTTATCAAATGCTCGGCAAAATGCCGTGCTACTGAACTTTCATATTTGTTTGTAGCATGCAGTAAAGTGTATGTGACATAAAAATATATATTTGTAATATTGTGCAATATGTGCTATCCGCTAGCAAACTTTAGCGATTTTTTTTGCAAACGTTTCTTTACAGAACATCACCATAAACACAAACACAAGACTAAAGGTAATATACATATAATGAAAACTTGTCATAAAAATCTTTATTTATGGCAAAAATGACTTAACATTTATGGGTCTGTTTGCTCGAGTGAGCAGCCATGTTGAAAACTTCGCTTAGCCCTTCGTTTGAAGTGAGGTCCTGAAAAATCTTCGTTTGGAGGGCTATCTGGCCCTTCCCCCCTCCCCCTACACCTCCAACCAAAAGAGAAATGAGACACCACTACCCCTGCACGTGAACGCGTCAAATGGAAGGGTAGGGGGAAGGGGTTTGGTATTCAGCCTTAATATTGGAGCAATAAAATTTACTTAAAATCTGTGTCCAAATTGTTATGAGGATTTTATCAAGTAAATCTTACAAGTTCTTTTTTTCAGTGCATGGGTGAACACGATGTTTTAAGAATTTAATTATATATATATATATATTTATTGTGTGTGTGTGACTGGTGCAACTCACACGTCCTATTCCATTGTCACTCATACTGCCGTAGTTTTTAGAGCCCTAAAAAAGCATTCGCTAGTAAGTAAGTAAATTAAAGACAAATGAATAAATAGTTTTAAATTATATATATATACACAGGGGCGTAGATTTAGGGTGGACGGAGGGGATGTGTCCCCACCAATATCCTCCGACCATTGAAATGTCCCCACCAATAATTTAATCCACTTTTTTTTAAATCGTTCTGTCAACATTAACCTAGACACGCAGAAAGGGATAAATCACGTTCTCTCCTTGAGTCCTCCCGCCCCCAAAACACATATGAACATTTTGATTGGCTGTGCCTTTCCCTGCCATCATGTGATAGACGATTGGCTGCGTTCAGACACAAGCAGCGCCAAATGCAGTGGACTCACATTCAGTACAGCAGGCCAGGTTATAGTCTGTGAATACGGACGTAAAACTAACAGCAGATTAAACAGCTAAATGTAAAAGTATAAATATGATCCCTGTCAGTCTCCTAATCTTGTGACTGTTTGTCAGAAATCAGTATTGTGAAAGAAATTGATAAACTAATATACTAATATTGCCATATGGCTAGAATTTTGTTGACACCAATAGACAATCCACTTCAGAAAAATAGTTTTTAAAATGCATTCACTTACTTGGCGAACATTAATGATTTGATTCGAGGTTTGCACACTAAGGCTGAATCCCATTTCTATTTTCTACCCCTTCCCCTACCCCTTGCCCCTTCCCCTTGTCCCTTGAAACGAAGTGGAAAGGGGAAGGGTTTAAATTTTTCCCCTAAGAAATGGGACACCACTACAACACTGTTATACGTCATCATACGTTGTCACTAGTTCCTAATGTTACGTTAAAGGACATGCGCCGATGTTTATCACACATTGCAATAAGAGAGAGATTACTCACTCCCAAAGTTTTTTTGTGCCGTATTTCATCCCTATACATAATGTAAATTATAAAAATATATAAAAATAAAATATATATTTGTAATATCGTGCAATCGGTGCTAGCCGCTAGCAAACTTTAGCGATTTTTTTGCAAACATTTCTTTACAGAACATCACCATAAACACAAACACAAGACTAGAGGTAATATACATATAATGAAAACTTGTCATAAAAATCTTTATTTATGGCAAAAATTTACATTTATGGGTCTGTTTGCTCGAGTGAGCAGCCATGTTGAAATTTTCGCTTAGCCCTTCGTTTGAAGTGAGGTCCTGAAAAATCTTCGTTTGGAGGGCTATCTGGCCCTTCCCCTTCCCCCTCCCCCTCCAACCAAAAGAGAAATGAGACACCCCTACCCCTTCACGTGAACGCGCCAAACGGAGGGGTAGGGCTATGTGAAGGGGTAAGGGGTAGAAATGCGATTCAGCCAAAGACTCAGAAAAAGTGAAATAAAATGATTGCTGTTTAAATGGCATGTGTTTATCCTGTTTTGTCAGGTAACAGAACCTAAACACCTGTGCTGTATATCAGACAGCGATGGAGAGAGTGTAGATTACACACAGGTGCTCTCTAGTCATTAGCACTCATCAGGCAATGTCTATGGCCAACTGACTGCACTCAGACCAAAGGGGGCTGAATAATTACACACACCCCACTTTTCAGTTATTTATTTGTAAAAAAATTAATGTTTGAAATCATGTATCATTTTCGTTCCACTTCTCGCGTGTACACCACTTTGTATTGGTCTTTCACATGGAATTCCAATAAAATTGATTCATGTTTGTGGCTGTAATGTGACAAAATGTGGAAAAGTTCACGGGGGGGCGAATTATTTTGCAAGCCACTGTAGTTGTCCTGAGATTTAACATTGTTACCAATAATAGGCTGAGGCATTCTCTGTCCATGCTCATAAGGAATCCCTCAATGTTTTTCAATTAGGGGACAGAAGCAGATCAGCCATGTTGTAGTTCAGGTGAAGAGGCGAGGTCACAGGAGGTCAATCTGAATGTTGATTATACAGTATATAACATATAATATGTGTGCGTGTATTATACATGTTGATTATACTAATATTTAGCATTATGAGGAGTGATAGGCTGAGGATGTAAGTGATTCATTAGTGTTTTTGGCAAAAGTTTTGAACTGACATTTCACTTTTTTGTCACGCTATTTCATCAGGTGGCAATGCTGTCCGGTCCTAGTGCAGTCAGAGGGGAAGAGTTAGGGTCAAAGCCATTGTTCACCCCAAAAAAAACTTTACTCACTATTTACTCCTTAAGTGGTTCCAAACTTTAATGATTTTCTTTATTTTGTTGAATACAAAATAAGATATTGGGGAAAAAAGCTGAAAACATTGACTTCCGTAGCAGGAAAAACAAATACTATGTAAATCAATGATTACAGGTTTTCAGCATTCTACAAAATATCATCGTTAGTGTTTATCAGAAGAAAAAAAAGAGCAGCCTGGACAATATTGATGTCAAACATATATGCCAGTAGTTTATTTTTGTTAACGAGAGGCGAAGGCATGTTTTTGTCTCCTTCATATAGGAGCAATAGGCATTGAGCTGTTGTGTGGTACTCTACCTAGTAGTTCATGTTTAGATGTAATCTACTTTTATATATATACAGATGATTGAGATGTTTCATTTGCACTAGGGCTCAATAAAGAATAGTTTTTATTTTATTAAAGACTATCTTTTTGTCAGTTATGAAACATTCCTTTAACTTTACACTATTCCTTAATTTAACTTAATGAATTGCATTTCGAGTGGATTAATATCAATCGAAGCATTGCTAGTATTAATGTAAAGTGATTTCGCACCATATTAAGAAAAACATGTATTCAGTGGACATAGTTGGGGTGGGAGGTTGGTAGGTGGATGAGGCAGGGGGTTGGGGGTTGGTGGGTGGAAAAGGGGATTGGGGGATGGGGTATTAGTTGGAGTCATATGTAGCAAACCTACGCCCTTGTGTGTGTGTGTGTGTGTGTGTGTATATGGAAATATAATTAATATTTTCGTGTTTAATTACAAAAAAAAAAAACATTTTAATGGTTAGTGATTGTTGCAGACATTTACACTATTTTTGAGAACTATTAAGTTCTCCTTCAACGTGTCATAGCCGATAACTGCCCCTTTGATCTGCTGGGTATGGCGGGGCGTCAACTGCTGATCAGTGTGTGTAAAGTACGCTACTTTACACTGATCAGCCCTCGACGCCCTGCCATACCCAGCACATCAAAGCAGCACACTCATAAACTCTCATAAACTCTCTCTTAAATAAATGACAGAGGTGGAAAGAGTAATAAAATTTTGTACTCAAGTACAAGTACTGTTACTTCAGTGAAATTTTACTTAAGTACAAGTAAAGTTACAATTATAAAAATCTACTCAAGTAAAAGTAAAAAGTAGCTCATTAAAAAATGTACTCAGAGTAAAAGTTACCGAGTTACTTTTTTTTTTTTTTTTTTTTTTAACAGCGGGGTGGGATGAGGCATTCGTAGTTCAAAAAAGATGAGCAGATGTAAATCTCAAACTAGTTGTTTTTAACTGAAGGAACACCTTTGCATAATAAAGCTGTTGTCTTTCTTGTGCTTGAAAATCAAAGTGGTCACTTAAATATGGTGTTATGTCCCAGTCTAGGGTCATACAGCAAAAGAATGGTTCAGGGTTCTATTTATAATATATATAACTGTATGGAAATGGTGGTATATGGCAGAAAGAAGAAGAAGAAGAAGAAGAAGAATATTCAATTATTGTCACATGTACTTTTTACAGCACAGCGAAATTTCTTCTTCGCATATCCCAATTAGGAAACTGGGGTCAGAGCGCAGGGTCAGCCAGCTTACAGCGCCCCTGGAGCAGATAGGGTTAAGGGCCTTGCTCAAGGGCTCAACAGTGGCAACTTGCCGATGCTGGGGTTCGAACCCCCGACCTTCCGATCAGTAACCCAGTAACCCACAGCCTTAACCAATTGAGCCACCACTCAAGAAAGAACTAGATCCAATCATTAACTGATGAAATAATGAGGTTTGTACACACACACACACACACACACACACACCAGGAGGAGGAGGATCAGATTCAGGATGGACCCAGGCCAAAATAATAAACAAAATGGTATTTATATTTAGTAGCTAGGTTACCTGCAAAAAAAAGAAAAAAAAAACACGCACACAAACAAAAATACAGGTACCTTCCCGGTCTCCCTAAACCAAAAACAGATAAATTATCTACAGATATATACAAAGACCAACCAAACCAAAGGGACAAAGCAATAATCAAAGTCAATTGGAGGCAAAAAGTCAAAACCGGAATACACAACCAAATATCAAAACGCCAAAATCACAACCTCTTTCATCTTTCCCGCGTCTCTCTCCGGTTTATACATGGTCGCGCTAGTCGATGACGTCACTCAGGGCGGAAGTGACCGTGTGGAAGGTCAGGAAGATGCAGATGTCAGAAAACCTGGAGTGGAGTCTGGAGCGGCGCGCGACCAGGACATGATACACACACGCGAGCGCAACGGGGCATTTATAAAGCATAATATCTTTTATTATTTTATAATTTTCATTCATTTATTTTTTACTCAGTAGCGAATATGATTTAAAATGTAGCGACTTACAATACTTCAAACAAAACGTACTTAAGTAAAAGTAAAATTACAGATTTTTAAAACTATTTTAAAAAGTAGAAATACACAAAAAAGCTACTCAATTACAGTAACGCGAGTAAATGTAATTCGTTACTTTCCACCTCTGATAAATGAGCGTGCTGTTTGTGCAACAGCGCGACAAACATTACCTGTCCTTTTATGAACTGCACAAGTAGTGGTGGTCATTAACTGCTAGCTAACTGGGTAAGGGGGTTACAGTGGGGTCTGTAGCTCTGTGTCCAGAGCTCCGTTTTAGGGACCATGTTTAGTTTTAAAGTAAGTTACAGTTTAATTTCACTAAAAGCCATCTAATATGGATACCCACATAATTATGGATTATTATATTTATGATATAAAAAAACACTGTTTTTAAAGAAAATATATTAAGTAACAGATAATATTAGGTTTATATTTCAAATTAGATAAAATGCTGATTTTCCAGCAGTAAAATTATTGTATCTCTACAGTTTACAAAACCTCCGCTGCGTGTATTCATTCACAGGCTCCAGAGCACGCACAGAGAAATAGGAGACTGTGGTTTAGGAGTGGATTGGAGAGAAGAGAGCTGTTCAGTTACTATAAAAAAAAAATCTAAAAAAATATATATAAAAACATAATATGATCTTTTTGAGTTATGAGGTTTTTTTATTATACATAAGACAACCTTTCAGTTTTGTAAATATTCTAGTTATAGTGTGTTAAGTTTTTCTTTAGGTTAAACGGTTTTGAGAATTAGAACATCCAGATAAGATCAATATTATGTCGTTGATTGATAAAATCTGGATTAAGGATATTTTATTTTATTTTGAATTACTGTAAATAAACTACACATTCCGTTGATTTACCAGAAATGACTTTTCTGTTTTTTGTGTGTGCTAAACTAAACTTCAGGGTCAAAGTAATAGCGATTTTATTTGAAAAGTATTATATATTTACAATGCTGATAAGTTCAAGATTAGATTCATATATAAACTGCTTCAAAGTCTTTCCACCCCGTGACCGCTGAAATCCGACAGACGGAGGGCTGAAGGGAGGTGTGTCTGTGTGTGTGTGTGTGTGTGTGTGTGTGTGCGCGCGCGTGTGTATGTGTGTGTGTCCGCGTGCGCTAAAGCCTGTCCTATTTTCAGCGGATTTTTCCGCTACAGCAGATCAGTTTATCAACTTGTAATATATACATTTTAGGAATATATTAACATGTGCAGACATTTAAGGGTGCGCTGCCCTCTCTTGCCCCTGCGTAGAGCCTACACACACACACACACACACACATCTATCTATCTATCTATCTATCTATCTATCTATTATATAAATACACATTTGGAATCTGCATCTACATTTTCTGTTACAAGTATAGAATTAGGTTCAGCTGAGACTCATGATCAATGGTGTTATGGTACTTATGTAGTGATAATTAGTTTCAGCCAGATCATTAAAACTAACAATGGACTATGACACTCTTGAGAGGGGATATGAAGGTGTTATTCATTTATTTATTCTCTACAAGGGTGCGAACTACAATACAGACAAAACTGTAACTTTCTCTTATACTACTATAAAAATTGTAAATATAAACAAACAAAATACAGCTTTTTTTCCTCAGAGGTAAACGGAAAAGTGAAGTTGTTCAGCTGTTTACTGTCACTGCAGCTTCTTCAAAGTCTTCCCACTCCGTGACCGCTGAAATCCGACACGACACCACGTTAGGCTACGTCTTGACTCATTTGTATACCGACGGTGATTGGATGTTTCCCGAGGGCTCAGGGGAGTGTGTGTGTGTGTGTGTGTGTGTGTGTGTGTCTATGTGTGTGCGTGCGCGCGGGTACTTGTTCTACTGTTATAAAAACTCTAAATATAAACAAACAAAATACAGATTTTTTTTTCAGAGGTAAACGGAAAAGTGAAGATGTTCAGTGTCACTATGCAGATGTTACACTCAGTGGAGTTACCGAAATCTTTGGTTTAGTCCTCATTGAGTTGCCACACATCATTTCCACATTTCACTCGCTTTTATTCCTCTTATGTGAGCATAAACAGTGAAACATTCCACAGGGTTATAATACACCGCGACCAAGTGAACCACGTTCCCGTCGAACGAAACGAGGCACAATCGTGGTGTTTGCTTCGGTTATGACACACCATAGTTTATTACCTGCTGTGGTAGATCTGATTATTTATTCAAACACAATAATAAAGCTTTATATCCTCAGGAGGGCTCAGTACATTGTTTTAGCGATAGTTTCACGTTAGCGAGTTCAGAACTAATCTAACCAAACCAAAAAAAAAAAAAACATCCGAAGCTTCAAATAGAATGAACGAACTAATGAAATTGATATATATGTAATTGATATACTGTATATACAGACGTGTGTGTGTCATTTTAATTCAAATGAACATTTTAATGCTTTCTGATACACTTATCAACTTATCCACATACACTTATCAACACAAACTCTCCGTGCACGCACACACAATCTCTAAAAAATTTATATTAATAACATACATATACAAATAAACAAATGTAGGTGTAATAAAAGTAGTCGTGATGTCAGTACTCGCCCAGCAAACCAGCCTTTTGCAGCGGCTTAAAACGTATGAATTATCTTCAAATATACAAAAAAAAAGCGAAAAGACACTCGTTTATTATGCATAGGTTATTTGTTTAATTCAAAAAGTTCATAAAAACACTTTAAAACGAGAGAAAAACTGTTAAAATCCTCGTTCGCCTTCTCAGCGTTAAGTAGCGAGTGACGTCATGATTTGAATCTGCGCGCCACCGGGGAAACATAGGGAAACTGACTTTCCCGGACCACCGGGTTTTAGATAAAGTCCTTCTATGCGCCATCTGGCGGATATTCAGTGAAGCACAACACATTTATTTTAAATTCCCGAATGTTGCCTCCGGCAAGTCGCGGCACGCCGCGCGCTAAATTGCGGCATCCCGCGGGAAAACACGCGCAGTTTTAAAGGCGACATCTGTAGGTCAATTATGTTTAAAAAAAGATTTATGTGCTTATACGGAAAACTTACCAGTGAGAGTTTGGAATATTAGATATGTCAGGTAGAATAAAAGTTATCATTACTTTTAAAAAGGTATCACTACCGTAAAATATGACATTGCAAAAATGTAGAACTCTCAAAATGAGCATATTATTATTATTATTATTATTATGAAAATACAGGAACATATGTGTAAAGTTTTTCTAAAGTTTTGTAGTAGAAGAAGCGAGTTGCTCGGTCTGTCCGCTGTGCTTCGGTAAGCTTTTCTGGCGCCAGGAGAGACTCAGTCAAACACACACACACACACGTTGTCTGTCAGAAAGGTCTCTGTTTATTAACAGCAAAAGATGGGGTTTATATATATTTGACCAAACGCCTGGGCTATAGACATAGTGTATGTTACTACAAAGAGCATGACCCATTGTAAATGTCCTGGTGAGATCCTGAAGAATCAAAGGAGAGGAAGATAGAGGTGTCCGTCCAGAGACAGATCACAAGATGTTGGCTCGAGTTAGGGGGAGAGGGTGAAGGAGACAGAGGGAGATAGAGAGAGAGGGGGAGAGAGAGAGACATACAGATGTCGCCATTAAAAACGCGCGTTTCGAGAAAAGGGATCCCGTGACTTGCCGCGGCTTTGCGCGGCTGCGTGCGGGAAGCTGTGAACATGCCCTTCATTACCTGTAGGGGGCAGTCGTGTTTCAGTCTGAAGTATTGTGTGTCTACTGAAGCCGAAAATGTGTGCAAATTAAACTGCGCATGCGTGTTTGGAGACGCTGTGCCCGCGCTGTGTATCAGTCGGTTGGGAATCATCACGGAGGTTACAACACGGCGTGGCTGGAGCTGGAGTTTGTCGTGTTCGAGGTAAGTTTAGCTTTCTTTTTTGGATGTGATTCTCGCTTTCATCACTCCCAATTAATGTTCATCTTAATCTCAGGACGTACAATTAGCAATTTCAGTTTTTAATAGTGTGGAGATTCACAAAACACCGTTTTCGTGTAAAAACCTGAACCTACGGAGCCCCCCAGGGGTCCTGTGGTAAATAAATAAATAAATAAAATAAAAACGAACCGAGCGCGCGGATTAATACACCGAGATGTGTGTTTCTTACCCCCACCCCGAGTGAAAACGGCGTGTTCAGACAAAGGCTCGCCAGTTAGATGCCATTTCTGAACAAACTGAGTCGTGTGTGTTAAAGCATTAAATGGTAAAAGAGTACTAGCAATAAACGTTTTATTTTTCTGAAGCCGAACTTTATTAATGAGTTATGAGTAAAGAACCTGTACATATGTTCATACAGTATTGACAGCAGCTCTAATTTACTGCGGTAAAGCCAGCCGCGGTTCAGAAAAACACGGTCAAGCCAGCCGCGATTGATTTTAGTGCGCGCGCATATTACGGTGATTACGGTAGTTTCATGAACAACACAGAGAGAACGCGTTTTCAGAGCGCTTTTCTTGAAAAGCCCAGCGTGATTGTGATGTGATATAAAAAGATGTCATGTTTCGAAACTGGTGTTTTGCACTTTTTGTTTTCCTTATTGTTTATAGGTGCGATGTCTAATGTTTTCTGTATATTTCTTCTTATACAGTCATTGTAAATGTAGTTGTGTTTACAGATAAATTATATGCAAATTGAAGACAAAATAAATGATGTATTCATTTTTAATCACTCAGTTGTTTATTCATTTGACCAATGCTCTATAATTTCTGTTATTTTTGAGTGCATTCATTAGGTGTAATGTCTGCAATGAAAGTAAATAGCAAAATAAGTTTACAATAGGTTTAAAAGTCTGAATCACTAATCAATAATTATCATAAAGGTGATATAAAGAATAATGACATTACACTAAAGAGGCCTATACAGACGTCATTTCTAATAAGTAAAAAAAAATAACGGCCAATTATCATAGGAGGCGTCCCATACTATATACACACCTCATATGAAATTATTTTACTGCAGAATTTTTGAGATATGGGGCATTATTACACTTTAAAGGGGTATACAGTCCCCATTTCTAATAAGTAGAAAAAAACAATGATAAGTTCTTATTCAGGACGTCCCATGCTATATACACACCACATAAACAATTTTTCTGCAGCATTTTTGAGATATTGGACATTATTACAATGTAAAGGGGTATAAAGACCCCATTTCTAATAAGTAGAAAAAAACAACCACCAGTTCTTATTCAGCACGTCCCATACTATATACACACCGAATATGAAACAATTTTACTGCAGCATTTTTTAGATATGGGGCATATTACACTTTAAAGGGGTATAAAGTCCCCATTTCTAATAAGTAGAAAAAAACAACCAGCAGTTCTTATTCAGGACGTCCCATACTATATACACACCACATATGAAACAATTTTACTGCTGCATTTTTTAAATATTGGACATTACATGATAAAGGGGTATAAAGTCCCCATTTCTAATAAGTAGAAAAAAACAATGATCAGTTATTAATCAGGACGCCCCATACTATATACACACCAAATGTGAAACAATTTTACTGCAGCATTTTCATCCTCATTATAGAAAACATTCATTGAAGAATAACTGCTACTTTTGAACAGTAAAACAAAATAAAAATCAATTCTGGTATTTAGAAAGACTAAATACATTATTTTGTCTGTTTTCTACGAATTCTGCTGTAACTTATCTACATAAAACAATTATTTGAATTGTGAATATTTAAGAAAAATATTGTAACAGACAACCGTCAAAGTCACCAATAAATAACACGGATATTAAAGCAGAAATGCAAATAAATAAGCAAGTAAAAATTGACGAGCATGTTGTATTATCTCTCAGTCCTGGGCGTCTAAATGAAAAGCGCTCTGAAAGCGCGTTGTCTCTGTGTCGTTCCTGAAACTACCGTAATCACTGTAATATGTGCGCACACTAAAATCAATCGCGGCTGGCTTGACCGTGTTTTTCTGAACCGCGGCTGGCTTTACTGCAGTTCTAATTTGTCTAAATCGCATTGCAGACAATACAAATAAGTCGAGTCATCCTGTGACCCTGCATGCTTAATCTTTCCACACATGATTCTTGCTTCTCACTTTTTCCTTAATCCCTCGCTGATCTATCTTGTATTTTTCTAACGGTGTCAGAAACTTTGTGTTAGTAGCACTGCTTGACATGCTTGATGCCTTCCTCTTTTGTAATTTGCTTTGGATAAAGGCAAACTTACAAAAGATGAAGAAATGCCTAAATGTAGTTGTACGAATAAAAGATTATGTAATGATACAATGTAAATATTTTCACAGAAACAAAGCGTAAAGATGAGACGTGAATCTGAAGAGGATCTCTTTGATGATTGCCTGGTAAAGCATTGTTTTCTTATTAATTATACAATTTATTAATACCTTGAATATAGTGTTTGTTGTATTGGACAGAAGCATATAAATACAAATGAATATATAAATCTGAGTAATTATTGAACGAATTTTCATGTTTGGACTAACCCTTTAAATACAAACTCAGCATTCATCATAGGATTTCCTGACACTGTAAAGGTGCAGAGTAATCTATGGAGTGTAGCCATCTCATGCCATGTTTTACAATGTTTTATTGATGCAAGATTATTGCTAAAGCAATTTAACCCAAGTTTAACAATCTGAAGTATATGAAGTGATGGTCATTTTTTATTATCAATTATTTTTATTTTTTTTTCTCTGTGAAATGAAGTCAGCACAGGTTGAAGCAATTCAGATTTTTTTTTTGTTTCTCAAAATAAATTATTTATTTTCTTGTACATTTTATGCAGGGGGACAGACGAAGTGATGCCAGTATGCACCTTCTTAAAATCCTTGTCGTCTGTGCTGTTGAAGGGGAAGGACCAGTTGGTGTATCCATAATCCTTGAAGGAGAGGAAATTTTGCAAGAATGTGGCAATAGCTCCGAGCACTGCGCTACACATTTGAGCTATTTTCAGAAAGTTCTTCTAGAACTTGATGGGATTAAGCTATCACCAAAAGTGCAAGCTTTAAAGATGAAGTTATCTTAAAACATTTGATTTGGCTTGACTACAAGTCTTTACATGTTGTGTTTACATGTTCAGCTTAATGTTTTAATGCGTTATGGTTTCAATGGCATACTTTTAAGTGCACTAGTCCAGAGTGCTGATTTGAATGTTGCAACTTCACTGCTTCCGAGGGCTATTACGTTTTAACGTTTATTCTACAGTTTGTTTAATGTATTTTCTGCTGTATTTTATTTCTAAATGAATGCTGTATTTTATTTATTTATTATTTTACACAATTTTGTTTAAAACAAGTATTTCAGGCCCTGGTGCCATGCAGTTTTTTTCTATGGATGCAAAATTTAGCTGAATGCACTTTTATTAAAAAGACAACTTGGATCTAGACTGTGAATGTCACAAATATTTGGTAATGTTGGTGAATAAACTGTTTAATTATATTTTAGTTGTGTGATTTATGAAAGATATAGATGAAATAATTACTTAAGTTTCTTTCCAAAACATAAATTAACAATGTTTACATTATTATAGGGAGTAATATAAATTGGTAAAACCAAGTTAAGGTAAATTCCTGGGATAGGCTCCAGGTCCCCCGCGACCCTGTATATAAGGATAAAGCGGTACAGAAAATGAATGAATGAATGAATGAAGTTAAGGTAAAATCTCACAAAACAAAATGATAGTAATTTCATAAAATTAAGGTTCCTGCTGATACAATAATGAATTAACTTTACTTGATTATTTTAAATAAATCTAATTTGTGCATTAAATATAATTATGTAACTTTTACTTGATTTCTTTTATTGTTAATTTAATTAAGTAAATTTTACCTGACAATTACGGGTGAGTTTTACTTAGGCTGAATCACAATTCAATTTTCTTCCCCTTGTCCCTTGAAACGAAGTGGAAAGGGGAAGGGTATAAATATTTCCCCTAAGAAATGGGACAACACTGTTATACGTCATCATACGTTGTCGCTGGTTCCTAATGTTACGTCAGAGGACATGCGCCGATGTTTATCACACATTTCAATAAGAGAGATTACTCACTCCCAAAGGTTTTTTGCGCCGTATTTCGATTTTTAAAAAGTGATGAGTCTTCGGGTTTCCTCAGCCGTCCATATACAGAATATAAATTACAAAACTGTGGTCACGTTGCAATAAGTAAGAATAGTGTAAGCAAAACAATAGTGTATGGCCATAAGCAAAACAAACAATGCGTTATCAAATGCTCGGCAAAATGCCGTGCTACTGAACTTTCATATTTGTTTGTAGCATGCAGTAAAGTGTATGTGACATAAAAATATATATTTGTAATATTGTGCAATATGTCCTATCCGCTAGCAAACTTTAGCGATTTTTTTTGCAAACGTTTCTTTACAGAACATCACCATAAACACAAATACAAGACTAAAGGTAATATATATATATAATGAAAACTTGTCATAAAAATCTTTATTAATGGCAAAAATGACTTAACATTTATGGGTCTGTTTGCACGAGTGAGCAGCCATGTTGAAAACTTCGCTTAGCCCTTCGTTTGAAGTGAGGTCCTGAAAAATCTTCGTTTGGAGGGCTATCTGGCCCTTCCCCCCTCCCCCTACACCTCCAACCAAAAGAGAAATGAGACACCACTACCCCTGCACGTGAACGTGTCAAATGGAAGGGTAGGGGGAAGGGGTAGAAATGGGATTCAGCCTTAATATTGGAGCAATAAAATTTACTTAAAATCTGTGTCCAAATTGTTATGAGGATTTTATCAAGTAAATCTTACAAGTTCTTTTTTTCAGTGCATGGGTGAACACGATGTTTTAAGAATTTAATTATATATATATATATATATATATATATATATATATATATATATATATATATATATATATATATATATATATTTATTGTGTGTGTGTGACCGGTGCAACTCACACATCCTAGTCCATTGTCACTCATACTGCCGTAGTTTTTAGAGCCCTAAAAAGCATTCGCTAGTAAGTAAGTAAATAAAAGACAAATGAATAAATAGTTTTAAATTATATATATACAGGGGCGTAGATTTAGGGTGGACGGAGGGGATGTGTCCCCACCAATATCCTCCGACCATTGAAATGTCCCCACCAATAATTTAATCCACTTTTTTTAAAATCGTTCTGTCAACATTAACCTAGACACGCAGAAAGGGATAAATCACGTTCTCTCCTTGAGTCCTCCCGCCCCCAAAACACATATGAACATTTTGATTGGCTGTGCCTTTCCCTACCATCATGTGATAGACGATTGGCTGCGTTCAGACACAAGCAGCGCCAAATGCAGTGGACTCACATTCAGTACAGCAGGCCAGGTTATAGTCTGTGAATACGGACGTAAAACTAACAGCAGATTAAACAGCTAAATGTAAAAGTATAAATATGATCCCTGTCAGTCTCCTAATCTAGTGACTGTTTGTCAGAAATCAGTATTGTGAAAGAAATTGATAAACTAATATACTAATATTGCCATATGGCTAGAATTTTGTTGACACCAATAGACAATCCACTTCAGAAAAATAGTTTTTAAAATGCGTTCACTTACTTGGCGAACATTAATGATTTGATTCGAGGTTTGCACACTAAGACTCAGAAAAAGTGAAATAAAATGATTGCTGTTTAAATGGCATGTGTTTATCCTGTTTTGTCAGGTAACAGAACCTAAACACCTGTGCTGTATATCAGACAGCGATGGAGAGAGTGTAGATTACACACAGGTTCTCTCTAGTCATTAGCACTCATCAGGCAATGTCTATGGCCAACTGACTGCACTCAGACCAAAGGGGGCTGAATAATTACACACACCCCACTTTTCAGTTATTTATTTGTAAAAAAAAAAAAATGTTTGAAATCATGTATGATTTTCGTTCCACTTCTCGCGTGTACACCACTTTGTATTGGTCTTTCACGTGGAATTCCAATAAAATTGATTCATGTTTGTGGTTGTAATGTGACAAAATGTGGAAAAGTTCACGGGGGGCGAATACTTTTGCAAGCCACTGTAGTTGTCCTGAGATTTAACATTGTTACCAATAATAGGCTGAGGCATTCTCTGTCCATGCTCATAAGGAATCCCTCAATGTTTTTCAATTAGGGGACAGAAGCAGATCAGCCATGTTGTAATTCAGGTGAAGAGGCGAGGTCACAGGAGGTCAATCTGAATGTTGATTATACAGTATATAACATATAATATGTGTGCGTGTATTATACATGTTGATTATACTAATATTTAGCATTATGAGGAGTGATTCATTAGTGTTTTTGGCAAAAGTTTTTAACTGACATTTCACTTTTTTGTCACGCTATTTCATCAGGTGGCAATGCTGTCCGGTCCTAGTGCAGTCAGAGGGGAAGAGTTAGGGTCAAAGCCATTGTTCACCCCCAAAAAAACTTTACTCACTATTTACTCCTTAAGTGGTTCCAAACTTTAATGATTTTCTTTATTTTGTTGAATACAAAATAAGATATTGGGGAAAAAAGCTGAAAACATTGACTTCCGTAGCAGGAAAAACAAATACTATGTAAATCAATGATTACAGGTTTTCAGCATTCTATAAAATATCATCTTTAGTGTTTATCAGAAGAAAAAAAGAACAGCCTGGACAATATTGATGTCAAACAAATATGCCAGCAGTTTATTTTTGTTAACGAGAGGCGAAGGCATGTTTTTGTCTCCTTCATATAGGAGCAATAGGCATTGAGCTGTTGTGTGGTACTCTACCTAGTAGTTCATGTTTAGATGTAATCTACTTTTATATATATACAGATGATTGAGATGTTTCATTTGCACTAGGGCTCAATAAAGAATAGTTTTTATTTTATTAAAGACTATCTTTTTGTCAGTTATGAAACATTCCTTTAACTTTACACTATTCCTTAATTTAACTTAATGAATTGCATTTCGAGTGGATTAATATCAATCGAAGCATTGCTAGTATTAATGTAAAGTGATTTCGCACCATATTAAGAAAAACATGTATTCAGTGGACATAGTTGGGGTGGGAGGTTGGTAGGTGGATGAGGCAGGGGGTTGGGGGTTGGTGGGTGGAAAAGGGGATTGGGGGATGTTGTATTAGTTGGAGTCATAGGTAGCAAACCTACGCCCTTGTGTGTGTGTGTGTGTGTGTGTGTGTGTGTGTATATGGAAATATAATTAATATTTTTGTGTTTAATTACAAAAAATAAAAAAACATTTTAATGGTTAGTGATTGTTGCAGACATTTACACTATTTTTGAGAACTATTAAGTTCTCCTTCAACGTGTCATAGCCGATAACTGCCCCTTTGATCTGCTGGGTATGGCGGGGCGTCGACGGCTGATCAGTGTAAAGTAGCGTACTTTACACTGATCAGCCGTCGACGCCCCGCCATACCCAGCACATCAAAGCAGCACACTCATAAACTCTCATAAACTCTCTCTTAAATAAATGAGCGTGCTGTTTGTGCAACAATTCAATTCAATTCAGTTTTATTTGTATAGCGCTTTTAACAATTGACATTGTCTCAAAACAGCTTTACACAATCAAAATAATTATTTAAGTTTGTATGGAATGTGAATGTGTATGAATCAAAATGTTCAGGTATTCCCTGGCGAGCAAGCCCGAGGGCGACAGTGGCAAGGAAAAACTCCCTGAGACGGTAATAGGAAGAAACCTTGAGAGGAACCAGACTCGACAGGGAACCCATCCTCATCTGGGTGAAACAGATAGCAGGAAATGATCTGCATTTATACAGTGTTAAGTGTTAGGTTCAGCTATAATAGTTGATGTTAATTGATGTTATAATACTTGATGTAAAATGGAGTCCAGTAGTTATTCGAGACTCAGATAGACTTGTAGAAAGTTCCAGTCCTGAACTATCGAATTGTCAAGTCCTCAGAGAAACAGCTGACCACACCAGTCGAGGCCAGAACCATCTTCTAAGTATAGAGAATCATCCCCAAACACCAGACGCATCCTAAAGAGACACACGGGGCATCCATGCGATGAGACCTCCAACCAGAAACCGGGCACCAGGATGGATCAGACAGGTCCGGAGGGCAGAGGGAGTCTGGATCACTGGCAGCTCAGGAACCACATGTGTAGCTCGACAGAGAGAGAGAGAGAAAGAGTGAAAGGGGGAGACAGGGGGAGAGAGGAAAGAGAAAGAGGGGGAGGAAGAGAAGAGGAGGAGAGGTATGGTCACAGTCACAATGTCTAATGTGAATGTATATTTACTGTAGAGTGCAAGCAGGGACTCCGGCAGGACTAACTATGACAGCATAACTAAAAGGGAGAGCCAGAAGGAAACACAAACATGAGGGCTCCCTGAGATGTAAAGCAAACAATCACCTCACCGTCAACAAACCTGAGTGATCAAACAAACAGCGCGACAAACATTCCCTGTCCTTTTATGAACTGCACAAGTAGTGGTGGTCATTAACTGCTAGCTAACTGGGTAAGGGGGTTACTCTGGGGTCTGTAGCTCTGTGTCCAGAGCTCCGTTTTAGGGACCATGTTTAGTTTTAAAGTAAGTTACAGTTTAATTTCACTAAAAGCCATCTAATATGGATACCCACATAATTATGGATTATTATATTTATGATATATTTTCTTTAAAAACAGTGTTTTTTTATATTAAGTAACAGATAATATTAGGTTTATATTTCAAATTAGATAAAATACTGATATTCCAGCAGTAAAATTATTGTATCTCTACAGTTTACAAAACCTCCGCTGCGTGTATTCATTCACAGGCTCCAGAGCACGCACAGAGAAATAGGAGACTGTGGTTTAGGAGTGGATTGGAGAGAAGAGAGCTGTTCAGTTACTTTAAAAAAAAATCTAAAAAAATATATATAAAAACATAATATGATCTTTTTGAGTTATGAGGTTTTTTTATTATACATAAGACAACCTTTCAGTTTTGTAAATATTCTAGTTATAGTGTGTTAAGTTTTTCTTTAGGTTAAACGGTTTTGAGAAAAAGACCATTCAGCTAAGATCAATATTATGTCGTTGATTGATAAAATCTGGATTAAGGATATTTTATTTTGTTTTATTTATTTAATTTGTATTTTTCATCTTCCTCCCTGAGGTATTGCCACCTTATTGTGGTCAGGGGATTTGCGTGCCTCAGTGCTTGGATGTTTACCGAGGGCTCAAGGGAGGTGTGTCTGTGTGTGTGTGTGTGTGTGCGCGTGCGCTGTAGCCTGTCCTTTTTTCAGCGGATTTTTCCGCTACCGCAGATCAGTTTATCAACTTGTAATATATAAATTTTAGGAATATATTAACATGTGGAGACATCATTATATGTTGAATGGAACTTGTAAGCCTTTGAATGGTGGTAAAAATACTTGCAAAACAAGTATTGCAGCCATACATTGGAGGGAACTTCTGAGGTGGTCAGTGATTGATGGCACGGTCGGTCGGAGGGGTTTGTGATCACACCTATAGATCTTTTGTTCTAGGCTATCGGTCAAATATCTCTCCACTTGGAAGCAAAAACATGCAAGGGATTTCAGCATCTCGACGCACATACTAAGCTGTTTATAAAGTAGACACTGTTTGTTTTTTCATTTTGTAATCTTTCCCGTGTTTACCGTGTACTGTACAATGTATATTCATTTTTTAATGAATTACTGTAAATAAACTACACATTCCGTTGATTTACCAGAAATGACTTTTCTGTTTTTTGTGTGTGCTAAACTAAACTTCAGGGTCAAAGTAATATCGATTTTATTTGAAAAGTATTATATATTTACAATGCTGATAAGCTTAGATTCATATATAAACTGCTTCAAAGTCTTTCCACCCCGTGACCGCTGAAATCCGACAGACGCAGGGCTCAAGGGAGGTGTGTCTGTGTGTGTGTGTGTGTGTGTGTGTGTGTGTGTGTGTGCGCGCGTGTGTATGTGTGTGTGTGCGTGTGCGCTGCAGCCTGTCCTATTTTCAGCGGATTTTTCCGCTACCGCAGATCAGTTTATCAACTTGTAATATATACATTTTAGGAATATATTAACATGTGCAGACATTTAAGGGTGCGCTGCCCTCTCTTGCCCCTGCGTAGAGCCTACACACACACACACACACACACACACACACACACACACAGACACATCTATCTATCTATCTATCTATCTATCTATCTATTATATAAATACACATTTGGAATCTGCATCTACATTTTCTGTTACAAGTATAGAATTAGGTTCAGCTGAGACTCATGATCAATGGTGTTAGGGTACTTATGTAGTGATAATTAGTTTCAGCCAGATCATTAAAACTAACAATGTACTATGACACTCTTGAGAGGGGATATGAAGGTGTTATTCATTTATTTATTCTCTACAAGGGTGCGAACTACAATACAGACCAAACTGTAACTTTCTCTTATACTACTATAAAAATTGTAAATATAAACAAACAAAATACAGCTTTTTTTCCTCAGAGGTAAACGGAAAAGTGAACTTGTTCAGCTGTTTACTGTCACTGCAGCTTCTTCAAAGTCTTCCCACTCCGTGACCGCTGAAATCCGACACGACTCCACGTTAGGCTACGTCTTGACTCATTTGTATACTGATGGTGATTGGATGTTTCCCGAGGGCTCAGGGGAGTGTCTGTGTGTGTGTTTGTGTGTGTGTCTATGTGTGTGCGTGCGCGCGGGTACTTGTTCTACTGTTATAAAAACTCTAAATATAAACAAACAAAATACAGCTTTTTTTTCAGAGGTAAACGGAAAAGTGAAGATGTTCAGTGTCACTATGCAGATGTTACACTCAGTGGAGTTACCGAAATCTTTGGTTTAGTCCTCATTGAGTTGCCACACATCATTTCCACATTTCACTCGCTTTTATTCCTCTTATGTGAACATAAACAGTGAAACATTCCACAGGTTTATAATACACCGCGCCCAAGTGAACCACGTTCCCGTCGAACGAAACGAGGCACAATCGTGGTGTTTGCTTCGGTTATGACACACCATAGTTTATTACCTGCTGTGGTAGATCTGATTATTTATTCAAATACAATAATAAAGCTTTATATCCTCAGGAGGGCTCAGTACATTGTTTTAGCGATAGTTTCACGGAAGCGAGTTCAGAACTAATCTAACCAAACCAAAAAAAAAAAAAAAACATCTGAAGCTTCAAATAGAATGAACGAACTAATGAAATTGATATATATGTAATTGATATACTGTATATACAGACGTGTGTGTGTCATTTTAATTCAAATGAATATTTTAATGCTTTCTGATACACTTATCAACTTATCCACATAAACTTATCAACACAAACTCTCCGTGCACGCACACACAATCTCTAAAAAATTAATATTAATAACATACATATACAAATAAACAAATGTAGGTGTAATAAAAGTAGTCGTGATGTCAGTACTCGCCCAGCAAACCAGCCTTTTGCAGCGGCTTAAAACGTATGAATTATCTTCAAATATACAAAAAAAAGCGAAAAGACACTCGATTATTATGCATAGGTTAATTGTTTAATTCAAAAAGTTCATAAAAACACTTTAAAACGAGAGAAAAACTGTTAAAATCCTCGTTCGCCTTCTCAGCGTTAGGTAGCGAGTGACGTCATGATTTGAATCTGCGCGCCACCGGGGAAACATAGGGAAACTGACTTTCCCGGACCACCGGCTTTTAGATAAAGTCCTTCTATGCGCCATCTGGCGGATATTCAGTGAAGCACAACACATTTATTTTAAATTCCCGAATGTTGCCTCCGGCAAGTAGCGGCAAGCCGCGCGCTAAATTGCGGCATCCCGCGGGAAAACACGCGCAGTTTTAAAGGCGACATCTGTAAAGAGAGTATGGGAAGGTGAGCGTGGGAGCGTTCACACCTTTATGAACAGATACAAGAGGAGACAGGAAGATAGCAGCAGGAAAGATTTAACACCTTAATATCAAATCTATGTGGAAGAGAACAAGAGAGTAGAATCAACTCCTTTATATATAAAATAATTCTAACAGTTGCCCCCTTAAATTCTAACAGAATTTGTGAATGTCAATTAGTTACCATAGCAAGAGATATTAACGTGAAGAAGCAGAGATTCATAATTAGTAGAGTCAGCAAAGATGATTATAAGAAGGGTGATAAAGGAAGAAGATAGTCAGGATTAAATCACTTCTAGAATCACAATTAGAAATGAAATTCTATACATACGTAATCAGCCGTTGGCACAAAAATAAAATGTGGAAAAAGCAAACTAATACAAAGTTGAACCTATATGTGTATGTGTAAAAGGTGAGAAGCGACAGGAGCCCCCTTTTGAAGTGTCTTCTGGGCGTATGTTGCTCCACTAGCCCCTCGGTGCGGGCTAGGAGATCTTGTGAGTGGTCGATTATGTCAAGCAGTCAGTCATCTGCGGTGCCTTCTTCATGCGGCTGGCGTGAATCCACTGTGGCTGTGAGTCTGTGAGAACAGCTGTGCGTGTCACTGCAATTACAGTTGTAGGTGTACTGTAGGCAGCATCCCCCACCTTCCTTGGATTTAAACTTTTCACCAGCACTGTATCACCTGGGATGAAAGAGTGAGTAGGCTTGTCTGTAGGCAGAGGGAGAGAAGCAGAGACATTACCGTGAACACTGTTCAGTTTTTCAATGAGCGCTTGCATATAATCGCCGACAATCACGTCCAGATCACCTGTAAGGGAAACACCGGGGTTACCTTTTACCCAGGGGTGGGGAATGGTCGTCCCATTATAATCTCAAATGGTGAAAGTTTGGTTGTAGAATTGGGTGTCATTTTAATTTCACAAAGCACAGATGGTAACAGGTCAACCCAATTCTTACCTGCATCCATCATGGCTTTTGTCAACCTATCTTTGATTCTTCTGTTCATCCTCTCTACCACACCAGAACTTTGGGGATGGTAGGGGATGTGAAATTTCCAATCAATGCTTAAAAGTTTACACAATTTTTGTGTCACTTTGGAGATGAATGGCGTGCCATTATCACTGTCAATAGATGTTGGAATACCGTATCTAGGAATGATTTCTTTAGCCAGAATTTTAACTACTATCGTTGCATTTTCTTTTGAGCATGGAAATGCTTCTACCCATTTAGAAAATCTGTCCACGATTACAAGCATGTATTTCAGATTTCTGACAGGTGGCATGTGTGTAAAATCAATTTGTAAGCATTGGAATGGTGCAATAGGCATTGGCAAGGCATCATGTTTAACGTGTTGTCCTTGTGTATTTGCACGAGCACAGATCAAGCAGGAATCTAATAGAACAAGTGTAGCCTGTTTGATATTGCGAATGCAGAATCTGTCCTCAATCATACGGATTACCCCCCGTTTTGTGACATGTGAAATACCATGAAAATGACGCACTAATAACGGGAGGACAGATGCTGGAAGAGCTATACGGCTGTTCTCATCCCGAATTAGCATATCGCTGCCAGGTGAACACTCGTGTGTGACACCATAAGCGTAACGCGAATCCGTAAAGATAGTAACTGGTTGATTTTTAAATAGGAGACATGCACGAGTAAGAGCGGTAAGTTCAGCAGCTTGAGCTGAAAGAAAAGGCAACGAATAAGCTTCTAATACAATGTTGGGCAGCTGACCGATAGAATAGCCGCAATGTGTCACATTATCATTAGGCCTTGAACAAGAGCCATCAACATAAATGTGTGTGCCATCCTCTAAAGGAGTGGAAGATAAATCGGAGCGTACAGCCAAGGTAGTGGTGATCTCATGTAAACAGTCATGATCAGCCCAGTCTGGTTGGGTCTGATCAGGGCCACAGAGTGTCATGAGACGGTGTAAGAGTACAGCCGGAGTGTTGGGTGTCGATATTGGTTTAATAGTTAGATTATGTGTGGCACAAAGAATAGCTTCATATCCTGAACGACGTTGAGCTGTCATGTGCTGTGTTTGAATATTATTAAGGATCGTTATAACTTGGTGAGAAGAGTGTAATACTAAGGGGTACGAGAGAGCAATCTTTTCAGCATCCGTGACAATGAGAGCAGAGGCAGCCACAGCTCGCAGACAAGCAGGAAGTCCTGATGCTACAGGATCTAGAGTTTTAGATAAGTATGCAACTGGCCGATAAGACCCGCCGTGATCTTGGGCTAAGACCCCCGCTGCGACCCCCCCGCCTTCAGAGACATATAGGTGAAATGGCTTGCCATAATCAGGTAGACCCAATGCTGGAGCTGAACTTAGAGATCGCTTGAGGTAACAAAAAGAGTCCTTCATCTCAGATGTCCATGTGATTTTGTCTGGTTGAGCGGAGGAGCATGACTGGTGTAATATCTTGTCATAGTAGGAACAGTCAGGAATGAACTGCCTACAAAAGTTTATAAGTCCAAGAAAGCCCATCATTGCTTGCTTCTTTGCAGGTGGACGAATCTCGACAACAGATTGTATGCGATCAGCAGATAATGTTCTTTGTCCAACATCAGCCAGATGTGTCAGAATGCGCAGTGAATGTTTGCGACATAAGTCCTCAGTTTCAGCTGAGAGGAGGATGCCATCGGCATATAACAGAAGTCGGACTTTCTCAGGCAGGGTCAGGGAAGCCATGGCATCTCTTACAACAGAGGAGAACACAGCTGGAGAGTCTGAACCCTTGAGGAAGACGAGTCCAGGTCAGATGTTGGTTTTTGAAGGTGAAAGCGAATATAGGCTGCGTCTGCTCACTGACAGGGACACTGAAAAAGGCAGAACACAAATCAACTACTGTAAAATATGAATGATTTGGAGGTATTGACGTCAAAATGGATGGGACATCTGGAACAATAGGACTTGCAGGAATGACAATATCATTAATTTTGCGCAAATCTTGTGTAAATCTTCATCCTTTTCCACCTGCCTTTTGTATAGGAATAACAGGTGTATTGTATGGATATTGTGTAGGAACTAGGACACCTTGTTCTATTAATGACAAGATCACTTTCTCAATACCTGCCTCTTTATCTGGTGAAAGAGGGTATTGCTTACAATACACAGGTGTCAGTGTTTTAAGTTTTGCTGTGTATGGTGTAGTGCAAACTGTGCCCACTTCATTAGCATGAGTAGACCACAACCTCGGAGGTACAGAAGACAAGTAGGATGGGTTGACAATAGATCTATCAGTAGAATCAACCTGTGGGATCACATCAGAGAACATAGTCAGATTATTAGGGGTCTTTAAAAACGGTTTTGCCTTCTGCAAAAGATATACAACAGCCTAATTTAGACAGTCCATCTCAGCCTAGTAAATTGAACGGAGATGAAGGTATCACCACAAATCGATGAAGGAAATGCAAATTTGGATCATCTGGGCTAGTTACAGGAAGGTATACACCTTGAGTCTGGCGCCTTAGACCACTCGGCCATCCCGACACATGAGTTGTATGGCAGGTTAGTGTCCGGTCCCTGCTAGAGAAATTTTTTTTAAGAGAATTAGGTCTATATTATTAACAAAGGTTATTTGAAATAGTTGTGTGAAATATTGAGTAATAATATGTAAGCATATTTTAATTACATATATTTGTGCATGCAGTAATATTACAGAAAACTATTGATTTTATCTTATCGATGTAAGATGAAGTGAGCAGAGTTGAGCCAAGGACAATGTGATGTCATAGTAGCCATCATGTGACGTTCAGTATACAGTATGTACCCAACAAACCTTAGACTGGCAGCCATCTTAGAGATTTCATAGTAACCCTAGAAACGACACCAGATCAGCAGATATGACATAGCCCCAGACATGATGTAATCTCAGACATGGGGTGATCTTAACTGTGATGTAACAGGCATTGGCTACTTAACTGTGATGTAACAGGCATTGGATACACAAGCCACATGTCAAATTAAATAACCAAAAAAACACACAACACACACACATACAGTGATCTGAATAATAAGTTTAATAAAGAAATGGACACAAAATAGTATGTGTATCTACATAGTGAATATTATACAATACAAAGTATTAAGCCCAACATAAAAAAGTATAAAAAATACACAGGGCCTGGGTAAGCATCAGAAGCAAAATAAAATGCATAAGAAGTCAATTAGCAAAACCTCCTGTGAGGAAAGACAACACCAATTTAAAAATCAGTGAAAGGAAATAGAAACAGAAACGCCGCGATTTGGATTTGGCACAAGTGCAGAAGGAAAATCTGTTTGGGTACCAACAGACACTTTAACATCGGTCTGGGTGCCAACACTTACGTGACAAACAGGTCTTAAGACCAGTGGAGCTGGCGTTGTAGATTCAGGTCGTACAGGCCTAAAAGAAAATGGATAAGGACTATCCGCACGTGGCCTCTTAGAAGGACCCGGTTTGGGATCAACATTCTTGGAAAAAGTGAGCCCTGTCTCCTCTAGGAACTGCAGTAACGAAGCAGATGGCTCGGGCTCATCCTCAGTAAAACTCACCGAGGCCCGGTCCATGACAGGTTCAGTAGGAGTATAGTCAGTAGGACTGTGAGCCGGACTGCTCTGGCTGTCCGAGTCGTCCAAAGCGACGTGGTGATCATTCGAGCAAACTGTGGAGTAAAGCGGAAGCACCAAGAATTTATAGCAGACATAAGCGCCACCCCAATATTTTTTAAGTTGAACAACAAAAGTGAAAAGATAATGGAAACTAATTTGAAAGGAAAATAAGTTATATTGGAAGCAAAATTTGGTGAAAGATGGAGTCAGATAACGAGGTATATGACGTATAATGAAAATGTAATTTTATTGGTTGAAAAATTTGATAAGGAACTAGAAAAAAATAATTGGCAAATGAGGGGGCCAGATGAGTGTCCCGCCCCCTGTAAAACTGTATAAAAGAAGGCACCGATGTCACAGTAAGTCAGTCTGTTCTTGGTGATGCTCTGGTTCACATCTTAGGCATTTTCAAGACTGGCTCACTTTGTTTTATTGTTGCAATAAAACTTATCCTTACTTCATCTAGATCTACACGGAATCCAGAGTCTTTCTTTGATTTCTTCATTCAAGTTAAAGTATTTGTTTAATGTTTTAAAGTAGGGCAACTTCGGTGTGGGGAGAATAAAAAATCCACCACAACTACATCCAAAACTATCCCTGTGTAAGAACCAAGCAGTTTTATCTAATCTAATTCCTAAAACCTATTACTGTCGAATAGGTGACACAAAAGGTTGAATAAAATTCCAAATCCTTAATTATTCATCCAATCATTAGGAGTAAGAGACTGTTTGGAACGACCATTTCCCATCTTGTTAGTAAGTTACAGTTAGTAAACAAACCAAGCTTATCGAAGTTAAGCGGATACTTTAAGCCTTTTTTTTTTTGTTGTAATTATTATTATTATTTTTTTTTTCTTTTTTACGGGTGGTGTGACGTTCGAACAGTGTATCAGAATCTATTTAAAACTGAAGAATACTGTAATCCATAAAGTGTATTATCAAAAATGTGCAATATCTCCGCGTTCCTGATAACACTACCAGGAATATGGATTCTATTTCAAATCTCACATGCCTCTACATCTTTGGAGATTAATCACACATTTATCAAATACCAATATAGTGAATTAATAAGTATATATTTAAAACTGAAGAATATTGTAATTTAAAAGTGTATTATCAAAAATGTGTAATATCTCCGTGTTCCTGATAACACTACCAGGAATATGGATTATATTTCAAATCTCACATGCCTCTACATCTTTGGAGATTAATCACACATTTATCAAATACCAAGATAGTGAATTAATAAGGCATTCGGCCAATCTACCCTGTTTCTGAGAACACTCTCAGAAAAATGGACCTCAGGTGCGCCGGGCTGAGTCCACACGCCTCTACGTCAGGGAGACAATAAAACTCATGCACCCCCCACGTGTATAACTGCAACTGCACGCCGCTCCCTGTTCCAAAGAACACTCTAAGGAATATGGCTATAACCAATTCATTTATTTATTTTCTAGCCACGCGCCTCTACGCCAGGGCCAGCTTATACACAAAGTGCATGCTACAAATGCCTCACTAAATTACCAATATTGAAAGTGCATAAATTACGTAAACAACAGAATTTAGCGAACGTATAACTTTTTAAAACACACCCGAAGTAGCGCGTCTCCTCTAACCGGACGCGGTTTTGATGACGTAGGTACTCGCGACGACAGCGCTGTGTATGTTTTTAGCTTAATGCTAACACCGGTTCAGTTTCAGTTAAACACCTAGTTTAATCTACATCTTTCAATTATCCACAATCGCTGTAATTTTAGCCAATAAACCAACGCGAGTAATGTCAAACACAACGCGAAACAAAAACTAATTAAAACGCATAAAGTTTCTTTTTCCAAAATATAACCCAAATACACGCCAATTTACTACATAAATAAACTATTGGTTCAAAAACTTTTCTGACCAAGGAAGGAAGTACAATAGCAAAAATACTGCTTAACTTACCTTCCTGGAGAGAAAAGGTTAGACGAGGCCCCAGATTGTAAAGTTTTTCTAAAGTTTTGGAGTAGAAGAAGCGAGTTGCTCGGTCTGTCCGCTGTGCTTCGGTAAGCTTTTCTGGCGCCAGGAGAGACTCAGTCAAACACACACACACACACACGTTGTCTGTCAGAAAGGTCTCTGTTTATTAACAGCAAAAGATGGGGTTTATATATATTTGACCAAACGCCTGGGCTATAGACATATGTTACTACAAAGAGCATGAACCATTGTAAATGTCCTGGTGAGATCCTGAAGAATCAAAGGAGAGGAAGATAGAGGTGTCCGTCCAGAGACAGATCACAAGATGTTGGCTCGAGTTAGGGGGAGAGGGGGAAGGAGACAGAGGGAGATAGAGAGAGAGGGGGAGAGAGGGAGACATAAAGAGAGTATGGGAAGGTGAGCGTGGGAGCGTTCACACCTTTAAGAATAGATGCAAGAGGAGACAGGAAGATAGCAGCAGGAAAGATTTAACACGTTAATATCAAATCTATGTGGAAGAGAACAAGAGAGTAGAATCAACTCCTTTATATATAAAATAATTCTAACAATATGTATTTCCCTTTTTTTGTTTGTATGTTATGTTTGTATAGTTAGTTAAAATTAAATAAAATTCAGTTCATAATATTGCCTAATTTGTGCTAAAAATTTCAATTCAATTCAATTTTATTTGTATAGTGCTTTAATAATTGACATTGTCTCAAAACAGGGAACACATCTTCATCTGGGAGAAACAGATAGCAGGACATGATCTGCATTTATACAGTGTGTTAGATGGGAGGCTGTTCAGCTATAATAGTTGATGTTAATTGATGTTAAAATGGAGTCCAGGTGGTTATTGGAGACTCAGATAGACATGTAGAAAGTTCCAGTCCTGAACTATCGAATTGTCAAGGCCTCAGCTGCTAACACCAGTCGAGGCCAGAACCATCTTCTAAGTAGAGAGAATCATCCCCAGACACCAGACGCATCCCAAAGAGACACACGGGGCATCCATGTGATGAGACCTCTAACCAGAAACGGGGCACCAGGATGGATCAGACAGGTCCAGAGGGCAGAGGGAGTCTGGATCACTGGCAGCTCAGGAATGACATGTGTAGCTTGACACAGAGAGAGAGAGAGAGAAAGAGTGAAAGGGGAGACAGGGGGAGAGAGGAAAGAGAAAGAGGGGGAGAAAGAAGAAGAGGAGAGATGGCAGGTAGGTATGGTCACAGTCACATAATGTATAATGTGAATGTATATTTATTGTAGAGTGCAAGCAGGGACTCCGTCAGGACTAACTATGACAGCATAACTAAAAGGGAGAGCCAGAAGGAAACACAAACATGAGGGCTCCCTGAGATGTAAAGCAAACAATCACCTCACCGTCAACAAACGTCAGTGATCAAATGAGAGTGAGGAAGACAGCATCTAAACAATCCAGTTCACCATAATACTCTACGTCCATGAGTCCCCCAGATCTGCTCCTTTACCTAGGGCAAATCTATTTATAAAAATGCTTGGTTAAATAAATAGATTTTTAGCCTACAGTGGTTAATCAACCGTAATGGGTATTACCGTCACGCTCACCGCCGTTTAAAGGCGACAGCGGGCAAAATAAATCAGTTGCATTTCAAAGTCAATCGTAAAATGGCCGCCAGGTGGCGCAAGGTGACATTTTCATTCATCGCGGTAAATACAACAGTGATGGTAATTTCCACAACAAACATGAAAAATCTGAACAAGAGCTATTGATGTGTACTGTACAATAATGAGTAAAAAAATTTATAGTAGATTTATTAACTGAAATAAAGCTGTAACAGTGTTACTCGCTCACTCCGTAGGCTCCCTGAATAGGTGGCAAAGGGACGGAGCCGCCTATTCGTGCCGGCTGGCGAAAATTAACGTTAATATGATCTCGGGCTTGCTCCACATTATAAAAGCAAGGCACTACTAGCAAACCCGCCACTGTATATAACTATAATGAGTCCCGCAAACGGCTTATACAGCTGAAAAGAATAAAATCAATAGCACTGGTACAGCTTCTGAATGGTGCAGCAGTTAGAGAGCTCGCTCAGAGACCTTGAGGTCGCCGGTTTGAATCCAGCGGGGTGCTGTTTTAAAATTTTATCTTGTTTTATTTTAATTTACCTACAATTAAAATAAAAGAATTTTAAAACAGCATCACCCAGGTTTTGAACCAGCGCTCTCCTTTTCTCTGGGCGCGCACTCTACCACTACTATTGATTTTATCCTTTTCACTTGGCTCTGTTAAGACGCAGACGCAGGAGAACACCCTGACAATGTTTTAATTATATGGCCATTTATTTCAGTTAATAAATCTACTATAAATTTAAACAACACAAGAAATAAGATGACACAAAACCCTACACACTTCTTTAAGTGCCATATCGCACTTGTTATGAATTTGTTGTTGTGTTTATTTTATTTCATTTGCTGTTATTTCATTTATTCTACCTTGTTCTATTCATTAGTAAAGCATTAAGCATTGAGTTTGTTACATAAGCCATAAGCTTTATATTTCTTAGTCATGCATCATAAGTTGATAATCGTAGGTTGGTCTGTGATGTCACTCTACTATTACATGCATTTGTGTGACTGTGATATGCTAGAAAGCTCAGTCTAGATACGGAAGGCTACGGAAACACAAGCTTTTGACCGTCAGCTAGTGAGAGCTCCCGGTAAGCTAGAAATGTAAAATACAGCAACGAGGTTGTTGTAACCGTAAGCTAACATAAGCTGGGAATGTAAGAAACAACAAGAGTGTTGTTAGATACCCAAGCCAAGATTGTAATCTACAAGATACAGCAAACAGGTTGTTGTAAAACTCAGAGATTTGCAAGATGCAGCAACTGGTGTCTGTAATAACAGAGGATTTGCTCAAGACAACTGTATGAAGTGTTGATTCTTTGATGCTGACAAATAAATGACAAAAGACAAAGAGATCGGACTTCTGTCATGTGAGTGAAACTTTAAGACATTAGCTACGCGTCAAAACTAGTGAAATAAGCCAACCGCATCTACAAAAAGTCTAAAGCTTTTCCGCTGTTTGATCGAAAACAAGTGAACACTGAAAGGGAAAGTGAAAGAGAATAGCCGTCGAACTTCACCATGCCGAACAACGAGGACAACGCTCCCAGCACTTGGCTGGGGAGCCTAACGGCGCTCCACGAGATGAACAGAAAGAACCTCAACGAGGCGCTGGATGCAAGAAAAGGCAAGCGAATTCGACTGAATGCAACGTCTACTGCATTAAAGACACCCATGAACTATGCACGTAAGTTAGACATCCTTGAAACTGAGTACAGACCCGAATACGGGAAGTTGAGAGAGGACTTCATGAGAAGTAACGTTGATGTGCTTGTGTACACTCATGAAGACGAACACAGACGCGATCAGGTCACTTGCGGCGCACCTGAGGCTCAAGGCCGCACAGAATTCATAGCTACGTTGGGTCGCTGGAAAGCGGACACCAAGGACACTAAGAGCCACTCTGTGACGACGCGAATACGCGAAGATGTCTCGCCAGGCGTCAGCGTGTCACTGATAACGGCACCATCCAAAAGGTCTGTAACTTCTACATCAACCTCAGCCCGAATAAAGAGCCAAGCGGAAGCCAACAGAGCAGCCTTGTTGATTAAAGTAGCAGCCTTAGCAGAACGGCGGGCGTTAGAACAGAAGGAAGCACAATTAAAGGCAAAAGAAGCAGAACTAAAGGCTGATAAAGAAAAGTTGGAATTAGAAACTGCACTCGCAATTGTCGACGCTGAATTACAGGCTTATCAGGGTTGTAAAAAACGACAGCCTGCATCAAAGAGCGGAGTCATCGACCCGAGCTGCACACGCTCGAGCAGCCCGCCTTGGACGGGCCACAAACCTGAATACGTCAGCCGCCGAAAGCCGGTGAGAGAGCACCTTCAACGAACCAAGTGGCGCACGCGCTCCCAAACTGGAATACAACGAACTTTACGAGAGCAGCGCGTCGATAGAAGACCTCGGACTGCCATCACGTCTCAAGACAGCCCATCCAAGTGTACCAGTAAGTTTTGAACCAAAATTGAAAAGTACTTTAAATGGAGGGTCTACCCAAGACAATAAATACACCCGCCATGACATTTATACTTTAGAATTACAGAGCATGATGCAACAGCAGGCTGACATCACAGCAATGCTCATGAAATGCCAACGGCAATCCTTTTTACCTCAGCGCAATGTTCCTTTGTTTCATGGTGACCCTCTTGAGTTTATGTCCTTCATGAAAGCATTTAAACATGTTATTGTTGACAAAACCGATAGTGATGCTGATAAGCTGTTTTATCTTGAGCAGTTCACTAAGGGAGAGGCTAGAGACCTCGTTATGAGCTGTCAGCTTATGCCAGATCAGTGTGGTTATGCAGAGGCAATGAGACTGTTGCAGGATAGATTTGGAAATAAACGTCAAGATCGCAAATACGACAGCCGATCGCCCAAGAGCAGCGCACACTTTCAACTTTCCAACTCAACCTGCAATAGCCGAGCGGAGCCTGCGAACGAGAGCGCGGTCACTGAATTGAGCAACGCGCACCTGAGCAGCGCGCACTCTACGGACCTGGACGCCGCAATCAGCGACGGAAAACCCTGTCACACATCCCTTCAAAGACCCAAACAAACGGGCCAAGGAAAACCCAGGGTCAGCGTCGCAACCGAGGACAGACAGGTTGGTAAAATTCACAAAGACTTGATTACAATGAAGAATGCCAGTACATTACCTGTCAGCGCTTTCACTAAACCGTGCGCACATTGCAAATGGGAGCATATCTTAGACGATTGCTTCCAATTTAATGATAAGACACACAAAGACAAAGTAGAATTCTTAAAAAGAAACGGATTCTGTTCGGATGTTTAAGAAAGGGTCATTTGTGGAAAGACTGTACCAAAAAAATTACATGTTCATTGTGTTCAAAGCCACATCCAAGCATGCTACACATAGCAGTGCCAGACACGGCGCAGTCAGCTATGAACGCCCGTGGAAACGAAACTGAAAGTGGCACAACAAATACACCACCTGCTGTGAGTCATGAATCAAATGCGCTCACTGGGGCTGGAGGTAATTGCGTCCTCCCCATAGTACCTGCTAAAATAAAGTCCAAGGAAAAGGACACAATCGTAGAAGCCATGTACTATCACGTGAAAGTCCCCGAGGAGGACACAGATCTGCTGCGCTTCATGTGGTGGCCGAATGGAGATGTGAACCAAGACTTATTTGAAAATAAAATGGTAGTTCATCTGTTCGGTGCAAAATTGTTGCCTAGTGGTGCTAACTTCGCCATCAGAAAGACAGCAGAAGAAAACTGCAGCAATGCATCTGCTGTGGCAGTTAACACAGTGCTTAAAAACTTTCATGTAGACGACTGCCCGAAATCTGTTTCGAGTCATGACCAAGCAGACGCCCTATACAATGATCTCACAAGTCTCTGTACAAGCGGAGGGTCTAACCTCACTAAATGGGCAAGCAATAGCCGTGCCCTACTGACTGTCATTCCCGAGAGTGAAAGGATCAAAGACATGAGAGACTTAGACTTGAGTAAAGATGCACTGCCTATCGAGAGAGCTCTGGGGGTGCTGTGGTGCATTGATTCAGACATGTTCAAGTTTAAGATTAGTTTAAATGAATGACCTGTGACAAGAAGAGGAATTCTGTCAATCACTAGCTCAACATACGACCCGTTAGGCATTCTCCCACCTGCCGTACTGCCAGCTACAACCCAAATGCAACAGTTATGTAAAGAAAAACTTGCCTGGGATGATGACATTCCCGAGCAGTTTGCAACGGCATGGAAAACCTGGCTGCAAGAGCTGCACCGAATGTCCGAGTTCAGCTCAGCAAGGTGCATAAAACCAGCTGGTTTCGGAATTACAACTACAGCTCAGCTCCACCACTTCTCGGATGCAAGTGAAATGGGATACGGAGCTGTCTCATACCTCAGGTTAGTAAACGCTGAAGGACTTACACATTGTGCATTCATGATGGGGAACTCCCGTGTAGCACCCCTGAAACAAACCACCATTCCACGAATGGAACTGACTGCGGCAGTGGTCGCTGTAAAAAATGACAAAATGTTGAAAAAACAGCTAGAATTGAAATTGCTGGACTCTATGTTCTGGACTGACAGTACAACTGTTTTGAGATACATTGATAACGAAACACTTCGTTTTAAAACCTTCGTGGCCAACAGAATCGCCATTATAAGAGAGTCAACCAAGTCACAGCAATGGAGGTACGTTAATACCTCACAAAATCCAGCTGAATCTGCCTCCAGGGGGGTATCCTGTGAAAAGTTCATGAAAAATGTCAACTGGATCCAAGGTCCCTCCCTCCTCAAAGAAGCAGAGTGCAAATGGCCTGAAAATATTCATGACACATCAATAAAAGAAAATTTTGATGAAAATGCTGATGAAGTTAAGCTCTCAGCTTTAGTGAATATTGTGAGCATTACAAAATACACAGACACAGACGCAGTGAGTAAACTGATTAATCATCACTCTGACTGGCACAAGTTAAAAAGATCCGCTGCCTGGATCCTTCGCACCAGAGACATGCTGAAACAAAAAACAGACAGGGTTAAAACACAAGTAGATGACCCAAAGACAGAAAATCACAAGTCTCTAAAAGCGCAAGACCTAACAAGAGCAGAAAACGAAATTGTTAAGTTCACTCAAAGACAAAATTTTAAGGAAGAACTTCTCACGTTGCAAAAGGGTAAAGCAGCAGCAGAATTCAAACAGGGAATTCGCACACAGCAAAAACGAAAGGCATCTGTGAAAAGAAACAGCTGCTCGCCTAAAATGGAACCTCTGACACCAAACCACCTGCTGCTGCTGAAAAAACAGCCAAACCTGCCTCCTGGATTTGTCATCTATGCACGTCGCAGGGAGAAGCAGGTCCAGCATCGATCAGACCTGCTCTGGAAGCGATGGGTACGTGAATACTTGCCCTTGCTCCAGGGGCGGCAAAAGTGGTTTCAAAACAAAAAAAATATTTCGATTGGAGACATAGTTTCAATAACTGATGAGTCATCTCCAAGAAATTCATGGGTCATGAGAAGAATCACGAAAGTGTTCCCCGACAAAGGGGGACTGGTGAAACGTGTGTTAGTTAAAACTAAGACCAACACTCTGGAAAGACCCATCGACAAGCTGTGCCTCACATGTGAAATGGACTGTTAAATGTGTGGTAATATGTTATGAAATTTGATATGCAAATGTAAACATCTGAGATAAATATTACATACTTTAAAGATTTAAAACGTTTAAAAGGGTAAAAATGTTTGATTTCATAGCTTTATAAAAAAAATAAATAAAAAAAAACACAAAATTGTAATTGTCAGTTTCCATGCCTGTCAATTAGGGGCTGGAATGTAAGTGCCATATCGCACTTGTTATGAATTTGTTGTTGTGTTTATTTTATTTCATTTGCTGTTATTTCATTTATTCTACCTTGTTCTATTCATTAGTAAAGCATTAAGCATTGAGTTTGTTACATAAGCCATAAGCTTTATATTTCTTAGTCATGCATCATAAGTTGATAATCGTAGGTTGGTCTGTGATGTCACTCTACTATTACATGCATTTGTGTGACTGTGATATGCTAGAAAGCTCAGTCTAGATACGGAAGGCTATGGAAACACAAGCTTTTGACCGTCAGCTAGTGAGAGCTCCTGGTAAGCTAGAAATGTAAAATACACCACCATGTGGTGCGGAATAAACCAAGACTCTGCACTTTGGTCTGCTTCCTCTGCAGTTATCTTCGCCACATGACCAGCTGACTCAAGTTTACGAATCTCACTGCAGTAGATTTTGGCTCTTTCAGGATCCCTTGCAAGTCTGCGCTCAGTATGGCGTAAACTAGGAAGAACTGCTGTTCTATCTGCGTGGAGTAAACTCAGGGTGTTTCGTCTCAGTAATGGTGTAGCATATCGTTGTACACCGTTCACGGTAACTCTGATGGTCGCATTTTGCAGCAAGGTGTATGCCTCTTTGTCCTGTTTGGACCTGGTAATAATCTTGGTGTTTCATGAGTATAGGTGTGTGTCAGCCTGCCAGAGTCTCTCCACATGTTGAAACAGTTCATCATGCGTGGAAACTGTCCTTATGTGGAGACACTGCTGACTTCCTCTTGAGGGCTGTAAGGGACTCATTGGACCTTGGAGAGACCATCCGTTGTGTATGAACTGCATTGGGCCCCCCTGGTGGGCCTTTTCATATGGGCTGAATTGATGTCAGGAGATGTGGCATGTCAGACCCAATAAGAAGCAGCGGTTTCACTCTATCCATAGGAGGCAGTGGTAGGTCCTTTAGGTGTCGATAGGCCTTCTGGAGAGCAGCCACTGGGTAGTTGTGCTCTGCTAGGCACAGGCCAGTGGCGGTGAATGCATTGTGTATTGCGAACTTCTTCATAGGCTTAGATGCTGGTGAGATTTTGAAGGATACAGATAATCCCGCAAGTTCAGACTGGTGAATCGTCTGCAGAGGGAGCACTTCTGGGGTACCAGATAATTTTAGCTGTTGCACTACTGGCTGGAGCACTACTGTTCTTTCTGATCCATCATCGAGAACTGCGTGGGTTTCCATAGTTCTGTGACCACTGTGTAGAAGAACTTTAACCACTTTCAACATGACCTTGGGTGAACGGTTAGGTCGATCGAGGTAAATCCTGGTAGGTGGTGACCTGACCATAAGAACAGCCCTGGAAGTGTCACTAACTGAATCGTGTAGAACGGTAAGGTGTAATTCTTTACAGAGAGTGCATGGTCGCTTGAGGTTGCAGACCTCCACTCCATGATTTCGGCCACATCTCCAGCAGCGCTGTCCCTCTTTAATCCAAGTGATAATTTGAGCTGTAGTTAGTTTCTTAAACTGGTCACAGGCATTGAGGTAATGGTCCCTGCTATCACAATGAGGACAATATGGTCTGGGCTTTGTACTAGATTTCTGTGCTGCAGCATCGGGACCCTTTATGCGTCTCTCACTGGTCAACAGGACAGGGGTAGATCGCTCCCTTGGACGGGTATATATTGGGGGTTTACTTTGAGACTTGGAGAAGTCACTTGGGAACAAAGCTGCGGCTCGGCTGGAAATGCGTTTTGCCTGAGATTTGATCTCCAACCAGGTGGCCAGATCAGGGAGTGTATAGGTTCTGTCTGTGCCTGTCTGGAGTATACTCTTGCTCAGACAGTATTCGACAAAGCTGTCACAATAGGCAGGTGGTAACTACCTGAGCAAACGATCCACATGAGAGCCACACATAAGTTCATAACCGTTTTGACCTTCAAGGGTCCTCAATATGCCAACCAATGATTGTACTGATAGAGCAAAGATGTCAAAGGCATTGGCATCACCTAGTCTAAGTGGTGGGCTATTCATGATGGCACCCAGCTCGGATTGCACAAGTTGTCTTGGCTGGCCGTACTTGTCCTGAAGGGCCTGCAGCGCAGCTGAGTATGGATGTGGATGATACATATAAGCTTTAGCTAGCTGCTGTGCACTGGGAAGCTTCAAATGGCTTAACAGGACATGGTATTTATACTGCTCACTGAGATAGCTGTGATTACTTAAATTATCCAATGCTAGTTTTAACAAGGCAAAGTCACTCTCATTACCGCTTTCAAACACTGGTAGCTTAGGTTGTGGTATGCCATAAGCTGAAGCAAACAGTAGCTCTGTACCTGGGTATGCCGAATAGGAGTGGGGAAGATGCATGAATGGAGGTGGCTGAGCAAAGCTAGCATTAGGTGGCATAGCTGAGGCCTGCTGGCTGATAACTGGAGGTTGGTGATGTGCATGGGTGCTCCCTGAAGGGACGTATGATTGCTGCATCACATATGAACTTGTATGTATTGGCCGCGTGACAATGGTAGACTGCTGTGGTACAAATGGCATACCTGTCGAGTGTGCAGTAGTGGACATGACTGTGGTTGCCGAGAAAGGTGGAGGTGTCACATGTGAGGTTGATGTCACTGTGCTTAAAGGCATACTTATGGGGGCAGTCTCAGATACTGTAAAGGCTGGTGATGAAACTGCTGGTGATATCTGGAATGCTGGTGGAAAGGAAACACTCGTAGATTCAGGTGGGGGTAATGTTTGCGCCATTGGTCCTTGTGACAGCTGTGAGATGTCCTTAAGCATTCTCTGATCAGCTGTTGAAGGCCGTCCGGGTGAGGTTACTGCTGGTGACTGAGGAAGAGGCTGAGATAAGGAGGGAGACTGTGTATTTATAGCTGAATCAATCTGATTAAGTTGAGGGGGTGGCAAAGGACTGGCTGATGAGCCTGAACGTACAGGAGTCATTGAACCAGAGTCTTTGGTGAGCATTGAAGATACAAGCTTGGCTACTTCGAGCTCAGTCTCTGCTTGGTTCAACTTCCGCTGTCTCTCTAGCTGCTTAGAAAAAGCTTCCTTAGCTGTAAGAGCCTCCTCCTGAATACGCTGAGCCTCCTTGACTTGTGTCTGCAGGCGCTGATATTCCATGTCAGCGAGCGAGTCCTCTTGTACCTGCTGCTGAAGACTGTCAAACTCTTTCTGCTTAATCTTCTCCTCCAAAACAGTAGTCTGGACACTAGAGAGTTCTGGTGGAAGATAAACGCCAGTGGAGGTAATAGAACGCCTACTGGTCCTGGAATGAGAGCTGGTACCGCTACGAGATGTTTTCCTCGAGCTGCTTCTAGGTTGACTGCAATGGGTAGAAGCTTTAGAAGGATGATCCTGTGTAGGTCGGTAGCCAACTTCGTAATCCTCAAGGTGAGGCGGCAGATTTGTCCTGCGGTGAGGTCTGTCCATTGTCTCTGTGTCACTTACTGTTTGGTCCATACTGGTTTAATGTTGCTCTCAATCCGGCTCGAAGGACCATAAAATGTAGTAAAGCTTTTGCTACACAGAAATTACAACTGGTTGAGGAGGCCGAGTATGAACCAGATTCCGGTCAGAGAATCAGGAGAGTAGGAGAAGTCTAAGATTGAGACTTTATTTCTTCCATATGCTTCTGCCTATGTCTCTAATATGAATAATGGTCTACACAGAACAAAGGGAAATAATTACAATTACTAATTATTAAATGAATTAACAGTAACATTAATTAAAAACAATAAGCAGCACCATTGTATCTATCAGAAATATGCAGATTTAACTTAAATATTAAACATAAATATAAAATTGACAATTCTCAGTAACAGAATTCTGGTTAACAAATCTGATTATCAATTTGACAGTCTGATCAACAATAATAGACTAAAGTCTATATTGGTATAGGAAAACACAAATTCATTCAGAACAACTACATATAGCGCTAACACAACAATGATGACTCAGCAAAATGCTCGCGGCAATCGCGGCAGCAAGTAACCGATTACGCGCAACATTACGAGTGAATTAAACATCGGAAATAACAATAACCTGCATATTAAATAGTAATTGAATACAACATTGTTCCGACTTACTTGTATTATATGAACTCATTATAGAAACATAGTGATCAACGTAAACAATGACAGACAGCTGTACATTCCGGTCGGTCCCACACTTATAATCGTCCCCTTAGAAACAGAAAACAAACTTCAGTTCCTAGTTCCTTAAACGGGCTTTCTGACACACAGCAACGAGGTTGTTGTAACCATAAGCTAACGTAAGCTGGGAATGTAAGAAACAACAAGAGTGTTGTTAGATACCCAAGCCAAGATTGTAATCTACAAGATACAGCAAACAGGTTGTAGTAAAACTCAGAGATTTGCAAGATGCAGCAACTGGTGTCTGTAATAACAGTGGATTTACTCAAGACAACTGTATGAAGTGTTGATTCTTTGATGCTGACAAATAAACGACAAAAGACAAAGAGATCGGACTTCTGTCATGTGAGTGAAACTTTAAGACATTAGCTACGCGTCAAAACTAGTGAAATAAGCCAACCGCATCTACACTTCTTTTCTAATTACACGAGATAAAATCTAAAGGCTCACTGTGTTAACATTTATTGTGCTTAAATTTGATCCTAATAAGATTTGATTTAATTTGAATTTGACATTTGTACTGTAATTTTAGTACTGTGATTATGAATTCGTTTAACTACAGTGTTTCACTACGTGCAGGGAGGAGCGTCTCATTAATCCGGCAGAGAATGAACTAAGGCATGAGGCATCAGTCTATAGTTATATAGCGCCACTCAGTGGTAAAAGCCAGCAAACGCACAAACCCAAATGCACAAACCCGAGCGCGGCGACGGTAAAACCGAAGCTCCGATTAGGTGACCACTCTAGACTTAAACACTGAGACTGTGTCTGAGTCCCGAACACTATTTGGAAGACTATTCCATAATTTTGGGGCTTTGTAAGAAAAAGCTCTGCCCCCAGCTGTAGTTTTCATAATACGTGGTACTGACAAGCAGCCTGCATCCTTTGATCGAAGTAGGCATGGCAGATCGTAAGACACTAGCAGTTCGCTAAGATACTGCGGGGCGAGACCATTTAATACTTTGTATGTCAAGAGATGTATTTTAAAATCAATGCAAAATTTCACAGGGAGCCAATGCAGTGAAGATAGGATAGGGGTGATGTGCTCATATCTTCTGGTTCTAGTGAGGACTCTCGCTGCTGCATTCTGGACTAGCTGAAGCTTGTTTATGCACCTAGCTGAACAACCAGACAGTAAGGCATTACAATAGTCCAACCTAGAGGTGATAAAAGCATGAACCAGTTTTTCTGCATCGTTTAGCGACAATATATTTCTTATCTTGGCAATATTTCTGAGGTGAAAGAATGCTATCCTGGTGATATTATCTACATGAGTTTCAAATGAAAGGCTGGAATCTATAATCACACCGACCTCTTTTACTGTTGCACTTGATGGAACAGAAAGGCCATCTAAAGTTACGGTGTGATCTAAGATTTTTACTCCTAGCTGTATGCGGTCCTATGACTAGAACTTCTGTCTCATCAGGATTAAGCAGAAGGAAGTTAATTAGCATCCAATTTCTTATGTCCTGCACACATTGCTCAACTTGAGTAAGGTGGTTTTTCTCATCAGGTTTTGCTGAGACGTATAACTGTGTGTCGTCAGCATAACAATGAAAATGAATACGGATTATGTTGCCCAGAGGAAGCATGTAAAGGGAAAAAAGCAGTGGGCCTAAAACTGAACCCTGCGCAATGCCAAACTCCACTACACTGAAAAGAATTTGGAGTAGGATTTACTTAAAAAATGTTAAGAAAGTTTTTTCACTCAGAAAATGTGAGTAATTTCAATAGAATTTCCGAGTAAAAACTAAACACAAAGAACTGTAGCTTTAATTAGAAAATCTCCCAGTAAATTGTATTGACTGTTTGTTTATATATTTTACTTAAGGAATGCTTATGAATGTTTTTTTACACAATAATCCTAGTTATCTTATTTTAAATTGATATTTACTTTAAATATTATTTTAACATTATTTGATGTTTATTTATTTAAATGGTGGTCAATAAAATAACACTGACATACATTTTACTTGAATACTTTTATTTCTATGAGATTCCTTAACAGATGAGAACATGAAATAAAAAAATAGTAAAACTGCATTTGTTTGATGGTTCTGGTAAATGGTGCACTATAGTGCATTTTACTCCAGTAAACTTTTTTAGAACAACCACACAGTGCATTAAAATTCATAAACATTTAAACATATAAAACCTTTAATATAACAAACATTTTAAAACAATCTCATTTGCAGATATCAATTACAAATGTATAAAAGTGAAAATAATGTCAAACTAGTAGCTGTCTTTCATTAGCTAACTTTAATTTCAATAAGATTAAACTAAGGGGGCAAAAACATCAAATAAAATAATAATAAATCTCTGCATCTATAGTCTCCAGCAGAATAGCTTTACATAAAATGCATAAGAATGGTTATGTTAAACAGTACTGTAGTTGAAGTTGTAGTCTGAACAACCTTTCTTGCAAAAAAAAAAAAAAACAAAACCACAAAAAACAGCATAAGTAGTGTAAATAAGTGCAAGTAGTGCCCAACTAGTAGATGACATTAGAAGCTTTCTATCTTTCATCATAATTCTCCTCTGTGACAGTCTAATCAGTGCTCAACCGTACGCACAAAGTCTTCGAGGGCGCGGAGGAATACATTTTTTTACTAAATAATATTTATGCAGTATAATCAGGGCCTCTTATTTCTATTTACTTTATGTATGTGTGTGAATGGCCGAAATGTGGTTGTGAATAAGCCTTTTAGTGAATATAAAATGTTAGCGTGAACCCGCGATATGAGAGATTTATAATAGATTTCTCTTTCCCAGAAATACAACAGACACATATTATAGGTGTTAAATAAGCGCTGTCTATGCGGCGCTGTGAGAAATGCACACCGATGTGAGCCGCTGTATTTCAGTCATGATATACTAACATATTTTTGCTGTGTAGTGGACCGCGCGCGCGCAACCTCTCATGGGCGAGCCTCCACACAGCAGACCAAATCCTCATTAGTGCGTCCCTCCCCTAAACAGCGCAGCAAGGAGCATTTACTTACATCTAAACTGAGTCTTTTACATAAATCACTGATCACATTTAAACAATTTATTCATACAGATGTACCTGTTTTACATGGAAAGTTATTGAATTTACTCCAATAAAGAGCCATATAAGAACTGTGGCAGCGGGCACACCTAAAAATAAATGCATTATTTTTTATAGTCTAAATAAAAATGCTTTTATAAATGTGGGCTACTGTTATCTACTTCAAACGTTTGTTAAAGCAGCCAGGAAACTCACTCTGACCATTTTAATAATTCATTGATAAATTAGTGATTCCTTTGGTTTCGGCTGTGCTGATGGTGATCATGTCATCTCGTCATCTCCGCAGCAGGGAGTGCGCCTATAATGCACTTTTCATACGAATTACGTAATCTAATAATTTTTTTTCATTAGTTTATATAAAAGCAGATATTTCGCTTTCTATAAGTATATATTTTTCACTTCTGTGTGGCGAGTATACACGGAGTTTGGGTTCATTTTCTGACGCGCTCAAGTTCACTGAAAACAATACAGAACCCCGTTTACTTTCTTTATTTAACAAAATCATGAAGTTTTTTCGTCATTGTGAGTGCACCTAAATAAAAGTAGAGTCTTATAAAAGCTACAAATTTAAAGAACATAAAATATAAGATGACAAGACCCTACACGTGTACTTCTCTAATTACACATAATAAAAAGGCTCAGTGTTTTAACGTTTACGTTGCTTAAATTCGATCCTAAAAAAACTGAATTTAATTTTAATTATAAATTTGTACTGTAATGTTACTACTGTGATTATGAATTCGTTTAATTACAATGTTTCACTTTATTTTATCTGCAACGACGTGCGGTTGTGGACGACCTGCGCCTCATTAAGCCTGGAGAGAATGAACTGATGCGGAGGCGTCAGTCTATAGTTATATAGCGCCACTCAGCGGTAAAAGCCAGCAAACACTAAAACCCAAATGCTGACACCATAAGCCGCGACGCTAGAAGTCACATACTGCTTGTGCACCCACTGTATAACCCTTTCAATTTTCCTCAGTATGAAAACATAGTTCTCAGCATCATCGTCAGTGCTTGACAGGGTTCAAATATGCAGAAAATTCTGCAAAAAACAACGATTGTGGAAGATTTCCTTGTAGACAGTTTAATGGCTCAGAAATAAAAAGAACATCTACCACATAGCACAAATACAGTATATCAGTCAAACCACTACTGTCTACATCCAAAATCAAGGAAAAATAGAAATGGATGTAGCTGTGTATGTAGCAAGCTTACTGCTAGCTGCTACACTGATTATTGTATAGCCATGTCTGGACCCCACCTCCCAGTAAGACGTTAGATGACCCAAGACTTGATGACGCCGGGCCATGCAAGGACTTCAAGCAAAGTCAGCACTAGACTAATAATTGATTATTACTTTTTCTTTTATTTGTTTCAATGTATTGATCATTCACCATTGTGTTTTTTGTAAAGCTGCCATGTAACATTGTACACTATACAAAGCACTATGCAAATAAATTTGAATTAAATAAAACTGTAATACCTGGTGGTCTTCAATGAGCTCCTCAGCTGATTCTCCAAGGAAAGACAGGAGGCAGCGAATCACAACGTCTCGCCTATCTTCAAGCCAATCTTCTTGCTGTTAAAAACAGAAGTAAAATGCAGTGAACATTAATAACAACATAAGTGATTCACAATTGTAAACAAAATTTACATTTTACCTGGCTGAGTGAATCCAGCAAATGTCTAATTCTTATGACAGCAACCCCACCCTTCATCTCAAACAAAGCCAGGAGTTTTGGAGTGTAGGAGTCCAGCCTTTCTAAGAATGTACGCTCCAAGGAAATTGTGGTGATTCTTCTAAATTCATTCTTGATCTAAAACAGAAAATAAAATGTAACACAATCAAGTGATGATTACAGTTGAGTGCATCAGTAAATTTTTGCATTGCACTTCAAAACTTTTTTATTTGAAATCACTGCATATTATGCCAACAAAGAAAAGAACTGAAGTTTACCTCAGATTCACAGAAAAGGGCTGGCCATCTCTCCATGAAATCTTTAACAGCAGGGCTGTCCTTAATTACTTCTATTCTTCGATAGGAGAAAGTCTTCTCCATTTCCTCACCAATGATGTTTTTGTTGTTTTTCTTCCTAATTTCATTAAGGAGATCTAGTCTCTCCTTCGCTAAACTTTCTCCTGTTTCCCCAAATGGAAATTGTGGCAAGTAATTTACTTCAGCCTTCCTAGGTCTTTAGAGGCCTTTTGGAGTAGGGTTTTCATTTGTCTTCCATTTCCGGTTCACCTCAAGCTCTGGACAAGAAAGCTGGCTACCTCTTAATTTGGCTCGATAATTTCCCATTTTATATTTAATCCTTTGTTGCCACCCATATTGTCCATTAAAGGACCCTGGCTCTTTGTGGCATGGATACTTTTCAATCAACATCTCCACTACATTCATAATTTGGACACCCGTTGGATATGCAGTGTAACAAACTATTGTCTCTGCTAGTGTCTCAAGGACACTACTTGTCACTCTATGATTGTTCAAAAGTGTGCCGTCCTTTTGGTAGGCTTTGTTTCCATCTGAAAGCAAGAGCTCAGTATCAAAGGAGAAAGTACTATAAACTTTGTTGGCCATCCTTGAGAATGGCATTTATGTGGTAGTCTCAGAGGACCATAGAAGAACAGTGTCCTGAAATCCGCTGGATGTGGAGTCAGAAGAAAGGTAAGAGTCACTTACAGGAGTCAACACAACAGTGTCCTGAGAACTGCATGACCTGGCATCAGACTCTGTTGGTAGAGTTGATCTATTCATAGCAACCAGATTTAGGGTGATGGGTTCAGTTTGTACTACTTTCAGAGTACATTTATCCTGCACATCATCTACTGAGTCCAAATTGAAAAACTGGCCCCCAAATTCCATGTCTTCATACATTAAACTAAAGCATTCTGGAATATTGAATGTTTCTTGGATTATACTTTTGAGGTCCTGGAGAGTACTGGGGATGCCTGAGGGCAGAACCAATTTGCAAACATCATTCTCTCCAAAAACTAATCGCAGCTTTGCTGGGGTGCACATCTGCAACAGATACAAAAATAAATAAATAAATGAACACAATTTATTACAATATGAATTCAGTACAGTATTAACTATATATATAATCATGTCAATATATAATCATGTACCTAAACAGAAGGGGAAATGTAGTGCTTTAAGGTAGTTAGTCATCTTCCTGCAACAGTGCATGTAGCCAGAGGACAGTAGTCAACTATTTCTTTTTGCTCCAGTATCTAAATGTTGCCTGTGTGTTCCAACTCATAGCTCCTAAAGTGCTCATTATACCATGTGCTTAGTAGTCTGACAACACAGGCCAGTTCGTTACAAACCAAGATAATCTGTAACACCTCAGAAAAGTCTGGCAAGTCTTCAGTGAAGCCATGACATAGCAACATCCCTGGTTTGTAGTTGGTGCCTGAGAAGTGCCACTTGGTTTCAACATGCACCACTGTGACATGTGGATACCTGTGTTGCACCAAATCTTTTATTCCATCCTTTAGCACATCCACAGAGACTTGTAAAGTTGTTGTGACTAGAATGATGACTTTGACACATTTGAATCATGGAGATACAATGCAATCATAAGCTGGTCTTTTTTTGCAAGGGACAGCAGTATGTTCCTGAAACAGCCTGTTTGTCTGACAATAAAAAAAAAGCTATGTTTAGCTTCAAATCTCATGGTCCACAGGGCTGCCAAAGGACCAAATTCCTGAATAAGCTCAGGGTAGTGTTCGAGAAAGTGGTGTTTGAGGAGGAGATTTTCTTGAGGAAAAACTTCCAGATATCTGTTTCGGTGCTCAGATGTTAAAGTGCCAAGGTAGCAGATGCTCTGCTCAGTATGAACTGGGGCCACTGCAATTTCCACAATGTCTTTTAAGGTCATTAACATCTGCCATACTTCATCATCCTCAGGCACTTTCAAACCTATTATGAGAGGCAACAGACGCAACAAACACCAATTTTCATGTGCATTCCCTCCTACAGTTCTTTTTCTGGCAAAATGACTAGGAATCACATGTGGACGATTTGTTTGGTCACTCCACTAATAAGGGAACTGTTGAATGCAAGTATTAAGCTCCACAAGAGAAAAATATTTCTTCTTGATGAAGTCTTGAAATGACAATGCCTGTTCTAATGGAACGACACCTTCAAGAAGGTCATGTAACACATCTGGTGGGTAACCAGGGGCCTCATGTATCAACACTGCGTACGCACAAAAACTTTGCTTACGTCAGTTTTCACGCTCACGGTCGGATTTACTAACAGTGAAATTAACGTGAGAATGTGCATTCTTCCACGCCAATTTCCTGTCTGGCATACGTGTATTTCTTCTTGTGTGTGTTTGTTTTATTTCATTTGGCGACTCCTAGAGGCAATTATGTTAAATTGCACATTACAGATTATCGCACCAACACATGTGAAAAACATTGCTATTCATTTATAATTGATAAATGGGTTAATTGACACAATATTTATCTACCAATTATGTGATTTAGAACATATAAACGCATTTTCAAATGTATACAACCCTTAGTCTATGGCAATGGCTGTGTTGGCCTTATTAGAGGACATTGTCAATGGCTGAATCCGAAGGGAACACGTTTTTAGGGATCACAGTGATTTTCTGGCCCACGATGATGACTGGCTTATTAGCCGTTTCAGATTTCCAAGAGCTATCCTCTTGGAGCTCTGTGCTGAGTTGGGTCCAAATTTGGAACGAGAGACAGTGAGGAGCCACGCATTACCCGTTCCCTTACAGGTGCTGACAACGCTTGGTTTCCTGGCAACTGGTTCTTTCCAAAGGGAAATGGCAGACCACTCGGGGTTAAGCCAGTCGTCTTTGAGCCGTGCAGTGCCAGCTGTATGGGACGGGATCATCCTCATGTCTACCAGTTATATATTAAAGCGCATTAAAGCGCAATTTGCAGCGATCGCCGGTTTTCCTAATGTAATCGGAGCCATCGACTGCACACACATTGCTATAAAGGCGCCATCTGAAGACGAATTTGCATATGTGAATCGGAAACATTTCCATTGAATAAATGTGCAAATAATAAGTGATGCTCAAACAGGTTGCATGATCTGACCACGCGCACACGCCCCCGCCCCGTTGCATGATCTGACTGCACGCCCCGTCGCATGATCTGGGGGAAAAAACAATGCTAGACCAGGATGCCCCCTTCAAATTTCTCACTGCCCCTCCATAGGTCAGGTCTAGAACCATCCCTGCTCAAATGCGCCTAACAAATATTGTGGCAAGGTGGCCTGGGTCAACCCATGATTCATTCATCCTCACAGCATGGCTGGGATGAGGCTCCAAGGTGGCAGGGTGCACGATCGGTGGCTTCTTGGTGAGTGATGTATTTAAATATATTATTCCAGCTAAGATTTTTAATTTATTTTGTTATTAATTCCAGAGGACAAACTTGCAAATAACACAGTTTTTCTCCGGTCTACCTCCGATAGGAGCACCTCCAATACACATTCTGTGAAGTTTCTCTTCTTGCTTGCTTTTGCCATTGCTTTTTCGTTTAGTTTTGCCAAAGTGGAGTCATTACCATATTTATACGGGGGAGGAGGCATGGAGGGGTTTTGCGCTCGTGCATGTGCGCTCAATTTCACGTTAATTCGGATGTACAAAGAGAATATGCGTGGGATTCCGCGTACGCAGTGGTTCATACATCAGACTTTTTTAGTGCATACGCACACTTACAGCTTTGTCCGTACGCAATGTTTTAGTATGAATTCAACGCAAGTCTTTGTACATGAGGCCCCAGATGTTACATGAAAATGTTATAACTATCATACCCAATAGTATAGGTAAACAATATAAATAAATTTCAAGGTAATATTTGCCTTGTACAAGTGCATTTTAAAAACTAACGTTAATCCTGTGTGATTAATACGCGAAAAACAGGGTGATTATTAAATTTCGGCAGCTCGAACTTTTCTGGGACAGAATGCTAGAACACGACAGGGCAATGCCTTGAGCTAAATTTGCACGGATGTTAAAACTAATTTTTACAATAATCGTCTGACAAGATTAAGGTCATATATAAAACATAAGACAATTGTTTTCGACAGATGTGCCGTTTGCTAATAACGAATTGTGGTGCAAATGGCAAACTCTGTCAACTATATTAATAGCTTCATTTAGCAATGAATTAACTCTGTTATCCGTTTTGTTAAACTCTGTTTAACAAAACTAAGATTAAGTTTTAACGTTATCCAAAAATCTGTTAACACTGTTAACATGAACACTTTTAGCACTTGTAACTCGATAAAAATGAAACGGTAGGCACAAACCACTGGGACTGCAAATAGCTTAATAACGCTACACTTTTCTGCAAACATACTTCAATTAATTACTTAGCATATTAATAACTTACCATGGTAAAATTCACATTAGCCATCGTGAAGTCTCTCTTCCTTTCCTCTGTTCGCGCCACTTCAAACTTCGGAGCCAAAGACGCATGCGCATCAATTATCTTGCCGAACTGAGTACATTTTACTTGAGTTGTTCATTTTTGGTGTGATTTGATTAGATGGCAAACACTAAGTAAATATTACTTAGGAGATTGTATTTACATATGTATTTTAGAACAATAAATGACAAAGAAACTGCAAGTAATGTACTGAATTAAGCATGCCATTTTTAAGTAAAAAGACAAATTAGTATTTGTTTGTAAAACATACTTAAATAATGTTTCCATTATTTACAAGGTCAAAAAATCACTTTTTACAGTGTAGAGAACATGCAGAATAATCACCATTTAAGTCTACATACTGATAACGATCGGTCAAATAGGATCTGAGCTAGGAGAGGGCTGTACCCTTAATTCCTACTACATTTTCTAATCTGTGAAGAAGAATAGCATGATCAATGGTGTCAAAAGCTGCAAAAGCTGCCTGATCTGTGATAATTTCATTAACAATAACAGCTTTTGATGCGAGAGATCTAATATTTAACAGTCCTAGCTTCAGATCGGAGGTGCCGGCTGCGCATTCATTATGATCCGAGTTTGTGGTCTTTATGTTAATTAAATTATTGAAACAGACTTTCTGAGTCTTTCTACATTTTTGCTTAGATCGGGGAACAGACACAGTCTCAATATGGTGAACCCTGAGTGACGACTCTATGCAGCTAGCAGACAGTTGGTTTAGCCTGTCTGTCTGCTCCCTGGCCTTGGCTCTGGATTGTCACAGATTAACTAGACCTCTACTGAGACTATGAGCTATACTACAGTTAATGAGAGCAGCACCTTCCCGAGTGGGATCGACACCGTCCCGCCCTAACAGGCCAGCTTTGCCCTCAAAGGTCTTCCAATTGTCTATGAAGCCCACATTATTTTCGGAGCACCACCTGGACATTCAGCGGTTCATAACCTGCTGTAAGCTATGTCGCCATGTCTCATTGGGACCCGAAATCTTGCGCACGAAATCTTGGTTGCAAGATCATTTATTTCTTATAAATTTATTATTTTCTTTGTTGCGTCCCTTGACCCTAGACCGGGGGTCGTAACAAGTGGGGGCTCGTCCATTGCCATTAACTGGCTAACAAGTGGGGGCTCGTCTATTGCCAGTCACTGGTTAACAAGTGGGGACTCGTCCTTTGCCAGTTTCTGGCTAACAAGTGGTTGCTTGTCTGTTGCTGAGTATACTCTACCTCTTTGTTTGTTTGGCTGCCTTCTTAGGTTGGACAGTAATTGGTGGAACATGGCATTTGACTTAATTGCCTTTACACTGGCTCCTACCATGGAACAGTTTGACCAGTGCCGTAAAGACGATTTGTTCAACATCGCCGAATTTTTTTAAATTGACGTGCCACGAAAAGGTCTAAAAAGAGAGATTAAAAAAATATTGCTTGACAAATGAATTGAACAGCAGATTTCACCTGGGATGCCTGGAGAGTGTGCTGAGGACAAGGACGCTTCAACGCCGTCGGAGGTTGATGGTAGGCCATTACCTGTGCTGCAGTCGCCCTCCACGCCCCCCAAGCATAAGGTAACCACACCACCAGCAATAACATCGCCAATTGGGGACTCTAACCAACTTTTGGTTCTTAAAACAAGGGAGGTGGAGCTGGAAATTAAACGAGAGGAAACAGAGGCTCAAAGGTTACGGTTGCGGGAGCTGGAGCTTGAGATGGAGAGGTAGCATTTTCGGCGAGATTTCAGCCGGCTACAACGGGCTGAGATCACGCCGGAGAGTTTCCCTGCGTTTCCATCATTCGCACAGCTACCTGCAACGGCTGCGCCGGGCTCTTCTTCTCCAGTTTCTGCCCCAGTGACTACCTCCCCACACCTTTTCGACGTAAGCAAGCATATTCTTTTAGTACCTCCTTTTAGAGAGACCGAGGTGGATAGCTATTTCATAGCTTTTGAACGTGTGGCAGCTACGTTACAGTGGCCGAGAGCAATGTGGGCTCTCTTGTTACAATGTAAATTGACTGGTAAAGCGCAGGATGTGTGCTCTGCGTTGCCTGTTGAACAAAGCCTGGAGTACGACACGGTCAAACAAACTGTTCTACGTGCGTATGAGTTAGTGCCACAGGCTTATAGACAGAAATAGGTCCCATAAAAAGACAGACAGACAAATATTTGTGGAATTTGTCCGTGAAAAGCAAACACTGTTTGAAAAGTGGTGTGCTGCAACGAAAGCTACCACTTTTGAGGCTCTTAAAGAGTTAATTCTGTTGGAGGACTTTAAAGATTGTGTCTATGAAAATGTCGTATTGCACTTAAATGAGCAAAAAGTCACGTCATTGTCAGCAGCCCCTGTATTGGCTGATGAATTTGAGTTAACACACCGTACTGTATTCTCTCCTACCGTGAGAACGGATAAATTCGCTGTCCGTGGGGTTGAAGGGCACGTGAAACCTTCAGCAGGCAGTGTGAAACCTGCAAGAGGGAGTATGTTTAGAACTTCTCAGTATCACTCAGGGGGAGGTAGAGTGTGTTTTTACTGTTTAAGTGATGATCATCTGATTTCAGACTGTGAGGTCTGGAAAAAGAAAAACACAGCTGTAAAGTCGAAGTCTGTGGGGTTTGTTGAAAGGCAAGTAAAACATGTCTTACCTGAACAAATGGTGGAAGTATATAAGCCTTTCATGTTACAAGAGTCGGTGGCAGACAGCCCGGAAGGCATTCGCAGATCAGTGTCCATTCTGTGAGATACAGGTGCAGCACAGACTCTGATGTTAGCTGGTACACTTTCGCTGTCTCAGAAAACCTACACAGGCACCGATGTTATTTTACGTGGCATAGGAGCAGGCTGTATCACAGTCCCACTTCATAAGATCTACCTTGAAACAGAAATAGTGAAGGGAGAAGTATGTGTTGGTATTTGTACCGAACTCCCTGTTGAAGGAGTTCAGGTAATCCTGGGAAATGATCTGGCAGGTGGTGTTGTTTTCCCTCGTCCTATTGTTACAGTAATACCAGTAGCTGATGTGAACAATGATTGTGTTTCCATTCATCCTACAGTGTTCCCATCATGTGCAGTTACACGTTCACAAGCACGAAAGTTTGATGATGTTCTTGATTTGTCTGAATCTTTCTTGCAAACCACACCTGTCTCAGCAAAATTTCATGTTGAACCAATCTTGTCTGATGAAACTGTGGCACCATTACAGATGGGCCGTTCGCAATTGGTGGCGGCGCAGAGGGCTGATTTAACACTAGCTAAATATTTTAAAGCTGTTTCTGATGAGCAAATGGGGTCTGATAAAATATGTGATATTTTATCTAGATGATGATGTGTTAATGAGACAATTGAAAAATGTTGATGTTGTCCAACAGATTGTTGTGCCCGTAAATTATCGGCAGCAGATTTTGAATCTCGCTCATGACCATGTCTTGTCTGGCCATTTGGGAATTACAAAGACATATGACCGTATTTTACGACAGTTTTTTTGGCCTGGCTTAAAAGCCGATGATGCTGATCATTGCAGATCATGCCATGTTTGTCAGGTGACGGGCAAGCCGAATCAAATTGTTCCTCCGGCTCATTTACGCCCAATTCCTGTAATGGGAGAACCATTCGAGCATGTGGTTATTGACTGTGTGGGTCCGTTGCCGAAATCAAAAACTGGTCACCAGTTTATACTCACTTTTATGTGTGCTGCCACTCGATTTCCGGAAGCCGTTCCGATGCGCAGTATAAAAGCGAAGCTGGTAACGAAAGAAATAATAAAGTTTTTTTCACTGTTTGGGTTGCCAAAAATCGTACAAACAGATCAAGGATCTAATTTTACCTCAAAATTGTTTTCGCAGGTCCTTCGTGAACTAGCTGTCAAGCATCAGTTGTCGAGCGCCTTCCATCCGGAGTCGCAAGGTATGTTGGAGAGGTTCCATCAAACTCTCAAGTCCATGCTCCGGGCTTTCTGTCTCAAAACGGGAAAGGACTGGGATGAAGGGCTCCCGATGCTGATGTTTGCAGTACGTGAGACAGTGCAGGAATCGTTAGGTTTCAGTCCGGCTGAGCTGGTTTTTGGACACACTGTGCGCGGCCCCCTGAAACTTTTAAAAGAACAGTTTTTATTACCTGAGAATAGAACGACAACTGTATGTGAGTATGTGACTCAAATTAGACAGCGTTTAAATCGAGTATTGGAAATAGCAAAATCAAACTTGGGTGTTAAGCAGCAACAAATGAAAAAACATTTTGATGTTAAAAGTGTGTCACGTAATTTTAAGCCGGGAGATTTAGTCTTAGTTCTCCTTCCTCTCCCAGGGTCGTCTTTTCAGTCTAAGTTCTCTGGACTCTACGTGGTGGAGAGGAAAGTGAATGACACAAATTACCAAATTCATACTCCTGAAAGGAGAAAAAAAAGTCGTGTGTGTCATATAAACATGCTGAAACATTACATGGATAGGGAAACGTGTATAAAATCCACAGTGGATGTGACATTGGTGGTAACGGTTTCCCTCCTGCTGAGTAAAGTTGACCCTGAGGATGACGGTTTGATTAGTCATGATAAAATGGCTACAAACAAATTATCAAATTCAGATATTTTGAAAAATCTGAAGTAAGATGTATCTTACCTCCCACAGTCTCAAAGATCAGACGTGATGTCATTAATTAATGAATTCTCTTCTCTCTTCTCAGATGTTCCCAGACAAACCAATGTTTTATTCCACGATGTCGAGCTTTTACAGCCAGCCCCGATAAAACAACACCCTTATCGTGTCAACGCAAAGAAGAGAGAAGAGATGAAGAAAGAGGTAGAATACCTGCTTAAGCATGGCTTAGCGGTTCCTAGTTCGAGCCCTTTGAGCTCACCATGTTTACTGGTACCGAAATCTGATGCGACTTCCAGATTTTGCAGACTATAGAAAAGTCAATAGTGTAATAAAAAACCTGACTGTTTTCCGTTACCTCGGATGGAGGATTGTGTAGACCGTGTTGGTGGATCGTCATTTGTAACGAAACTCGACTTGTTGAAGGGTTATTGGCAGGTACCGCTGACAAAGCGTGCGTCGGAGATCTCCGCCTTTGTTACTCCGGATAACTTCTTACAGTACACCGTCATGGCCTTTGGAATGCGAAATGCTCCAGCCACCTTCCAAAGGCTAATGCAAAAGGGTTTATCTGGTGTAAAGAACTGCGAAGCATATCTAGATGATGTAGTCGTTTACTCAAAGTCATGGAATGCCCACATAAATTTGTTGCGTGAGGTTTTTTCCCGTTTAGACAAAGCGTCCCTGATGCGGTGATATTATTTCACTAGTTTTGACGCGTAGCTTTGTCTTAAAGTTTCACTCACACGACAGAAGTCCGATCTCTTTGTCTCTTGTAGTTTATTTTGTCAGCATCAAAGAATCAACACTTCATACAGTCGTCTTGAGTAAATCCACTGTGATTACAGACACCAGTTGCTGCATCTTGCAAATCTCTGACTTTTTCAACAACCTATTTGTTGTATCTTACAAATTACAGTCTTAGCTTACGAATATAACAACACTCTTGTTGTATATCTCTACTAACGGGAGCTTACGGTTACAACAACCTAGTTGCTGTATCTTACATTCTTAGCTTACCGGGAGCTCACGTTAGCTGACGGTCAAAAGCTTGTGTTTCCGTAGCCTTCCGCATCTAAACTGAACTCTCAATCATATGACAGTCACACAAATGCATGTAATAGAAGAATGATATCACAGACCAACTTACGATTGTCAAAATGGATGCATAACTTAGAAATTTAAAGCTTATGGCTTATGTAACAAACTTAATGCTTAATGCTTTACTAATGAATAGAACAAGGTAGAATAAATGAAATAACAACAAATAAAATAAAATGAACACAACAACAAATTCATACCAAGTACGAATTTGACTAAGGCATGGAGACTGACAATTACAATTTTGTGTTTTTTTTTTTTTTTTTTGATAAAGCCATGAAATCAAACATTCTTAACCTTCTAAAACGTTTTACATCTTTTAAGTGTGTAATATTTATCTCAGGTGTATATATTTGCATGTCAAATTTCATTGACTGATTCTGATTCTGATTCTGATAACATATTACCACACATTTAACAATCCATTTCACATATGAGGCACAGCTTGTTGATGGGACTTTCCAGAGTGTTGGTCTTAGTTTTAACTAACACATGTCTCACAAGTCCCCCTTTGTCGGGGAACACTTTCGTGATTCGTCTGATAACCCATGAATTACTTGGAGAAGACTCATCAGTTATTAACACTATATCTCGAAGCGAGAGTTTTTTTTGTTTTGAAACCATTTTTGCCATTCCTGGAGCAAAGGCAAGTATTCACGCACCCATCGCTTCCAGAGCAGGTCTGATAGATGCTATATCTGCTTCTCCCTGCAAGGTGCATAGGTGTCTTCCTTTTTGAAGAATCCAGAGGGCAGGTTTGGCTGTTTTTTCATCAGCAGCAGGTGGTTTGGTGTCAGAGGTTCCAGTTTGGGCGAGCAGCTGTTTGTTTTCACAGGTGCCTTGCGTTTTTGCTGTGTGGGAATTCCCTGTTTGAATTCTGCTGCTGCTTTACCCTTTTGCAACTTGAGAAGTTCTTCCTTAAACTTTTGTCTTTGAGTGAACTTAATGATTTCGTTTTCTGCTCTTGTTAGGTCTTGAGCTTTTAGGGACTTGTGATTTTCCGTCTTTGGGTCATCTACTTGTGTTTTAACCCTTTCTGTTTTTTGTTTCAGCATGTCTCTGATGCGAAAGTTCAGGCAACGGATCTTTTTAACTTGTGCCAATCAGAGTGAAGATTAATCAGTTTACTCACTGCGTCTGTGCATTTTGTAATGCTCACAATATTCACTAAAGCTGAGAGCTTAACTTCATCAGCACTTTCTTTTATTAATGTGTCGTGAATATTTTCAGGCCATTTGCACTCTGCTTCTTTGAGAAGGGAGGGACCATGGATCCAGTTAACATTTTTCATAAACTTTTCACAGGATACCCCCCTGGAGGCAGAATCAGCTGGGTTTTTTGAGGTATTAACATACCTCCATTGCTCTGACTTGGTTGTCTCTCTTATAATGGCGATTCTGTTGGCCACGAAGGTTTTACAACAAAGTGTTTCATTATCAATGTATCTCAAAACAGTTGTACTGTCAGTCCAAAACATATAGTCCAGCAATTTCAATTCTAGCTGTTCTTTCAACATTTTGTCATTTTTTACAGCGATCACTGCCGCAGTCAGTTCCATTCGTGGAATGGTGGTTTGTTTCAGTGGTGCTACATGGGAATTCCCCATCATGAATGCACAATGTGTAAGTCCATCAGCGTTTACTAACCTGAGGTATGAGACAGCTCCGTATCCCATTTCACTTGCGTCCGAGAGGTGGTAGAGTTGTGCTGTAGCTGTAACTCCGAAGTCGGCTGGTTTTATGCACCTTGCAATGCTGAACTCGGACAGTCTGTGCAGCTCTTGCAGCCAGGTTTTCCATGCTGTTGCAAACTGCTCGGGAATGTCATCATCCCAGGCTAGTTTCTCTTTACATAACTTTTGCATTAGAGTTTTGGCTGGCAGTATGGCAGGTGAGAGAAAGCCTAACGGGTCGTATGTTGAGCTAGTGATTGACAGGATTCCTCGTCTTGTCACAGGTCGTTCCTTTAAACTAATCTTAAACTTGAACATGTCTGAATCAATGCACCGCAGCACCCCCATAGCTCTCTCTATGGGCAGTGCATCTTTACTCAAGTCTAAGTCTCTCATGTCTTTGCTCCTTTGGATCTCGGGAATGACAGTCAGTAGGGAACGGCTATTGCTTGCCCATTTAGTGAGGTTAAACACTCCGCTTGCATAGAGACTTGTGAGATCATTGTATAGGGCGACTGCTTGGTAATGACTCAAAACAGACTTCAGTCAGTCGTCTACATAAAAGTTTTTGAGCACTGTATTGACTGCCACAGCAGGTGCATTGCTGCGGTTTTCTTCTGCTGTCTTTCTGAGGGCGAAGTTAGCACCACTAGGCGACAATTTTGCACTGAACAGATGAACTACCATTTTACAGATGTCGCCATTAAAAACTCACGTTCCAATTACACACGGACACCAGTAAAGTGGGCCTGGGAGCTATCCTCACCCAGAATTCAGCAGAAGGAGAACGAGCAGTAGCTTACGCCTCGCGAATGTTGAGAGGAGCTGAGCAGAATTACTCCACATCAGAAAAGGAGTGTTTGGCCATGGTCTGGTCTGTAGAAAAGAGGAGGCACTACCTACAGTGGTCACCTAATCGGAGCTTCGTTTTTACCGTCGCCGCCGCATTTGGGTTTGTGCATTTGCTGGCTTTTACCACTGATTGGCGCTATATAACTACAGACTGACGCCTCATGCCTTAGTTCATTCTCTGCCACATTAATGAGATGCGTTCCATTAAATAATACACGTAGTAGCCGATAACATCAAGTGAAACACTGTAGTTGACCGAAGTCATAATCACAGTACTAAAATTACAGTACAAAACGTAGAATTCAAATTGAATCAAATCTTATTAAGATCAAATTTGAGCACAATAAATATTAACACAGTGAGCCTTTAGATTTTATCACGTGTAATTAGAAAAGAAGTGTGTAGGGTTTTATTGAAATATAAATTTCTAAATCAATAAGATCAAATAACACCAAGTTATTATTATAACAGGCTTATTTCATCACTTATCTAGAGCTTGCTTTCAAAGAAGTCAAGTGCCTTATTAACGTTTTATAATATATTTTTTGCACATTAATCTGAGTCCTCATCTGTTAGATCTGTTTAGTTTTTTTTTTTTCCAGCCGGCACTCCATCCCTTTCCCGCCTATTCAGGGAGCCTACGGAGTGAGCGATTAACCATAGTCAAATCGATGGGTGCGCGCCCAACTCACGTTACTCGTGAGCCGCCTATTCATGCCGGCTGGTGATAATTAACGTTAATATGATCTCGGGCTTGCTCACGATGCTCAACATCTATAAAAATAGCAAAGTATTGTGTATAGAGTGATAAAAAAAACTATCTAACGCATGTTATGATAAGGAAAATCTGTAAAGAACAGTATGGAGGAATGGGTGCTATTTACAGTCTGGGGTGCGTTGTTTCTAAGTGTCTTAGTGGTGCAGCGGGTAAGTCTGCGCCCTTTCACGCGGGGGACCCGGGTTCGATCCCTGTGTGATACTGTTTTAAATTTTTTTATTTTAATTATAGCAAAATAAAAATAAAACAAAATAAAATGTTTTATTTTGATTTTGCTTCAGCATACTATAGGAAAAACAACAAACTCGCACGCAGCTGGTTTGTATTCTTTAAATTTAGGGGAGTGACGACTCTGTGTGTGTGTGTGTCATTATACTGATGAAAAGTGGTGGACTATTCAGTGAAACGAGGCTCAGCTGAATGATATAAGGCACATCAGTCACTTAACCCCAAATAAAAGGTATTTCTGAGTGTTCTTATATAGTTGTAAAATAACAGATGTACAAACGGTGCGCACTGAATATTAAATCTATACCAGGCATGATGTTTTTTTTGTTTGTTTGCTGTTTTTTCTATAGTATACTGAGCAACATAAAAAAAACATTGGTTAGTTTTCGTTTAGAAAGACTGTTTGTATCTGATTATTTGTATTATTAAAGAACAACAGCACAAACAACAACATAAGGGCCTGTAAGAAACATTTTTATTATTTTGACAAGAGTTAAATTTGTAACAGTAGAAGGCATCCCAATTTAAATATATAAATAACCAAAAAGCAAATTGAGTAAACTATCAGAATAAAAAAAATAGAACGAATCATTATTAAAGAAAATTATAATGACCATAACAGCCTACTGCATTTCATTATTTATAATACCGCAAAAACACGAGTGCTGATGATTTACAAATACAATATTTGTTAATTTAATATAAAGCCGGTATCGTTATCCTCCTTTTTATTTTCCTACGTAGTCTAATAAAGTTTTCCAGAGCGCTGAGAAGTTTTGTTGTACTAAATAATATTAATGCAGCATCAGGGCCTCCTATTAATTTTAAGTTGTTGTTTTAGTGTTACTCTGTGTGCTTTACACAGACAGACACCATTCAAATGCAGATACTTTACGCCTCCCCATGCCTTCTCACCTCTACATTCAGATAAACTACAAATAACTGTGATGAAGTAAGCCTGTTATAATAATTGCATGTGTATTCTATATGTTTTCAACTTGGTGTTATTTGATCTTATTGGTTTAGAAATTTATATTTCAATAAATAGTAAACTTGGCCGATTTCGTTCTAATTTTTTGACAAGTGGGGCTTGAAAATATTCCCACTCCCTTAAGTGGGGAATAACAGAAAATGTTTGAGAACCACTGCCTCGTCCTGTGTGTGCTTTACAATGCCAGACAACATTCAAATTCAAATTATTCACTCTCCCCCTATACATTCAGGACCTCTCCCCACTTCCCCAATCTGAGGCTCTTATGCCTCAGACTTTCAGTCAGGGGTGGACTGGGACCAAAAAGTGGCCCTGGACTTTCTGGCCCACAGCAGCCCACATCATAATACACTGGCTCATTAATGTAGAGATATATTTTAACACCAGTTACTAGTATAAAAAAATAACACAATACGGAAATCAATGCTATTTAAACATATTATTTGAAGTATCACTGAACATATATTGGGTCATATTAGTGAAACAAAGAAACAAAGGAAAGAACATCAAGACAAACTACATATAAATGTCACGAACTCCTGTCACTCCTCTCGTTTGTTGTTGTTTTTGTTCCCACGCTGTCAGATTTCTCTACTCGCGGTCACGTTGTCTCTAGACTGTCATGTCTTTTCCCACGCCTTCGTACCGCCCCTCCCACACACACCGGCTCCCCATTCACAAATAATTTCTCCCGACATTTAAGGAAGCGCAGCGCGCTTTCTCGCTGCCGAATTATTGCGTGCTCCACAGCCCAGTTTCCTCGCGGTTATTTTTCCTATGATTCATGCGTTTTTTGACCAAGTGCTTTGTTTAACGGCTTTCGCTTTTCGCTCGCCCCTACGGATTTGTTAGACCTGATTTTTGCTTCACGGACATCGACCCACGCCTCGCCCCTCGACTTCGCTATCGTCTTCCGCTTCGGATTGTTTGACCTGGCCTTGACTGCTCTCACGGACACTGACTCACGCTTCGCCCCTTGACTTCACGATTGTTTCTCACTTCCGGATTCCACATCCTTCGAGACACCAACAGGTGAAACGCCTCTGCTCCTCTCAATCTCTGCATCCACGTCTGTTTTTTCCACTACATAAAGGCACCCAGCAGCCATCCTCCACGTCAAGGTGAACTACAGAATCTCACTTCATTAAACGTCAGAGAACCGCTTCAGAGCTGCACCTCTGTCCTCCATTACAGTCCCGTGTTCATTATACACCTGTATTCCGTGAGAGAGTAACACCAAGCACTACCAACCCTATCTCCTACATTTTCATCATTAAAGCCCTTTTAAGAATATCATCCCAGAGTGGTGTCTGCTCTTGGGTCCTATCAGCCTGCCTGACCTCGCACAGCGGCGTGACAGAATAATTCGGCCAGAAGAATGGACCCAGCAGAACTGAGCCGTCTGAGGACCGCACTGGAGAATCAGGGCACTCTCCTTGGCTCACACCAGCAGGATATCCAGTCAGTCACTCAGACCCTGGCATCTGTCTCTGAATCTCTTGCTAAGCTCACGATCCAAGTACAACAGCTCCACACGACCTCCTCTCCGGCCGCCACTGCCACCCCACCACCGGAACCACGCCTTCCTCCGCCTCAGGCTTATGATGGTGAACCAGGCACTTGCCGCTCCTTCCTCTCCCAGTGTTCGCTGGTGCTGGAATTGCAGGCCTCGACCTTTCCCACAGAACGTTCAAAGGTGGCATATGTCATTACACTACTGACCGGGAGAGCAAGGGAGTGGGGAACGGCAGTATGGGACGCTCAGGATGCCTGCTGCTTTAGCTTCGACAGATTCACTCAGGAGATGAGGAGAGTCTTCGACCGCTCATCCTCTGGCCGAGAGGCGGCTGGGAAGATATTAAGGCTTCGCCAAGGACCTCGTTCAGCTTACGACTATGCGATAGAGTTTCGCACCCTGGCGGCCTCCTGCAATTGGGACGAACAGGCTTTGTTTGATGCCTTTTTGGAGGGACTTTCCGAAACCCTCAAGGACGAGCTTATCTCCCGTGAGCTACCATCTGATCTGGATGAACTCATGGACCTCGCTGGGCGGGTCGATGCTCGTATTCGTCTCCGACGTGATCGACTTCAGACAGTCAGGATGTCTCTCTCTCCTCTCACCCTTCCACGCTCACCTGCTTCTCCATGTCCACCTACTCCTCCATGCCCACCCGCTCGCCCATGCCCTCACTCTTCTCCTGAGGAACCCATGCAGATAGGTCGAACCCACATCTCCTCAGAGGAACGGCAGCGGCGACGAACAGAGAGAGCATGCTTTTATTGTGGGCAAGCAGGTCATTTTCTCAAGGACTGCCCGCTAAAAAAGTAAGCCCTCCAGTTAAACTGGGAGTTCTGGAGGGCTCCACTAACAAAAACCTCCCTAACACACGTTCATGTTTCACTGTCTCCCTCGTCCATGACAACAAGTTCCATGCCATGCAAGCCCTGATTGACTCCGGGGCCGATCGGAACCTAATTAGCCTCAACACAGTCAGAAACTTGGGAATTCCTGTACATCGTCTGAACCCCTCTTTCTCTGTGCGAGCCCTAGATGGTAGTAACCTCCCTCCCATTACACACCAGACAACTCCAATTACTCTTCGCATTTCTGGCAACCACGTGGAGGACATCTCCCTCTTTGTCGTCAACAGCCCCTATTCTCCGATCGTTCTTGGCCGCCCCTGGCTTGCTCTTCACAACCCCCACATCGACTGGGTTAAGAACATTATCCTGGGTTGGAGCCCCTCATGCCTCGCCTCCTGCCTCCGCTCAGCTGCTACTCACTCTCCACCTCCCATCATGATCGACGAACATCTTGACCTTTCTAATGTTCCACCAGAGTACTCTGATCTCAAACTTGCCTTTAGCAAAGCACAAGCACTCTCACTTCCCCCTCACCGACCTTATGATTGTGCAATAAACCTCCTCCCAGGTACCACACCCCCCAAGGGACGCCTTTATTCACTTAGCCCACCAGAGAGAGAAGCCATGAACCATTATATCACAGAGTCTCTTGCCACAGGCATCATTCGCCCCTCCTCCTCCCCCGCAGGCGCTGGGTTTTTCTTTGTCAAAAAAAAAGATAATTCCCTTCGGCCCTGCATTGATTATAGAGGCCTTAACGAAATTACTGTCAAGAACCGTTACCCGCTCCCACTCATGACCACAGCCTTTGAACTCCTTCAAGGGGCCAAAGTATTCACCAAGCTGGATCTCAGAAATGCTTACCATCTTGTTCGGATAAGGGAGGGGGATGAATGGAAGACGGCCTTTAACACCCCTACAGGGCACTACGAGTACCGCGTTGTCCCTTTCGGCCTTACCAATGCCCCGGCAGTGTTTCAGGCCTTAGTTAATGATGTCCTCAGGGATTTTCTGAACTCTTTTGTTTTCGTCTACCTTGACGATATTTTGATTTTTTCACGTTCTCTCGAAGAGCATAAGAACCATGTGCGCCTAGTATTGCGAAGACTCCTTGAGAATAAATTATTCATCAAAGCCGAGAAGTGTGAATTTCATCAGGATTCTATCGCTTTCCTCGGTTTCATTATTTCACCATCCATGATCCAGATGGACCCCACCAAGGTAGAAGCTGTCACTGATTGGCCGGCTCCCACTTCCAGACGTGATCTTCAACGGTTTCTGGGATTTGCTAATTTTTACCGACGATTCATAAGGAACTACAGCACCATTGCTGCCCCACTCACAACACTAACCTCCTCAAGACTCCGGTTCCAGTGGAACGAACAGGCAGAGGAGGCCTTCCAAAGGCTCAAGACCAAATTTACATCGGCCCCTATCCTTACTATCCCGGATCCCTCCATACAATTTGTTGTGGAAGTGGACGCCTCTGAAACAGGGGTGGGGGCAGTACTGTCTCAGAGAACTCCCAAGGATAACAAGCTGCACCCCTGTTCTTTTTTTTCTCATCGCCTTTCACCCGCTGAGAGAAATTATGACATTGGAGACCGAGAATTGCTAGCAGTGAAATTAGCCTTAGAGGAGTGGAGACATTGGCTAGAGGGAACTGAACATCCCTTTCTCGTCTGGACAGACCACAAAAACCTGGAGTATTTGAAAACAGCTAAGAGACTTAACGCCCGACAGGCCAGGTGGTCCTTGTTTTTCTCCAGGTTTAATTTCACCCTATCTTACCGCCCTGGAGCCAAGAACTCAAAGCCAGATGCTCTGTCCCGGCAGTTTTCCTCGGACCAGGTCTTCTTGCCCCACGAGATCATTCTTCACCCTCGCTGTTTAGTGGCAGCCACGTTACTACACATTGAGAGACAGGTAAAACAAGCCCATGCCCAAGGTCCTACCCCAAGTAATGTTCCCCAGGGTCGTCTCTTTGTTCCTGCAACCATGCGCACTCAGGTCCTGGAATGGGGACACAACTCCAAGCTTGCTTGCCACCCCGGGGGCAAACGTACCCAGTTTTTGATCCAACAACGTTTCTGGTGGCCCACGTTGAAGGAGGATGTTATCAAGTATGTGGCGGCATGTGACTCCTGTACCAGGAACAAAAGCAGCAATAGGCCCCCGGCAGGCCTCCTTAGACCACTCCCAGTCCCTCACCGCCCTTGGTCACATATCGCCATCGACTTTGTTACTGGACTACCCAACTCCAGTAACCATACTTGCATCTTAACTATCGTCGACCGCTTTTCCAAAGCTGCCCACTTCGTGCCGCTCCCTGGACTCCCTTCTGCCAAACAGACGGCTGAGTTACTCATTCTCCACGTTTTTTGCCTTCATGGTCTCCCCACGGACATTGTCTCGGATCGAGGTCCACAGTTCACAGCAAGGTTTTGGAGAGCTTTCTGTAAACTCATTGGAGCCACCACAAGTCTATCCTCAGGCTATCATCCACAGACAAACGGCCAAACCGAGAGAATGAATCAAGAGTTGGAGGCAACACTTCGGTGCATGACCTCTCAGAACCCAACCTCTTGGAGCAGATTTCTCCTGTGGGCCGAATACGCCCACAACTCTCTCCCAACTTCCTCCACGGGTTTGTCCCCATTCCACTGCTGCCTGGGCTATCAGCCACCTTTGTTTCCTTCCCAGGAGGAGGAGGTAACAGTTCCTTCTGCCCAGGCATTTGTCCGCCGGTGCAAAAGAACCTGGCTACAAGCCAGAAGACAACTCCTCCAATCTGTCAAAAACTATAAGAAACAAGCGGATCGACGTCGCTCCACAGCTCCAAGGTATCACATCGGCCAGAGGGTCATGTTATCCACAAGGGATGTTCCCATAAAGACGATCTCTCGTAAACTCTCACCCAGGTTCATCGGACCCTTCACCATAACTAAGATCATCAACCCCTCTTCTGTAAGATTAAGTTTACCTTCCACCATGCGTCGCATCAACCCAACCTTTCATGTATCCCAAATCAAACGTCTAATTTCCAACCCGCTATGTCCGCCCACCCGCCCGCCTCCTCCTCCCCGGATCATAGAGGGTGGTGAGGCATTCACAGCCCGGCGACTCCTCAAGGCCCGTCGCCGAGGGAGAGGCATTCAGTACCTGGTAGATTGGGAGGGTTATGGACCTGAGGAGAGAACCTGGGTTCCTGCCAAGTTCATTTTGGACCCCAAATTGTTTACGGACTTTTACAAACGTTTTCCTGAGGCGCCCCGTCCAAACGCCCAGAGGCGTTCGTAAGGGGGGGGGTACTGTCACGAACTCCTGTCACTCCTCTCGTTTGTTGTTGTTTTTGTTCCCACGCTGTCAGATTTCTCTACTCGCGGTCACGTTGTCTCTAGACTGTCACGTCTTTTCCCACGCCTTCGTACCGCCCCTCCCACACACACCGGCTCCCCATTCACAAATAATTTCTCCCAACATTTAAGGAAGCGCAGCGCGCTTTCTCGCTGCCGAATTATTGCGTGCTCCACAGCCCAGTTTCCTCGCGGTTATTTTTCCTATGATTCATGCGTTTTTTGACCAAGTGCTTTGTTTAACGGCTTTCGCTTTTCGCTCGCCCCTACGGATTTGTTAGACCTGATTTTTGCTTCACGGACATCGACCCACGCCTCGCCCCTCGACTTCGCTATCGTCTTCCGCTTCGGATTGTTTGACCTGGCCTTGACTGCTCTCACGGACACTGACTCACGCTTCGCCCCTTGACTTCACGATTGTTTCTCACTTCCGGATTCCACATCCTTCGAGACACCAACAGGTGAAACGCCTCTGCTCCTCTCAATCTCTGCATCCACGTCTGTTTTTTCCACTACATAAAGGCACCCAGCAGCCATCCTCCACGTCAAGGTGAACTACAGAATCTCACTTCATTAAACGTCAGAGAACCGCTTCAGAGCTGCACCTCTGTCCTCCATTACAGTCCCGTGTTCATTATACACCTGTATTCCGTGAGAGAGTAACACCAAGCACTACCAACCCTATCTCCTACATTTTCATCATTAAAGCCCTTTTAAGAATATCATCCCAGAGTGGTGTCTGCTCTTGGGTCCTATCAGCCTGCCTGACCTCGCACAGCGGCGTGACAATAAATCTATAAAGACAATATTTTAAAAAGAATGGCAATAAAACTGAACAGGTAAGCTGAAATAAAATCAGTAGCAGCATTATTTTTTAATTAATATTGTCTACCATAATAATTACTAGCAGGAGTTAATGCTGCTACTAATTTTATTTTTGTGATTTTGTGATTCTTTTCACTTGGCTCTGGTAGATCAGGGGAGACGTGTTGACATCATAATCAGCAGGCACTGGTTCATCATCACTGACCTGCTGCACTTACAGTTACACAGCACTCCTCCATATGATTAGGAAAGAGATGCAATATTATGATTTCCGTCATTTTTTATATATTTGTGTACTGACTGGGCCGGACTACACTGGCCAGCGGCCCACCGGGAAAACTCTCGGGTCTCCAGATGGCCAGGCTGCGCCTGCTTTCAGTGATTTAAATTTGTGTAATTTTAATCTTCCGAATTCTAGATTCTAAAGTTGAGATTGTTACCTTTTTTAATCCTTGGAATGGAAGAAATTGAGATTTTCCTTATGATAGCATAAATTGCATTGTTTTTAATCTGTAAAATGTTAACAATATTCCTTGGTATTTTTATTTAAAAAAAAAAAACATTGTGCCTGGTATAGGTTTAATATTCAGTGCGCACCGTTTGTACATCTGTTATTTTACAACTATATAAGAACACTCAGAAATACCTTTTATTTGGGGTATCTTTCAGCTGAGCCTCGTTTCACTGAATAATCCACCACTTTTCATCAGTATAATGACACACACACACACACACAGAGTCGTCACTCCCCTAAATTTAAAGAATACAAACTGGTTGCGTGCGAGTTTGCTGTTTTTCCTATAGTATGCTGAAGCAAAATCAAAATAAAACATTTTATTTTGTTTTATTTTTATTTTGCTATAATTAAAATAAAAAAATTTAAAACAGTATGACGCAGGGATCAAACCATGGTCCCCCGCATAAAAAGGCGCGGACTTACCCGCTGCACCACTCAGACACTTAGAGACAACGCACCCCAGACTGTAAATAGCACCCATTCCTCCATACTGTTCTTTACAGATTTTCCTTATCATAACATGCGTTAGATAGTTTTTTTTATCACTCTATACACAATACTTTGCTATTTTTATAGATGTTGAACATCGTGAGCAAGCCAGAGATCATATTAACGTTAATTATCACCAGCCGGCATGAATAGGCGGCTCACGAGTAACGTGAGTTGGGCGCACACCCATCGATTTGACTATGGTTAATCGCTCACTCCGTAGGCTCCCTGAATAGGGAGGGAGCCGCGTATTCGTGCCAGCTGGAAAAAAAAAAAAACTAAACAGATTTAACAGATGAGGACTCAGATTAATGTGCAAAAAATATATAATAAAACTATATAAGTCTACATTGCCTTTATAAGACTCTACCTTAAGCGCCCTTAAAACATTTTATTTAGTTTTATCTTAATTTTGCTATAATTAAAATAAAACTCTCTAACCGCTACACCAAGCGCGCACTTAGAGACAATGCACCCCAGTGACGTTAATAAGGCACTTGACTTCTTTGAAAGCAAGCTCTAGATAAGTGACGAAGTAAGCATGTTATAATAATAACTTGGTGTTATTTGATCTTATTGGTTTAGAAATTTATATTTAAATAAATAGTAAACTTGGCCGATTTCGTTATAATTTTGTTTGATGAGTGGGGCTTGAAAATTCTCTTGAAAAATATGGTCATTTATTTCAGTTAATAAATCTACTATAATTTTTTTTTACTCATTATTGTATAGTACACATCAATAGCTCTGGTTCAGATTTTTCATGTTTGTTGTGGAAATTACCATCACTGCTGTATTTACTGCGGTGAATGAAAATGTCAATTTGCGCCACCTGGTGGCCATTTTACGAATGACTTTGAAATGCAACTGATTTATTTTGGCCGCTGTTGCCTTTAAACGGTTTCTAGGTCTTTACCAACTATGCCGCCATGTCATGGGCCTTCAACTGCCCGAAAACCAGCTCTCGTCTCACCCGATGGACGTTATGCCTACAGCAGTTCGTTTTTACAATACATGTACGTGTTTAAATCTGGGACCGGATGCACTATCCCGGGCACCCCCGCCGGTAAAACCGCCCCATGTCTAGCCATCATAACCACTAAATGTTCCTCCAACTTACCGAATGACCTATTGAGATATCCCAAGCACAACAGAAGGACCCTACAATCATGAATTTGCTCTCTAAAGATCACCCAAGAGGCACACAAGATCAGAGGGTCTCTTTTGAACATCACCAAGGGGCGTTATATTGCCAGGTACCAGTAAGACACGGAGAGAAATTTCAGCTAGTTGTCTCCCAGTCACTAATAAAAAACTTTCTACACTACAATCCCCTGGGAGGACACTTGGGGCAACTAAAAACCCTGCTGAGGTTATTAGATGTGGCATGGTGGCCGACTGTGCGGAAGGATGTCTGGCACTATGTGAAAACATGAGGCGTGTGTCAACAGTATAAAACAGAGAAAACTAAACCTAGTGGGATACTACAGAGCACAGTAGTTCCAGAGCCAGGACACACCGTGGGATTGGACATCATGGGTCCTTTTCCATGAAGTAAAAGGCAAAATGAAAACCTTCTGGTGGTGGTAGATTATTTCACCAAATGGGTGGAGATGTTTCCCCTAAGGGATGTAAAGACACCTAAACTGGTGAAAGTGCTTAGATAGGAAATCTTTACTAGATGGGGTGTCCCCAAATATCTAGTATTCGATCAAGGACCCCAGTTTACGTCTCAGCTGCTGGCACACCTCTGCCAAAGCTGGGGGAGCATCCAAAAGCTAACTATGAGCTACCACCCACAAACGAACCTGACTGAGTGAGTGAACAGAACTTTAAAAATGACGATTGCTTCATACGCCGGGGATCACCACCAAAACTGAGACCAATGGTTACCTGAACTAAGATTCGCCATCAATACAGCCCAACAGGAAACTACTGGAAAAACACCTGCAGAGCTCACGCTGGATCGGCAACTGAAGGGTCAACTCGAAAGGCTCATTAATCATCCTCCAACACCCAACCACACAGGTTACTCACTACTGGAAAGACAACAATGTATCACGGAGGAGGTGAAACACAGAGCAAGACAACAACAATCCAGACAAGCTAGATACTACAATGCCCGGAGAAAAGATGCGCATTTTCAACCGGGAGATCTAGTTTGGATTAAAACTGACCCACTTTCCTGCGCAGTGAAAAGATTTTCAGCCAAGCTAGCGCCCAAGTGGGAGGGACCAGCAAAGATAAAAAACAGAAGAGGACCAATTAATTACACAGTGTCTTGGGGCAATCCACAAAAAAAACGATGTTTTCAATGTGGTGAATCTGAAGCGCTTTTACAGACGTTCTCCTCAGACGCCGGAAGCTTGGGATGGGGGGGGAGGGGGGGTATATGTAGTGCGACCACATAAAGGGGCATTTTAAATAGCAGGTAAATGATTAAAGAGCTAATGCTGCTCACCTGTGCAAGAAGATGTGCCCTATCTAGTTTCTACTGTTCCCATTGACAGTGTTGGTCACCGGCTAAGCTCTCGCGTGCATGCCCGATCGCAACGCAAGGGAACCCGGATGTGAGTTTGATCATGTGTACCGGCATAAAGCCGGAACCAGCGAAGAAGCCAGGACGGAGAGATTTACCACAGCGCGCTGCTTATTTTGAGAGAGAGTTTGTTTGTTGCTACCCTAGGATTAATTTCATGTTTTGGATTAATCCCATTGGACACTCACAATTCACCTCTCGTTCTGTTACTCGAGCTCCCAGATTTGACATCTATCCTGGTGAGACAGAGAAAATCTCTCCTGTGCATCATTACACACACTGGCATACCACACACCTTGGACTTCCAAGCATTCAGCTAGAAGTAAGATTTTAGATCAGACAGTAACTTTAGATGGCCTTTCTGTTCCATCAAGTGCAACAGTAAAAGACCTTGGTGTGATTATAGATTCCAAACTGTCATTTGAAGCTCATGTAGATAACATTAGTAGGATAGCATTCTTTCACCTCAGATATGTTGCCAAGATAAGAAATATACGGTCGCTAAACAATGCAGAAAAACTAGTTCATGCTTTTATCACTTCTAGGTTGGACTATTGTAATGCCTTATTATCTGGTTGTTCAGCTAGATGCATGAACAAGTTTCAGCTAGTCCAGAATGCAGCAGCGAGAGTCCTCACTAGAATCAGAAGATATGAGCACATCACACCTATCTTATCTGCACTTCAGCCTCACTTCCTGTTGGTGACGTAGCTTCCTGTTTTTGTATCGTTGCCGCGAAAGTTTCGCGTTTGTATCAGTGTTTAAATTACATAGCTTTATACAATAACAATATTAATAGCAACTAGCTTTTACATCTCCATACTATTCGGCTTCGCCTTTTTTTGGAGAATGCGCAAGTTTCCTCGTCTAAGAACAACAAACGGAATTCATCTCCAAACAACTAAAACTCCGACACAGAGGTACGTTATAATGTCTACCATTCAGCTTGTTCAGTGTGTGGAGTGCAGGATGTTTAGACATTCTTCCTCCGTCATTAGCGATAATTTTACTTGTGATAGGTGTGTGTTACATTTACATTTACATTTAGGCATTTGGCAGACGCTCTTATCCAGAGCGACTTACAAAAAGTGCTTTAAAGTTAACATCACTGGATACATACTTACACTGGGTTAACTAGGTTTATAACTAAGTGCCATTAGTCGAACACAACTGGGAAGAGTTTTTTTTTTTGCGGGCGGGAGGGGGGGGGGGGTTAGTCCAAGTACTGGAGGAACAGATGCGTCTTGAGTCGTCGTTTAAAGATAGTCAAAGTCTTTGCTGTACGGACATCTAGAGGAAGTTCGTTCCACCACCTAGGTGCCAGAACAGAAAAGAGCCTGGATGAATGTCGCCCTCGATCCCTGAGAGATGGTGGGATGAGGCGAGCAGTGCTGGAGGATCGGAGGGAACGTGGTGCAGTGCGTGGTGTGATTAGAGCAGAGAGGTAAGTGGGTGCAGGGCCATTTTTAGCTTTGTAGGCAAGCATCAGCGTTTTGAATTTGATGCGGGCAGCTACAGGAAGCCAGTGCAGGGAGCGGAGGAGTGGGGTGGTGTGGGAGAACTTGGGGAGGTTAAAAACGAGACGTGCTGCTGCATTCTGGATCAGTTGCAGAGGACGAATCGTGGACAGAGGCAGACCTGCCAGGAGTGAGTTGCAGTAGTCCAGTCTTGAAAGTGTTAGTGAGCACTCTGATGAAGAAGGTATCAGCGTTAGAGGAGCACATCCAGACTTTATAGAGTGTTAGAGAGTGTGAGAGCAGCGTTATTCCCATAGCAGACAGTCTGGGTGCCACAGGCGGAGACTCCGGCATTAGAGCCCTCACAGCGGGGCGAGTGGGTGACGACTCGGCGGCATACTCGTTCAGCCAAAGCTAACGCTATACAAAGTTAAAAAAGCGCTATACAAAAAACTGAATTAACGCTAAGGATAGCCCACCGGAGCACACCTCCTTTGCGCTTCACGTGTCCAACAAGTTTGCTCTCCTCAGTGGTGCACCCACTGAGAAACCTGAAAGGGCTCTGGTTATAGGAGAGTCTATCATGAGGCACGTGAAATTAGCTAGAACTTTAGGTGCGGCAGTGGTTAGGTGTGGCAGTGGTTAGGTGTATCCCGGGAGCCAGAGCACCGGACATAGCAGGTAATCTCAGGGCTCTAGGACAGCACAGGTTCTCTAAGATAGTGGTACATGCTGGAGCTAATGATATACGCCTTCAAATTTACGAAATACGAAATTATCACAGATCAGGCGTTTGATATACTCTGTTTAACTGAAACATGGATAAAACAGGACGAGTATGTAGTTCTAAATGAAGCTAGTCCTCCTGGATACTACATACACGAGCTACATACACCAGCCTCGGTTAACTTTTAGAATATTCAGATCATTCTGCATGTTCTCTAGTGGAGTTTGGCGTTCTGCAGGGTTCAGTTTTAGGCCCACTGCTTTTTTCCCTTTACATGCTTCCTCTGGGCAACATAATCCGTAAGCATGGTATTAGTTTTCATTGTTATGCTGACGACACACAGCTATACGTCTCAATAAAATCTGATGAGAAAAACCATCTTACTAAAGTTGAGCAATGTGTGCAGGACATAAGAAATTGGATGCTAATTAACTTCCTTCTGATTAATCCGGATAAGACAGAAGTTCTAGTCATAGGACCGCATACAGCTAGAAGTAAAATCTTAGATCACACCGTAACTTTAGATGGCCTTTCTGTTCCATTAAGTACAACAGTAAAAGACCTCGGCGTGATTATAGATTCCAGCCTTTCATTTGAAGCTCATGTAGATAATATCACCAGGATAGCATTCTTTCACCTCAGAAATATTGCCAAGATAAGAAATATATTGTCGCTAAACAATGCAGAAAAACTAGTTCATGCTTTTATCACTTCTAGGTTGGACTATTGTAATGCCTTACTGTCTGGTTGTTCTGTTAGTTAGTTAGTTAAGCGTTTATTTGTCACATATACATTACAGCACAGTGAAATTCCTTCTTCGCATATCCCAGCGTAACTGGGGTCAGAGCGCAGGGTCAGCCATGATACAGCGCCCCTGGAGCAGATAGGGTTAAGGGCCTTGCTCAAGGGCCCAACAGTGGCAACTTGTTCTACGTAGATATGAGCATAGCTGCTCCGCTACTATCTTTTCCAGAATCTTAGAAATAAAGGGGAGATTTGATATTGGCTTGTAATTGGACAGCTGACAGGGGTCGAGGTCAGGTTTCTTAATTATTGGTTTGATAACTGCTAATTTAAAAGACTTTGGAACATAACAATGCTGAGTGAGGAATTAATTATTCTCAACAGCGGCTCCGCTATTACTGGTACTATCTGTTTAAGAAAATGTGTCGGTATAGGATCTAATCAACCTATCTCTGTCAGTTCTCACAGACCAACATGCTTTTACTCACACAGCAGAGGCAGATCTTCCAGAAACCTCATCTACCCTCCAATACTGTCTCATTGCCCTGCACTGGTGGCAGGTGGGCTCTGGAACTGCCAATCTGCTGTAAAGAAAGCAGATTTTATCTCAGCTACCCATTACTCTTTTGACTTTCTCGCACTAACTGAGACCTGGATATCTCCTCAGAACTCTGCTACACCGGCTGCCCTATGCTCTGCCTATGTATTCTCTCACACTCCACGAGAAACTGGTAGAGGTGGTGCTACGGGTCTCCTGTTGTCCAAGAGATGGTCCTTCTCGCCAATCCCACTGTCTCATCTCAGTTTTTCATCATTTGAATTTCATGCAGTTAAGGTAACCTCTCCAATTAACCTCCACATCTTAGTTATTTACCGTCCTCCTGGCTCTCTAGGAAACATTCTAGATGAAATGGACATGCTTCTTAGTCTTTTTCCTTCTGTTAACACTCCTCTCACTGTTCTAGGTGATTTCAAACTTCCATCTGACAAACTCCAATCCTCTTTCCTTCTCCCTCTACTTAACTCCTTCTCTTTAACTCTAAACAGCTGCCCTCCCACACACAAGGCAGGGAATTCTCTCGATCTCATTTTCTGCCACCCTTGCCCAATCACGGATGTCACTACTATTCCTCTTCATAAATCTGATCATTACCCGGTATCCTTCACCATAACCCTTCCTATTCTATGTAAACCTAATGACCAAAATTTCTGTTTTTCTCGCAGAAACCTTCACTCTGTCTCCCCCTCCTCTGTGTCTTCATGCACCCTATCATCCCTCCCAGACCCAACCTCCTTCTCCTTTCTACCACTAGAGACTGCAACCGAAACTTTCCTCTCCTCTCTCTCCTCATCCATAGATCTCCTTTGCCCGCTGTCATCTAAACCAAGGAAGATGTCTTGTCCTGCTCCTTGGCTATCAGATGTACTACTCAACAACAGGAGAGAATTAAGAACTGCAGAGAGAAGATGGAAGAAATCACAACTTGATGCAGATCTCTTCTCTCCAAATTCTCATGGGCTGTGACTTCTGCCAAAACTACTTTCTTCAGAGAAAAGCTGGAAGCGTCTGCACATGATCCTGGCAAACTCCACAACATCTTCTCCTCACTACTCAACCCACCAACTCCTCCTGCCCCTTCCTCTCTGACTGCTGACGATTTTGCCACATTCTATGATGGGAAAATCTCAGCAATCCGCCAGTCCTTCGCTCCCAACCAAACTCATACAGCAGAACCTCAGGACCTTCCCTTCCCTCCTTTAGCAGAATTCTCCAACTTGTTATCTGATGAGATTCAGCAGATCATCTCGTCATCTAACCCCACCACCTGTTCATTAGACTCAATCCCCTCCACAATGCTCCAGGCAATCTCACAAGACCTCCTTCCCTTCACCACAACCATCATCAACCATTCCATATCATCTGGTCATGTTCCTGCTGCTTTTAAGAAGGCAAGGGTTATTCCCATCCTCAAGAAACCCTGCCTGGACCCTTCAGAAATTAACAACTATCGCCTGGTATCACTTCTCTCTTTTATTTCCAAAATTCTTGAAAGAACTGTTTATAACCAAATGTCTCTTTATCTCTCACAGAACAACCTTAATGATCCCAACCAATCTGGATTCAAAGTGGCACATTCCACAGAGACTTCCCTTCTGTCAGTCACTGAGAAGCTCCATGCTGCTAGATCTGCTATACTGTCATCTGTTCTCATCCTTCTGGACCTGTCAGCTGCATTTGACACAGTAAAGTCATATCATTGCATGGATTTTCATACCATTGTTATGCAGATGACACCCAACTTACTCTCTCCTTTCCTCCCTCTGACACTCATGTTTCCACCCGGATCTCAGCATGTCTGGCAGACATCTCATCCTGGATGACTGCACATCAGCTAAAGCTTAATCTCAGTAAAACTGAACTGTTGTTCATCCCTTGTGACTCATCCCCAGGTCAAGACCTTGTGATATCCCTGGACAACAACCAAATCACTCCTTCAGCCACTGCCCGCAATCTTGGGGTAACCGTGGACAATCATCTGTCATTTTCCCCACACATCGCTAACCTTACTTGCTCTTGTAGATTTCTTCTTTACAATATCAGAAGAATTCGCCCATTTCTTTCTTCACAGGCTTCTCAGGTGCTTGTTCAGTCCCTTGTTATTTCAAGACTGGACTACTGCAACTCACTCCTGGCAGGTCTGCCTCTGTCCACGATTCGTCCTCTGCAACTGATCCAGAATGCAGCAGCACGTCTCGTTTTTAACCTCCCCAAGTTCTCCCACACCACCCCACTCCTCCGCTACCTGCACTGGCTTCCTGTAGCTCCCCGCATCAAATTCAAAACGCTGATGCTTGCCTACAAAGCTAAAAATGGCCCTGCACCCACTTACCTCTCTGCTCTAATCCCACCACACACTGCACCACGTTCCCTCCGATCCTCCAGCACTGCTCGCCTTATCCCACCATCTCTCAGGGATCGAGGGCAACATTCATCCAGGCTCTTTTCTGTTCTGGCACCTACAGTGGGTGCACAAGCAGTATGCGACTTCTACCGTCGCGGCGTATGGCGTCAGCATTGGGGTTTGTGTGTTTGCTGGCTTTTACCACTGAGTGGCGCTATATAACTATAGACTCAGGCATCAGTTCCTTCTCTCCAGGTTTAATGAGGCGCAGGTCGTCCACAGCCGCACGTTGTTGCAGATAAAATAAAGTGAAATATTGTAATTAAACGAATTCAGTTCAGAACAGTTTTTTTAGGATCGAATTTAAGCAACGTAAACGTTAACACACTGAGCCTTTTTATTATGTGTAATTAGAAAAGCTACACGTGTAGGGTCTTGTGTCATCTTATATTTTGTGTTCTTTAAATTTGTAGCTTTTACAAGACTCTACTTTTATTTTGGTGCACTCACAATGACAAAAAAACTTTATGATTTTGTTAAATAAATAAAGTAAATGGGGTTCTGTATTGATTTTGATGAACTTGAGCGCGTCAGAAAATGAACCCAAACTCCGTGTATACTCGCCGCACAGACGTGAAAAATATATACTTATAGAAAGAGAAATATCTGCTTTAATATAAACTAATGAAAAAAAGTTATTAGATTTTGTAATTCGTATGAGAAGTGAATTATAGGCGCGCTCACTGCTGCAGAGACGACGAGATGACATGATCACCTTCAGCAGCACAGCCGAAACCAAAGGAATCACTAATTTATCAATGAATTATTAAAATGGTCAGAGTGAGTTTCCTGGCTGTTTAAACAAATATTTGAAGTAGATAACAGTAGCCCACATTTATAAAAGCATTTTTACTTATATAAACCTATAAAAAAAATAATAATCCTGCATTTATTTTTAGGTGTGCACCCTGCCACAGTTCTTCAGTAACAAACCTATAAAACATGTACATCTATATGAATAAATTGTTTAAATGTGATCAGTGATTTATGTAAATGACTCAGATTAGATGTAAGTAAATGCTCCTTGCTAGGGACTGACATCGGTGTGTGAGTTTCTCCCAGCGCCGCATAGACATCGCTTATTTAACACGTATAATATGTGTTTGCTGAAAGATCTAATCTCTCATATCGGCGCGCGTGTTCATCTGACTTTAGATCAAAACTCGGCAAAGTTAAAGAGCACACACGCGGGATCATGCAAACGTTTTAAATTCATTAAAAGGTTTATTCACAACCACTTTTCAGCCATTCACACATGCATTGTGCTGTTGTTTGTACACACTTTCAGTTTTCCCCTTCTACTCTCCTCTTTCATCAAAAATGAACAATCCGACACGAGCAGTTTTGTTTCAGTCAGAATATTTATCAATCATAAAGAGAGGCTACATATACTTGCTGATTAAACACAGCATTTTTTAAAAAGTGAAAGCGCGCGATGTGAGCAGCTTTAATTATTGATAATTAAATCATTATTAAATGGTGGACATAAACAGCAAAAAGAATAATATTATTCTTTTGATTATTATTATCATGTTCTTTTGCTGTTTGAGCATCTGTGGATTCCAAAATTGATATTTTTACCATTTTTTTAATCACTGGAATGGAAGAGATAGAAAGTTTCCTTATCATAACGTGCCTTGTATTGTTTTTAATCACTCGATACACGACCCATCATTTTTAATGCTATTTTAAATACACATGGAATGATTTTATTTGGTTTGTTTATTTATAAATAAAATCTAAAATTAAAACATTGTAGAGTAATTAAAAACAGTGCAGAGTGATTAATAACACTACATGTTATGATAAGAAAAATCTCATTCCAGGGAGTACAAACTGTAACAATGTCAATTTTAGAATTCAGAAGCATAAGAAGAATTTACATAAATTTAAGAAGAGGCCAGAAGCAAGATCCAATATCCTCCCCAGTTTGCTGAAACCATGAACAGTGGTGATTTTAGTTTCTCTGAGTGTATAGGTGAGAACAGCTATTCACACTTGAGGTGTATTACAGTATTTGCATTTGTATGTGTCTGGCATTGCAAAGCACACACAGTAACACTGCAAGAACAACAACCCCGTAATTAGAAAAGCTACTCGTGTAGGGTCTTGTTATCTTATATTTTGTGTTCTTTAAATGTGTAGCTTTTATAAGACTCTACTTTTATTTAGGTGCACTCACAATGACGAAAACACTTTATGATTTTGTTAAATAAATAAAGTAAACGGGGTTCTGTATTGTTTTCGGTGAACTTGAGCGCGTCAGAAAATGAACCCAAACTCTGTGTATACTCGCCTCACAGACGTGAAAAATATATACTTATAGAAAGAGAAATATCTGCTTTAATATAAACTAATGAAAAAAAATTATTTGATTATGTAATTCGTATGAGAAGTGAATTGTAGGCGCGCTCACTGCTGCGGAGACGACGAGATGACATGATCACCTTCAGCAGCACAGCCGAAACCAAAGGAGTCACTAATTTATCAATGAATTATTAAAATGGTCAGAGTGAGTTTCCTGGCTGTTTTAACAAATATTTGAAGTAGATAACAGTAGCCCACATTTATAAAAGCATTTTTATTTATATAAAACTATTAAAAAAAATAATAATCCTGCATTTATTTTTAGGTGTGCCCGCTGCCACAGTTCTTCAGTAACAAACCTATAAAACATGTACATCTGTATGAATAAATTGTTTAAATGTGATCAGTGATTTATGTAAATGACTCAGTTTAGATGTAAGTAAATGCTCCTTGCTAGGGACTGACATCGGCGTGCGTTTCTCCCAGCGCCACATAGACAACGCTTATTTAACACCTATAATATGTGTTTGCTGAAAGAGATATCTAATCTCTCATATCGGCGCGCGCATTCATCTGACTTTAGATCAAAACTCGGCAAAGTTAAAGAGCGCACACGCGGGATCATGCAAACGTATTAAATTCATTAAAAGGTTTATTCACAACCACGTTTCAGCCATTCACACAAATTTAAGAAGAGGCCTGAAGCAAGATCCAAGATCCTCCCCAGTTTGCTGAAACCATGAACAGTGGTGATTTTAGTTTCTCCGAGTGTATACTGTAGGTGGGAACAGCTATTCACTTGGGGAGGTGTATTATTTGCATTTCTATGTGTCTGACTTTGCAAAGCACACCTGTAAAACCTGTTTAAATGTAAATGCTCCTCGCTGCGCTGTTTGGGGGAGGGGCACGCTAATGACGATTTGGTCAGCTGTGTGAAGGCTCGCTCGTGAGATGTTGCGCGCGCACTACACGGCAAAAATATGTTAGTATATCATGACTGAAATACAGATACAGAAAGCAAAATGTCTGCTTTTATATAAATTAATGGGGGGAAAAACAGGTTATGTAATTTGTATAAAACGTGGATTACTACAGCGCATCCACTCACAGCCAAAACCAAAAACATCAACGTATCAATGCATTATTAAAATGGCCAGTCAGTTTCCCTGCTGTTTTCTTATCCCCACCCCCGTTAAAACGGCGCACTGTATTCAGAGGCTCTGCCTATTCAGTAAAGAAAAACACTATTGTTATTATTTCAATTCATACTGTACAGCTGTGAGAATTGGGGCAGGAATATTATGCCATATGATTCACATTCATTTACAGTACTAAAAATTAACTCGTTGAATGAACATAATTAAATTATGGAAAGAATTTCCACCTGATTTAATGGCTTTCGTTCAGCATTAAGCAATTTTGTTGGCCCAACTTAATGTTCTTAGGTTCCGTCAAAGTAATGTTATTAGGCTCATTTAACTTATTTACTACAGCTGCGTCCAACATAATTTAATACTGTTGACATAAATTAATAGGGTTGGTACAACAAAATTTTCAGTTGTAAATTAAGTTCATCCAACTCAAGTAAATTTAAATTTAAAATTTTAAAACTTGATGTCTGAAACTCTAACAACTGTAAGTATTGTCGAAATAAAAATAAAAAAAAAGCCCTAGTGCTGTTTTCTTTAATAATAACACTAAACAGATAAAAACAGATATATGGTTAATGTATTTTGGTTTATATTGCAAACGAATAATGAATCAAGAGCCTGTGATTATATTGCATAAATATTATTTTGTACAGCCAAATATTAAAAAAAAAAAACTTATTTTTTTTTTTACAACAAATCTCTCAAAAATAGTAAGATGTATTTTGGTTTTATACTGCAAACGAAAAACGAATCCAGAGCCTGTGATTATATTGCATAAATATTATTTTGCACAAATAAATCTCTGAAAAAACAATGATATTTTATTTACAAATGTAAAACAATATATTTTGGTTCAGTGCCAGACGAAGTGCGAGCAAATAATGTAATGAGAGGCCTCGATTATACTGCATACATCTTTTTTATTGATTTATTTTTTTATTATATATTCTGGAAGTTTGCTCTATTTGTTTTAGTTATTTCTATATTTAAATCTTGATGTCTTAAACTCTAACAACTGTAAGTATTGTCGAAATATTTTTTTTAAGGCCCTAGTGCTGTTGTTTGTGCTGTTTTCTTTAATAATAACACTAAACAGATAAAAACAGAGTCTTTCTAAACAAAATAAAACCAATGTTTTCTAACTCATATTTTTTTATATTTATAGTTTTTCATGTTTGTTGGATGTGTAAATTATCATAATTGTAGTATTACTTCGCTACAACATATTGTTTTGACTTTATTATGACTTAAGCTCTGAATATATTTAAAAACCGAGAGGACGGAAAATGTCAATTTGCGCCACCTGGCGGCCATTTCACGAATTATTTTTAAATGGTCCTGGTTTATTTTGGCCGCTGCCGCGTTTCCACGGCGGTGAGTGCGACGGTAATGAGCAGTCTGGTTGTCCACCCACTGTAGGTGGTGGAACGAACTTCCTCTAGATGTCCGTACAGCAGAGACTTTGACTATCTTTAAACGATGACTCAAGACACATCTGTTTCTCCAGTACTTGGACTAACCCCAAAAAAAAAATTAAAAAAATTAAATCCCTCTTCCCATTTGTGTTGGACTAACGGCACTAACCTAGTTAACCCAGTGTAAGTATGTATCCAGTGATGTTAACTTTAAAGCACTTTTTGTAAGTCGCTCTGGATAAGAGATACTGCCAAATGCCTAAATGTAAATCTAATATACAGGTTGATTAATTTTCAGAAGAGATGAGTGACATTAGTTTATTCTCTTCAAGAGGAGTAAAGTACTCTAGGTTACCATCTGACATGGCTAGGTTAACATCTGTATCAATTACATTGTTCGGTTTGAAAGCCTCAATTTTATGCCTGATATTTACAGTTTTATTATTAAAGAAGTACATGAAGTCCTCACTATTGCATGATGTTGTTGTGGAGATTTCTGTAGTTCATTTAAAGCTACATACTCGTCCTGTTTAACCCATGCTTCAGTTAAACAGAGTATATCAAAAGCCTGATCTGTGATAATTTCATTAACAATAACCGCTTTTGATGCAAGAGATCTAATATTTAACAGTCCTAGCTTCAGATCAGAGGTGCCGGCTGCGCATTCAGTTGATCCGAGTTTGTGGTCTTTATGTTAATTAGATTATTGAAACAGACTTTCTGAGTCTTTCTACATTTTTGCTTAGATCGGGGAACAGACACAGTCTCAATATGGTGAACCCTGAGTGACGACTCTATGCAGCTAGCAGACGGTTGGTTTAGCCTGTCTGTCTGCTCCCTGGCCTGGGCTCTGGATTGTCACCGATTACCTAGACCTCTACTAATACTATGAGCTATTCTACAGAAAATGAGAGCAGCACCTTCCCGAGTGGGATGGACACCGTCCCGCCCTAACAGGCCAGCTTTGCCCTCAAATGTCTTCCAATTGTCTATGAAGCCCACATTATTTTCAAATTCAAATCAAATTCAATTTCAAATTTTATTTTTCACGTACACAGACATACAAAGTATGATATGCAGTGAAATGCTTACACGACCGCCAGTGACCTTAAAAAGAGAATTAAATCTTATAGTAAGAAATAAATATGAATAAAAGAAATACGATAGGAAAATTAAAACTTAACTAGAATAAAAATAAAAATAAAAATAGAAGTATACTGTACATAAAATAGAAATAAGAATAGAAATATACTGTACAATAGAAATTTTCTTTTTTTAATTGAAATTTGGTGGAGGAAGTATGGTGTGCAATTATGCATAGAAATGTGTCTTATTAAGGTGCCTTATTAAAGTGTCTTTGTGCAAAGGTCCAGAATGTAAACATAAACATGAGTTCCGATGTAAGTGTACATGTGTATGAAAGTGTCCATAGTGTCCATTGACATTAACTGGTTGTATTAGTTCTGTGTTTGTGGTGTGAATGTGGTATGGTTGAGAGACCTTATCGCCTGCAGGAAGAAGCTCCTCTGTGTTGGCCTTCAGGGAGCGGAAGCGCTTTCCTGACCGCAACAGAGAGAACAGTCCATTGTTGGGATGGCTGAGGTCCTTCACGATCTTCCTGGCCTTGGTCCAGCACCGCTTGTTGTAGATTGAGTGCAGGTCAGGGAGCTTGGTGCGGATGATGCGCTCAGCTGAACGCACCACTCTCTGTAGAGCCGTCTGTCCTGCATGGTGCTATTTCCAAACCAGGTCATGATGTTTCCCGTCAGGATGCTCTCTATGGTGCAGGAGTAGAAATTCCTGAGCACCTTGGAGGGCAGTCTGAAGTCTCTCAAACGTCTGAGGTGGTACAGACGGTGCCGGGCCTTTTTCACCACGGTGGTGATGTGCAAGGACCATGCCAGGTCCTGCGTGATGTGAACACCGAGGTATCTGAAGCTGTCCACTCTCTCCACTGGGCTCCTGTTGATGACGGGGGTCTGGTAGTTCCTCTCCTGCTTTGTACTAAAGTCCACTATCAGCTCCTTTGTCTTACTGACGTTCAGGAGGAGATTGTTCCTCTGTCACCAGTTCTCCAGATTTCCAATCTCCTCCAGGTAGGCTGACTCATCGTTGTTCGTGATCAGGCTGACCACAACAGTTTCGTCAGCAAACTTGATGATGGCGGTGGAGTTGGTAGTGGCCACGTAGTCGTAGGTGTATAAAGAGTTCAGCAGGGGGCTCAGAACACAACCCTGGGGGGCTCCAGTGCTGAGAGTGAGAGAGGCTGAGACATGACCGCCCATACTTACTGACTGTGGTCTGCCAGTTAGGAAGTTGGATGTCCACTGACACATAGATGAGCTGAGTCCCAGGTGCTCCAGCTTGGTGGTGAGTATGGAGGGAATTATTGTATTAAATGCAGAGCTGTAGTCGATGAAGAGCATTTTCACATAATTTCCCCTCTTAGTGTCCAGGTGAGTGAGTGATGTGTGGAGGAGATTTGAGATTGCATCGTCTGTGGAGCGGTTCTGACGGTATGCAAACTGTAGTGGGTCCAGTGTGTCGGGTAGTGAAGAGATGATGAAGTCTCTGACCAGGCGTTCAAAGCACTTCATCACTACTGAGGTAAGGGCTACAGGGCGATAGTCATTGAGGGAAGCAGGATGTGGTTTCTTTGGAACAGGAACAATGATGGACTCTTTGAAGCATGTGGGGATCACCAACTGACATAAAGAGATGTTGAATATCTCAGTGAACACAGGTGCTAGCTGGTCTGTGCAGGCTCTGAGGATACAGCCTGAGATGCTGTCTGGTCCTGCTGCTTTCCTGGTGTTCACTCTCCTGAAGGCTCTCCTCACATCGTGCTCGGTGATGAAGAGCACGTTTCCGGTACTGGCAGTGTATTCCTGTCTGCAGCTGTTAGCGCCGCTAGTATTAGTACCGCAAGCGTCTTTATCTGCAGCCTCGAAGCGAGCGTAGAAAGTGTTGAGCTCGTCTGCCAGAGTCGCGTCTGCGTTCGTCATACCGGATGTTGGTGCTTCATAATCTGTTATTGTTCTCAGTCCCTGCCACAGGCTCCTAGAGTCACTCTGTTGAAGCTGTGACTCTAGTTTTCTCCCGTAGCACTGCTTCGCCTCTTTCACCGCCTTCCGGATGGTATATGACACAGCCTTGTGCGGTTCCATGTCCCCCAACGCAAGTCCCGTGTTGTAGGCAGCGGTGCGAGATCTCAGAACGTCACGGATGGTTTCATCCACCCACGGCTTCTGGTTGGGAAACGTTCTTATAGTCTTTTTCTCCACAATATCATCCGCTAGCTTCCCAATGAATCCCACAACCGCTTCCGTAAAACATGCTTACGTCATCATCTGAGCTGTTTCTGAACATGCCCCAGTCTGCGTCATCGAGTGTGTTCTGTAACGCGGCCACCGATTGTTCTCCAGTGACTGGACGTTGGCGAGCAGGATACTAGGCAGAGGTGTGCGGTGTGCACGGGCTCTCAGCCTGTTCCTGACGCCGGCTCGTTTCCCTCAGGGCCGCCGCTTCGCGTCCATTGTTCTCCCTCAGGATCTCACTCGGACAGCTCAGATCGGAGTTAAAAACGTCGAATTGTGAGTACATTGTATACCAATAGAAACAAGAGTGTCTCTATCATACCTAATGTTCTCAATGGTGGTGATTTTGCCGATTTTAAAAGACTGAAAACTAACTTAAAAAACTAAAACAAAGAAAAGGTGGTCGGAGCAGTCGTGTCGGCAGCCGACCTCACCGGCGCCATCTTGTATAAATTTTTCGGAGCACCACCTGGACATCCAGCGGTTCAGCGACCATAAGTGCCCGTGTGATCGTTATACCAGGGAGCGAGTTTCTTATCTCTAATAATTTTTCTTTTAGTTGGAGCTACATTATCTATGGTACAACGAAATGTCGACTCTAAATATTCAGTCGCCTGATCGAGTTCTGTGGGGTCAGACGGTGGCCTAATCGAAGTTGGTAACTCTGGGAGATTACTGATAAAACTCTGTGTGGTAGTTGATGTGAATGTACGTTTAATACGGTAGCGCGGTGCTGTGCGTACAGTGGTTACTCAATCGGAATAACCATCCCGCCGCGTATACCGCCGTTTAAAGGCAAAATAAATCAGTTGCATTTCAAAGTCATTCGTAAAATGGCCGCCAGGTGGCGCAAAGTGACATTTTCATTCATCGCAATAAATACAACAGTGATGGTAATTTCCACAACAAACATGAAAAATCTGAACCAGAGCTATTGATGTGTACTGTACAATAATGAGTAAAAACAAATTATAGTAGATTTATTAACTGAAATAAATGACCATATTTTTCAAGAGAATTTTCAAGCGCCACTCATCAAACAAAATTATAATGAAATCGGCCAAGTTTACTATTTATTTAAATATAAATTTCTAAACCAATAAGATCAAATAACACCAAGTTATTATTATAACAGGCTTACTTTGTCACTTATCAAAGAAGTACACGTGCTTTCAATGAAGTCGAGTGGCTTATTAACGTCTCTGGTGTGCATTGTCTCTAAGTGGTTGCTTGGTGTAGCGGTTAGAACGCTCAGCCAGAAATCTGCAAAGCCCCGGTTCGAATCCCGAGTGATGATGTTTTACAATTGTTTTATTTTAAAACTAAATAAAATGTTTTAAGTGCGCATAAGGTAGAGGCTTATAAAGGCTATGTAGACTTATATAGTTTTATTATATATTTTTTGGACATTAATCTGAGTCCTCATCTGTTAGATCTGTTTAGTTTTTTTTTTTGCCGGCTTTGCGCGGCACCGTGTGGGAAGCTGTGAAAATGCCCTTCATTACCTGTAGGGGGAGGTCGTGTTTCAGTCTGAAGTATTGAGTGTCTACTGAAGCCGAAAATGTGTCCAAATTAAACTGCGCATGCGTGTTTGGAGACGCTGTGCCCGCGCTGTGGATCAGTCGGTTGGGAATCATCACGTACACGGCGTGGCTGGAGCTGGAGTTTGTCGTGTTCAAGGTAAGTTTACCTTTCTGTTTTGGATGGGATTCTTGCTTTCATGACTCCCAATTAATGTTCATCTTAATCTCAGGACTTACAATTAGCAATATTTCAGTTTTTAATAGTGTGGAGATTCACAAAACACCGTTTTCATGTAAAAACCTGAACCTACGGAGCCCCCCAGGGGTCCTGTGGTAAATAAATAAATAAATAACGAACCGAGCACGGGGATTAATACACCGAGATGTGTGTTTCTTACCCCCACCCCTCGTGAAAACGGCGTGTTCAGATAAAGGCTCGCCAGTGAGATGCCATTTCTGAACAAACTGAGTTAAAGCATTAAATGGTAAAAGAGCACTACAGTGGTTCAAAATCGGAGCGTCATATGTAACGTCGCCGCCGCATTACGGGATGTGCATTTGCTGTGCATTTGCTGGCTTTTACCACTGAGTGGCGCTATATAACTACAGACTGACGCCTCATGCCTTAGTTCATTCTCTGCCTCAATAATACATGTAATAGCCGATAACATCAAGTGAAACACTGTAGTTGACCGAATTCATAATCACAGTACTATAATTACAGTACAAATGTAGAATTCAAATTAAATAAAATCTTATTAAGATAAAATTTAAGCACAATAAATATTAACACAGTGAGCCTTTAGATTTTATCACGTGTAATTAGAAAAGAAGTGTGTAGGGTTTTATTTAAATATAAATTTCTAAACCAATAAGATCAAATAACACCAAGTTATTATTATAACAGGCTTACTTCGTCACTTATCAAAGACGTACACTTGCTTTCAAAGAAGTCGAGTGGCTTATTAACGTCTCTGGTGTGCATTGTCTCTAAGTGGCCGCTTGGTGTAGCGGTTAGAACGCTCGACCAGTGATCTACAAAGCGCCGGTTCGAATCCCGAGTGATGTTTTAAAATTGTTTTATTTTAAAACTAAATAAAATGTTTTAAGTGCGCTTAAGGTAGAGTCTTATAAAGGCTATGTAGACTTATATAGTTTTATTATATATTTTTTGCACATTAATCTGAGTCCTCATCTGTTAGATCTGTTTAGTTTTTTTTTTCCTGCCGGGACGAATGCGCGGTTCCATCCCTTTCCCGCCTATTCAGGGAGCGTACGGAGTGAGCGATTAACCATAGTCGAATCGATTGGTGTGCTCCCAACTCACGTTACTCGTGTGCTATTAATGCCGGCTGGTGATAATTAACGTTAATATGATCTCGGGCTTGCTCACGATGCTCAACATCTATAAAAATAGCAAAGTATTGTGTATAGAGTGATAAAAAAAACTATCTAACGCATGTTAGAAAACATAATTTCCTGCATTTTTTTTCTGCTTCAGGAGTCAGTCTGTTCTGAGACAGTGAGAGTAGAGGAAGGGGCAGATTCAGGACCAGGGAGGGAGCTGGAGACAGCAGAACAAAGAGATGATTTACATTTACATTTAGGCATTTGGCAGACGCTCTTATCCAGAGCGACTTACATTTTTATCTCATTATACATCTGAGCAGTTGAGGGTTAAGGGCCTTGCTCAAGATGATATTGCCAGCACCAGCACAGGGAGCACAGTTTTTAGTTTAGATCTCATGTTTACATTTTATTGTATGTTGATGGCTGCAATACTTGTTTTGCAAGTATTTTTTTTGTTTATTTGTATATGTATGTTATTAATATTAATTTTTTAGAGATTGTGTGTGCGTGCACGGAGAGTTTGTGTTGATAAGTGTATGTGGATAAGTTGATAAGTGTATCAGAAAGGATTAAAATGTTCATTTGAATTAAAATGACACACACGTCTGTATATACAGTATATCAATTACATATATATCAATTTCATTAGTTCGTTCATTTTATTGGAAGCTTCGGATGTTTTTTTTTTTTTTGGTTTGGTTAGATTAGTTCTGAACTAGCTTCCGTGAAACTATCACTAAAACAATGTACTGAGCCCTCCTGAGGATATAAAGCTTTATTATTGTGTTTGGATAAATATTCAGATCTACCACAGCAGGTAATAAACTATGGTGTGTCATAACCGAAGCAAACACCACGATTATGCCTCGTTTCGTTTGACAGGAACGTGGTTCACTTGGCCGCGGTGTATTATAAACCTGTGGAATGTTTCACTGTTTATGTTCACATAAGAGTAATAAAAGCGAGGGAAATGTGGAAATGATGTGTGGCAACTCAATGAGAACTAAAGCAATGATTTCGGTAACTCCACTGAGTGTAACATCTGCATAGTGACACTGAACATCTTCACTTTTCCGTTTACCTCTGAAAAAAAAGCTGTATTTAGTTTGTTTATATTTAGAGTTTTTATAACAGTAGAAGAAGTACGCGCGCGCACGCACGCACACACATAGACACACACACACACACACACACACACACACACACACACACACAGACACACCTCCCTTGAGCCCTGCGTCTGTCGGATTTCAGCTGTCACGGGGTGGAAAGACTTTGAAGCAGTTTATATATGAATCTAAGCTTGAACTTATCAGCATTGTAAATATATAATACTTTTCAAATAAAATCGCTATTACTTTGACCCTGAAGTTTAGTTTAGCACACACAAAAAACAGAAAAGTCATTTCTGGTAAATCAACGGAATGTGTAGTATTTACAGTAATTCATTAAAAAATGAATATACATTGTACAGTACACGGTAAACACGGGAAAGATTACAAAATGAAAAAACAAACAGTGTCTACTTTATAAACAGCTTAGTATGTGCGTCGAGATGCTGAAATCCCTTGCATGTTTTTGCTTCCAAGTGGAGAGATATTTGACCGATAGCCTAGAACAAAAGATCTATAGGTGTGATCACAACCCCCTCCGACCGACCGTGCCATCAATCACTGACCACCTCAGAAGTTCCCTCCAATGTATGGCTGCAATACTTGTTTTGCAGGCTACAGCGCACGCGCACACACACACAGACACACACACACACACACACACACACACCTCCCTTGAGACCTCGGTAAACATCCAAGCACTGAGGCACGCAAATCCCCTGACCACAATAAGGTGGCAATCCCTCAGGGGGGAAGATGAAAAATACAAATTAAATAAATAAAACAAAATAAAATATCCTTAATCCAGATTTTATCAATCAACGACATAATATTGATCTTGCTGGATGGTCTAATTCTCAAAACCGTTTAACCTAAAGAAAAACTTAACACATTATAACTAGAATATTTACAAAACTGAAAGGTTGTCTTATGTATAATAAAAAAACCTCATAACTCAAAAAGATCATATTATGTTTTTATATATATATTTTAGATTTTTTTTTGTAGTAACTGAACAGCTCTCTTCTCTCCAATACACTCCTAAACCACAGTCTCCTATTTCTCTGTGCGTGCTCTGGAGACTGTGAATGAATACACGCAGCGGAGGTTTTGTAAACTGTAGAGATACAATAATTTTACTGCTGGAAAATCAGCATTTTATCTAATTTGAAATATAAACCTAATATTATCTGTTACTTAATATATTTTCTTTTGATGATGACCATAACAGCCTACTGCATTTCATTATTTATAATAACACAAAAACAATATTACAATATTTGATATTTTAATATAAACTCGGTATCATTATCCTCCTTGTGTATGTGTAAAAAACATTTGATTTGTTCTATTTTTTATTCTGATAGTGTGCTCAATTTGTTTCTAGTAATTTATATATTTAAATTCGGATGCCTTTTACTGTTACAAATTTAACTCTTTGCAAAATAATAAAAATGTGTCTTGCTGTACAAGCCCTTGTGTTGTTGTTTGTGCTGCTGTTCTTTAATAATACCAATAATCAGATACAAACAGTCTGTCTAAACGAAAATTAAGCAATGCTTCTTAACTCATCATTATGTGGATATTTTTCATGTTCGTTGGATAAAGTATGTACTGTAATGATTTGGTCTACTCTGTACTGTATGTGCGTGAGAGAGAGGGGTGTCGCGGTCGTGAAACAAAGGCTCATTTCAGCTCATTCAGTTTCTCTGAATGGATAGGTGAGAACACCTGATTCAAGGTGAATAATTTGCATTTGAGTGTTGCTAAGTGAAAAGAAGACAAACATCAAGACGAACAACATATAAAACTGAGACAATATTTTAAAAAGAATCGCAATCAACCTGAACAGGTAAGCTGGAATAAAATCAGTAGCAGCATTAACTAAAGTAATTAGTAATTATTAGCTGCTACTGATTTTATGGACTCATCACGGTTAAATACGTTGGTCACATGCCAGCTGTATAAGCCGGTTAAGGGACTCATTACGGTTGTATATCGTGCTCTGAATAATAAATTTTTTTGTTTGCTGTTTGTTTGCTGAGTAAAATTAAAATAGAAAAAAATTTTAAAACAGCATTATCCAGGATTCGAACCGACGCTTTGTAAATCCCCGACCGAGCGCTCTAACCGCTACACCAACCAGGCACTAAGAGACAACACCCCTCCGTGACGTTAATAAGCCACTCGACTTCTTTGAAAGCAAGCGTTAAATAAGTAACGAAGTAAGCCTGTTATACAATTATACTATTTGCACGTGTATTTTATCTGTTTTAAACTTGGTGTCATTTGATCTTATTAGTTTAGAAATGTTTGTAAAAAAACTATTGTTATCAAAAATGTAACAGATGTAACACCGGACCTCATTACCCACAATGCATCTCCCGCACTGGACTACACTGCCGTAAACAGCTGTCGTAAATCAAAACGCCCGGTACTACAGATGGCCACCACTTTTCATCAGTATAATGACACACACACACACACACAGCAGCAGCAGACCGAGCCGTCACTCCCCTAAATTTAAAGAATAAAAACTGGTTGCGTGCGAGTTTGCTGTTTTTTCTATAGTATGCTGAAGCAAAATCAAAATACAACAATTTTTTTTATTTTAATTTAGCTATAATTAAAATAAAAAAATTTAAAATATCATCCCTCGGGATTCGAACCGGCACTTTATGTATCACTGACCATGGGCTCTAACCGCTACACCAAGCGAACACTTAAAGACGATGCACCCAAGTAACGTTAAATAAGGCAAGGTTAATAAAGCAAGCTCTGGATAAGTGACGAAGTAAGCCTGTTATAATAATAACTTGGTGTTATTTGATCTTATTGGTTTATAAATTTATATTTAAATAAATAGTAAACTTGGCCGATTTCGTTATAATTTTGTTTGATGAGTGGGGCTTGAAAATTCTCTTGAAAAATATGGTCATTTATTTCAGTTAATAAATCTACTATAATTTTTTTTAACTCATTATTGTACAGTACACATTAATAGCTCTGGTTCAGATTTTTCATGTTTGTTGTGGAAATTACCATCACTGTTGTATTTACTGCGATGAATGAAAATGTCACTTTGCGCCACCTGGCGGCCATTTTACGAATGACTTTGAAATGCAACTGATTTATTTTGGCCGCTGTTGCCTTTAAACGGCGGTATACGCGGCGAGATCGCCATTCCAATTTTGTAACCACTGTAGCAATAAACGTTTTTTTAATTAATAAGTTACAAGTTAAATTTCAACTGTAAAGAACCTGTACATATGTTCATACAGTATTGACAGCAGCTCTAATTTGTCTAAATCACATTGCAGACAATAAAAATAAGTAGAGTCATCCTGGGACCTTGCATGCTTAATTTTTCCACACATGATTCTTGCTTCTCACTTTTTCCTTAATCCCTCACTGATCTATCTTGTATTTTTCTAACAGTGTCAGAAACTTTGTGTTAGTAGCACTGCTTGACATGCTTGATGCCTTCCTCTTTTGTAATTTGCTTTGGATAAAGGCAAAACTTACAAAAGATGAAGAAATGCCTAAATGTAGTTGTACGAATAAAAGATTATGTAATGATACAATGTAAATATTTTCACAGAAACAAAGCGTAAAGATGAGACATGAATCTGAAGAGGATCTCTTTGATGATTTCCTGGTAAAGCATTGTTTTCTTATTAAGTATACAATTTATTAATACCTTGAATATAGTGTTTGTTGCATTGGACAGAAGCATATAAATGCAAATGAATATATAAATCTGAGTAATTATTGAACGAATTTTCATGTTTGGTCTAACCCTTTAAATACAAACTCAATTCAGTTTTATTTGTATAGCGCTTTTAACAATTGAATTTAAATTTAAACAATTTAAATACAAACTCAGCATTCATCATAGGATTTCCTGACACTGTAAAGGTGCAGAGTAATCTATGGAGTGTAGCCATCTCATGCCATGTTTTACAATGTTTTATTGATGCAAGATTATTGCTAAAGCAATTTAACCCAAGTTTATGAAGTATCTGAAGTATATGAAGTCATGGTCATTTTTTATTATCAATTATTTTTATTATAATTTTTTTCTCTGTGAAATGAAGTCAGCACAGGTTGAAGCAATTCAGATTTTTTTTTTTGTTTATCAAAATAAATTATTTATTTTCTTGTAAATTTTATGCAGGGGGACAGACGAAGTGATGCCAGTATGCACCTTCTTAAAATCCTTGTCGTCCGTGCTGTTGAAGGGGAAGAACCGGTTGGTGTATCCATAATCCTTGAAGGAGAGGAACTTTTGCAAGAATGTGGCAATAGCTCCGAGCACTGCGCTACACATTTGAGCTACTTTCAGACAGTGCTTCTAGAACTTGATGGGATTAAGCTATCACCAAAAGTGCAAGCTTTAAAGATGAAGTTATCATCTTAAAACATTTGATTTGGCTTGCAACCCTTGAGCTGGCAACCCTTGTACGAGGACGCTGAGATGCTGCTTTTTTCCGAGCTCCGCCATACTGACCAATTTTTAAACTTTTTCGTCCCCTTACGAAGAGTGTACATAAAACGGATAATAATCTTATAATATATTTAGTCGAAACGCGTGTTATATCGATAAGTTTTAATTGTTTTGCAGCACACCGCTTTTAGCCGCCATTAGCATCGCTAGCCCGTTAGCCCGGCTATCACGTTTGTTTGTAAAGTTCGATTACGCTTCTTCACACCGATTATTTTCCGTGTTTAGACACCATGTCGGTTGTGATTCTGCCTCTGAGTGCAGGTGAGGAGACATTGGAGCTGCACTCGGTGGATTTGGAGCTGGAGGCCGTGGAGGAGCTGATCCATGAGCTACAGGTGAAGCTGGCCTGGCTACAGCAGCGGAAAGCCACGCTGGAATCGTCGCGGACCGACGCTCACCTGTCTCAGGTAAATTCTCGGCGTGACACAATCTCTCAGGCAACCTCAACCCCGCGTGTTTCTCTGCCCAGGTCCAACACACCAAGGACGCAGCCCGCCCAGTTTTCCTACACCCCGGCGCCGGGATACCACGGACCCTGGATACAGCAGCAGCGGAAGAAGCACGTCAAGCCCCGGGCGAGGACCTCTCCCCCTCCAACACCACCCGTCTTCGACATCTCGACCCGAAACCGCTTCGCTCCTCTCCGCGAGATGGCACACGACATCCTGGTCATCGGAGACTCCATCGTTCGTCACTTGCGTGCTAGCACGGCTAAAGGTAAGGTGCACACACGCTGTTTACCTGGTGCACGTGTTCTTGATGTTGCTGCACAGGTGCCTGCTGCACTGAGGAAGAACATTGGAGCTGTGGTCCTTCATGCCGGCACGAACGACACCAGGCTGAGGCAGACGGAGATCCTAAAGAAGGACTTCAGGAGCCTGGTCGAGAAGGTCCGCAGCACATCACCCACGACAAGTATCATCGTATCTGGACCGCTTCCCACATTTCAGCGAGGAATCGAGAAGTTTAGTAGATTATTTGCCTTTAATGAATGGTTACAATCTTGGTGTCGACAACAGAAATTACGCTTTGTTGATAACTGGAATGTTTTCTGGGAGCGTCCTAGGCTCTATCACACCGATGGCCTACACCCTAGCAGAGCTGGAGCAGCGGTCCTCTCTGACAACATCTCCAGGGCACTACGAACCATCTGAATCGCGGTAAGTCATACTGTAGATTCCAAACATATTAGCCACATCACAACTCACCGTAGTGATAGACGCACACACATAGCTTGTCCTATAGAAACTGTGTCTGTTCCCCGAATACTGAGAAAAAAGAATAAATTTGTTAAATTTGTGCGAAACAATCTGATAACCAGAAAACCAGAAAAAGGCAAAATAAGTAAAATAAGTAGTCAAAATCCACCTCTAAAGTTTGGACTACTCAACATTAGATCCCTTGCGCCTAAAGCACTTATTGTTAATGAAATTATCTCAGATTATTGCCTTGACGCACTCTGTCTCACCGAAACCTGGCTTAAACCAAATGAATATTTTGGTCTGAATGAGTCTATTCCGTCAGGATATTTCTATAAGCACGAGCCCCGTCTAATTCGTCGCGGTGGTGGTGTCGCCACTATCTACAATGATGTACTCACTGTTACCCAGAAAATAAGGCCCAGGTTTAATTCATTTGAAGTGCTTATCATTAATGTTGCACTAAATGAAATACGTAATAAATCCTTGCTATATTTTACCCTGGCTACCGTGTACAGACCCCCGGGGCCATATGGCGATTTTCTTAAAGAATTTGGACATCTGCTATCAGACCTATTGGTTAACTCTGACAAAGTGTTGATAGTAGGAGACTTTAACATTCATGTAGATGATGCTAACGACGCTTTTATGGATGCTAGCACTCACATTTATGGATTTACTAAATTCCTTTGGGGTTAAACAAAATATAACTGGAGCAACTCACCGCTTTAATCATACGCTAGATTTAATTATATCCCATGGTATAGATGTCTCTAATATAGAGATCATACCTCAAAGTGATGATATCACAGATCATCACCTCCTGACATATACTCTACCCGTAGAACAGATTAGCTGTGTCTCCCCACGTTATCCGTCTGTTAGAAATATGAATCCCACTACTAAAGACAGATTCACAAGTAATCTGCCGGATCTGTCCCAATTTCTTATTAGACCCCTAAATGCAGATGATCTAGATGAAGTGACTAGAAGCATGGGCACTATTTTTACCAGTACATTTGACACTGTTGCTCCCATCAGATTAAAAAAAGTCAGAGATTAAACACTTGCACCGTGGTACAACAGTCATACTCGCGCCCTAAAGAGAGCAACCCATAACCTCGAGCGAAAATGGAGGAAAACTAAATTAGAAGTTTTTCGAATTGCTTATAAAGACATTATGTGCATCTATAGACAGGCTCTAAAAACTGCTAGGACTGAGCATCTTAGCCAACTTATAGCAAGAAACCAAAACAATCCCAGGTTCTTATTTAGTACAGTGGCTCGCCTAACAAAACCTAAGATGCCCGCAGAGAGTATCCCATCACAGTTTAGAAGTGAAGACTTTATGGACTTCTTTAATGAAAAAATCAATAATATCAGGAAGAAAATAATGGAGGTTCAACCTCTAATAGTATTTCACGATCCAGTTCCGCCTATAGCTTCACATTTAGATTTTCACTGCTTTACAGGTATAGGACATGAAGAGCTGTATAAACTTATCACCTCGGCTAAATCAACAACGTGCCTGTTAGACCCAATCCCAACCAGATTTTTAAAAGAAGTGATGCTTACGGTTGGAGAGCCACTTCTAAACATTATTAATTCTTCATTACATCTAGGTCACGTCCCTAAACCTTTCAAGTTAGCAGTTATTATGCCGCTTCTTAAAAAATCTAATTTGGACGCGAATGAAATAACGAATTACAGACCGATTTCAAACCTTCCGTTCATATCAAAAATACTAGAAAAAGTAGTATCAGCTCAAATTTGCACATTCTTGCAGGATAACAACATCCTTGAAGAATTTCAGTCAGGTTTCAGGCCCCATCATAGCACAGAAACTGCACTAGTTAAGATTACAAACGACTTGTTTTTAGCTTCAGACCAAGGCTGCATCTTATTGCTAGTCCTGCTCGATCTTAGTGCTGCATTCAACTCTATAGATCATAATATTCTCATAGATCGCTTACAAAATTATATAGGTATTCAGGGACAGGCATTAAAATGGTTTAGATCTTACCTGTCTGATCGCTACAATTTTGTGGATCTAAATGGAGAACCGTCTGGTGTAATGCCAGTGAAATATGGGGTCCCACAAGGGTCAGTTTTAGGACCTCTGTTGTTCTCAATATACATGCTTCCCTTGGGTAACATCATTAGAAGACATGGGATTAGTTTCCATTGTTATGCTGATAACTGCCCCTTTGATCTGCTGGGTAAGGCGGGGCGTCGACTGCTGATCAGTGTGTGCCCCGCCCCGCCATACCCAGCACATCAAAGGGGCACACTCATAAACTCTCCGTGTGCGCACACACAAACTCTCCGTGCACACACATAAACTCTCCGTGCACACACACACACACACGATTTATAGATAAAATGCAGACATAAACACGCCACCCCCCAGGAAAACAACAAACACAAATATATAGACTACAGTACTCGCTTTTCCAACACGCTAGTGCGCTCCGATGTGAGCCGATTTATTCAAGTCATAATTAGAGAATATAGAGAGATTAATAACAGAGAAAGCATAATAAGATGTCTATACAGTAAATAAAAAGAAAAGTATCAAATCCAACTATTAAGTCTGATTTTATTGGTATCATTAACCATTTATGTTATATATTTATTTATTTTATATTATTTTATTTTATATTACATTATTTTTTATATATATTATATTTACACAATGCTTGCTCTGAAGGACTTTATCTAAAAGCCAGACTGACCAAGTTTCTAATTCACTGCTGAAGTAGTTAAATATGCTTATACTGTAGATACGTATAGGTTACATTTTAAAAGTACAATCGCAAGTAAATTACAAACTGAATGTAATGTAAAATATTAATAAACCAGTATTAGACACAGATATACGATATGGTAGTATATACAATGAAAAAGCTATTTACACGAGTGCTCAAATGTAAAGCAAACGCAATTATTAATTTATTGTGTATATTTAACTTCATTCAGCCATTTAAGTTATATGAAGAATAACGTTCCTAACCAACTATTATTTTAATCTTAAGACCCACAGAAACCGTTACTGTAATCCCCCTTCTCACCTATCCTTGGTGTGAAGTTATCAAACCGGTTTCGCTGATGGGGTAATTCTGCTTCAAGCACTTTCTGATGCTGTTGCTAGGAAATTCCGCCCCACAGCCCACAACAACAAGCAAATAAGAGACATAATTAACGAACTTCTTAGAAAGAAAAGATTGAGTTTTCTCTTTTCTAAAAAAAATAATAATTAATGAATACTCTTACTTTTGTAAAGATTTTGAGTGACCATTTGCCATATACAGTACTGCCTGCTTTATTATATATTTAATAAAACTTTATTGCAACTAAATTGTGTGTGTGCCTTATTGAATATTTAATAATGCTTCCGGAACATTGTTGTCCATATGTTTTACAGTATGTACAGTATATTGAAAACAGTGAAACATAAAACACAAACCGAAAGGACAAATTAATGAATGTACGAAACATTAACACCTTTACCGTGTTCAAATAAATACTGTAGAGTTACAAGTTTCAAGACATCCTTAATAAAAAAAAAATTCCCTAATTATATGTCCACAAATACTTTGACAACATACACTTATCAACTTATCCACATAAACTTATCAACACAAACTCTCCGTGCACGCACACACAATCTCTGAAAAAATTATATTAATAACATACAGATGTCGCCATTAAAAACGCGCGTTTCGAGAAAAGGGATCCCGTGACTTGCCGCGGCTTTGCGCGGCTGCGTGCGGGAAGCTGTGAACATGCCCTTCATTACCTGTAGGGGGCAGTCGTGTTTCAGTCTGAAGTATTGTGTGTCTACTGAAGCCGAAAATGTGTGCAAATTAAACTGCGCATGCGTGTTTGGAGACGCTGTGCCCGCGCTGTGTATCAGTCGGTTGGGAATCATCACGGAGGTTATAACACGGCGTGGCTGGAGCTGGAGTTTGTCGTGTTCGAGGTAAGTTTAGCTTTCTTTTTTGCATGTGATTCTCGCTTTCATGACTCCCAATTAATGTTCATCTTAATCTCAGGACGTACAATTAGCAATATTTCAGTTTTTAATAGTGTGGAGATTCACAAAACACCGTTTTCGTGTAAAAACCTGAACCTACGGAGCCCCCATGTGTCCTGTGGTAAATAAATAAATAATAACGAACCAAGCGCGGATTAATAAACCGAGATGTGTATTTCTTACCCCCCACACCTCGTGAAAACGGCGTGTTCAGACAAAGCCTCGCCAGTTAGATGCCATTTCTGAACAAACTGAGTCGTGTGTGTTAAAGCATTAAATGGTAAAAGAGCACTAGCAATAAACGTTTTTGTCTGAATCCGAATTTTATTAATAAGTTACAAGTTAAATTTCAACTGTAAAGAAGCTGTACATATGTTCATACAGTATTGACAGCAGCTCTAATTTGTCTAAATCGCATTGCAGACAAGAAAAATACGTCGAGTCATCCTGTGACCCTGCATGCTTAATCTTTCCACACATGATTCTTGCTTCTCACTTTTTCCTTAATCTGCGGTTCGGTTCTGGTTTCGGTCTGTTCTCATGAGTTGTGAAACGAGAGGAACAAAGTATAAATATTGTTCATTTGCTAAATTAAGTATCATGAATTTTAATTGAATATCTATCTCTATTTTTTTCACAGCAGTTTGTGACTGAAAGTGTGTCTGCATCTGACTTCAGGAGTTTCCTGACCAACGTATCTAACGGTCATATTTAAAAATCATAAAGTACAAAACGTTCACAAAACACCGTTTTCGTGTAAAAACCTGAACCTACGGAGCCCCCCAGGGGTCCTGTGGTAAATAAATAAATAAATAAAAAACGAACCGAGCACGCGGATTAATACACTGAGATGTGTATTTCTTACCCCCACACCTCGTGAAAATGGCGTGTTCAGACAAAGACTCACCAGTTAGATGCCATTTCTGAACAAACTGAGTCGTGTGTGTTAAAGCATTAAATGGTAAAAGAGCACTAGCAATAAACATTTTTTTTCTGTAGCCGAACTTTATTAATGAGTTACGAGTAAAGAACCTGTACATATGTTCATACAGTATTGACAGCAGCTCTAATTTGTCTAAATCGCATTGCAGACAATAAAAATAAGTCGAGTCATCCTGTGACCCTGCATGCTTAATCTTTCCACACATGATTCTTGCTTCTCACTTTTTCCTTAATCCCTCGCTGATCTATCTTGTATTTTTCTAACGGTGTCAGAAACTTTGTGTTACTAGCACTGCTTGACATGCTTGATGCCTTCCTCTTTTGTAATTTGCTTTGGATCAGGGGCGTCGCACCCGTGGGGGATGTGGGTGTTTTAACACCCACACTTTTCCCGGTGAGAGGGTTCAACACACACACTTTTTCTACAGTTTTCCCGCAGTTTTGAACAAACGCATTTGCTCCTCCGTTTCTCTGGCCACTCTGTGTCTACGCTCGCTTCACCTCTCCTCTCCCCTCCCCTCCCTCTCAAACATGACACCAGCTGATGATTGGCTGTTCTGCCTGTCAGTCTTGCCTCTCTTGGTGTGTTAGATTTATCAGGCAGCTCGTGCAGAGGAGGCAGGAACTTGTGGTTGTTATGATTACTTACATCTCTGTTTTCCAGGTACTTTGAATGTTTATGCTTTTGAGGTTTTTAAATAAGCTTGATATATGTTTGGGAAGATGTTCTGTTTATGTTTTGTTGACATGTCGAATGTTTCGTTTTTTAGACTAATGACAATTGCAAATTGGGATAGTGTTCAGTAGCTAACTTAGCTAAATTCGGTTATGTGTGTGGCGATGCATAAAGTAACCGTGATGAAGATGGCAGGAAATTGATGAGGAGGGACAAATTGACAATGTTAAGCAATATATTTATGGGTTTATTGCCAGTGCAATTGATTTTGATATTTTGAGCCTTGTTTGTTCATTAGCTGACTTGCCTGTTGTGTTTGACATAAAGACAAGCTGCACAGGGTAAACAGAAAAAAGGTTGCTGAGCAGTTTGTCTCTTGTAAGGAGAGCAGAAAAAGCACTTTTGGTTCTTTTAAATGAGAGATATAGTTGTTGATATTATTTGGTCAGTTGTTGTTGTTGGTTGCATTTATATATGTACATAGTTGTTTATATTTTTGTTCTGATATATACAGTATGTTGTTTGTATGAAATGTTTTCTGTATATTTGGAATAACAAAAATAATTTCTCCCTGAGATTATTAAAGCATTTCTGATTCTAAATCTTAGCAAGTGTGTTCTGAGTGTGTTTTTAGTATCACTCTAGTATCACTGTCACTCATTTAAATTGAAAGCTTTTTATATCTTGTATGTTAATACATTTCGTACCCTTCTGTCATTGTATTCATCATTTTTATTGTTAACAAACAAACCACATTCATCCCCCACACTTTTGAAAAGCTTGCTACGCCCCTGCTTTGGATAAAGGCAAACTTACAAAAGATGAAGAAATGCCTAAATGTAGTTGTACGAATAAAAGATTATGTAATGATACAATGTAAATATTTTCACAGAAACAAAGCGTAAAGATGAGACATGAATCTGAAGAGGATCTCTTTGATGATTGCCTGGTAAAGCATTGTTTTCTTATTAATTATACAATTTATTAATACCTTGAATATAGTGTTTGTTGTATTGGACAGAAGCATATAAATGCAAATGAATATATGAATATGAGTAATTATTGAACGAATTTTCATGTTTGGACTAACCCTTTAAATACAAACTCAGCATTCATCATAGGATTTCCTGACACTGTAAAGGTGCAGAGTAATCTATGGAGTGTAGCCATCTCATTCCATGTTTTACAATGTTTTAGTGATGCAAGATTATTGCTAAAGCAATTTAACCCAAGTTTAACAATCTGAAGTATATGAAGTGATGGTCATTTTTTATTATCAATTATTTTTATTTTTTCCTCTGTGAAATGAAGTCAGCACAGGTTGAAGCAATTCAGATTTTTTTTTTTTTTTGTTTCTCAAAATAAATTATTTTCTTGTACATTTTATGCAGGGGGACAGACGAAGTGATGCCAGTATGCACCTTCTTAAAATCCTTGTCGTCTGTGCTGTTGAAGGGGAAGAACCGGTTGGTGTATCCATAATCCTTGAAGGAGAGGACATTTTGCAAGAATGTGGCAATAGCTCCGAGCACTGCGCTACACATTTGAGCTATTTTCAGAAAGTTCTTCTAGAACTTGATGGGATTAAGCTATCACCAAAAGTGCAAGCTTTAAAGATGAAGTTATCTTAAAACATTTGATTTGGCTTGACTACAAGTCTTTACATGTTGTGTTTACATGTTCAGCTTAATGTTTTAATGCGTTATGGTTTCAATGGCATACTTTTAAGTGCACTAGTCCAGAGTGCTGATTTGAATGTTGCAACTTCACTGCTTCCGAGGGCTATTAAGTTTTAACGTTTATTTTACAGTTTGTTTAATGTATTTTCTGCTGTATTTTATTTATTATTATTTTACACAATTTTGTTTAAAACAAGTATTTCAGGCCCTGGTGCCGTGCAGTTTTTTCTATGGATGCAAAATTTAGCTGAATGCACTTTTATTAAAAAGACAACTTCGATCTAGACTGTGAACGTCACAAATATTTGGTAATGTTGGTGAATAAACTGTTTAATTATATTTTAGTTGTGTGATTTATGAAAGATATATATGAAATAATTACTTAAGTTTCTTTCCAAATCATAAATTAGCAATGTTTGCATTATTATAGGGAGTAAAATAAATTGATAAAACCAAGTAAGGGAAAATCTCACAAAACAAAATGATAGTAATTTCATAAATTTAAGGTTCCTGCTGATACAATAATGAATTAACTTTACTTGATTATTTTAAATGAATCTAATTTGTGCATTAAATATAATTATGTAACTTTTACTTGATTTCTTTTATTGTTAATTTAATTAAGTAAATTTTACCTGACAATTATGGGTGAGTTTTACTTAGGCTGAATCACAATTCTATTTTCTTCCCCTTGTCCCTTGAAATGAAGTGGAAAGGGGAAGGGTATAAATATTTCCCCTAAGAAATGGGACAGCACTGTTATACGTCATCATACGTTGTCGCTGGTTCCTAATGTTACGTCAGAGGACATGCGCCGATGTTTATCACACATTCCAATAAGAGAGATTACTCACTCCCAAAGGTTTTTTGCGCCGTATTTCGATTTTTTAAAAAAGTTGCTCATTTTCACCACGAACACGGATGAGTCTTCGGGTGTCCTCAGCCGTCCATATACAGAATATAAATTACAAAACTGTGGTCACGTTGCAATAAGTAAGAATAGTGTAAGCACCGTTCATTTACATGTACACATATGGCCGTAAGCAAAACAAACAATGCGTTATCAAATGCTCGGCAAACTGCCGTGCTACTGAACTTTCATATTTGTTTGTAGCATGCAGTAAAGTGTATGTGACATAAAAATATATATTTGTAATATTGTGCAATCTGTACTATCCGCTAGCAAACTTTAGCGATTTTTTTTGAAAACGTTTCTTTACAGAACATCACCATAAACACAAGACTAAAGGTAATATACATATAATGAAAACTTGTCATAAAAATCTTTATTAATGGCAAAAATGACTTAACATTTATGGGTCTGCTTGCTCGAGTGAGCAGCCATGTTGAAAACTTCGCTTAGCCCTTCGTTTGAAGTGAGGTCCTGAAAAATCTTCGTTTGGAGGGCTATCTGGCCCTTCCCCCTCCCCCTACACCTCCAACCAAAAGAGAAATGAGACAGCACTACCCCTGCACGTGAACGCGCCAAATGGAAGGGTAGGGGGAAGGGTTGGGATTCAGTCTTAATATTGGAGCAATAAAATTTACTTAAAATCTATATGTCCAAATTGTTATGAGGATTTTATCAAGTAAATCTTACAAGTTCTTTTTTTCAGTGCATGGGTGAACACGATGTTTTAAGAATTTAATTTTATATATTTATTTATTGTCTGTGTGTGTGTGTGTGTGTGTGTGTGTGAGACCGGTGCAACTCAAACGTCCTATTCCATTGTCACTCATACTGCCGTAGTTTTTAGAGCCCTAAAAAACCCTAGAACCAGAAGATATGAGCACATCACCCCTATCCTATCTTCACTGCATTGGCTCCCTGTGAAATTTCGCATTGATTTTAAAATACTACTCTTGACATATAAGGCATTAAATGGTCTCGCGCCGCAGTATCTGAGCGAACTGCTAGTGTCTTACGATCCGCCACGCCTACTTCGGTCAAAGGATGCAGGCTGCTTATCAGTACCGCGTATTATGAAAACTACAGCTGGGGGCAGAGCTTTTTCTTACAAAGCCCCAAAATTATGGAATAGTCTTCCAAATAGTGTTCGGGACTCAGACACAGTCTCAGTGTTTAAGTCTAGGCTAAAAACCTATTTATTTAACCAAGCATTTTATAAATAGATTTGCCATAAGGTAAAGGAGCAGATCTGGGGGACTCATGGACGTAGAGTATTATGGTGAACTGGTATGTTTAGATGCTGTCTTCCTCAGTCTCATTTGATCACTCAGGTTTGTTGACGGTGAGGTGATTGTTTGCTTTACATCTCAGGGAGCCCTCATGTTTGTGTTTCCTTCTGGCTCTCCCTTTTAGTTATGCTGTCATAATTAGTCCTGCCGGAGTCCCTGCTTGCACTCTACAGTAAATATACATTCACGTTAGACATTGTGACTGTAACCATACCTAATTGCAATCTCTCCTCCTCTTCTCTTCCTCCCCCTCTTTCTCTTTCCTCTCTCCCCCTGTCTCCCCCTTTCACTCTTTCTCTCTCTCTCTCTGTCGAGCTACACATGTGGTTCCTGAGCTGCCAGTGATCCAGACTCCCTCTGCCCTTCGGACCTGTCTGATCCATCCTGGTGCCCGGTTTCTGGTTGGAGGTCTCATCGCATGGATGCCCCGTGTGTCTCTTTAGGATGCGTCTGGTGTCTGGGGATGATTCTCTATACTTAGAAGATGGTTCTGGCCTCGACTGGTGTGGTCAGCTGTTTCTCTGAGGACTTGACAATTCGATAGTTCAGGACTGGAACTCTCTACAAGTCTATCTGAGTCTCGAATAACTACTGGACTCCATTTTACATCAAGTATTATAACATCAATTAACATCAACTATTATAGCTGAACCTAACACTTAACACTATATAAATGCAGATCATTTCCTGCTATCTGTTTCACCCAGATGAGGATGGGTTCCCTGTCGAGTCTGGTTCCTCTCAAGGTTTCTTCCTATTACCGTCTCAGGGAGTTTTTCCTTGCCACTGTCGCCCTCGGGCTTGCTCGCCAGGGAATATCTGAACATTTTGATTCATACACATTCACATTCCATACAAACTTAAATAATTCTTTTGATTGTGTAAAGCTGTTTTGAGACAATGTCTATTGTTAAAAGCGCTATACAAATAAAATTGAATTGAATTGAATTGAATTAAAAAAGCATTCGCTAGTAAGTAAGTAAATAAAAGACAAATGAATAAATAGTTGTAAATTATATATATATACATGGGTGTAGATTTAGGGTGGACGGAGGGGATGTGTCCCCACCAATATCCTCTGACCATTGAAATGTCCCCACCAATAATTTAATCCACTTTTTTTTTTAATCCTTCTGTCCACGCAGAAAGGGATAAATCACGTTCTCTCCTTGAGTCCTCCCGCCCCCAAAACAAATATGAACATTTTGATTGGTTGTGCCTTTCCCTGCCATCATGTGATAGACGATTGGCTGCGTTCAGACACAAGCAGCGCCAAATGCAGTGGACTCACATTCAGTACAGCAGGGCAGGTTATAGTCTGTGAATACAGATTTAAAACTAACAGCAGATTAAACAGCTAAATGTAAAAGTATAAATATGATCCCTGTCAGTCTCCTAATCTAATGACTGTTTGTCAGAAATCAGTATTGTGAAAGAAATTGATAAGCTAATATACTAATATTGCCATATGGCTAGAATTTTGTTGACACCAATAGACAATCCACTTCAGAAAAATAGTTTTTAAAATGCATTCACTTACTTGGCGAACATTAATGATTTGATTCGAGGTTTGCACACTAAGACTCAGAAAAAGTGAAATAAAATGATTGCTGTTTAAATGGCATGTGTTTATCCTGTTTTGTGAGGTGACAGAACCTAAACACCTGTGCTGCATATCAGACAGCGATGGAGAGAGTGTAGATTACACACAGGTGCTCTCTAGTCATTAGCACTCATCAGGCAATGTCTATGGGCAATTGACTGCACTCAGACCAAAGGGGGCTGAATAATTACACACACCCCACTTTTCAGTTATTTATTTGTAAAAAAAAATTTTTTAAATCATGTAATATTTTCGTTCCACTTCTCGCGTGTACACTACTTTGTATTGGTCTTTCATGTGGAATTCCAATAAAGTTGATTCATGTTTGTGGCTGTAATGTGACAAAATGTGGAAAAGTTCACGGGGGGGAATACTTTTGCAAGCCACTGTAGTTGTCCTGAGATTTAACATTGTTACCAATAATAGGCTGAGGCATTCTCTGTCCATGCTCATAAGGAATCCCTCAATGTTTTTCAATTAGGGGACAGAAGCAGATCAGCCATGTTGTAGTTCAGGTGAAGAGGCGAGGTCACAGGAGGTCAATCTGAATGTTGATTATATATATAACATATAATATGTGTGTGTGTATTATACATGTTGATTATACTAATATTTAGCATTATGAGGAGTGATAGGCTGAGGATGTAAGTGATTCATTAGTGTTTTTGGCAAAAGTTTTGAACTGACATTTCACTTTTTTGTCACGCTATTTCATCAGGTGGCAATGCTGTCCGGTCCTAGTGCAGTCAGAGGGGAAGAGTTAGGGTCAAAGCCATTGTTCACCCCCCAAAACACTTTACTCACTATTTACTCCTTAAGTGGTTCCAAACTTTAATGATTTTCTTTATTTTGTTGAATACAAAATAAGATATTGGGGGAAAAAAGCTGAAAACATTGACTTCCGTAGCAGGAAAAACAAATACTATGTAAATCAATGATTACAGGTTTTCAGCATTCTACAAAATATCATCTTTAGTGTTTATCAGAAGAAAAAAAGAACAGCCTGGACAATATTGATGTCAAACAAATATGCCAGCAGTTTATTTCTGTTAACGAGAGGCGAAGGCATGTTTTTGTCTCCTTCATATAGGAGCAATAGGCATTGAGCTGTTGTGTGGTACTCTACCTAGTAGTTCATGTTTAGATGTAATCTACTTTTATATATATACAGATGATTGAGATGTTTCATTTGCACTAGGGCTCAATAAAGAATAGTTTTTATTTTATTAAAGACTATCTTTTTGTCAGTTATGAAACATTCCTTTAACTTTACACTATTCCTTAATTTAACTTAATGAATTACATTTCGAGTGGATTAATATCAATCGAAGCATTGCTAGTATTAATGTAAAGTGATTTCGCACCATATTAAGAAAAACATGTATTCAGTGGACATAGTTGGGGTGGGAGGTTGGTGGGTGGAAAATGGGATTGGGGGATGGGGTATTAGTTGGAGTCATAGGTAGCAAACCTACGCCCTTGTGTGTGTGTGTATATATATGGAAATATAATTAATATTTTCGTGTTTAATTACAAAAAAAAAAATATTTTAATGGTCAGTGATTGTTGCAGACATTTACACTATTAAGTTCTCCTTCAACGTTTTATAGCCGATAACTGCCCCTTTGATCTGCTGGGTACGGCGGGGCGTCAACTGCTGATCAGTGTGTGTAAAGTACGCTACTTTACACTGATCAGCCGTCGACGCCCCGCCATACCCAGCACATCAAAGGGGCACACTCATAAACTCTCCGTGCACACACAAACTCTCCGTACACACACACACACACACACACGATTTATAGATAAAATGCAGGCATAAAAACCCCACCGCCCCCCCCAGGAAAACAACAAACACAAATATATTGACTACAGTACTCGCTCCGTGCGCGCTCCGATGTGAGCCGATTTATTCAAGTCATAATTAGAGAATAGAGAGATTAATAATGTGTTATATGTGATTTATGTTATATATTTATTTATTTTATATTATTTTATTTTACATTGTTTTATATATTATAAACTATTATATATATAATTATATATTATATACTATTATTTTAATCTTAAATAAAGTTGGCCTAATACAATATTGTTTCCAATGCTGAAGCAAACATGATTTTGTTTTAGTCTATTCGCTGAATACAACGCGACCCACATCACCTCTTGGTGAAGACCCACAGAAACCGTTACTGTAATCCCCCTTCTCACCTACTGTATCCTTGGTGTGAAGTTATCAAACCGGTTTCGCTGATGGGGTAATTCTGCTTCAAGCACTTTCCGATGCTGTTCCGAGGAAATTCCACCCCACAGCAACAAGCAAATAATAGACATAATTAACGAACTTCTTAGAAAGAAAAGATTGAGTTTTCCTCTTTTCTAAAAAAAAAAAAAAATTAATGAATACTCTTACTTTTGTAAAGATTTTGAGTGACCATTTGCCATATACAGTACTGCCTGCTTTATTATAAATTTAATAAAACTTTATTGCAACTAAATTGTGTGTGTGCCTTATTGAATATTTAATAATGCTTCCGGAACATTGTTGTCCATATGTTTTACAGTATGTACAGTATATTGAAAACAGTGAAGCATAAAACACAAACCGAAAGGACAAATTAAGGAACGTACGAAACATTAACACCTTTAACGTGTTCAAATAAATACTGTAGAGTTACTGCATTATGTTTCAAGACATCCTTAATTAAAAAAAAAATTCCCTAATTATATGTCCACAAATACTTTGTCAACATACACTTATCAACTTATCCACATAAACTTATCCACACAAACTCTCCATGCACACACACACAATCTCAAAAAAAATGTATATTAATAACATACATATACAAATAAACAAAAATATAAACGTCTATATTGAAGTCTACGGTGAACGCAGAGTCGGCTAAGCAGACGTGATGACGTGCGCGCCCTCACCTCTGTTACGGCTGCCTACAGTATTTGGCCAAAATAATTATAATAATTGAACGATATGCCTGGTCCTGGAAAGAGACATCAACAGTCCGGCGCTGAGAAACGAAAGAACCGAAAGAAAAAAAAGGCCTAAGATGAAGCCCGTGCATCAATTCCAGAAATAAATGAGTTGGCTATATTACTTAATGTAAATATTCTACTAAATCTAACCTGAAATTATAAACTTGATATAAACCACTTTTGAATGGTTGAGCAAATTACCTTTTTTTAAGTTGCATCAAAAAGATTTAAGGCATTCATAATTTAAATATAAAAGCATAAAAAACTTAATTACATATTGATTTACACTCAAAACACATTTCTTTATATAAACATTTATTGTGGAATGAACATATTTTCATCCAAAATGTTAACAATGAGATTTTTTTTTCTTCAAAATGTATAAACACCAACAGTCATTCAACACTGTTAACTGAATTTGAAATTGAGAGGAAAAAAAAAGATGTCTGCATTTATCCACAAATTTAATTTTGCAATGGGTACATTTTGTCCTTGTCAAACCTGCTGAAGAAGAACCAAACTAAATACTCTGCGACTAAAATAAATTACTCCATAAATGTATGTGTGTGCCCTGCGATGGATTGGCACCCTGTCCAGGGTGTACACCGCCTAGTGCCCGAAGTCTCCCGGGATAGGCTCCAGGTCCCCCGCGACCCTGAACACAGGATTAAGCGGTATAGAAAATGAATGAATGAATAAAATTACAAATAGTAACACTCAACTTTGCAACATACATTTATTAATTGGACTGAAAAGAAAATTAGAAAATGTTCCTGAAACAAAATCAGCAGAGGTAAAACATGGAACATACATGTGCGACTGATGGAAACTCAATAAGTCACAATCCCGATTTCCTGTGGAGGCTGAAGACAGTCCTCTTCCTACCTGAGGACAAACAGGGCCATTGTGCACATCACAAGTTCTGCCTGAGCTTCATCTTCCTGAACAACCTAATAAAAGAAAGGACATTTGTTAGACAATTGCTCTATTTGGCAAAACAGTGTCTGATGTATGCATGTAAAATCACTTAATGCAGAAAAATTATTAGAGATAAGAAACTCGCTCCCTGGTATAACGATCACACGCGCACTTTAAAACAGACTGCTCGGAAATTAGAGCGTAAATGGCGTCAAACTAAATTGTTGGTATTTCAAATAGCATGGAAAGAAAGCATCCTGAACTATAGGAAAGCTCATAGTGTAGCTAGATCAACGTATCTCTCCACTCTTATAGAAGAAAATAAAAATAATCCTAGATTTTTATTTAATACCGTAGCCAAATTAACCAGAAATAAGACCACTACAGAAATCTCCACAACAACATCGTGCAATAGTGAGGACTTCATGAACTTTTTTAATAATAAAATTTGCTGCCCTTTTCGACCTCGATTTTTACTATTGCCTTTTGTATATAATTTTGTATAATCACTATCAGGATGGCGCGGATGGCTGCCTCAGTGTGGAGCTCTCCATTAGTCTTACTGTTTTTGTTAGTTTGTCCTGTTTTTTGTTTCTCAAACGTAATAACTTATACCAGGGATGAACTGCTGAACGTTCAGCAGGACACATCACATAATTTTCAACCACTTTTCGATTTTTCAAACGTTTTACTGAACATTGTAACCGGCGGAGCAGCTGCGCTGTTTAAATGCTTTAAGAAGCGCAGGCGGGGGAAGAGAGCCGGCGCGCTCGTCAAGCTCCGACAGCGCGGCTTTAGAACTGCGCTGCCGAGTATACATCTGGCGAATCTCCGCTCTCTACCCAACAAAATGGACGAACTTTTCCTGCTCTCCAGGAAAAATAAGGACTTTTCAAACTCTGTCGCGCTGTGTTTCACGGAAACCTGGCTGAATGAAGCCATCCCGGACAATGCGCTACACCTGCCGGGCTTCCAGCTGTTCAGAGCGGATCGCGACACAGAATCAACGGGGAAATCGCGAGGCGGCGGGACATGCTTTTACATCAACGAAAGTTGGTGTACAAATGTGACACCATTGAAGAAGATGTGCTGTCCTGATCTAGAGGCATATTTCATCAACTGCAAGCCTTTCTATTCGCCGCGGGAGTTCACCTCGTTCATTCTTGTGAGTGTGTACATCCCTCCACAAGCATGTGTGAACGCAGCATTGCAACAGCTGGCTGCTCAGATCACAGACATGGAGCAACAACACCCGGACTCTCTTATAATTATACTTGGAGATTTTAACAAAGCAAACCTCAAACGTGAACTGCCTAAATACAAACAGCACATTACATGCCCCACCAGAGACAAAAATACATTGGATCACTGCTACACCACAATAATGGATGCATATCGCTCCGTCCCCAGAGCAGCTTTAGGACTTTCTGACCACTGCCTGGTTCATCTTCTCCCAACCTATAGGCAAAAACTTAAATCTGCTAAGCCTGTAGTAAGGACAGTAAAGAGATGGACCAGTGAAGCAGAACAGGAATTACAGGCCTGTTTTGACTGCACTGATTGGAGTGTTTTTGAAACTGCTGCCACCAATCTGGACGAGCTCACAGATTCTGTAACATCCTACATCAGTTTCTGTGAGGACATGTGCATCCCTACCAGGACATTTTTAACATATAACAATGACAAACCATGGTTTACAGCAAAGCTCAGACAGCTTCGTCAGGCCAAAGAGGATGCCTACAGGAGTGGGGACAGGATCTTGTACAACCAGGCCAGGAACACACTAACAAGGGCGATCAGAGCAGCTAAGAGGAGCTACTCTAAAAAACTGGAAAACCAGTTTTCGGCAAACGACCCTGCTTCAGTGTGGAAAGGCCTGAAATCCATCACTAACTACAAGACGCCATCCCCCAACTCTGTAGGGAATCAACAACTGGTTGATGACCTGAATGAGTTATATTGTAGATTTGAAACTCCCAGTCTCACACCACACTCCTGTCCTAACCCTCTTTCTACACCACCATTATCACCTCTGACAACCACCCTCTCTTCCCCCCCTGCACTCCAGGTCTGTGAAATGGATGTTCGCCAGATCTTTCTGAAACAAAAGAGAAGGAAAGCTCCAGGCCCAGACGGCGTGACACCAGCCTGTCTGAAATCCTGTGCTGACCAGCTGGCACCCATTTACACACAGATCTTCAATAGATCACTGGAACAATGTGAAGTGCCTTTGTGCTTTAAACGTTCCACAATCATCCCCATTCCAAAAAAAAACTAAAATCACAGGACTTAATGACTACAGACCAGTCGCCCTAACATCTGTGGTCATGAAGTCATTTGAAAGACTGGTGTTGGCCTATCTGAGGGACATCACAGGACCCTTACTGGACCCCCTGCAGTTTGCTTATAGAGCAAACAGGTCTGTTGATGATGCAGTTAATATGGGACTGCACTACATCCTTCAACATCTGGACAAACCAGGGGCTTATGCAAGGGTCTTGTTCATAGACTTTTCATCAGCTTTTAAAATCAAATTTCAAATTCAAATTTTATTAGTCACATACACAATCATACACAGTATAATATGCAGTGAAATGCATTTATACGACCGCCAGTGACCTTAAAAAAAAAATAAATAAAATAAAATAAAATCTTATACGTAAAATAAATAATCAATAAAAAGGAAATACTAAAGAAATAATTTTAACTAGTAAAATTTGTAAAATTAACTGTGCATAAGGGCATAATAAAATATTGCAAAAATATAGAAATATGGTATTAAAGTGGTTGTGCAAATATGCATGAAAGGTGACATGTGCAATTGTCCAGATGTATGAGTATTTAGTGCAAGTGTGTATGAATGTGTCCATGATTGTCCAGTCAGTGTTGTGAGCTTAAAAGATGTTATTAGACCTGTGTGATTGTGTGATTGAGAGACCTTATCGCCTGCGGGAAGAAGCTCCTCCTCAGTCTCTCTGTGTTGGCCTTTAGGCAGCGGAATCTCTTCCCAGACCGCAACAAAGAGAACAGTCCATTACTGGGGTGACTGAGGTCCTTCATGATCTTCCTGGCCTTAGTCCAGCACCGCTTGCTGTAGATAGAGTGCAGGTCAGGGAGCTCAGTGCGGATGATGCGCTCGGCTGATCGCACCACCCTCTGTAGAGCTCGTCTGTCCTGCATGGTGCTGTTCCCGAACCAGGTCGTGATGTTTCCCGTCAGGATGCTCTCTATGGTGCAGGAGTAGAAGTTCCTGAGCACCTTGGAGGGCAGTCTAAAGTCTCTGAAGCGTCTGAGGTGGTAGAGACGCTGCCGGGCTTTTTTCACCACGGTGTTGATGTGACAGGACCATGATAGGTCCTGCGTGATGTGAACACCGAGGTATCTGAAGCTGTCCACTCTCTCTCTCTCTTTTAATACGATCATCCCAGCACTGCTTCAGACCAAATTAAACAAGCTCTCTGTTCCTAGCTCTATCTGTCACTGGATCACCAGCTTTCTGACAGACAGGCAGCAGCTAGTGAAACTGGGAAAATTCATGTCCAACAGTCACACCACCAATACTGGAGCCCCTCAGGGATGCGTTCTCTCCCCACTGCTCTTCTCCATCTACACCAACGACTGCACCTCCACAGACCCCACTGTCAAGCTCCTGAAATTTGCAGATGACACTACAATCATCGGCCTCATCCAGGACGGTGACGAGTCTGCATACAGAAGGGAGGTCAAGCAGTTGGCTGTCTGGTGCAGTCACAACAACCTGGAGCTAAACACGCTCAAAACAGTGGAGATGATCGTGGACTTCAGGAGAAACCCACCTGCACTTACCCCACTCACCATCATGAACAGCACTGTGACGGCAGTGGAGTCATTCCGGTTCCTGGGCACGACCATCTCTCAGGACCTGAAGTGGGACATTCACATTGACTCCATTGTTAAAAAGGCCCACCAGAGGTTGTATTTCCTTCGCCAGCTGAAGAAATTCAACCTGCCACAGGAGCTGCTCACACAGTTCTACTCAGCCGTCATTGAATCCGTCCTGTGCACTTCAATAACTGTCTGGTTTGGCTCAGCTACGAAAGCAGACATCAGAAGACTACAAAGGACGGTTCGGACTGCTGAAAGAATTATTGGCACTCCCCTGCCCACGCTGCAAGAACTGTATATATCCAGAGTGAAGAAAAGGGCACGGAATATCACTTTGGACCCCTCACACCCAAGCCACCTTCTTTTTGAACTTTTGCCATCGGGTCGACGCTACAGAGCACCGAACACCAGGACAGTCAGGCATAAGAACAGTTTTTTCCCCCAGGCAATCTACCTCCTTAACAGATAAACATCATTCTAACGGTCAATAAATATATGTGCAATATTGTGTATAATACCACTGTGCAATATACTGTATAATACCACAGACTTCAGATATTTATGTAACTTATTTAAAAGTATCTCACATCGTACTCCATTTGATGTCAACCATTAAATTTTTTTTTTTTTTATTTATTTATTTATTTTTTGCGTCATGCTGTTTTTGTCTTGTCATTTGTATTTTTTGTTCTGGAAGCTCCGTCACTAAAACAAATTCCTTGTACGTGCAAGCGTACTTGGCAATAAAACTCTTTCTGATTCTGATTCTGAAAATATCAGGCATAAAATTGAGGCTTTGAAACCAAACAATGTAATTGATACTGATGTTAACCTAGCCATGTCAGATTCAAACCTAGATGACTTTACTCCTCTTGAAGAGAATGAACTAATTTCACTCATCTCTTCTGCAAATTCATCAACCTGTATATTAGATCCTATACCGACACATTTTCTTAAACAGATAGTACCAGTAATAACAGAACCGCTGTTGAGAATAATTAATTCCTCACTCAGCATTGGTTATGTTCCAAAATCTTTTAAATTAGCAGTTATCAAACCAATAATTAAGAAACCTGACCTCGACCCCAGCTGTCCAATTACAGGCCAATATCAAACCTCCCCTTTATCTCTAAGATTCTGGAAAAGATAGTAGCGGAGCAGCTATGATCATATCTACATAGAAATGGCATACATGAACTGTATCAGTCAGGATTTAGGCCTCATCACAGCACAGAAACAGCACTCGTTAAAGTAGTAAATTACCTCCTAGTGGCCTCTGATCAGGGTTGTGTAACTATGCTTGTATTACTCGACCTCAGTGCAGCTTTTGACACTATTGATCATGCTATACTTCTTCACAGATTAGAAAATTTAGTAGGAATTAAGGGTACTGCCCTCTCCTGGCTCAGATCCTATTTGACCGATCGTTATCAGTATGTAGACTTAAATGGTGATTATTCTGCATGTTCTCTAGTGGAGTTTGGCGTTCCGCAGGATTCAGTTTTAGGCCCACTGCTTTTTTCCCTTTACATGCTTCCTTTGGGCAACATAATCCGTAAGCATGGTATTAGTTTTCATTGTTATGCTGACGACACACAGCTATACGTCTCAACAAAACCTAAAGTTGAGCAATGTGTGCAGGACATAAGAAATTGGATGCTAATTAACTTCCTTCTGCTTAATCCGGATAAGACAGAAGTTCTAGTCATAGGACCGCATACAGCTAGAAGTAAAATCTTAGATCACACCGTAACTTTAGATGGCCTTTCTGTTCCGTCAAGTGCAACAGTAAAAGACCTTGGCGTGATTATAGATTCCAGCCTTTCATTTGAAGCTCATGTAGATAATATCACCAGGATAGCATTCTTTCATCTTAGAAATATCGCCAAAATAAGAAATATATTGTCGCTAAATGATGCAGAAAATCTAGTTCATGCTTTTATCACTTCTAGGTTGGACTATTGTAATGCCTTACTGTCTGGTTGTTCAGTTAGGTGCATAAACAAGCTTCAGCTAGTCCAAAATGCAGCAGCGAGAGTTCTCACTAGAACCAGAAGATATGAGCACATCACCCCTATCCTATCTTCACTGCATTGGCTCCCTGTGAAATTTCGCATTGATTTTAAAATACTACTCTTGACATATAAGGCATTAAATGGTCTCGCGCCGCAGTATCTGAGCGAACTGCTAGTGTCTTACAATCCGCCATGCCTACTTCGGTCAAAGGATGCAGGCTGCTTATCAGTACCGCGTATTATGAAAACTACAGCTGGGGGCAGAGCTTTTTCATACAAAGCCCCAAAATTATGGAATAGTCTTCCAAATAGTGTTCGGGACTCAGACACAGTCTCAGTGTTTAAGTCTAGGCTCAAAACCTATTTATTTAACCAAGCATTTTTATAAATAGATTTGCCATAAGGTAAAGGAGCAGATCTGGGGGACTCATGGACGTAGAGTATTATGGTGAACTGGTATGTTTAGATGCTGTCTTCCTCAGTCTCATTTGATCACTCAGGTTTGTTGATGGTGAGGTGATTGTTTGCTTTACATCTCAGGGAGCCCTCATGTTTGTGTTTCCTTCTGGCTCTCCCTTTTAGTTATGCTGTCATAGTTAGTCCTGCCGGAGTCCCTGCTTGCACTCTACAGTAAATATACATTCACATTAGACATTGTGACTGTGACCATACCTAATTGCAATCTCTCCTCCTCTTCTCTTCCTCCCCCTCTTTCTCTTTTCTCTCTCCCCCTGTCTCCCCGTTTCACTCTTTCTCTCTCTCTCTCTGTCGAGCTACACATGTGGTTCCTGAGCTGCCAGTGATCCAGACTCCCTCTGCCCTCCAGACCTGTCTGATCCATCCTGGTGCCCGGTTTCTGGTTGGAGGTCTCGTCGCATGGATGCCCCGTGTGTCTCTTTAGGATGCGCCTGGTGTCTGGGGATGATTCTATCTACTTAGAAGATGGTTCTGGCCTCGACTGGTGTGGTCAGCTGTTTCTCTGAGGACTTGACAATTCGATAGTTCAGGACTGGAACTTTCTACAAGTCTATCTGAGTCTCGAATAACTACTGGAATCCATTTTACATCAACTATTATAACATCAATTAACATCAACTATTATAGCTGAACCTAACACTGTATGAATGCAGATCATTTCCTGCTATCTGTTTCACCCAGATGAGGATGGGTTCCCTGTCGAGTCTGGTTCCTCTCAAGGTTTCTTCCTATTACCGTCTCAGGGAGTTTTTCCTTGCCACTGTCGCCCTCGGGCTTGCTCACCAGGGAATATCTTAACATTTTGATTCATACACATTCACATTCCATACAAACTTAAATAATTATTTTGATTGTGTAAAGCTGTTTTGAGACAATGTCAATTGTTAAAAGCGCTATACAAATAAAACTGAATTGAATTGAATTAATGCTCCCTATGAGTGAAAAAAACACCTAGGATTATGGTGCAGCATGATAAATGTAATTAGCTCAATAAATAGGCCAAAATAACTGACATACATATACACACATTATGTATTAATGATAAAGTTTATTATTTTAAGTATTAATTTCAGGAGGTAATCACCTCCAGGCTCTAGGGACATGAAAACAAACATAGTATTGTTGGTTATGTTAGGCTTGTAAAGCGTGAAGAAATGAACATGGCAGACATTGAAACCTGTATTCAGACAGCATACACTAACCTGTGAACAAGTTAAACTAAAGAGTTTTATTCTGCTAGTTATGTTTTAATTTAGTGCATCACAGCCAACTTGATGTGGATGCCTTGCTCAGGTCCTGTGGCTTCCATTCACAAGATTACATTTGACACCAAGCTAATTTCTGCTTTTGAGCGAGTACATACCAGATCAAGAACTTGAAGATGAAGATTATATCTCTGGTCTTCTCTCTGACGGGTTCCTCCCTAGTTTCTGATGATCTCCATTAGTTTGTAGTGTTGCTTGTCCAAGGAAACCAGTAATCTTGCTTGAAGTGGAGCAGATATAATTCTCAGAAACTCATTACTGATCTTAAAAAAAAAAATAAAAAAAAGGTAAAAACAACGATTGGACTGGCTCAAGTTCTTATGTTAGCAAATCTTAATTACAGTGTGTATAAAGTATAGAAAGCAGTACACTACAAACAGCACTCACTCCAAATTAGCTTGTTCTATGTTTACGTCACTTTCCTATTAATTTTTACATCGTTAACCAACGGTACTTAAATATAATTATTTTCTTCGGCGCCGCTGACTTACTGTAGAAACTCCGGTGTTTTTGAAAATCACCACATTAGTTAGCTAATGCTAATGCAGGTAATATAGGTGGTTTTAGCTACAGTAGCAAACACGGACACAAAACTCAATCTACAAAGTAGTTGTTCCTGACATAAATCATGAATTTACATTTAGGCATTTGGCAGACGCTCTTATCCAGAGCGACTTACATTTTTATCTGAGCAGTTGAGGGTTAAGGGCCTTGCTCAAGGGCCCAACAGTGGCAACTTGATGGTTGTGGGGTTTGAACCTGGGATCTCCTGAACGGTAGTCCAATGCCTTAACCACTGAGCCACCCCTGGCCTCAGGAATTTGCTCATATAATAGATACATTTAACATAGAAATGACACGAGTTTGCTTTCTTACCTGGTTTAAAGGAGTTTTCTTTGAGAATCTCCGCCCGCAGCAGAAGGTGACTCAGTCCGTGATAATGCTGCGTCATGAGGTCATGTGACACGGTTTGAAGCAGAAATGTCCTTTGTGAATGGATTAGATTTAAGTTTAAGTTTAAGGGGCTTTAACTAACAGTAACTGAAATACAGGTTCTGATATCCTTCCTTTCTTGTTTCAACGTCATGCAACAAGGCGGAAATAAAATTACGTCACGTTTGAGGCGGAAATAAAATTATACCGGCAAAACTATGGTTTAAAGACTGCGCATACGCAAATCACACTCAACCTAATAAGAGTACCTTGATAAAAATGAAATATTTCACTGCTGTAAACAGAATTATACTAAAGTAAAAAAAAAAAAAAAGATTCACCCATAAGCATAAATTAGACACTTCAGTTAAAAAGAGCAAATTATTTTTTTTACTAATGGAATGAGGAAAAAAAAACACCATTAAACGAACGATAGGTAGGTTTACTTTCTTCAGAGGATCCCTCAATAATTTCTGTATCCTTTGCCTGTGTTTGATAATGTGAAGCACATATACACTCATTCATCATGAAAGATCTATTATAAAACAAAATAAAATTCATGTTCGCTTCAGCACTGTTCATCCGCATCCTTACATTCATTGTTGTACTTGGTCCGGCTTTGAGATAAAGTCCTTCCATGCGCCATCTGGCGGATATTCAGTGAAGCGCAACACATTTATTTAAAATTCCCGAATTTTGCCTCCGGCAAGTCGCGGCACGCCGCGCGCTAAATTGCGGCATCCCGCGGGAAAACACGCGCAGTCTTAAAGGCGACATCTGTACATATACAAATAAACAAAAATATAAACGTCTATATTGAAGTTTACGGTGAACGCAGAGTCGGCTAAGCACACGTGATGACGTGCGGGCCTTCACCTTTGTTACGGCTGCCTACAGTATTTGGCCAAAAGAATTATAATAATTGAACGATATGCCTGGTCCTGGAAAGAGACATCAACAGTCCGGCGCTGAGAAACGAAAGAAAAAAAAAGCCTAAGATGAAGCCCGTGCTGTCGCGATGCAGAACGTGGACTGTGAAAGTGTACCCAGTTGCAGGTAGAGAGCGAGAGATCAAAGCCGTGTGATCAGTCGGCGGGGGCGTCGAGCCAAAACGTGAAGCTGAGCCATGGTCGAGGAGGAGAGCAAGAGATCAAAGCCGTGTGATCAGTCAGCGAGGGCGTCGAGCAAAAACGTGAAGCTGAGAAACGAAAAAAAGTGGTCGAGAAACGAAAGCGAAAGTTCAAAGCCGTTAAATCCAAGCGTGGCAATAATCCAAATCGGGAGGCGAGGGGAAAAACGAGAAGCAAGCGAGGTCGGCAACGTGAAAAGTCATGAACAGAAACGCGAGAAAACTATGGCCAAAAAAACACACAATAATCCAGCGCGAGGCAGCGCGCTGCGCTTCCTTATAAGGCCAGTTGGAGACGGCCTGGACCTTGGCGGGCTCCATCTCCAGTCTGGAGGGAGAGATGACAAACCCTAGGAACGTTGTGGAAGTTGTATGGAACTCACATTTCTCGGCTTTAACAAAGAGATTGTTCTCTAGGAGCCTCTGCAGAACTTGGCGAACGTGGTGCCGGTGCTCCTCCAGGCCTCGAGAGAAAATCAAAATGTCGTCCAAATACACGAACACGAAGGAATTCAAGAAGTCACGGAGAACGTCATTAATGAGGGCCTGGAATACGGCAGGGGCGTTGGTCAGTCCGAACGGAACCATCAGATACTCGTAATGCCCAGTGGGTGTGTTGAAGGCAGTTTTCCACTCGTCGCCCTCCCGGATGCGGACGAGGTGATAAGCGTTTCGTAGGTCGAGCTTGGTGAAAATGTCCGCCCCTTGGAGAAGTTCGAAGGCGGTGGCCATGAGAGGTAACGGGTAGCGGTTCCTGACGGTTATCTCGTTAAGCCCTCTGTAATCAATGCATGGACGAAGGGACTTGTCTTTTTTCTTGACGAAGAAAAATCCTGCCCCAGCGGGCGAGGAGGATGGACGAATAATTCCGGCGGCGAGGGAATCTGTGATATACTTATTCATGGCCTCTCTTTCTTGGTGTGCCAGAGAGTAAAGTCTGCCTTTCGGAGGAGAGGTGCCCGGGAGAAGATCAATGGGACAGTCGTATGGTCGATGCGGCGGAAGTGACATGGCTTGGGTCTTATTGAAGACCTGCCCAAGATCATGGTATTCGGTGGGTACGCTGGAGATGTCCGGGGTTTCATGGGGCGTGGCCAGGATAGGAGTTGGAGGGAGTGCTGAGTGCAGGCATGTCGTGGAGCATGAGGGACTCCAACCCGTGATGACTTGCTTGTTCCAGTCGATCTGGGGTCCATGGAGGGCTAGCCAGGGAAGTCCGAGGACCAAGGCGGCGTGTGATTTCTCCATAATGAAGAGGGAGATCTCCTCAGAGTGGTTCCCTGACGTTCTTAAGGTTAACGGTGGGGTTCTAAGTATGATGGGTGGAAGCCGGCTCCCATCCAAGGCCTGAACGGCGAGCGGAGTGTCTAGTGGTAAGCCAGGGATCTTTAATGCTCTCACCGTATTCGCGCTGATCAAATTTCGATCGGAGCCGGAGTCAATTAGTGCCTGAATTGGGTGAGCCTGACAACCGATGATTAGGTTTACGGGAAGTAGGGGACGTGATTGTGGAAATCTATCAGGAGGGGAGCCTTCTAGTGTTCCCAGTCTGACTAGGGGGGGCCTCCCTTTTAATGAGCAGTCTTTAAGCCTGTGTCCTGAAGCTCCACAGTAAAAACAAGCCCCTTGTAGGCGGCGTCGGCGTCTCTCCTCGTCAGAGATGCGGGTCCTGCCTAGCTGCATGGGCTCCTCCTGATCGGTTTGCTGCAGGGCAGGAGGCGCGTGCCCTATTCTGGGGTGCCGTCTTAACTGGAGACGTGAGTCGACCCGCCCGGCGAGATCCATGAGTTCGTGGAGGTCCGTGGGGGTTTCACGGGAGATGAGCTCATCCTTAAGAGCTTCTGATAGCCCTTCCAGAAAGACATCCGCTAGGGCTCTGTCATTCCATCCACTAGAAGCGGCTAGGGTGCGGAACTCGATGGCATAGTCGTAAGCAGAGCGGGATCCCTGATGAAGTCTTAATAACCTTGTTCCAGCCTCCCTGCCGGCGAATGAGCGATCAAAGACCCTCCTCATCTCCTTGGAGAAGTTGTCGAAGTTCTCGCAGCATGGGTCGCGAGCCTCCCAGAGGGCTGTACTCCACTCCCTGGCTCTATCAGTTAGTAGCGTGATGATGTAGGCCACCCGGGAACGTTCTGATGAGAAGGAGGAGGTTTGAAGCTCAAAAATCAGTGAGCATTGTGAGAGGAAGGACCTGCAAGTTCCTGGTTCTCCCCCATAGGTGGGAGGGGCTGGTAGGCGTGGCTCTCGTGGTGTTCCGGAGTGTGAGGTCTGAGCTGTAGGTACCTGGAGCAGTTGTACTTGGGAGATGACGTCAGCTAGAGTTTGTCTCGTGGCGATGAGTTCCTCCTGGTTCTTTCCGAGGAGCACACTTTGGGTCTCCAGTGCCCGTCGCATTCCGTCTAACCCTGCTGGGTCCATAGTGCTGGCTGGATTATTCTGTCGCGATGCAGAACGTGGACTGTGAAAGTGGACCCAGTTGCAGGTAGAGAGCGAGAGATCAAAGCCGTGTGATCAGTCGGCGGGGGCGTCGAGCCAAAACGTGAAGCTGAGCCGTGGTCGAGGAGGAGAGCAAGAGATCAAAGCCGTGTGATCAGTCAGCGAGGGCGTCGAGCAAAAATGTGAAGCTGAGCCGTGGTCGAGAAACGAAAGCGAAAGTTCAAAGCCGTTAAATCCAAGCGTGGCAATAATCCAAATCGGGAGGCGAGGGGAAAAACGAGAAGCAAGCGAGGTCGGCAACGTGAAAAGTCATGAACAGAAACGCGAGAAAACTATGGCCAAAAAAACACACAATAATCCAGCGCGAGGCAGCGCGCTGCGCTTCCTTATAAGCTGGGTGAAATCAGCGCCAGATGAGAAACCGGTGTGCCGGCGGGGCGGTCCGGGAGGAGCGATGACAGCGTGGGAAAGCATGACCACGTGATGAGAGTCTGACAGCGTGGGAAAGGAAATGTCAAAAGGTCCCTGATCAGCGCGAAGGCACTGAGAGCGTGACACGTGCATCAATTCCAGAAATAAAACTTTACTTTATTCTGTCGACGTTAATAATGTAATAACGTAACATTAACGTAAAATAACGTAAATTTCATTTAACAGCAGGGGGGACAATAAATATATATTTTTATAAATTTATTGCATTGTTTATGTTGTTATTGCCATATTATAAGTTCACTAAATAACAGCTGAGGCGTGACAGCAGGCAATAAACGGCACAACAAGACTTGCACTGCAGCTCACGTGTCCTTATATCCATGTATAAACCCGCACTAGCATATGCACACACACGTGTGAGAGGGAGACCGCCACCAGGATTACACCCCGCAGTGGCAGTTTTAGGCATGGGCGAATGGGGCGGCATTTTTTCATGACATGTGAGGGCGAGGCACACGAACTTGGAGGAAAAAAATTATAATCTGTGCCACTAAGGGGTTTTTCTATTATCTATGATACCTGCTGAAGGAGCTGCACAGAGGCTGAGCGAGTGGAGAGGAGAGGGGATGAGGGGGGATGGGGGATGGTGGGGGGGGCAGAGTACAGTTCACCTCTCCCAAATGAAGCGGACAATGATAAAATCATGTCTGTAGTGCAGCTGAAAGTTCAATATGACAGAAGTTCTGTACATTAACATGAAGGCCAGTTCAGCATAGGGACGAGTCTTGATCACTGGAAGCACAGGAGCAGCATGTGTAGCTCCAACCATCATAAAGCAGAATCCAGCTGAAGCTGGTCCTTCTCTGGACACCTAAACAATTTAAGGCCTTGTATGTAAGTAATACTATTTTGTAATTTATTCTAAACTGAACAGGTAGCCAGTGCTTCTTCTTCTTCTTCTTTGTCTTTCGGCTGTTCCCTTTCAGGGGTCGCCACAGCGAATCATCTGCCTCCATCTAACCCTATCCTCTGCATCCTCTTCTCTCACACCAACTAACTTCATGTCCTCTCTCACTGCATCCATAAATCTCCTCTTTGGTCTTCCTCTAGACCTCCTGCCTGGCAGTTCCAACCTCAGCATCCTTCTACCGATATATTCACACTCTCTCCTCTGAACATGTCCAAACCACCTCAATCTGGCCTCTCTGACTTTATCTCCAAAACATCTCACATGGGTTGTCCCTCTGATGAACTCATTCTTGATCCTATCCATCCTTGTCACTCCCAAAGAGAACCTCAACATCTTCAGCTCTGCTACCTCTAGCTCTGCCTCCTGTCTTTTCTTCAGTGCCACTGTCTCTAAGCCGTAGAGCATCGCTGGTCTCACCACTGACCTGTACACCTTTCCTTTCATTCTCGCTGATACTCTTTTATCGCACAACACATCTGACACTTTTCTCCACCCATTCCAACCTGCCTGTACTCGTCTCTTCACCTCCTTTGAACACTCTCCATTGCTCTCGACGGTTGACCCTAAGTACTTAAAATCCTGCACCTTCTTTACCTCTGCTCCCTGTAGCCTCAATGTTCCTCTTGGGTCCCTCTCATTCACACACATGTTCTGTCTTGCTGCGGCTAACCTTCATTCCTCTGCTTTCCAGTGCGTACCTCCACCTCTCCAAATTTTCCTCCACCTGTTCCCTGCTCTCGCTACAAAGCACAATGTCATCTGCAAACATCATAATCCATGGAGACTCCTGTCTAACTTCATCTGTCATCCTGTCCATCACTAGAGCAAACAAAAAGGGGCTTAGAGCCGATCCTTGATGCAGACCCACCTCCACCTTGAACTCTTCTGTCACACCTACAGCACATCTTACCACTGTCTTACAGCTCTCATACATGTCCTGCACCACTCTAACATACTTCTCTGCCACTCCAGACTTCCTCATACAACACCACAGCTCCTCTCTCGGCACCCTGTCGTACGCTTTCTCTAAATCTACAAAGACACAATGCAACTCTTTATTACCTTCTCTGTACTTCTCCACCAGCATCCTCATAGCAAATACTGCATCTGATGTACTCTTTCTAGGCATAAAACCATATTGCTGCTCACAAATTCTCACCTCTGCCCTTAACCTAGCTTCCACTAATCTTTCCCACAGCTTCATTGTATGGCTCATTAGCTTTATACCCCTGTAATTGCCACAGCTCTGCACATCTCCCTTGTTCTTAAAAATCGGCACCAATACACTTCTCCTCCATTCCTTTGGAATCCTCTCACTCTCCAAGATCTCGTTAAACAAACTAGTCAAAAACTCTACCGCCACCTCTCCTAAGCACTTCCATACCTCCACAGGTATGTCATCAGGACCAACAGCCTTTCCACTCTTCATCCTCTTCAACGCCCTTCTCACCTCACTTTTACTAATATTTGCTACTTCCTGCTCCACAACAGTCACCTCTTCTACTCTTTGTTCTCTTTCGTTTTCCTCATTCATCAACTCCTCAAAGTACTCCTTCCATCTTCCCATCACCCTCCTGGCAACTGTCAGTACATTTCCATCTTTAATCACTCTAACCTGCTGCACATCCTTCCTATCTCTTTGCCTTGCCAACCTGTACAGATCCATCTCTCCCTCCTTACTGTCCAACCTAGCATACAAGTCCTCATATGCTCTTTGTTTAACTGTTTAGACAAATACGAGCTCATATTACAACATAATTGATTGATTGATTGATAAAAGAGCCATAAATTGATGGCTCGTAGATAGTCAAGCCATCAACATACAATAAAATGTAAACATGAGATCTAAACTAAAAACTGTGCTCCCTGTGCTGGTGCTGGCAATATCATCTCTTTGTTCTGCTGTCTCCGGCTCCCTCCCTGGTTCTGAATCTGCCCCTTCCTCTACTCTCGCTGTCTCAGAACAGACTGACTCCTGAAGCAGAAAAAAATGCAGGAAATGATGTTTTCTAACATGCATTAGATAGCTTTTTTTTATCACTCTATACACAATACTTTGCTATTTTTATAGATGTTGAGCATCGTGAGCAAGCCCGAGATCATATTAACATTAATTATCACCAGCCGGCATGAATAGGCCGACTGACGAGTAACGTGAGTTGGGAGCACACCAATTGATTCGACTATGGTTAATCGCTCACTCCGTAGGCTCCCTGAATAGGCGGGAAAGGGATGGAGCAAAGCCGGCAAAAAAAAAACTAAACAGATCTAACAGATGAGGACTCAGATTAATGTGCAAAAAATATATAATAAAACTATATAAGTCTACATAGCCTTTATAAGACTCTACCTTAAGCGCACTTAAAACATTTTATTTAGTTTTAAAATAAATTTTTTTTAAAACATCATCACTCAGGATTCGAACCGGGGCGTTTTAGATCTCTGGCCGAGCGGCCACTTAGAGACAATGCACACCAGAGACGTTAATAAGCCACTCGACTTCTTTGAAAGCAAGTGTACTTCTTTGATAAGTGACGAAGTAAGCCTGTTATAATAATAACTTGGTGTTATTTGATCTTATTGGTTTAGAAATTTATATTTAAATAAAACCCTACACACTTCTTTTCTAATTACACGTGATAAAATCTAAAGGCTCACTGTGTTAATATTTATTGTGCTTTCATTTGATCTTAATAAGATTTGATTTACATTTACATTTAGGCATTTGGCAGACGCTCTTATCCAGAGCGACTTACAAAAAAGTGCTTTAAAGTTAACATCACTGGATACATACTTACACTGGGTTAACTAGATTTATAACTAAGTGCCATTAGTCGAACACAACTGGGAAGAGTTTTTTTTTTTTTTTTTTTTGGGGGGGGGGGGGGTTAGTCCAAGTACTGGAGAAACAGATGCGTCTTGAGTCGTCGTTTAAAGATAGTCAAAGTCTCTGCTGTACGGACATCTAGAGGAAGTTCGTTCCACCACCTAGGTGCCAGAACAGAAAAGAGCCTGGATGAATGTCGCCCTCGATCCCTGAGAGATGGTGGGATGAGGCGAGCAGTGCTGGAGGATCGGAGGGAACGTGGTGCAGTGCGTGGTGTGATTAGAGCAGAGAGGTAAGTGGGTGCAGGGCCATTTTTAGCTTTGTAGGCAAGCATCAGCGTTTTGAATTTGATGCGGGCAGCTACAGGAAGCCAGTGCAGGGAGCGGAGGCGTGGGGTGGTGTGGGAGAACTTGGGGAGGTTAAAAACGAGACGTGCTGCTGCATTCTGGATCAGTTGCAGAGGACGAATCGTGGACAGAGGCAGACCTGCCAGAAGTGAGTTGCAGTAGTCCAGTCTTGAAATAACAAGGGACTGAACAAGCACCTGAGTAGCCTGTGAAGAAAGAAATGGGCGAATTCTTCTGATATTGTAAAGAAGAAATCTACAAGAGCGAGTAAGGTTAGCGATGTGTGGGGAAAATGACAGATGGTTGTCCACGGTTACCCCAAGATTGCGGGCAGTGGCTGAAGGAGTGATTTGGTTGTTGTCCAGGGATATCACAAGGTCTTGACCTGGGGATGAGTCACAAGGGATGAACAACAGTTCAGTTTTACTCAGATTGAGCTTTAGCTGATGTACAGTCATCCAGGATGAGATGTCTGCCAGACATGCTGAGATCCGGGTGGAAACCTGAGTGTCAGAGGGAGGAAAGGAGAGAGTAAGTTGGGTGTCATCTGCATAACAATGGTATGAAAATCCATGCGATGATATGACTTTACCAAGAGACTGGGTATAGAGGGAGAACAGAAGAGGACCAAGTACTGAGCCCTGTGGGACACCAGTAGATAGTCTATGTGGAGCAGATGTAGATCCCCTCCATGTTACCTCATATGACCTATCTTCTAGGTAAGAAGCAAACCATTGCCACGCTGTTCCACAAATTCCAAGGCTTGTAAGAATAGATAATAGAATCTTGTGGTTCACCGTGTCAAATGCAGCTGACAGGTCCAGGAGGATGAGAACAGATGACAGTTTAGCAGATCTAGCAGCATGGAGCTTCTCAGTGACTGACAGAAGGGCAGTCTCTGTGGAATGTGCCACTTTGAATCCAGATTGGTTGGGATCATTAAGGTTGTTCTGTGAGAGATAAAGAGACATTTGGTTATAAACAGTTCTTTCAAGAATTTTGGAAATAAAAGAGAGAAGTGATACCGGGCGATAGTTGTTAACTTCTGATGGGTCCAGGCAGGGTTTCTTGAGGATGGGAATAACCCTTGCCTTCTTAAAAGCAGCAGGAACATGACCAGATGATATGGAATGGTTGATGATGGTTGTGGTGAAGGGAAGGAGGTCTTGTGAGATTGCCTGGAGCATTGTGGAGGGGATTGGGTCTAATGAACAGGTGGTGGGGTTAGATGACGAGATGATCTGCTGAATCTCATCAGATGACAAGTTGGAGAATTCTGCTAAAGGAGGGAAGGGAAGGTCCTGAGGTTCTGCTGTATGAGTTTGGTTGGGAGCGAAGGACTGGCGGATTGCTGCAGTTTTCCCATCGTAGAATGTGGCAAAATCGTCAGCAGTCAGAGAGGAAGGGGCAGGAGGAGTTGGTGGGTTGAGTAGTGAGGAGAAGATGTTGTGGAGTTTGCCAGGATCATGTGCAGCGGCTTCCAGCTTGTCTCTGAAGAAGGTAGTTTTGGCAGAAGTCACAGCACATGAGAATTTGGAGAGAAGAGTCTGGTAAGAGATGAGATCTGCATCAAGTTGCGATTTCTTCCATCTTCTCTCTGCAGTTCTTAATTCTCTCCTGTTGTTGCGTAGTACATCTGATAGCCAAGGAGCAGGACAAGACGTCTTCCTTGGTTTAGATGACAGCGGGCAAAGGAGATCTATGGATGAGGAGAGAGAGGAGAGGAAAGTTTCAGTCGCAGTCTCTAGTGGTAGAGAGGAGAAGGAGGTTGGGTCTGGGAGGGATGATAGGGTGCATGAAGACACAGAGGCGGGGGAGACAGAGTGAAGGTTTCTGCGAGAAAAAGAGAAATTTTGGTCATTATGTTTACATAGAATAGGAAGGGTTATGGTGAAGGATACCAGGTAATGATCAGATTTATGAAGAGGAATAGTAGTGACATCCGTGACTGGGCAAGGACGGCAGAAAACGAGATCGAGAGAATTCCCTGCCTTGTGTGTGGGAGGGCAGCTGTTTAGAGTTAAAGAGAAGGAGTTAAGTAGAGGGAGAAGGAAAGAGGATTGGAGTTTGTCAGATGGAAGGTTGAAATCTCCTAGAACAGTGAGAGGAGTGTTAACAGAAGGAAAAAGACTAAGAAGAATGTCCATTTCATCTAGAAAGTTTCCTAGAGAGCCAGGAGGACAGTAAATAACTAAGATGTGGAGGTTAATTGGAGAGGTTACCTTAACTGCATGAAATTCAAATGATGAAAAACTGAGATGAGACAGGGGGATTGGCGAGAAGGACCATCTCTTGGACAACAGGAGATCTGTACCACCACCTCTACCAGTTTCTCGTGGAGTGTGAGAGAATACATAGGCAGAGGATAGGGCAGCAGGTGTAGCAGAGTTCTGAGGAGATATCCAGGTCTCAGTTAGTGCCAGAAAGTCAAAAGAGTAATGGGTAGCTATTGCAGAGATAAAATCTGCTTTCTTTACAGCAGATTGGCAGTTCCAGAGCCCACCTACCACCAGTGCAGGGCAATGAGACAGAATTGGAGGGTAGATGAGGTTTCTGGAGGATCTGCCTCTGCTGTGTGAGTAAAAGCATCTTGGTCTGTGAGCACTGACAGAGATAGTTTGAAGACACATGCTACTGTAGACTGAAGTAATTGTCTATAAAACTTGGTGAACAAGAGTTTGAGTCAATTCTCTGCACTTGCTATCTAGATTGCTGACTAACTTTGTTGTAGTATATGCTTATTAACCGCTACAGACACTTGTATGGAGACACCTTCAATATAAGTAGCTAAGCCCTGCCCACAATTCACACCTTAAGGAAGCCTGAAACTACTGTTGATTAATTACCTGAGAACAATTTGCTTTAGACCTACTTCAATCACACTGTAATCAACACTACCAAACAGCAAAAACTAGGTACAGTATACAGTAAGAACCAATTGTGTTTCAAAAACAGTACAAAAGTTAAAAACCTACCTTACCAGTGGAGAAGAATCCAATATAGAAAACTAAAGCACACACAAACTAAAGATTTAATTTGAATTCTACATTTGCACTGTAATTTTAGTACTGTGATTATGAATTCGATCAACTACAGTGTTTCACTTGATGTTATCGGCTACTACGTGTATTATTTAATGGAACGCGTCTCATTAATGAGGCAGAGAATGAACTAAGGCATGAGGCGTCAGTCTGTAGTTATATAGCGCCACTCAGTGGTAAAAGCCAGTGTAAAGTTTTTTTTAAGTTTTGTAGTAGAAGAGGCGAGTGCTCGGTCTGTCCGCTGTGCTTCGGTAAGCTTTTCTGACGCCAGGAGAGATTCAGTCAAACACACACACACGTTGTCTGTCAGAAAGGTCTCTGTTTATTAACAGCAAAAGATGGGGTTTATATCTATTTGACCAAACGTCTGGGCTATAGACATATGTTACTACAAAGAGCATGAACCATTGTAAATGTCCTGGTGAGATCCTGAAGAATCAAAGGAGAGGAAGATAGAGGTGTCCGTGCAGAGACAGATCACAAGATGTTTGCTCGAGTTAGGGGGAGAGGGGGAAGGAGACAGAGGGAGATAGCGAGAGAGGGGAAGAGAGAGAAACAAAGAGAGTATGGGAAGGTGAGCGTGGGAGCGTTCACACCTTTAAGAACAGATGCAAGAGGAGACAGGAAGATAGCAGCAGGAAAGATTTAACATGTTAATATCAAATCTATGAGGAAGAGAACAAGAGAGTAGAATCAACTCCTTTATATATAAAATAATTCTAACAGTTGTCCCCTTAAATTCTAACAGAATTTGTGAATGTCAATTAGTTAACATAGCAAGAGATATTAACGTGAAGAAGCAGAGATTCATAATTAGTCAGCAAAGATGATTATAAGAAGGGGGATAAAGGAAGAAGATAGCCAGGATTAAATCACTTCTAGAATCACAATTAGAAATTAAATTCACACTACATACGTAATCAGGTGTTGGCACAAAAATAAAATGTGGAAAAAGCAAACTAATACAAAGTTGAACCTATATGTGTATGTGTAAAAGGTGAGAAGCGACGAGAGCCCCCTTTTGAGGTGTCTTCTGGGCGTATGTTGCTCCACTAGCCCCTCGGTGCGGGCTAGGAGATCTTGTGAGTGGTCGATTATGTCAAGCAGTCAGTGCCATCTGCGGTGCCCTCTTCACGCGGCTGGCGTGAATCCACTGTGGTTGTGAGTCTGTGAGAACAGCTGTGCGTGTCACTGCAATTACAGTTGTAGGTGTACTGTAGGCAGCATCCCCCACCTTCCTTGGATTTAAACTTTTCACCAGCACTGTATCACCTGGGATGAAAGAGTGAGTAGGCTTGTCTGTAGGCAGAGGGAGAGAAGCAGAGACATTACCGTGAACACTGTTCAGTTTTTCAATGAGCGCTTGCGTATAATCGCCGACAATCACGTCCAGATCACCTGTAAGGGAAACACCGGGGTTACCTTTTACCCAGGGGGTGGGGAATGGTCGTCCCATTATAATCTCAAATGGTGAAAGTTTGGTTGTAGAATTGGGTGTCATTCTAATTTCACAAAGCACAGATGGTAACAGGTCAACCCAATTCTTACCTGTATCCATCATGGCTTTTGTCAACCTATCTTTGATTGTTCTGTTCATCCTCTCTACCACACCAGAACTTTGGGGATGGTAGGGGATGTGAAATGTCCAATCAATGCTTAAAAATGTACACAATTTTTGTGTCACTTTGGAGACGAATGGCGGGCCATTATCACTGTCAATAGATGTTTGAATACCATATCTAGGAATTATTTCTTTAGCCAGAATTTTAACTACTATCGTTGCATTTTCTTTTGAGCATGGAAATGCTTCTACCCATTTAGAAAATCTGTCCACGATTACAAGCATGTATTTCAGATTTCTGACAGGTGGCATGTGTGTAAATTCAATTTGTAAGCATTGGAATGGTGCAATAGGCATTGGCAAGGCATCATGTTTAACATGTTGTCCTTGTGTATTTGCACGAGCACAGATCAAGCAGGAATCTAATAGAACAAGTGTAGCCTGTTTGATATTGCGAATGCAGAATCTGTCCTCAATCATACGGATTACCCCCCGTTTTGCGACATGTGAAATACCATGAAAATGACGCACTAATAACGGGAGGACAGATGCTGGAAGAGCTATACGGCCGTTCTCATCCCGAATTAGCATATCGTTGCCAGGTGAACACTTATGGGAAGACCAAAAATGTAGATCTTCAGGTAATGAATGGGTTTGCAAAAAGGCAAGGTCGATGTCAGATGACAAACTAGGAACAGAGACATGGGACGTCAAAGAGAATACTGTATCCCTACAAACCTGTGGGGACAAAGGTGCTTCTTTAGCGGCCCATTTGGCAACTTCATCAGCTAAACAATTACCTAAAACCTCTTCAGAGTCACCAGATGCACGACCTTTGACCATCACTATAGCCAATTGCGATGGAAGCAAATTAGCCTGTAAAAGATTAAAGACAAGATTAGCATGTGACATCTTTCCAAAATCATGTGTGACATCATAAGCATAAAGAGCCACTGTATCATATTAAGAACATGCCTGACAGGGCACATATTATGGAATGGAATGGTCTGAGCCATCTGGTGAGCCTGCGGAACAGAAGAAATAGAACCATTTTCTATATTTGTCTTTTTCTTCCTACACTCCCGTTCCCAATGTCCTGATTCATTACAGTATCTGCAGATTGTGTCTTTACAGTGACGTTCCTAGTGTCCTTGTCCATTGCAGATTCTGCATATAATAGTGTGGCATTTAACAGGTTTCTTTGAACCATTAGCACTTATTGTAGGTGATGCGTGATTAGATTTTCCTCTGAGGGAGACAATAAAATTGCTTTTAACATCCAGATCACATACCATCCTTCCCATGAGTTGTATGGCAGGTTAGGTTATCCCTGCTAGAGAAAATTTAAGATATTTAACAGAATTAGGGTCTATATCATTAACAAAGAAAGTCCCTGTGTAAAAACCATGCAGTTAAAATTTTTTAATATAGTTTAATTCCTTAAACCTACTCCTGTCGAATAGGTGACATAAAAGTTTGAATAAAATTCCAAATCCTCAATTATTCATCCAATCATTAGGAGTAAGAGACTGTTTGGAATGACCATTTCCCATCTTGTTAGTAAGTTACAGTTAGTAAACAAACCAAGCTTATCGAATTTAAGCGGACACTTTAAGCTTTTTTTTTTAATTATTATTATTAATTTTTATTTTATTACGGGTGGTGTGACGTTCGAACAGAGTGTATCAGAATATATTTAAAACTGAAGAATACTGTAATCCATAAAGTGTATTATCAAAAATGTGCAATATCTCCGCGTTCCTGATAACACTACCAGGAATATGGATTCTATTTCAAATGTCACATGCCTCTACATCTTTGGAGATTATTCACACACTTATCAAATACCACGATAGTAAATTAATAAGTATATATTTAAAACTGAAGAATACTGTAATTTAAAAGTGTATTATCAAAAATGTGTAATATCTCCATGTTCCTGATAACACTACCAGGAATATGGATTATATTTCAAATCTCACATGCCTCTACATCTTTGGAGATTAATCACACATTTATCAAATACCAATATAGTGAATTAATAAGGCATTTGGCCAATCTACCCTGTTTCTGAGAACACTCTCAGAAAAATGGAGCTCAGGTGCGCCGGGCTGAGTCCACACGCCTCTACGTCAGGGAGACAATAAAACTCATGCACCCCCCACGTGTATAACTGCAACTGCACGCCGCTCCCTGTTCCAAAGAACACTCTAAGGAATATGGCTATAACCAATTTATTTATTTATTTTCTAGCCACGCGCCTCTACGCCAGGGCCAGCTTATACACAAAGTGCATGCTACAAATGCCTCACTAAATTACCAATATTGAAAGTGCATAAATTACGTAAACAACAGAAATTAGTGAACGTATAACTTTTTAAAACACACCCGAAGTAGCGCGTCTCCTCTAGCGGGACGCGGTTTGATGACGTAGGTACTCGCAACGACAGCGCTGTGTATGTTTTTAGCTTAATGCTAACAACACCGGTTCAGTTTCAGTTAAACACCTAGTTTAATCTATATCTTTCAATTATCCACAATCGCTGTAATTTTAGTCAATAAACCAACGCGAGTAATGTCAAACACAACGCGAAACAAAAACTAATTAAAACGCAAAGTTTCTTATTCCAAAATATAACCCAAATACATGCCAATTGACTACATGAATAAACTATTGGTTCAAAAACTTTTCTGACCAAGGAAGGAAGTACAATAGCAAAAATACTGCTTAACTTACCTTCCTGGAGAGAAAAGGTTAGACGAGCCCCCAGATTGTAAAGTTTTTCTAAAGTTTTGTAGTAGAAGAGGCGAGTGCTCGGTCTGTCCGCTGTGCTTTGGTAAGCTTTTCTGATGCCAGGAGAGATTCAGTCAAACACACACACATGTTGTCTGTCAGAAAGGTCTCTGTTTATTAACAGCAAAAGATGGGTATCAATATTGAGTCTGCTAAAAGGCTGTCTTATGTTTTTTTTTTTCTCAGCTCATCTTCTTCCTTGTTTTTGGTTTGTCCATCTCTTGACTGATTGTCTTCAGGCTCTAGTGCTTGTCCCTGTGTAACAAATAACATTAAATAATAAATTACTTCTTGTAATACTGTACAGAAGAAAAACTTAAAAAATGACTATAATGTTTATGTTTTTTGGTTTTTATGTTTAACTTTAAATTTGACAAATTTAATTCGGTTAATTAAAAAATCAGCGGCACAGATCAGTGACGCGAACACAGCATAGGTCAATTATGTTTAAAAAAAGATTTATGTGCTTATACGGAAAACTTACCAGTGAGTGTTTGGAATATTAGATATGTCAGGTAGAATAAAAGTTATCATTAATTTTAAAAAGGTATCACTACCGTAAAATATGACATTGCAAAAATGTAGAACTCTCAAAATGAGCATATTATTATTATTATTATTATTATGGAAATACAAGATCATATGTGTAAAGTCTTTCTAAAGTTTTGTAGTAGAAGAAGCGAGTTGCTCAGTCTGTCCGCTGTGCTTCGGTAAGCTTTTCTGGCGCCAGGAGAGACTCAGTCAAACACACACACACACACACGTTGTCTGTCAGAAAGGTCTCTGTTTATTAACAGCAAAAGATGGGGTTTATATATATTTGACCAAACGCCTGGGCTATAGACATATGTTACTACAAAGAGCATGAACCATTGTAAATGTCCTGGTGAGATCCTGAAGAATCAAAGGGGAGGAAGATAGAGGTGTCCGTCCAGAGACAGATCACAAGATGTTGGCTCGAGTTAGGGGGAGAGGGGGAAGGAGACAGAGGGAGATAGCGAGAGAGGGGAAGAGAGAGAGACAAAGAGAGTATGGGAAGGTGAGTGTGGGAGCGTTCACACCTTTAAGAACAGATGCAAGAGGAGACAGGAAGATAGCAGCAGGAAAGATTTAACACGTTAATATCAAATCTATGAGGAAGAGAACAAGAGAGTAGAATCAACTCCTTTATATATGAAATAATTCTAACAGCCAGCAAATGCACATGCCGTAATACGGCAGCGACGTTAAATACGATGCTCCGATTAGGTGACCACTGTACATTATCACTGTGACACACTTGAATTGATACATGATAGTGATCTGAGATAATTTCAGACAGTGGAATTGTGAATACATTTCTCATACTTAATCCGAAAAATATTATTAAGTCTAAAGTGTGACCTGCTTTATGAGTGGGTCCTACTACACACTGATTTACGCCTACGGAGTCCAGTATGGACATAAATGCTGTTCTCAGAGGGTCTTCTGGATTCTCAAAATGAATGTTAAAATGTCCAGCAATTAACACTTTGTCTACAGAAATGACTAGATTTGAGATAAAATCTGCAAATTCACTAAGAAATTCAGAATACGGCCCTGGAGGTCTGTAAATTATAATTAGTGGAATCGACTGAGCTGATTTAATATACTTAAGTACACTTATTTTACTATAAAGAATTTCAAATGAATTAAATTTGTGTCCATGTTTTTGTACGATAGACATATCATTATTGTAAATAACTGCGACGCCTCCTCCTCTACCAGTTAACCGAGGCTGGTGTATGTAGTTGTGTGCAGGAGGACTAGCTTCATTTAGAGCTTTCAGTTAAACAGAGTATATCAAACGCCTGATCTGTGATAATTTCATTAACAATAACCGCTTTTGATGCGAGAGATCTAATATTTAACAATCCTAGCTTCAGATCAGAGGTGCCGGCTGCGCATTCAGTATGATCTGAGTTTGTGGTTCTTATGTTAATTAGATTATTGAAACAGACTTTCTGAGTCTTTCTACATTTTTGCTTAGCTCGGGGAACAGACACAGTCTCAATATGGTGAACCCTGATTGACGACTCTATGCAGCTAGCCGACGGTTGGTTTAGCCTGTCTGTCTGCTCCCTGGCCTGGGCTCTGGATTGTCACCAATTAACTAGACCTCTACTGAGACTATGAGCTATACTACAGGAAATGAAAGCAGCGCCTTCCCGACTGGGATGGACACCGTCCCGCCCTAACAGGCCAGCTTTGCCCTCAAAGGTCTTCCAATTATCTATGAAGCCCACATTATTTTTGGAGCACCACCTGGACATCCAGCAGTTCAGCGACCATAACCTGCTGTAAGCTATGTCGCCACGTCTCATTGGGATGGGACCAGAGCATACTACTTCATCGGACATCGCCTTCGCTAATTTAAACACCTCTGTAAAGTTACTCTTACTAATCTCTGACTGATGAAGGCGTATATCATTAGCTCCAGCATGTACCACTATCTTAGAGAAGCTGTGCTGTCCTAGAGCCCTAAGATTACCTGCTACGTCCGGTGCTCTGGCTCACGGGATACATCTAACCACTGGCGCTGGCGCCCCTAAAGGTCTAGCTAATTTCAAGTGTATAGAGTCTCCTATAACCAGAGCTCTTTCAGGTTTCTCAGTGGGTGCATCACTGAGGAGAGCAAACCCGTTGGACACATGAAGAGCAGAAGAGGTGTGCTCCGGTGGGCTAGCCTTAGCGTTAGCTTTGGCTGAACGAGTATGCCGCCGAGTCGTCACCCACTCGCCCCGCTGTGAGGGCTCTAATGCTGGAGTCGGGGGCTGTTAATCTCCACCTGTGGCACCCAGACTGTCCGCTACGGGAATAACGCTGCTCTCACACTCTCTAACACTCTCTAAAGTCTGGATGCGCTCCTCTAATGCTGATATCTTCTCCGTCAGAGTGCTCACTAACACACACCTATCACAAGTAAAATTATCGCTAATGATGGAGGAAGAATGTCTAAACATCCTGCACTCTACACACTGAACAAGCTGAACGGTAGACATTATAACGTACCTCTGTGTCGGGAGTTTTAGTTGTTTGGAGATGAATTCCGTTTGTTGTTCTTTGACGAGGAAACTCACGCGTTGTCCAAAAATTGCAGAAAAAAGGCGAAGCCGTATAGTATGGAGATGTAATAGCTAGTTGTTATTAATATTGTTATTGTATAAAGCGATGTAATTTAAACGCTGATACAAACGCGAAACTTTGGCGGCAACGATACGAAAACAGGAAGCTACGTCACCTCTTTCTTAGGCGTACCAACAACCTGGGCCTTATTTTCTGAGTAACAGTGAGTACATCATTGTAGATAGTGGCGACACCACCACCGCGACCAGTTAGACGGGGCTCGTGCTTCTAGAAATATCCTGACGGAGTAGACTCATTCAGACCAATATATTAATTTGGTTTAAGCCAGGTTTCGGTGAGGCACAGTAGGTCAAGGCAATAATCTGAGATCATTTCATTAACAATAAGTGCTTTAGGCGCAAGGGATCTAATGTTGAGTAGTCCAAACTTTAGAGGTAGATTTTTATTACTTATTTGGCGTTTTTCTGGTTTTCTGGTTATCAGATTGTTTCGGGCAAATTTATTCTTTTTTATCACTATTCGGGGAACAGACACAATTTCTATAGGACAAGCTATGTGTGTGCGTCTATCAGTATGGTGAGTTGTAATGTGCCTGATATCAACGGTATGACTTACCGCCAGTCAGATGTTTCGTAGTGTCCTGGAGATGTTGTCAGAGAGGACCGCTGCTCCAGCTCTGCTAGGGTGCAGGCTATCAGTGTGGTAGAGCCTAGGACGCTCCCAGAAAACATTCCAGTTATCAACAAAGCGTAATTTCTGTTGTTGACACCAAGATTGTAACCATTCATTAAATGCAAATAATCTACTGAACTTCTCGATTCCTCGCTGAAATGTGGGAAGCGGTCCAGATATGACGATCCTTGTTGTGGGTGATGCGCTGTGGACCTTCTCGACCAGGCTCCTGAAGTCCTTCTTTAGGATCTCCGTCTGCCTCAGCCTGGTGTCGTTCGTGCCAGCATGAAGGACCACAGCTCGAATATTCTTCCTCAGGGCTGCAGGCACCTGTGCAGCAACATTAAGAACACATGCACCAGGTAAACAGCGTGTGTGCACCTTACCTTTACCCATGGTAGCATGCACGTGCCGGACGATGGAGTCTCCGATGACCAGCCGTCAGTGTGCCGTCAAAGGGATTTATGAGGGATAGAGTTTGAGTGGTCCCTGGGTGACATGCCAGTCTGGAGCTGTGACTCCATTCTAGCACCGAGGAGCGTGTGGCAGCAGGGACAAAAAGTCTATCCTGTGGGACATTGCTGGGGCCAGGTTCTTGCTTAAGGGCTCGTAGTACCTCGTTTTCCATCTCAAGACGAGCTGTGGCCACAAGGCAGTGACATGGGAGAATCGTTTCAAGGGATGAAGGGTTTGGTTAGGGCAAAAACTGGTGGGAGAGGGCATCCGGTTTGACATTCTTGGACCCTGGGCGGTAAGAGAGCGTAAAGTTGAATCTGGAAAATAAAAAGTGACCAACGAGCCTGACGTGAATTGAGTCTCTTGGCTGACCTCAAGTATTCAAGGTTCCTATGATCTGTCCAGACCAGAAAAGGGTGTTCAGGTCCCTCCAACCAATGCCGCCATTCCTCCAGGGCAAGCTCAACAGCCAGCAGTTCACGGTCTCCGATGCCGTAGTTGCATTCAGTCGGAGAGAGGCAACGAGAGAAGAAGGAGCATGGAATGAAGTTTATTGTCCTCATGGGACCTTTGGGAAAGGACAGCCCATACTCCAGTTTCCGATGCATCCACTTCCACCAGAAATTGGACGGAGGGGTCAGGGCATGTGAGGATGGGGGCTGAAGTGAAGCAGCGCTTGAGATCCAAAAATGCTTTGTCAGTCTGGGGGTTCCACTGGAAAGGGAGTTTTGTGGAGATGAGGGAAGTGAGAGGTGCTGCTACCACACTATAATTTCTAATGAAGCGCCGGTAAAAGTTGGCGAACCCCAGGAAACGTTGGAGTCCCTGTCTTGAGGAGGGTACTGACAATTCTATGACTGCCTCGAGTTTGGATGGGTCCATTTGAATGCCTGAAGGAGAGATTATGAACCCCAGGAAAGATGTGGAATCACGGTGAAATTCAAATTTTTCCGCCTTGACGTAAAGTTTGTTCTCTAGGAGGCTTTGCAGCACCTGACGTACATGAAGCTTGTGTTCACTAAGGGAGCGAGAGAAAATGAGGATAAACAAAAACAAAGGCGTTCAGAAAATCCCTCAAGACATCATTAACTAGTGCCTGAAAGACGGCGGCGCGTTGCTTAATCCAAATGGGACCACAAGGTACTCATAATGGCTGGTTGGTGTGTTAAAGGCCATTTTCCACTCGTCCCCCTCCCTGATCCTGACCAAGCGTTTCTTAGGTCCAGCATTGTAAAAATTCGGGCATCTTGCAGCAATTCGAAGGCAGAGGTCATGAGAGGCAAGGGATAACAATTCTTGATTGTGATATCATTCAGTCCTCTATAATCTATACAGGGTCTGAGGGACTTGTCCTTCTTCTCCACCAAGAAGAAAAAACCGGCGCCCGCAGGGGAGGAGGAGGGGCGGATTATCCCAGCAGAGAGAAACTCCAAAATATACTGATCCATGACTTCTCTCTCAGGACGAGAGAGGGAGTAGAGTCGTACCTTGGGTGGGGTTGAGCCGGGAACAAGATCGATCGCGCAGTCATATGGTCGGTGGGGAGGAAGCGAGGTTGCATGTGACTTACTAAAAACTGGCTTGGGGTCATGGTATTCAGTTGGGACATTAAAGAGGTTTGGAAACTCTTCCCTAGAAAGGGGGTCAGGGTCTTAATAGGAGCTGCACGGAGACAGGACAACAGACAGGATGTGCTCCAGTCCAAGACTCTTCTCCTGGCCCAGTCAACATGTGGGTTATGTAGTGCTAGCCAGGGAAGGCCCAGGACGACCGGTGCATGAGAGTTCTTGACAATGAAGAAAGAGATTGTTTCGGAGTGGTTCCCCGAGAACCGAAGAATGATTGGAGTGGTTCGGTGAGTTATTGGGGCTAGGTTGCTTCCATCCAGGGCTTGGACAGAAAAAGGGCGTCCCAAGGGTCGAGAGGGGATCTTAAGGAGGTTAACCAATGATAGACAGGTCAGGTTTTGGTTGGCTCCGGAATCTATGAGAGCATGGGTGGCGTGGGGCTGCTTATCATGAATTAGGGACACCAGGAAGCGATCTGGGAAACTCACATGGGGGCCCCCCTTTGCTCCCAGCATCAACGATTTTAACGGACATGTCCGTAGTAGATGATCAGACTGACTGCAGTAGAAGCACGCCCCTTCGTCCCGTCGTCATTGTGATTTTCAAAAGACAAGTTACTGTCTAATATTATGCCCAGGTCTTTTACTGCTGAGCTGGTAGTAACAGTACATTACATAACAGACACTACGAACCATCTGACTGGCGGTACGTCATACCGTAGATATCAGGCACATTAAAACTCACCATACTGATAGACGCACACACATAGCTTGTCCTATAGAAATTGTGTCTGTTCCCCGAATAGTGATAAAGAATAAATTTGCCCGAAACAATCTGATAACTATAAAACCAGAAAAAGTCCAAATAAGTAATCAAAATCTACCTTTTAAGTTTGGACGACTCAACAATAGATCCCTTGCTGCTAACACCAGTCGAGGCCAGAACCATCTTCTAAGTAGAGAGAATAATCCCCAGATACCAGACGCATCCCAAATCTATGCACACACACGGGGCATCCATGGGACGAGACCTCCAACCAGAAGCGGGGCACCATGATGGGTCAGACCGGTCCGGAGGGCAGAGGGAGTCTGGATCACTGGCAGCTCAGGGATGACATGTGACGCTCGACAGAGAGAGAGAGAAAAAGAGTGAAAGGGGGAGACAGGGGGAGAGAGGAAAGAGAAAGAGGGGGAGAAAGAGAAGAAGAGGAGAGATGGCAGTCACATAATGTATAATGTGAATGTATATTTACTGTAGAGTGCAAGGAGGGACTCCGGCAGGACTAACTATGACAGCATAACTAAAAGTGAGAGCCAGAAGGAAACACAAACATGAGGGCTCCCTGAGATGTAAAGCAAACAATCACCTCACAGTCAACAAACCTGAGTGATCAAATGAGAGTGAGGAAGACAGCATCTAAACATAACAGTTCACCATAATACTCTATGTCCATGAGTCCCCCAGATCTGCTCCTTTACCTATGGCAAATCTATTCATAAAAATGCTTGGCTAAATAAATAGGTTTTTAGGCTAGACTTAAATACTGAGACTGTGTCTGAGTCCCGAACACTATTTGGAAGACTATTCCATAATTTTGGGGCTTTGTAAGAAAAAGCTGTAGCTGTAGTTCCCTAGCAAGGCTACACTCGATGCTGCGTGAAAACGCTATGGGAACCAGTTTGTCGCGTTGCCGGTCGTTGAAGCATGCTGTGAAAACACACCAAAGTTTTTGGCTATATATAACCTCGACAGGTGACGTCATCTGATTAGATGTAGGTGGAGGTTATAAAAACAGGTGAGCCTGCAACGACCTCAGATCATTTGTCTTCAGAGCCTAGTTGTGAAGCGTGCTTGTGATAAACCAGCAAAATAAGGTGTTTAACTCACCGATTTGACGTGTTTAATCCCTCCGTGTGTGATAATCCATATTGGAGTGCGATCTCTACACTGCTTCGACTAGTGCTGCGCGCGCCGCGCATTCCGTGAGAAGCTGCGAGCCGCGTTCCTGGCTTAAAACTCGTGTATCTGACAGAGCTGCGGCAGACGGAGGTAAGAAAACTCCTTTCTTCCGCGTTGTCAGGACGAGGATTTCTCTCTTTTTTTACCGGAGATGAAAATAGCCTTAAGCACTAAAACAAGCAGTAGACGGCAGCTTCTGTCAGGGGGCTGGGGGGCGGAGCCTCAATGACGCTCTCTCCCCCCCCACCCCCTCTCAGCTCTCTTCATATGAGTTAACCCTTTCATGGAGTAAGCTGTATTCATGCTGTGTTTTTCATGCCATCGAATTATTTGTTTATTTAAATATAGTCCATATGGAAACGCGGGATTGTATGATGACGCCCAGATAGCAGAGAGGGCCACCCTTAGCAGCAATAACTGCAATCAAGCGTTTGCGATAACTTGCAACGAGTCTTTTACAGCGCTCTGGAGGAATTTTGGCCCACTCATCTTTGCAGAATTGTTGTAATTCAGCATTATTTGAGGGTTTTCTAGCATGAACCGCCTTTTTAAGATCATGCCACAAGATCTCAATAGGATTCAGGTCAGGACTTTGACTAAGCCACTCCAAAGTCGTCATTTTGTTTTTCTTCAGCCATTCAGAGGTGAATTTGCTGGTGTGTTTTGGGTCATTGTCCTGTTGCCGCACCCAAGATCGCTTCAGCTTGAGTTGACGAACAGATGGCCGGACATTCTCCTTCAGGATTTTTTCGTAGACAGTAGAATTCATGGTTCCATCTATCACAGCAAGCCTTCCAGGTCCTGAAGCAGCAAAACAACCCCAGACCATCACACTATCACCACCATATTTTACTGTTGGTATGATGTTCTTTTTCTGAAATGCTGTGTTGCTTTAACGCCAGATGTAACGGGACACGCACCTTCCAAAAAGTTAAACTTTTGTCTCGTTGGTCCACAAGGTATTTTCCCAAAAGTCTTGGCAATCATTGAGATGTTTTTTAGCAAAATTGAGACGAGCCTTAATGTTCTTTTTGCTTAAAAGTGGTTTGTGCCTTGGAAATCTGCCATGCAGGCCGTTTTTGCCCAGTCTCTTTCTTATGGTGGAGTCGTGAACACTGACCTTTAATTGAGGCAAGTGAGGCCTGCAGTTCTTTAGATGTTGTCCTGGGGTCTTTTGTGGCCTCTCGGATGAGTTGTCTCTGCGCTCTTGTGGTACAGTAATTTTGGTTGGCCGGCCACTCCTGGGAAGGTTCACCACTGTTCCATGTTTTTGCCATTTGTGGATAATGGCTCTCACTGTGGTTCGCTGAAGTCCCAAAGCTTTAGAAATGGCTTTATAACCTTTACCAGACTGATAGATCTCAATTAGAATAGAAAGACTCAGAAAGTCTGTTTCAATAATTTAATTAACATAAAGACCACAAACTCAGATCATACTGAATGCGCAGCCGGCACCTCTGATCTGAAGGTAGGATTGTTAAATATTAGATCTCTCGCATCAAAAGCAGTTATTGTTAATGAAATTATCACAGATCAGGCGTTTGATATACTCTGTTTAACTGAAACGTGGGTTAAACAGGATGAGTATGTAGCTCTAAATGTAGCTAGTCCTCCTGGATACAGCTACATACACCAGCCTCGGTTAACTGGTAGAGGAGGAGGCGTCGCAGCTATTCATAATGATAATCTGTCTATCGTACAAAAACACGGACACAAATTTAACTCATTTGAAATTCTCTATAGTAACATAAGTCTATTTAAGTATAGTAAATCAGCTCAGTCGATTCCACTAATTATAATTTACAGACCTCCAGGGCCGTATTCTGAATTTCTTAGTGAATTTGCGGATTTCATCTCAGACCTGGTCGTTTCTGTAGACAAAGTGTTAATTGCTGGAGATTTTAACATTCATTTTGAGAATCTAGAAGACCCTCTGAGAACAGCATTCATATCCATACTGGACTCCGTAGGCGTAAATCAGTGTGTAGTAGGACCCACTCATAAAGCAGGTCACACTTTAGATTTAGTAATATTCTTCGGATTAAGTATAAGAAATGTATTCACAATTCCACTGTCTGAAATTATCTCAGATCACTATCTTGTCTCCATTCAAGTGTGTCACAGTGATAATGTACGCACAGCACCGCACTACCGTATTAAACGTACATTGACATCAACTACCACACAGAGTTTTATCAGTAATCTCCCACAGTTACCAACTTCGATTAGGCCACCGTCTGACCCCACAGAACTTGATCAGGCGACTGAATATTTAGAGTCGACACTTCGTTGTACCTTAGATAATGTAGCTCCAGCTAAAAGAAAAATTATTAGAGATAAGAAACTCGCTCCCTGGTATAACGATCACACGCACACTTTAAAACAGACTGCTCGGAAATTAGAGCGTAAATGGCGTCAAACTAAATTATTGGTATTTCAAATAGCATGGAAAGAGAGCATCCTGAACTATAGGAAAGCTCTTAGTGTAGCTAGATCAACGTATCTCTCCACTCTTATAGAAGAAAATAAAAATAATCCTAGATTTTTATTTAATACCGTAGCCAAATTAACCAGAAATAAGACCACTACAGAAATCTCCACAACAACATCATGCAATAGTGAGGACTTCATGAACTTTTTTAATAATAAAATTGTAAATATTAGGCATAAAATTGAGACTTTGAAACCAAACAATGTAATTGATACAGATGTTAACCTAGCCATGTCAGATTCAAACCTAGAAGACTTTACTCCTCTTGAAGAGAATGAACTAATTTCACTCATCTCTTCTTCAAATTCATCAACCTGTATATTAGATCCTATACCGACACATTTTCTTAAACAGATAGTACCAGTAATAACAGAACCGCTGTTGAGAATAATTAATTCCTCACTCAGCATTGGTTATGTTCCAAAATCTTTTAAAGTAGCAGTTATTAAACCAATAATTAAGAAACCTGACCTTGACCCCTGTCAGCTGTCCAATTACAGGCCAATATCAAACTTCCCCTTTATCTCTAAGATTCTGGAAAAGATAGTAGCGGAGCAGCTATGCTCATATCTACATAGAAATGGCATACATGAACTGTATCAGTCAGGATTTAGGCCTCATCACAGCACAGAAACAGCACTCGTTAAAGTAGTAAATGACCTCCTATTGGCCTCTGATCAGGGTTGTGTAACTATGCTTGTATTACTCGACCTCAGTGCAGCTTTTGACACTATTGATCATGCTATTCTTCTTCACAGATTAGAAAATGTACTAGGAATTAAGGGTACAGCCCTCTCCTGGCTCAGATCCTATTTGACCGATCGTTATCAGTATGTAGACTTAAATGGTGATTATTCTGCATGTTCTCTAGTGGAGTTTGGCGTTCCGCAGGGTTCAGTTTTAGGCCCACTGCTTTTTTCCCTTTACATGCTTCCTCTGGGCAACATGATCCGTAAGCATGGTATTAGTTTTCATTGTTATGCTGACGACACACAGCTATACGTCTCAACAAAACCTGATGAGAAAAACCATCTTACTAAAGTTGAGCAATGTGTGCAGGACATAAGAAATTGGATGCTAATTAACTTCCTTCTGCTTAATCCGGATAAGACAGAAGTTCTAGTCATAGGACCGCATAGAGCTAGAAGTAAAATCTTAGATCACACCGTAACTTTAGATGGCCTTTCTGTTCCGTCAAGAGCAACACTAAAAGACCTCGGTGTGATTATAGATTCCAGCCTTTCATTTGAAGCTCATGTAGATAATATCACCAGGATAGCATTCTTTCACCTCAGAAATATCGCCAAAATAAGAAATATATTGTCGCTAAACGATGCAGAAAAACTAGTTCATGCTTTTATCACTTCTAGGTTGGACTATTGTAATGCCTTACTGTCTGGTTGTTCAGTTAGGTGCATAAACAAGCTTCAGCTAGTCCAGAATGCAGCAGCGAGAGTCCTCACTAGAACCAGAAGATATGAGCACATCACCCCTATCCTATCTTCAATGCATTGGCTCCCTGTGAAATTTCGCATTGATTTTAAAATACTACTCTTGACATATAAAGCATTAAATGGTCTCGCCCCGCAGTATCTGAGCGAACTGCTAGTGTCTTACGATCCGCCACGCCTACTTCGGTCAAAGGATGCAGGCTGCTTATCAGTACCACGTATTATGAAAACTACAGCTGGGGGCAGAGCTTTTTATTACAAAGCCCCAAAATTATGGAATAGTCTTCCAAATACTGTTCGGGACTCAGACACAGTCTCAGTGTTTAAGTCTAGGCTAAAAACCTATTTATTTAGCCAAGCATTTTTATAAATAGATTTGCCATAAGGTAAAGGAGCAGATCTGGGGGACTCATGGACGTAGAGTATTATGGTGAACTGGTATGTTTTAGATGCTGTCTTCCTCAGTCTCATTTGATCACTCAGGTTTGTTGACGGTGAGGTGATTGTTTGCTTTACATCTCAGGGAGCCCTCATGTTTGTGTTTCCTTCTGGCTCTCCCTTTTAGTTATGCTGTCATAGTTAGTCCTGCCGGAGTCCCTGCTTGCACTCTACAGTAAATATACATTCACATTATACATTGTGACTGTGACCATACCTAATTGCAATCTCTCCTCCTCTTCTCTTCCTCCCCCTCTTTCTCTTTCCTCTCTCCCCCTGTCTCCCCCTTTCACTCTTTCTCTCTCTCTCTCTGTCGAGCTACACATGTGGTTCCTGAGCTGCCAGTGATCCAGACTCCCTCTGCCCTCCGGACCTGTCTGGTCCATCCTGGTGCCCGGTTTCTGGTTGGAGGTCTCATCGCATGGATGCTCCGTGTGTCTCTTTAGGATGTGCCTGGTGTCTGGGGATGATTCTATCTACTTAGAAGATGGTTCTGGCCTCGACTGGTGTTGTCAGCTGTTTCTCTGAGGACTTGACAATTCGATAGTTCAGGACTGGAACTTTCTACAAGTCTATCTGAGTCTTGAATAATTACTGGACTCCATTTTACATCAACTATTATAACATCAATTAACATCAACTATTATAGCTGAACCTAACACTTAACACAGTATAAATGCAGATCATTTCCTGCTATCTGTTTCACCCAGATGAGGATGGGTTCCCTGTCGAGTCTGGTTCCTCTCAAGGTTTCTTCCTATTACCATCTCAGGGAGTTCTTCCTTGCCACTGTCGCCCTCGGGCTTGCTCACCAGGGACTATCTGAACATTTTGATTCATACACATTCACATTCCATACAAACTTAAATAATTCTTTTGATTGTGTAAAGCTGTTTTGAGACAATGTCAATTGTTAAAAGCGCTATACAAATAAAACTGAATTGAATTGAATTGAATTGAATTACTTTTGTTCTCATTTGTTCCTGAATTTCTTTGGATCTTGGCATGATGTCTAGCTTTTGAGGTGCTTTTGGTCTACTTCTCTGTGTCAGGTAGCTCCTATTTAAGTGATTTCTTGATTGAAACAGGTGTGGCAGTAATCAGGCCTGGGGGTGACTACAGAAATTGAACTCAGGTGTGATAAACCACAGTTAAGTAATTTTTTAACAAGGGGGGCAATCACTTTTTCACACAGGGCCATGTAGGTTTGGATTTTTTTTCTCCCTAAATAATAAAACGCCTCATTTAAAAACTGCATTTTCTGTTTACTTGTGTTATCTTTGACTAATAGTTAAATGTGTTTGATGATCAGAAACATTTTGTGTGACAAACGTGCAAAAGAATAAGAAATCAGGAGGGGGGCAAATAGTTTTTCACACCACTGTATATCTATACATGTATGTGTATAAAATAAAATAAACGGGGGTGGCCCCCCCCAATAGGGAAAGGCACCCAGAATTCCTTTTTAACGAATATGTGTTCTCCCTGGCACCCCCAGGAGGTCGGTGTTCTGCTCCACCACCACTGGTGTTCGGGCAACACCAGTCTCCAATAGGCTGTTAGTTCTTCGGTTTTTCCTGCCATGCTTCAGGATGCCGAACATCTAACATCCTCCCCCCGTTTAACCAAGCTGCCGAAACTTTTGCCCTTTTATGAGAAACTGGCAGCGTGGAAGCTACTGCCAAGTATATCTCCTTGGGTACTAAGCACTGGAGAGAGGAACTACAGGATTCAGTTCTCACTTCACCTTCTGTGTTTTCAATGGCGTGGCCTCCACTTCCATGAAACCAGAAAGTGCGCATCTGCTGACAGGCTGCCGGGGAAGGGGGCCATGGAACATGTTCCCCCACCAGACAGTGAGTCAGGCTACTACAGTCGGTATTCTTGGTTCCCAAGAGGAACGGGGGCTGCGTCCAATATTTCAGATTCTGCGGGCTCTCCCGCTACCTGAAAATCAATGAATACAGTTCAGTTCTTGACTGTAAAGGTGATTGCTCTCAACCCTACCAAGCGATTGTTTCTGACAATCGATTTAAGGACGCTTACTTTCATACAGAAACATTGCCACAACACAGGGAGATCCTGAGGTTCGCTTTCGGGGGCGAAGCATACCAGTATCGGGTCCTTCCATTGGTCTAGCTCACCCGCACACATACAAAATACACGGATTTAGCCCTGGCTCTTACGGGAGTCCCAGGGCATCCGGTGGCTAGTGCTTCGACATCAGCATGTCGTCCTAGCTCATCTCTGTTCTCAGGACTGGGACCCAACGAAAGCGTGCTCTTTCCTGTGCAGAGGACAACACATTGGGTGCTATATGGGATTCGGTCATAAGCGGGCACAGCTGTCTCCCACTCGTATCGAACCCATTCTCAACACCCTCAAGGAAAACAAGCTAGACCAGAAAGTGACCATCACTTTCAGACATCCTAGCTCTCATGGCAGCTGTATCCACGGTGACACCTTTGGACCTTCTGCACATGAGAGCATTCTAAGTTGTGGCTAAGAACCAGGGGATATCACTAGGGCCAATCCCCAATATGGGTTACGCGCCAGGTGCTTTGTACCCTTTCTACGTGGTTCAGACCCCGGTCTCTACTCTGGGTCCCACTCTAAGTTCATCTTGTCGTCGCTGAGGCTAACGACAGATGCTTCCCTCATAGGCTGGGGTGCGGTCTCTGATGACTGTCCAGCCCAAGGGAGCTTGGCACAGCAATTGCCTCGAAATGATGGCTCTATTTCTGGCCCTAAAGCACTTCCTCCAGCAGTTGAGAGGCTGCCATGTCCTAGTGCGGGGGACAACACTATGGCAGTCTCATATATTATCGCCAGGGCGGACTGTGCTCGCGCCGCTAACAGCTAGCGCACCAGGTTCCTGTCCCTCAGAGCGATTTACATTCCAGCATGAATGCGGGAGCAGTAGTACTGTCCAGTCTATCTCTGACACACGGGGAATGGTAACCCCACTCCGAAGTAGTCAGGGAGAGATTTTCATGTAGCAAGGCGGACCTCTTGCCTTCTAAAATATGCTTCACCTTTTACTGCTCTTCAGATTTACGTCCACCGCATCTGCTAGTGGCGTAGGTCAGAGCAGCTTCTACATGTTTTGGATGAGAGATGCTATTGCCCTCTCCTATGAGGCGCTTGGGTTCACTTCGCCTCTGGGAATCAGGGCTCTTTCAACCCTGGGGATTGCCTCATCTATTGCATTAGCAAGAGGAATTCCCCTGCAGCAAGTATATGCTAAGCAGGTAAACCCAGTCCACTGCCGAATTGTTTCAGTGCTGGAGTTTCCCTCCTCGGGTCTGTGCCCTAGTACTCTCAGGACGTACGTGACTGCATCCTCTCTCAACTATCTTCAGAAAGCTCCATAAACCCAACAGGCACTCTATTGCTCTTGAAGCCTTCTGTCCTCCGCGCTTACAGCTTCGGAGCAGGAGAGACTTCACTTGCGGTGTCCAGCTTGTGCTCTTCAGATCTACGTCCACCGCATCAGCTAGTGGCGTAGGTCAGAGCAGTTTCTACATGTTCTGGATGAGACATGCTATTGCCCTCTCCTATGAGGCGCGTGGCCTCACTTCGCCTCTAGGAATCAGGGCTCTTTCAGCCAAAGGGATTGCCTCATCTATTGCACTAGCAGGAGGTATTCCCCTGCAGCAAGTGTCTGCTAAGCAGGTAAACCCAGTCCACTGCCGAATTGTTTCAGTGCTGGAGTTTCCCTCCTCGCAACAGGCACCCTATTGCTCTTGAAGCCTTCTGTCCTCCGCGCTTACAGCTTCGGAGCAGGAGAGACTTCACTTGCTGTGTCCAGCTTGTGCTCTTCAGATCTACGTCCACCGCATCAGCTAGAGGCGTAGGTCAGAGCAACTTCTTCATGCTCTGGATGAGAGATGCTATTGCCCTCTCCTATGAGGCGCGTGGGCTCACTTCGCCTCTAGGAATCAGGGCTCATTCAACCAGGGGATCGCCTCAGCTATTGGATTAGCAAGAGGTATTCCCCTGCAACAAGTGTGTGCCAAGCAGGTAGACCCAGTCCACTGCCAAAATGTTTCAGTGCTGGAGCTTCTGCAGTAAAAGCTTGTCCTTGGGCTTGTGCCCTAGTACCCTCAGGATTTTCTTAGCTGCATTGTTTGAAGCCTTCTGTCCTCCGCCTTTTACAGCTTCGGAGCAGGAGAAACTTCACTTACTATCCAGTATGTGCTCTTCAGATTCACGTCCACCGCATCAGCTAGTGGCGTAAGTCAGAGCGCCACTATACTGGGTGAGAGATGCATATTGCCCTCTCCTATGAGGCGCGTGGGTTCACTTCGCCTCTGGGAAGCAGGGCTCGCCCAACCAGGGTGATCATCCCAGTCTCACCAGCAGGAGGTATCCCCTGCAGTAATTGTGTGGCGCGAAGGGTTGGTTCCTCCCCGCACACATTTCTTACATTTATAAATCTGGATGTTCATGCTACTCCAGGCTCACTGCCCCCGAGTTAGCTGCCCAGGCATAGCTCTGAGACCTTCTTGGCTTTGTGCGCACACGCTACACAACCTTGGGGTCCAGACACCTGTAGTGCGGCGGCGTTGGTATTCTCGTTCCCATAGCGTTTTCACGCAGCATCGAGTGTAGCCTTGCTAGGGAACGTCTCGGGTTACATTTCTGTAACCCTGTTCCCTGAAAGGCGGGAACGAGATGCTGCGTCGCAATGCCGCACTACCACGTGACCGGACGGCTGTTCAGACAAATTAATCTGAGGTCGTTGCCGGCTCACCTGTTTTTATAACCTCCACCTACATCTAATCAGATGACGTCACCTGTCGAGGTTATATATAGCCAAAAACTTTGGCGTGTTTTCACAGCATGCTTCAACGACCGGCAACGCGGCAAACTGGTTCCCATAGCGTTTTCACGCAGCATCTCGTTCCCGCCTTTCAGGGAACAGGGTTACAGAAATATAACCCGAGACGTTTTCATAATACGTGGTGCTGACAAGCAGCCTGCACCCTTTGATCAAAGTAGGTGTGGCGGATCGTAAGACACTAGCAGCTCGCTCAGATACTGCGGCACGAGACCATTTAATGCTTTATATGTCAAGAGTAGTATTTTAAAATCAATGCGAAATTTAGGATTTAGGAGCCAATGCAGTGAAGATAGGATAGGGGAGATGTGCTCATATCTTCTGATTCTAGTCAGCACTCTCGCTGCTGCATTCTGGACTAGCTGAAGCTTGTTTATGCACCTAACTGAACAACCAGACAGTAAGACATTACAATAGTCCAACCTAGAAGTGATAAAAGCATGAACTAGTTTTTCTGCATCGTTTAGCGACAATATATCTCGTATTTTGGCAATATTTCTGAGGTGAAAGAATGCTAAGAAAGGCTATCTAAAGTACACAACAGAAAGGCTATCTAAAGTTACAGTGTGATCTAAGATTTTGCTCCTAGCTGTATGCAGTCCTATGACTAGAACTTCTGTCTTATCCGGATTAAGCAGAAGGAAGTTAATTAGCATCCAATTTCTTATGTCATGCACAAACTGCTCAACTTTAGTGAGCTGGTTTTTCTAATCAGGTTTTGCTGAGATGTATAACTGTGTGTCGTCAGAATAACAATGAAAACTATTACCATGCTTACGGATTATGTTGCCCAGAGGAAGCATGTAAAGGGAAAAAAGCAGTGGTTCTAAAACTAAACCCTGCGGAACGCCAACCTCCACTAGAGAACATCTCGGGTTACTTTGCAGTAACCCTGTTCCCTTTCAAGGCTACACTCGATGCTGCGTAAAACGCTATGGGAACCATGTTTTTTGGCGTGTTTTCACAGCACGCTTCACGACCGGCAACGCAACAAAATGGTTCCCATAGCGTTTTACGCAGCATCGAGTGTAGCCTTGAAAGGGAACATGCAGAATAATCACCATTTAAGTCTACATACTGATAACGATCGGTCAAATAGGATCTGAGACAGGAGAGGGCTGTGTGCCGCCCGTGCCGCCCGTGTGATCGTTATATGTATATATATATATATATATGTATATATATATATATATATATATATATATACAGTGGTGTGAAAAACTATTTGCCCCCCTCCAGATTTCTTATTCTTTTGCATGTTTGTCACACAAAATGTTTCTGATCATCAAACACATTTAACTATTAGTCAAAGATAACACAAGTAAACACAAAATGCAGTTTTTAAATGAGGGGTTTTATTATTTAGGGAGAAAAAAAATCCAAACCTACATGGCCCTGTGTGAAAAAGTAATTGCCCCCTGAACCTAATAACTGGTTGGGCCACCCTTAGCAGAAATAACTGCAATCAAGCGTTTGCGATAACTTGCAACGAGTCTTTCACAGCGCTCTGGAGGAATTTTGGCCCACTCATCTTTGCAGAATTGTTGTACTTCAGCTTTATTTGAGGGTTTTCTAGCATGAACCGCCTTTTTAAGGTCATGCCACACATCTCAATAGGATTCAGGTCAGGACTTTGACTAGGCCACTCCAAAGTCTTCATTTTGTTTTTCTTCAGCCATTCAGAGGTGGATTTGCTGGCGTGTTTTGGGTCATTGTCCTGCTGCAGCACCCAAGATCCCTTCAGCTTGAGTTGACGAACAGATGGCTGGACATTCTCCTTCAGGATTTTTTGGTAGACAGTAGAATTCATGGTTCCATCTATCACAGCAAGCCTTCCAGGTCCTGAAGCAGCAAAACAACCTCAGACCATCACACTACCACCACCATATTTTACTGTTGGTATGATGTTCTTTTTCTGAAATGCTGTGTTACTTTTACACCAGATGTAACGGGACACGCACCTTCCAAAAAGTTAAACTTTTCTCTTGTCGGTCCACAAGGTATTTTCCCAAAAGTCTTGGCAATCATTGAGATGTTTTTTAGCAAAATTGAGACGAGCCTTAATGTTCTTTTTGCTTAAAAGTGGTTTGCTTAAAAAATCTGCCATGCAGGCCGTTTTTGCCCAGTCTCTTTCTTATGGTGGAGTCGTGAACACTGACCTTAATTGAGGCAAGTGAGGCCTGCAGTTCTTTAGATGTTGTCCTGGGATCTTTTGTGGCCTCTCGGATTAGTTGTCTCTGCGCTCTTGGGGTAATTTTGGTCGGCCGGCCACTCCTGGGAAGGTTCACCACTGTTCCATGTTTTTGCCATTTGTGGATAATGGCTCTCACTGTGGTTCGCTGGAGTCCCAAAGCTTTAGAAATGGCTTTATAACCTTTACCAGACTGATAGATCTCAATTTCTTTTGTTCTCATTTGTTCCTGAGTTTCTTTGGATCTTGGCATGATGTCTAGCTTTTGAGGTGCTTTGGTCTACTTCTCTGTGTCAGGTAGCTCATATTTAAGTGATTTCTTGATTGAAACAGGTGTGGCAGTAATCAGGCCTGTGGGTGACTACAGAAATTGAACTCAGGTGTGTTAAACCACAAGTTATTTTTTAACAAGGGGGGCAATCACTTTTTCACACAGGGCCATGTAGATTTGGAGTTTTTTTTCTCCCTTAATAACGTAAACCTTCATTTAAAAACTGCATTTTGTGTTCAATTATGTTATCTTTGACTAATAGTTAACGGTTTTTGATGAGCAGAAACATTTAAGTGTGACAAACATGCAAAAGAATATGAAATCAGCAAGGGGGCAAATAGTTTTTCACACCACTGTATATATTTACATCAACTATTATAGCATCAATTAACATCAACTATTATACCTGAACCTAACACTTAACACTGTATAAATGCAGATAATTTCCTGCTATTTGTTTTACCCAGATGAGGATGGGTTCCCTGTTGAGTCTGGTTCCTCTCAAGGTTTCTTCCTAATACCATCTCAGGGAGTTCTTCCTTGCCACTGTCGCCCTCGGGCTTGCTCACCAGGGGCTATCTGAACATTTGATTCATACACATTCACATTCCATACAAACTTAAATAATTCTCTTGATTGTGTAAAGCTGTTTTGAGACAATGTCAATTGTTAAAAGCGCTATGCAAATAAAACTGAATTGAATTGAATCGTTATACCAGGGAGCGAGTTTCTTATCTCTAATAATTTTTCTTTTAGCTGGAGCTACATTATCTAAGGTACAACAAAATGTCGACTCTATGTCGCCTGATCGAGTTCTGTGGGGTCAGACGGTGACCTAATCGAAGTTGGTAACTCTGGTAGATTACTGATAAAACTCTGTGTGGTAGTTGATGTGAATGTACGTTTAATACGGTAGCGCCGTACGCGCTGTGCGTACATTATCACAGTGACACACTTGAATTGATACATGATAGTGATCTGAGATAATTTCAGACAGTGGAATTGTGAATACATTTCTTATACATGATCCAAAAAATATTATTAAGTCTAAAGTGTGACCTGCTATATGAGTGGGTCCTACTACACACTGATTTACGCCTACGGAGTCCAGTATGGACATAAATGCTGTTCTCAGAGGGTCTTCTGGATTCTCAAAATGAATGTTAAAATGTCCAGCAATTAACACTTTGTCTACAGAATCAACTAGGTTTGAGATGAAATCTGCAAATGCACTAAGAAATTCAGAATACGGTCCTGGAGGTCTGTAAATTATAATTAGTGGAATTGACTGAGCTGACTTAATATACTTAAATACACTTATGTTACTATAAAGAATTTCAAATAAATTAATTTTGTGTCCGTGTTTTTGTACGATAGACAGATTATCATTATGAATAACTTCGACGCCTCTTCCTCTACCAGTTAACCAAGGCTGTTGTATGTAGTTGTGTGCAGGAGGACTTCTTTCATTTAGAGCTACATACTCGTCCTGTTTAACCCATGTTTCAGTTAAACAGAGTATATCAGAGTATACTGCCTGCTCTGTGATAATTTCATTAACAATAACCGCTTTTGATGCGAGAGATCTAATATTTAACAGTCCTAGCTTCAGATCAGAGGTGCCGGCTGCGCATTCAGTGTGATCCGAGTTTGTGGTCTTTATGTTAATTATATTATTGAAACAGACTTTCTGAGTCTTTCTACATTTTTGCTTAGATCGGGGAACAGACACAGTCTCAATATAGTGAACCTTGAGTGACAACTCTATGCAGCTAGCAGACGGTTGGTTTAGCCTGTCTCATTAGAGACTATAAGCTATACTACAGGAAATGAGAGCAGCACCTTCGCGAGTGGGATGGACACCGTCCCGCCCTAACAGGCCAGCTTTGCCCTCAAAGCGCTTCCAATTGTCTATGAATTGTCCACCTGGACAACCAGCGGTTCAGCGACCATAACCTGCTGTAAGCTATGTCGCCACGACTCATTGGGATGGGACCAGAGCATACTACTTCATCGGACATCGCCTTCGTTAATTTAAACACCTCTGTGAAGTTACTCTTACTAACCTCTGACTGACGAAGGTGTATATCATTAGCTCCAGCATGTACCACTGTCTTAGAGAACCTGTGCTGTCCTAGAGCCCTAAGGTGCCTGCTATGTTCGGTGCTCTGGCTCCCGGGATACAACTAACCACTGCCGCTGGCGCCCCTAAAGGTCTAGCTAATGTCACGTGCCTCAGTATAGAGTCTCCTATAACCAGAGCTCTTTCAGGTTTCTCAGCGGGTGCAGCACTGAAGAGAGCAAACCTGTTGGACACGTGAATTGCAGAGGAGGTGTGCTCCGGTGGGCTAGCCTTAGCGTTAGCTTTGGCTGAACGAATATGCCGCCGAGTCGTCACCCACTCGCCCCGCTGTGAGGGCTCTAATGCCGGAGTCGGGGGCACCCAGACTGTCCGCTACGGGAATAACGCTGCTCTCACACTCTCTAACCTTCTCTAAAGTCTGGATGCGTTCCTCTAACGCTGATATCTTCTCCCTCAGAGTGCTCACTAACACACAATTATCACTAATGATGGAGGAAAAATGTCTAAACATCCTGCACTCCCCACACTGAATGAGCTGAACGGTAGACATGACAACGTACCCCCTGTGCCGGAGTTTTAGTTGTTTGGAGCTGAATTCCATTTGTTGTTCTTAGACGAGGAAACTCACTCATTCTCCAAAAATCGCAGAAAAAAAAAATAGTATGGAGATCTAAAAGCTAGTTGCTATTAATATTATTATTGTAGAAATCAAAAAAGCTATGTAATTTCAACGCTGATACAAACGCGAAACATTCGCGGCAACGATACAAAAACAGGAAGCTACGTCACCAACAGGATGTCCGTTCGCTTTGAAAATGCTGATTATCATCCCTGCGCTGGCTACCTGTTCATTCATTCATTCATTCATTTTCTATACCCCTTAATCCTGTGTTCAGGGTCGCGGGGGACTTGGAGCCTATCCCAGTAGACTTCGGGCACTAGGTGGGGTACACCCTGGACAGGGTGCCAATCCATCACAGGGCACACACACATACACCCAATCACACACTACGGGCAAATTAGAAACACCAATTAGCCTAACCTGCATATCTTTGGACTGTGGGAGGAAACCGGAGTACCCGGAGGAAACCCACCAAGCATGGGGAGAACATGCAAACTCCATGCACACAGAGACGGGAATCGAGCCTGGCCAGGGAATCGAACCCAGACCCTGGAGGTGCAAGGCGACAGTGCTAACCACTACACCACCGCGCCGCCGCTACCTGTTCAGTCTAGAATAAATTACAAAATAGTTTTACATACATACAAAGTTTTAAATGGTTTAGCTCCCACATACCTAACCAGTCTTCTGATATGCTACAATCCACCACGCGTTTTAAGATCACAAAACTCCGGATTTCTGGTAGTTCCCAGAATTTCAAAATCTACAAAACGGGGTAGGGCGTTTTCATATTTAGCTCCAAAGCTTTGGAAAAGCCTTCCAGACAGTGTTCGGGGAGCAGACACGGTTTCCCAGTTCAAAAGTAGACTCAAGATGCATCTTTTTAATCTGGCATACACGTAACTCATCCCATAACCTCATACTCTAGTACACCTATACTGAATGGCAACTACGCTAATTCTCCCCATCTGTTCTGTGTCCTTCTAACCGTGCCGAGGCATCGGGAGATTGTGCCAGCTTCAGTAGACAAAGGCCGACCCTGCAAGGTTCCTGAGGCATACAGAGAAGGACCAGCTCCAGCTGGATTCTGCTTCATGATGGTTGGAGCTACACTTGCTGCTCCTGTGCTTCCAGTGATACAGACCTCATCTGCCCTCTGCACCTCATCTGTCCACTGGCTCATCCCTATGCTGAACATGTCTTCATGTTAATTTAAATGATTTTCTGTCATATTGCACTTTCACCTGCACAACACACATGATGTGACTTAAATAATTATTTTGATTGTGTAAAGCTGTTTTGAGACAATGTCAATTGTTAAAAGCGCTATTGTTACGACCCCCGCCCTAGGGTCAAGGGACGCAACAAAGAAAATAATAAATTGATTATAGATAAATGAACCTTGCAACCAAGAATTCAGTGCGTGAGTTTTTATTTTTATACACACGCACAAACACATACAGGAAGCTCTGGGCTTCAGGAATGAGCCAAGGCCAAAATAATAAACAAACCCCCCCCTCTATCTCCACCCTCAAGCTAACTAAAAAACCCAAAAGAAAACTGAAATCAAGTGTGGAAAACTGAAATCACCATGTGGCTCACACAGGGCCTCCCAGTCCGTAGTCTCCATGCAGTCTTGCTTTGACCACTCCCTCACTGTCTTGACAGTGGCTGGCTGTCTCTTTACCAGTGATAGGTAGGTGGTCTGAATGTGCACAAGACACATGTGATCCGATCTACCCAGAGGTGGGATGGCTATGCAGCTGTATGCCTCTTTTACATTAGTATACAACGAGTCCAGTGTCTTATTTTCTTTGGCAGGGCAATCTACATACTGTGAGAAGGTGGACAGTGTCATGTGGAGTGAGACATGATTGAAGTCGCCTGATATTAGGACGAACGCGTCTTGGTGCATTGTTTTAAGTCTAGCAGTGGCGGAGTGAATGACGTCACACGCCGTCATCGCGTTGGCCGATGGAGGAATGTAAACAACAATGGCGATCAAATGTGAGAACTCTCTGGGCAGATAGTATGGACGTAGCCCCACTGCTAACAGTTCAATGTCCGGGCTGCAGATGCGTTCCTTAATCACAATGTGAGTCGGGTGGTACCATCTCTCATTAACAAAGACAGTGAGTCTTCCCCCCTTACTCTTTCCACTCTCGCGCCGAGTTCTGTCCGCCCGAACACTCGAAAAGCCTTCAACATCCACGGCAGAGTCAGGAATACGCTCATGCAGCCATGTTTCTTTAAAACACATCAAACTGCACTCACGAAATTCTCTGTTGTGTCTGACCCGTGCCATAAGCTCGTCCATCTTGTTGCAATAATGTGCACTTACAGCCTTTGTTGGGGAGAAGAGGAGGTCCAGATGGTTCAAAGGGCGAAAGCTTATAATCCAAGTGTGCAGTAGCTCCGCAAACACAGTAATCCAAAGAAATGTAACAGGTACACACACACACGATAATCCAAAATGCTGGGCAGTTCTCGTGGCCGATAAACAATGCGGAAGTCAAAAGCCGGTATAACACACACGCTGATAATCCAAATCGCTAAGCAGTTCTCGTGGTCGATAAACAATGCGGAAGCCAAAAGCCGGTATAACACACACGCTGATAATCCAAATCGCTAAGCAGTTCTCATGGTCGATAAACAATGCGGAAGCCAAAAACACACGCAGATAATCCAAATTGCTAGGCAAGACGAGGTCAATAACAAAACGAGGTTGATAGCACAGAAAACACTTGGCAAAAACTAAACGTGGGACTATTGGCATGAATTGCACAATAATCTGGCGGCGAGCCGAACTTTCCGAGTGACTCAAATAGATGAACAGATGAGAGCTAAACAGGCAACAGGTGTGCTCGGGACGGTGGGCGAAAGGTAAGAAGCGGACTGGAGTATGGACGGTAAGGAGCCAGGTTAGTCTATGGTGTAGGCATAGTTTGATGGGTTGTGCCAGTGCCGGAGGGGTATAGACAAAAATTTTGAACCCATATGAAAGCAGACAAACAAACTTTTGTCGAATTCGCCAGAGTAAAAAAAACACTTTTTGAAAAGTGGTGTGCTGCAAATAAAATGACTACTTTTGAAGCTTTGAAAGAGTTAGTTGTAAGTGCCATATCGCACTTTTTATGAATTTGTTGTTGTGTTTATTTTATTTTATTTTACTTGCTGTTATTTCATTTATTCTACCTTGTTCTATTCATTAGTAAAGCATTAAGCATTAAGTTTGTTACATAAGCCATAAGCTTTAAATTTCTCAGTTATGCATCATAAGTTGATAATCGTAGGTTGGTCTGTGATGTCATTCTACTATTACATGCATTTGTGTGACTGTGATATGCTAGAAAGCTCAGTATAGATTTGGAAGGCTACGGAAACACAAGCTTTAGACCGTCAGCTAATGAGAGCTCCCGGTAAGCTTGAAATGCTAAATACAGCAACGAGGTTGTTGTAACCGTCAGCTAGTGAGAGCTCCCGGTAAGCTAGAAATGTAAAATACAGCAACGAGGTTGTTGTAACCGTAAGCTAACGTAAGCTGGGAAAGTAAGAAACAACAAGAGTGTTGTTAGATACCCAAGCCAAGATTGTAATCTACAAGATACAGCAAACAGGTTGTTGTAAAACTCAGAGATTTGCAAGATGCAGCAACTGGTGTCTGTAATAACGGTGGATTTACTCAAGACGACTGTATGAAGTGTTGATTCTTTGATGCTGACAAATAAACGACAAAAGACAAAGAGATCGGACTTCTGTCATGTGAGTGAAACTTTAAGACATTAGCTACGCGTCAAAACTAGTGAAAATAGCCAAAGCTTTTCCGCTGTTTGAACGAAAACAAGTGAACACTGAAATGGAAAGTGAAAGAGAATAGCCGTCGAACTTCACCATGCCGAACAACGAGGACAACGCTCCCAGCACTTGGCTGGGGAGCCTAACGGCGCTCCACGAGACGAACAGAAAGAACCTCAACGAGGCGCTGGATGCAAGAAAAGGCAAGCGAATTCGACTGAATGCAACGTCTAATGCATTAAAGACACCTATGAACTATGCACGTAAGTTAGACATCGTTGAAACTGAGTGCAGAAGAGAGAACTTCATGAGAAGTAACGTTGATGTGCTTATGTACACTCGTAAAGACGAACACAGACGCGATCAGGTCGCTTGCGGCGCACCTGAGGCTCAAGGCCGCACAGAATTCATATCTACGGTGGGTCGCTGGAAAGCGGACACCAAGGACACCAAGGACCACTCTGTGACGTCGCGACTACGCGAAGGTGTCTCGCCGGGCGTCAGCGTGTCACAGACAACGGCAGCATCCAAAAGGTCTGTAACTTCTACATCATCCTCAGCCCTAATAAAGAAAGCGGAAGCCAACAGAGCAGCCTTGTTGATTAAAGCAGCAGCCTTAGCAGAACGGCGGGCGTTAGAACAGAAGGAAGCACAATTAAAGGCAAAAGAAGCAGAACTAAAGGCTGATAAAGAAAAGTTGGAATTAGAAACTGCGCTCGCAATTGTCGACGCTGAATTACAGGTTTATCAGAGTTGTAAAAAACGACAGCCTGCATCAAAGAGCGGAGTCATCGACCCGAGCTGCACACGCTCGAGCAGCCCGCATTGGATGGGCCACAAACCTGAATACGTCAGCCGCCGAAAGCCGGTAAAAGAGAGCACAGTCAACGAACCAAGTAGCGCATGCGCTCCCAGACTGGAAACCAAAACGGTGCTTGCTATGCATGATGCCGAATTAAGAGTGCTTCAACGTCAAGATCGCAAATACGACAGCCGATCGTCCAAGAGCAAGAGCGCACTCATTGAATCGAGCAGCGCGTGCCTGAGCAGCGCGCACTTTCACCTCTCCAACTCAACATGCAACAGCCGAGCGCAGCCTGCGAACGAGAGCGCGGTCACTGAATTGAGCAACGCGCACCTGAGCAGCGCACACTCTACGGACTTGGACGCCGCAATCAGCGACGGAAAACCCTGTCACACATCCCTTCAAGGACCCAAACAAACGGGCCAAGGAAAACCCAGGGTCAGCGTCGCAACCGAGGACAGACAGGTTGGTAAAATTCACAAAGACTTGATTACAATGAAGAATGCCGGTACATTACCTGTCAGCGCCTTTACTAACCCGTGCGCACACTGCAAAGGGGAGCATATCTTAGACGATTGCTTCCAATTTAATGATAAGACACACAAAGACAAAGTAGAATTCTTAAAAAGAAACGGATTCTGTTTCGGATGTTTAAGAACGGGTCATTTGTGGAAAGACTGTAACAGAAAAATTGTATGTTCATTGTGTTCAAAGTCACATCCAAGCATGTTACACAGCGCAGTGCAAGTCACGGCGCAGCCAGTTACACGCGCTGACGAGAACGAAACCGAAAGTGACACAAAAAATACACCACCGGCAGAGAGTCACGAATCAAATGCGCTCACTGGGGCTGGAGGTAATTACATCCTCCCCATTGTGCCCGTTAAAATAAAGTCCAAGAAAAAGGACACAGTAGAAGCCATGTACTATCACGTGAAAGTCCCCGAGAAGGACACTGATCTGCTGCGCTTCCTATGGTGGCCGAATGGAGATGTGAACCAAGACTTAGTTGAAAATAAAATGGTAGTTCATCTGTTCGGTGTAAAATTGTTGCCTAGTGGTGCTAACTTCGCCCTCAGTAATACAGCAGAAGAAAACCGCAGCAATGCATCTGCTGTGGCAGTTAACACAGTGCTTAAAAACTTTCATGTAGACGACTGCCTGAAATCTGTTTCGAGTCATGACCAAGCAGTCGCCCTATACAATGATCTCACAAGTCACTGTACAAGTGGAGGGTCTAACCTCACTAAATGGGCAAGCAACAGCCGTGCCCTACTGACTGTCATTCCCGAGAGTGAAAGGATCAAAGACATGAGAGACTTAGACTTGAGTAAAGATGCACTGCCCATAGAGAGAGCTCTGGGGGTGCTGTGGTGCATTAACTCAGACATGTTCAAGTTTAAGATTAGCTTAAAGGAACGACCTGTGACAAGAAGAGGAATTCTGTCAATCACTAGCTCAACATACGACCCGTTAGGCTTTCTCCCACCTGCCATACTGCCAGCTACAATCCCAATGCAACAGTTACAGTGGTGTGAAAAACTATTTGCCCCCCTCCTGATTTCTTATTCTTTTGCATGTTTGTCACACAAAATGTTTCTGATCATCAAACACATTTAACTATTAGTCAAAGATAACACAAGTAAAGACAAAATGCAGTTTTTAAATGAGGGGTTTTATTATTTAGGAAGAAAAAAAATCCAAACCTACATGGCCCTGTGTGAAAAAATAATTGCCCCCTGAACCTAATAACTGGTTGGGCCACCATTAGCAGCAATAACTGCAATCAAGCGTTTGCGATAACTTGCAACGAGTCTTTTACAGCGCTCTGGAGGAATTTTGGCCCACTCATCTTTGCAGAATTGTTGTAATTCAGCTTTATTTGAGGGTTTTCTAGCATGAACCGCCTTTGTAAGGTCATGCCACAACATCTCAATAGGATTCAGGTCAGGACTTTGACTAGGCCACTCCAAAGTCTTCATTTTGTTTTTCTTCATCCATTCAGAGGTGGATTTGCTGGTGTGTTTTGGGTCATTGTCCTGCTAAAGCACCCAAGATCGCTTCAGCTTGAGTTGACGAACAGATGGCCGGACATTCTCCTTCAGGATTTTTTGGTAGACAGTAGAATTCATGGTTCCATCTATCACAGCAAGCCTTCCAGGTCCTGAAGCAGCAAAACAACCCCAGACCATCACACTACCACCACCATATTTTACTGTTGGTATGATGTTCTTTTTCTGAAATGCTGTGTTACTTTTACGCCAGATGTAACGGGACACGCACCTTCCAAAAAGTTCAACTTTTGTCTCGTCGGTCCACAAGGTATTTTCCCAAAAGTCTTGGCAATCATTGAGATGTTTTTTAAGCAAAATTGAGATGAGCCTTAATGTTCTATTTGCTTAAAACTGGTTTGCGCCTTGGAAATCTGCCATGCAGGCCGTTTTTGCCCAGTCTCTTTCTTATGGTGGAGTCGTGAACACTGACCTTAATTGAGGCAAGTGAGGCCTGCAGTTCTTTAGATGTTGTCCTGGGGTCTTTTGTGGCCTCTCGGATGAGTTGTCTCTGCGCTCTTGGGGTAATTTTGGTTTGCCGGCCACTCCTGGGAAGGTTCACCACTGTTCCATGTTTTTGCCATTTGTGGATAATGGCTCTCACTGTGGTTCGCTGGAGTCCCAAAGCTTTAGAAATGGCTTTATAACCTTTACCAGACTGATAGATCTCAATTACTTTTGTTCTCATTTGTTCCTGAATTTCTTTGGATCTTGGCATGATGTCTAGCCTTTGAGGTGCTTTTGGTCTACTTCTCTGTGTCAGGTAGCTCCTATTTAAGTGATTTCTTGATTGAAACAGGTGTGGCAGTAATCAGGCCTGGGGGTGACTACAGAAATTGAACTCAGGTGTGATAAACCACAGTTAAGTTATTTTTTAACAAGGGGGGCAATCACTTTTTCACAAAGGGCCATGTAGATTTGGAGTTTTTTTTCTCCCTTAATAACGTAAACCTTCATTTAAAAACTGCATTTTGTGTTCAATTATGTTATCTTTGACTAATAGTTAACGGTTTTTGATGAGCAGAAACATTTACGTGTGACAAACATGCAAAAGAATAAGAAATCAGGAAGGGGGCAAATAGTTTTTCACACCACTGTATGTAAAGAAAAACTTGCCTGGGATGATGACATTCCCGAGCAGTTTGCAACGGCATGGAAAACCTGGCTGCAAGAGCTGCACCGACTGTCCGAGTTCAGCATGGCAAGGTGCATAAAACCAGCCGACTTCGGAGTTACAGCTACAGCACAACTCCATCACTTCTCGGATGCAAGTGAAATGGGATACGGAGCTGTCTCATACCTCAGGTTAGTAAACGCTGATGGACTTACACATTGTGCATTCATGATGGGGAACTCCCGTATAGCACACCTGAAACAAACCACCATTCCACGAATGGAACTGACTGCGGCAGTGGTCGCTGTAAAAAATGACAAAATGTTGAAAGAACAGCAAGAATTGAAATTGCTGGACCTTATGTTCTGGACTGACAGTACAACTGTTTTGAGATATATTGATAACGAAACACTTCGTTTTAAAACCTTTGTGGCCAACAGAATCGCCATTATAAGAGAGTCAACCAAGTCACAGCAATGGAGGTACGTTAATACCTCACAAAACCCAGCTGACTCCGCCTCCAGGGGGGTATCCTGTGAAAGGTTCATGAAAAATGTCACCTGGATCCAAGGTCCCTCTCTTCTCAAAGAAGCAGAGTGCAAATGGCCTAAAAATATTCATGACACATCAATAAAAGAAAATTTTGATGAAAATGCTGATGAAGTTAAGCTCTCAGCTTTAGTGAATATTGTGAGCATTACAAAATGCACAGACACAGACGCAGTGAGTAAACTGATTAATCATCACTCTGACTGGCACAAGTTAAAAAGATCCGTTGCCTGGATCCTTCACATCAGAGACATGCCGAAACAAAAAACAGAAAGGGTTAAAACACAAGTAGATGACCCAAAGACAGAAAATCACAAGTCTCTAAAAGCGCAAGACCTAACAAGAGCAGAAAACGACATCATTAAGTTCCCTCAAAGACAAAATTTTAAGGAAGAACTTCTCACGTTGCAAAAGGGTAAAGCAGCAGCAGAATTCAAACAGGGAATTCGCACACAGCAAAAACGAAAGGCAACTGTGAAAAGAAACAGCTGCTCGCCCAAACTGAAACCTCCGACACCAAACTACCTGCTGCTGATGAAAAAACAGCCAAACCTGCCACCTGGATTTGTCATCTATGCACGTCGCAGGGAGAAGCAGATCCAGCATCGATCAGACCTGCTCTGGAAGCGATGGGTACGTGAATACTTGCCCTTGCTCCAGGGGCGGCAAAAATGGTTTCAAAACAAAAAAAACCTTTCGATTGGAGACATAGTTTTAATAACTGATGAGTCTTCTCCAAGAAATTCATGGGTCATGAGAAGAATCACGAAAGTGTTCCCCAACAAAGGGGGACTGGTGAAACGTGTGTTAGTTAAAACTAAGACCAACACTCTGGAAAGACCCATCGACAAGCTGTGCCTCATATGTGAAATGGACTGCTAAATGTGTGGTAATATGTTATGAAATTTGATATGCAAATGTAAACACCTGAGATGAATATTACACACTTAAAAGATTTAAAACGTTTTAGAAGGTTAAGAATGTTTGATTTCATTGCTTTATCAAAAAAAAAAAAAAAAAAAAAAACACAAAATTGTAATTGTCAGTCTCCATGCCTGTCAATTAGGGGCTGGAATGTAAGTGCCATATCGCACTTTTTATGAATTTGTTGTTGTGTTTATTTTATTTTATTTTACTTGCTGTTATTTCATTTATTCTACCTTGTTCTATTCATTAGTAAAGCATTAAGCATTAAGTTTGTTACATAAGCCATAAGCTTTAAATTTCTCAGTTATGCATCATAAGTTGATAATCGTAGGTTGGTCTGTGATGTCATTCTACTATTACATGCATTTGTGTGACTGTGATATGCTAGAAAGCTCAGTATAGATTTGGAAGGCTACGGAAACACAAGCTTTAGACCGTCAGCTAATGAGAGCTCCCGGTAAGCTTGAAATGCTAAATACAGCAACGAGGTTGTTGTAACCGTCAGCTAGTGAGAGCTCCCGGTAAGCTAGAAATGTAAAATACAGCAACGAGGTTGTTGTAACCGTAAGCTAACGTAAGCTGGGAAAGTAAGAAACAACAAGAGTGTTGTTAGATACCCAAGCCAAGATTGTAATCTACAAGATACAGCAAACAGGTTGTTGTAAAACTCAGAGATTTGCAAGATGCAGCAACTGGTGTCTGTAATAACGGTGGATTTACTCAAGACGACTGTATGAAGTGTTGATTCTTTGATGCTGACAAATAAACGACAAAAGACAAAGAGATCGGACTTCTGTCATGTGAGTGAAACTTTAAGACATTAGCTACGCGTCAAAACTAGTGAAAATAGCCAACCGCATCTACATTAGTCTTATTAGAAGACTTTAAGAACTGTGTATTTGAAAATATAGTTGTACATTTAAACGAACAGAAAGTCACGTCCATTTCAGCAGCCGCTGTGTTGGCCGACGAATTCGTATTAACACACCGAACAGTTTTTTCTCCTACAGTGAGATGTGATAAGCTTGCTGTCCATCGGGTTGAAGGGCAGGTAAAAGGACCAGCAGGTATTGTGAGACCTGGAAGGGGAGGAGTATATAGAGGTACACCGTATCGCACAGGAGGAGGAAGGGTCTGTTTCTATTGCCTTAGTGCTGATCATCTTATTTCAGATTGCGAAGCCTGGAAGAAAAAGAATGCGTCAGCTAAGTCTAAAAGTGTAGGTTTTGTACAAACATGTTTTACCTAATCAGAACACTGCAGGATATAAACCCTTTATGTTGCAGGGGTGGGTGGCAGACAGCGCTAAAGGCATTCCCAAGTCAGTGTCTGTTCTGCAGGACACAGGAACAGCTCAAAGTTTGATGCTAGCTGGTACACTCCCTTTGTCACAGAAAACCTACAGGGGTGCTGATGTAATTTTGCGGAGCATAGGAGCGGGTTGTGTCAAGGTCCCCCGCCACACTGTCCACCTTCAAACAGATATAGTTACAGGTAAATTGTGTCTTTGAATTTGCCCTGAACTTCCTGTGGAAGGTGTGGATATTATCTTGGGAAATGACCTAGCTGTTGGTATAGTTTTCCCTCCTCCGATTGTTGTAAACAGTCCCATAACAGATGTGAAAAATGACCTTTCTTCTCAGTTTCCAGCAGTGTTCTCTTCATGTGTGGTTACACGTGCACAGGGGCATAAATTTGAAGATGTAATTGATATATCTTACTCTTTTCTGCAATCTACAGCTATGTCAGGTAAGTTGTATGTAGAACCAACCTCGTCTACCTGTGATATTGCTCCGTTACAGATGGGTTGTTCGCAATTAGCAGCTTCACAAATGGCTGTTCCATCATTAGCTGCCTGTTTTGCGTCTGTTTCTGACAAAACAAAAGTTCCTAACGAATATGTAACTTTTTTCCTTGATGATGGCGTGTTAATGCGACAGTGGGAAAACAGCGATAGCGTTCGTCAGGTTGTTGTTCCCGTGAATTACCATTCCCAAATTTTTTATCTTGCTCTTGCCCCTCTACACCCAATCCCCATAATGGGTGAACCCTTTGAGCACATTGTCATCGATTGTGTGGGACCATTGCCAAGGTCTAAATCGGGTTATCAGTACATACTCGCTCTTATGTGTGCCACCACTCGTTTTCTAGAGGCCATCCCAATGCGCAGTATAAAGGCTAAAGTAGTGGTAAAAGAGATAATTAAATTCTGTTTTTTAAATTCTATATTTGTATTACCAAAGATTATCCAAACAGACCAAGGTTCTAATTTTATCTCCAAACTGTTCTCCCAGGTTCTTCGCGAACTAGCCGTTTGAGTTGAGGCATCAGCTTTGTGAGTCCATGCTGAGTGCATTTTGTATGGAAACGGGAAAAGACTGGGATGAAGGGCTGCCTATGTTGATGTTTGCAGTCCGTGAGATGGTGCAGGAATCTATGGGGTTCAGTCCGGCTGAATTAGTCTTTGGACATACTGTGCGTGGGCCTCTGAAACTGTTAAAGGAACAATTATTATTGACAAAAAAATGTCTGTGACGTATGTGTGTGTGTAGTGAACGTATATGCGCGACGGCGGGTGGCGGCGCGTGCGCGATCTCTCCCCCCTTTTCTCTCTCTCCCGCTCTCCTTTTCACAGGAAGCCCTTCCCCGATGGAACGTGCCGTGACGTGCGCCGCGATTGGTTGACCGTGGATCTGCGCGGCTTCTTAAGCTGGCGAGTGGAAGCAGGAAGTGCGCGACTTATACTTTGGTGTGACTTACGTTCTCAAAAATTTATTGTTGGTTATTGGTTGGTTGTTGGAGTGTTGGAGTGTGATTGAGTGATTGTGTGATTGAGTGATTGACTGTGTGTGTGTGTTATTGTTTGTTTGTTTGGTTGGAGAGAGTGTCGCGCCTTGCACTCTCTCCTTCCCTTTTGTTGTTTTGGGTTTTCTTTCTTGTTTTTGTGTTAGCGTGGATGGAAGTTTTCCTCCCGCTATTGTATATAGTTTCTTTTTTCATTGTAAATATTGTATATATATTGTTTATTCCTTTTGTATATAGTTTCAAGGAAGCAGTAGGGGTTGGGCGCCATTTTTGTTGTCCCCCGTTTTCTCCTGTTTTGTATAAATAGTTAGGTGGTTAGTTTAGTTTTTGTATTTTGATTTATATTCTTTCCTTTGGTAGTTTAGTTAGTTTGAGGGTGGAGATGGGGGGGGGTTGTTTATTGTTTTGGCCTTGGCTCAATCCTGAAGCCCAGAGCTTCCTGTATGTGTATGTGCATGTGTGTGAAAATAAAAACCATGCACGAAATCTTGGTTGCAAGAATATGTATTTCTTACAAATTTATTATTTTCTTTGTTGCGTCCCTTGACCCTAGACCGGGGGTCGTAACAAGTGGGGGCTCGTCCATTGCCATTAACTGGCTAGCAAGTGGGGGCTCATCCGTTGCCAGTCACTGGCTAACAAGTGGGGGCTCGTCCATTGCCAGTCACTGGCTAACAAGTGGGGACTCGTCCATTGCCAGTTTCTGGTTAACCCTCTGAGGTCCGCGAACGCATATATGCGTTTTGAGGTGTTTTCCCCTGATGACGCCAATAAGAACTTAAATTACACTTTCAGTTTTGATCGTACAGACAAGATCTATATATTAATCGAATCTGTAAAGTGTCTACTTTTTTTTGTATGCACACATGTTAAAAAGAAAACTTTGTGCATTAATAAAATTAATAAAATAAACCGGGTGCGCTTTCAGCCGTCTCAGTCTCCGCCAAAATCTTTTTGAAACACGTCACTAAAATGAACTGAAACTCCGCGAATACTGCACACACAGACATGAGAAATATATCTATAGAAAGCTTAAAGGGTCTACTTTTAAATGATGCAGGTCACCGTGAAAACAAATAATCTGCTTTTATGTAATCCGTATGAAAGTAAGGAGTGGTACAGATTCTCCTGTATCGGCTCATTACAGCTAATGTGCTCCCGCCTCCCTGCGCGCGCGCTGTTCATATGGAAATGACCTGAGGTGAGGCAGGTAATCAAGTACACACCCCCAGGGCATAAAACAACAAGCTGCATCTTACTTACTGTTTCTGCGTTTGAATGATGTCACGCTACACGGGTGAAGAAGCGCTTCAGATGGACAGCGATGAAGAATTTACTTTCTCATCAGAGGAAGAGACTCAGACGAGGAACGGCTTTATTTAGAACAACGTCTGGACTCAACGGAGGATGTAATTCCTGACCAGTAAGTCTTTTATTCTCACCATCACTGCTCTATATTTTATATGTACATTTGGAAAATACTAAATGCCAGCAAGAGTAAAATTGGTTAAAATATTAAATATGCACGCTACTTACAAGCCCGCAATAAAATCTGATTACGATCTGTCTAAAGTTTTATTATTTTATATATATGTATATACGTGTTTTGTATTGTTTTGACCGTGTTTCAGATGGTCAAATTGTTCACCAGCTGTTGTTTGTGAATGATTGTATGCGCGTCCATTCTTCAAGTTTAAATTTTTGTTTTTGTTTAGGACTGTGGCTGCATCACCGGCGCGTGCACAAGAAAGTCACGTGAGTGTCGTTCAGTTTCGAGTTCACTGGAGAACCACGAGTAAGTGCACATTCAGTATATCCTAGATGTTAGTTAAATATAACTATATTATATAAATATATAATACAATATATTCATCATAGTCAACTGTAGTGTATTGTAGAAAAAATGTAGTACAGTATTGGTAAAGTCATTTGTTCTGGTAATTACAAAGAGCTGTTGTTGTTTTCTATATTATAATATACAGTATATAGGCCTATATATATATATATATATATATATATATATATATATATATATATATATATATATATATATATGTGTGTGTGTTTATATATCTATATATTATTGTTAGCTATATTTTCTGTTATAGTGATATGGACTCGTGCGTTGCCAGTCACTGGCTAACAAGTGGGGACTCATCCTTTGCCAGTTTCTGGCTAACAAGTCGTGGATTGTTTGTTGCCAAGTATACTCTGCCTTTTTGTTTGTTTGGCTTCCTTCTTAGGTTGGACAGTACTCGGTGGAACATGGCGTTTGACCTAATTGCCTTTACACTGGCTCCTAGCCTAGACGTGCCACGAAAAGGTCTAAAAAGAGAGATAAAAAAGATATTGCTTGACAAATTAACCCTCTGAGGTCCGGGGTGATTTTGGGGCCCTTGAGATGTTTGGACATGCTCTGATATTTGTGCTTTTTTCAGCTACTTATAATATATTATTGACCAACCTGTATTTTTCTTGTAATCAGTACAAACTGTTCTACAATAATACCTGACCAAAATGAATGTACGTGTTTGCATTTTTTAGGAAAAAAATATTATGCGTGGTTAGTAAGTTTTGTGAAAAAAAAAGTAGCTGAAATAAAGATATGAAACTCATACAGACAATTTGTTCACAAGACATTGTTTCACAAGGGCTGGTGGACTAGTGTTTTTGCTTCAAAATGATGTGAAAATGATCTTGTTTACTTGCTCACAGAAAACAATATAGTGATTAACACTTTTTAAGTCACTTTTTGAGTGTAAAGGGTCTATGCGAGAAGGCGTGATCTATCATTACTAATGCAGTGATTCACACCTGAGAAGACAAAGGCCTGCATACTGATCTGCATAATGAGCCATCAGACAGGTATGACTAAGAGAGGAGAGTTACAAGAAAGAATCTGAGGATAAAATAAGTTCATATATTTTCAGTGTTTAGGTTATTTGAGAATATATTCGACACACAAAAAAATCTTGAGATTAATTTGCGAGATCAGTTAAACAGTTTATTAGGAACAATCAAAGTTGACTTTTTAGCAGCATTACTGCAGCCACTATAACAGAAAATATAGCTAACAACAATAATATATAAAATTATATATATTATAATATAGAAAATAACAACAGCTCTTTGTAATTACCAGAACAAATGACTTTACCAACACTATACTACATTTTTCTACAATACACTACAGTTTATTATGATGAATGTATTGTATTATACATTTATATAATATAGTTATATTTAACTAACATCTATGATGTACTGAATGTGCACTTACTCGTGGGTCTCCAGTGAACTCGAAACTGATCGGCACTCACGTGACTTTCTTGTGCACGGCGCCGCTGATGCAGCCACAGTCCTAAACAAAAAAGAAAATTGAAAGTTGAAGAATGGACGCGCATACAATCATTCACAAACAACAGCTGGTGAACAATTTGACCACAAAACACGTGTATATATATATATATATATATATATATATATATATATATATATATAAATAAATAATACTTTAGACAGATCTTAATCAGATTTTATTGCGGGCTTGTAAGTAACGTGCATATTTCATATTTTAACCAATTTTACTCTTGCTGGCATTTAGTATTTTCCAAATGTACATATAAAATATAGAGCAATGATGGTGAGAATAAAAGACTTATTGGTCAGGAATTACATCCTCCGTTGAGTCCAGACGTTGTTCTAAATAAAGCCGTTCCTCGTCTGAGTCTTGCTCTTCCTCTGATGAGAAAAAATTCTTCATCGCTGTCCAGAACCATCTGAAGTGCTTCTTCACCCGTGTAGCGTGACATCATTCAAACGCGCAGAAACAGTAAGTAAGTCTATGATGCAGCTTGTTGTTTTATGCCATGGGGGCGTGTAGATGATTACCTGCCTCACCAGGGAGGCGGGAGCACATTAGCTGTAATCAGGCGATACAGGAGAATCTGTACCACTCCTTACTTTCATACGGATTACATAAAAACAGATCATATGTTTTCACTGTGACTTGCATCATTTAAAAGTAGACCCTTTAAGCTTTCTATAGATATATTTCTCATGTCTGTGTGTGCAGTATTCGCGGAGTTTCAGTTCATTTTAGTGACGTGTTTCAAAAAGATTTTCGCGGAGACTGAGACGGCTGAAAGCGCACCCGGTTTAATTTTTTTATTTTTTATTAATGCACAAAGTTTTATTTTTAACATGTGTGCATACAAAAAAAAGTAGACAGTTTACAGATTCGATTAATATATAGATCTTGTCTGTACGATCAAAACTGAAAGTGTAATTTAAGTTCTTACTGGCCTGATCAGGGGAAAACACCTCAAAACGCATATATGCGTTCGCGGACCTCAGAGGGTTAATTGAACAGCAGATTTTTCCTGGAGAGCCTGGAGAGTGTGCTAAGAGCGAGGACGCTTCAACGCCGACGGAGGTCAACGGTAGGCCATTACCTGCGCTGCAGTCGCCCTCCACGCCCCCCAAGCATAAGGTAACCACACCACCAGCAATAACATCGCCAATTGGGGACTCAAACCAACTTTTTGTTCTTAAAACGAGGGAGGTGGAGCTGGAAATTAAATGGGAGGAAACAGAGGCTCAAAGGTTACGGTTGCAGGAGCTTGAGATGGAGAGGGAGCATTTTCGGCGAGATTTCAGCCGGCTACACCAGGCTGAGATCGCGCCGGAGAGTTCCCCTGCGTTTCCATCATTCGCACAGCTACCTGCAACGGCTGCACTGGGCTCTTCTCCAGTTTCTGCCCCAGTGACTATCTCCCCATCTCATTTCGATGTAAGCAAGCATATTGTTTTAGTACCTCCTTTTAGAGAGATCGAGGTGGATAGCTTTTGAACGTGTGGCAGCTACGTTACAGTGGCCGAGTGATTATGTAGCTCAAATGCATCAACATTTATATCACGTGTGGGAAATTGCAAAAACCAATTTGGCTTCAAAATAAGTTCAAATGAAAAAACGTTTTGACAAAAAAAGTGTAGCACGAAATTTTCAGCCACTTCCAAGTTCGGCATTGCAGGCTTGGTTTTCGGGGCCCTATGTGGTGGAAAAGAAGTTGAGTGAGACAAATTATCGAATTCCTACTCCTGAGCGTAGAAAAAAAAAGTAGAGTTTGTCATGTTAACATGCTAAAACCTTACGTAAGTTGGACAACGTCTGTTAAGTCTGCTGTAGATATGGCACCTATAATCACCATTTCTCCTTTATCCTTTGCTGTTGAGTCTGATGATGATGAACTGGTTGCTCCTGAAATTATGTCCACCACTAGACTGTCCAATTCTGAAATATTGGAAAATATATTGGAACATTTCTCCTATCTCCCACAGTCCCAATATACAGATGGGATTTCTCTTATTCAAAAGTTCTATTCTCTCTTTTCAGCCCCTGGCAAACCCACTTTTTGTTTCAAGATGTCGAAATTGTACACTCTTCACCAATAAAACAACATCCTTATCATGTTAATCCCCAGAAGAGAGAAGAGATGAGGAAAGAAGTAGAGTACCTGCTTGCATATGGTCTAGCGATTCCCAGTTCAAGGCCGTGGAGCTCACCCTGTCTGCTGGTGCCGAAGCCTGATGGTTCCTTTAGGTTCTGCACTGATTACAGGAAGGTAAATAGTGTCACCAAGCCAGACTGTTTCCCATTGCCTAGGATGGAGGACTTGTTGATCGTGTTGGCGCCTCCTCCTTTGTAACAAAATTAGATTTATTCAAAGGGTACTGGCAGGTGCCCCTTACACAGCGTGCGTCAGATATCTCCGCATTTGTGACACCTGATAATTTCCTTCAATACACCGTTATGGCCTTTGGGATGCGAAACGCTCCAGCTACCTTTCAAACGTTAATGCAAAAAGTGTTATCTGGTGTGACAAATTGCGAGGCATATCTTGATGATGATGTTGTTTATTCTAGTTCATGGAGTGATGACATGAACTCGATACATGAAGTGTTTGCTCGTTTGGCAAAAGTGTCTTTGACAGTGAACCTAAAAAAATGTGTGTCTGTTTGTTGTTGTCAAAATGGGATTTTGACTTTTATGGGTGGGGGTGTTATGTTGAGATGTATGTGCTCTATGCATAGCTCTTGTTGTTGCGTGCATGCTCTCTTTTTGTATTTTGTTTTGAGTGATTGTGTGTGTGTGTGTGTGTTATTGTTTGTTTGTTTGGTTGGAGAGAGAGCCTGTGTGTCGCGCCTTGCCCTCTCTCCTTCCTTTGGGTTTTTGGGTTTTCTTATTGTTTTTTTGTGTTAGCGTGGATGGAAGTGTTCCTCCCGCTAGTGTATATAGTTTCTTTTTTTCTTTATTGTAAATATTGTATATATATTGTTTTGTTCTTTTTGTACTTGTACATAGTTGCAAGGAAGCAGTAGGGGTTGGCCGCCATTTTTGTTGTCCCCTGTTTTCTCCTGTTTTTGTGAATAGTTAGGAAGTTAGTTTAGTTTCTGTATTTTGATTTCTATTTCTTTTCTTTGGTAGTTTAGTTAGCTTGAGGGTGGAGATAGAAGGGGGGGTTTGTTTATTGTTTTGCCCTTGGCCCAATCCTGAAGCCCAGAGCTTCCTGTATATGTATGTGCGTGTATATTAAAATAAAAACCACGCACAAAATCTTGGTTGCCAGAATATTTATTTATAATAAGTTTATTATTTTCTTTGTTGCGTCCCTTGACCCTAGACCGGGGGTCGTAACAGCGTCGTTTGGTAAATATTGTGTGTATTGTGGTTAGGGTTGTTCCGATTCCGATACTGGTATCGGAAATGCGGCCGATACCACAAAAAAACCTGGCATCGGAATCGGCGAGTACTTGAGTCCACGTACCGAACCGATACCATTTTCCTAAACATAACCTATTTATGCCCGCTAGTTTTGCTAGCTTAGCTTACAGAGTGTCACGGTGTGCGCCCAAATTGATATCGCTCCTCGCTCACTAGTTAGGTGGCCTCCCCACCCTTTAGGTATGTGAAGTAGCAGGGCCGCTGAATCAGGCAACGGCCCATGAGCTATCCGCACTACAAAACACAGCGGGGAGTGTAGCTCGGGGTCTGACTGTTGGGAAGCTGGACTTTGTGACGTGGTGGATTTTATGAGAGACAGTGGCACAAGAGCGGGGCGATGTGATGTGCCCCAGAGACTTTAAAAAGGGGGGGCGCCTTTGATCTCCGCGAGAGGAGCGCGTGAACGAGCTGCGCGAGCTCCCGCGGCACCTTCACTTCCGCATAGGGCCCGCCTTCGCATCCCTGCCGCCGAAGGGGAAAAGACCGCAGAGAGCCTTTAACCCTTTCCTTGCCCATTTTTCTAAATAAATGACCCTTTTTCCTGTAAGACCTCACCTCGTGTCCGTGTTTCATGGTGTCGCCCGTGCACTTAGGGTCGAACCCGTTACACAGGGCTAGTAGTATTTTACTTAAAAAAGAAATTGTGTGTGTATATATATATATATATATATATATATATATATATATTATGTATGTGTGTGTGTGTTTATGTATATATACACACACACACACAGTACAGATACACACCCAGGTATTGGATCGGTACTCGGTATCGGCCGATACCCTGAGCCCAAGTATCGGAATCGGTATCGGGAGGGAAAAAATGGTATCGGAACATCTCTAATTGTGGTACAGTTTTCCTCTGATGTATGTTTTTACCCATTATTGTAAATACACCTTTTTTTGTGTGTGTGAAAAAGAAGCTGTAGGGGTTGGGTGCCATTTCCTTTCATAAAATTCGTTTTCTCCTGTTTTTCAAATAGTCAGGGAGTTAGTTTAGTCCCTGTGTTTTTGTTTGGCTTTTTCTTTTAGGGTATTAAGTTTCGTGGGGAAAGTTAGGTTCAATATTTTTGTTTGTTATTTTGGCCTTGGCCCAACCCTGACATTTAATAGCTTTCTGTTTTGGCAAAATAAAAACAAAAGAACTAAAGACCAAAAGGTTTCAGTGTAAAGATTATTTATTATTTATGTTATTCGTAGACCCTAGACCTGGGACGTAACAGTCACATTGAAGAATTTGTGTGGAACTAAAACGTCAACAGAGCCCCGACATTTCTCATCACCCTGAGAACATACCCAGAAGCATGGTGTTGGCAGAATCACGACCAAAGTTCCCTTGTCCACTTTATGGTGCCCCTCTTGACCAATGTGTATATTTCTTTCCTAATGTGGTATATTTTTCTTTCCCAATAGTAATAACAGATAATGGCTGATTTTGTATCTAATGGATTTAAGTTTCAAAGTTTGTTAAAAATTTGCTCGAAACACATCAGTATCATGACAGTGCCAGAAACAGTACCTAAAACCTAAAATTCTTTCTTTTTTCAGATTTTTTAGGTTTATACCTTTTTTTCATGGTGGTGGGGGGGGGGGGGGCTACTTGGCTGGGTCGATACTTGCAAGGTTACTTTGATTTTCAACATAAAAAAATGGCAACAATGATTAACAAAAATCACAAAAGTTAAAGAAATCTTGTAAAGTGTCATGAAATTTTTAATTTGCAAAAAGTTCCCTATGAAGGGTTTTTCTTCTTCATATGATGTAAACTAAAGGTTTGGCCCTCTGACACAGGACCACATGGACCAGCTTGGTTACATACTTTACACATGAGAGGGAGATAGCTACTCCCTTTACAAAAACTCTGCTCATATTAAAAGGAGCTTTCAAAGCTAATCATGTGATGAGCAGGAATCAGAGGCTTTTGTTTTTCCATCTCTCTCTCTCTCTCTCTCTATACTTCAGACATTTTTGGGATAGGGAGGTAATTGTATTGGCGTGATAGACAAACCTCATTTTGCGTTTCCCAAGTAATGGTCTCATTGTGTACAGGTGTGTCTTATATTGGGCCAATCCCAAAAGACAACCTTTTTCAATGTAACTCCATGGTCGTTCCTGATGTTAATTACTTTCTATGCCGTAAAACTGAAGGTGTTTATCAAAAATCCACAATAATCTCCTTTGAACAGTTGATATTGAGAAATATATTCAATTTAATTGTCACGTTTCTTCCCCTTACTGTGTCTGTGTCGGCCGTGTGGGCGAGGCATGATCGCAGAGGCGAGCTGACGGTTAACAAAGTCCTTTTATTTTTTAGTTCCAAACAAAACATAAAACAAAAACACTCCAACACAAACTAAACTTTCTGTAACGGTTGCTAGACGCCTGACTGGATTCCAGCCAGGCTATTTAAAGAACTAAACATAAACCAATAATCAAATTAACTTCCCTCGGTTCAGGTGAGCTTCTACGTCACCTGACCGAGGTGCAAACTGGGAACTGAAGTCCAACTGAACGAAAAACAAAACTACAACTCAAAACACAACATAAATATAAATGGCGCTCTGGCGCCATCTAGGGGTTAACCGTTACATTACCCCCCCTCTAAAAAATGCTCCTCCCGGAGCATCACTGGAGGCCCCGGACACCCAACCCAATGTTCTACCTTACGCCTCCTGTCCAGGAGGCTGGGTGACGGGGCTGGAGGTATGCTCTGCGGCTGCTGGGCTAGAAGCGTGCTCGGCGGCTGCAGAGCTGGAGAAGTGCGCGGCGGCTGCAGAGCTGGAGAAGTGCTCGGTGGCGGCAGAGCTGGAGGAGTGCTCGGCGGCTGCAGAGCTGGAGCAGTGCTCGGCGGCTGCAGATCCGGAGAAGTGCTTGGCTGCTGTAGAGCTGGAAGCGTGCTCGGCTGCTGCTGAGCTGGAAGCGTGCTCGGCTGCTGCGGATCTGGAGACGCGCTAGGCGGTAGCCGGGCTGGTGAAGCGTTCGGTTGCTGCTGAGCTGTAAGCGTGCTCGGCTGCTGCTGAGCTGGAGAAGCGCTCGGCTGCTGCAGACCTGGAGAAGCGCTCGACGCAGGCGTTGGAGCGGTCATTGCGCTCGACGCAGGCGTTGGAGCGGTCACTGCGCTCGACGCAGGCGTTGGAGCGGTCACTGCGCTCGACGCGGGCGTTGGAGCGGTCATTGCGCTTGTAGACGCCGTGGGAGCGGTCCCTGCGTTCATAGACGGCGTGGGAGCGGTCACTGCGCTCGTGGACGGCGTGGGAGCGGTCACTGCGCTCGTAGACGGCGTGGGAGCGGTCACTGCGCTCGTAGACGGCGTGGGAGCGGTCATTGCACTCGTAGACGGCGTGGGAGCGGTCACTGCGCCCGTAGACGGCGTGGGAGCGGTCATTGCGCTCGTAGACGGCGTGGGAGCGGTCACTGCGCTCGTAGACGGCGTGAGGGCGGTCACTGCGCCCGTAGACGGCGTGGGAGCGGTCACTGCGCTCGTAGACGGCGTGGGAGCGGCTGCTGCGCTCGTAGACGGCGTGGGAGCGGTCACTGTGCTCGTAGACGGCGTGGGAGCGGCTACTGCGCTCGTAGCCGGCGTGGGAACGGTCACTGCGTTCGTAGACGGCGTGGGAGCGGTCACTGCGCTCGTAGGCGGCGTGGGAGCGAACACTGCGCTCGACGACGGCGTTGGAGCGGGCACGGCGCTCGACGACGATGTTGGGGCTTGGGTAGAGCTCCACAGCGGCGTTGGAGCGTGCACTGCGCTCGACGACGACTTTGGAGCTTTTGCATAGTTCACCAGCGGCGTTGGAGCGTGCACTGCGCTCGACGACGACGTTGGAGCTTTTTCATAGTTTACCAGTGGCGTTAGAGCGTGCCCTGCGCTCGACGGCGGCGTGGGAGCGAACACTGCGCTCGACGACGGCGTTGGAGCGGGCACGGCGCTCGACGACGATGTTGGGGCTTGGGTAGAGCTCCACAGCGGCGTTGGAGCGTGCACTGCGCTCGACGACGACGTTGGGGCTTGGGTAGAGCTCCACAGCGGCGTTGGAGTGTGCACTGCGCTCGACGACGACTTTGGAGCTTTTGCATAGTTCACCAGCGGCGTTGGAGCGTGCACTGCGCTCGACGACGACGTTGGAGCTTTTGCATAGTTTACCAGTGGCGTTAGAGCGTGCCCTGAGCTCGACGGCGGCGTGGGAGCGAACACTGCGCTCGACGACGGCGTTGGAGCGGGCACGGCGCTCGACGACGATGTTGGGGCTTGGGTAGAGCTCCACAGCGGCGTTGGAGCGTGCACTGCGCTCGACGACGACGTTGGAGCTTTTGCATAGTTCACCAGTGGCGTTAGAGCGTGCCCTGCGCTCGACGGCGGCGTGGGAGTGTGCAGTGCGCTCGGCTGTGGCGTGGGAGCGTGCAGTGCGCTCGACGGCGGCATGGAAGCGTGCAGGGCGCTTGGCTGCGGCTTGGGAGCGTGCAGGGCGCTCGACTGCGGCGTGGGAGCGTGCAGTGCGCTCGAATGCGGCGTTGGAGCGTGCACGGCGCTCGACGGCGGCGTGGGAGCGTGCAGTGCGCTCGGCTGCGGCGTGGGAGCGTGCAGAGCGCTCGGCTGCGGCTTGGGAGCGTGCAGTGCGCTCGACGGCAGCGTGGGAGCGTGCAGTGCGCTTGACTGTGGCGTGGGAGCGTGCAGGGCGCTCGAATGCGGCGTGGGAGCGTGCAGTGTGCTCGTCTGCGGCGTTGGAGCGTGCAGTGCGCTCGACGACGGTTCTGGAGCGTGCAGGGCCTTCGATGACGGCTCTGGAGCGTGCAGTGCGCTCGACGATGGCTCTGGGACGTGCGGTGCCTTTGACTGCGGCTCTGGAGCGTGCAGTGCGCTCGACGACGGCTCTGGAGTGTGCAGTGCGTTCGACAGTTCCACGTCGTTCTCCAAGCCGGGAGGCGGCGGCAGAAAAGGTGTGTGGGACAGCGGCTGCTGGCATGCTAGCTCGCTATCTTCAAAACCGGGGAGCGGCATAGGAGCTTGCATCGTGCTCAACAGCGGCGTTGGAGCGTGCTCGGCGCTCGACTGCAGCGTTGGAGCGTTCAATGCGCTCGTCTGCGGCGTCGGAGCGTACTCGGCGCTCGATAGCGGCGTTGGGGCGTGCCGGGCGCTCGACGGCAGCGTGGGAGCGGGCATCGTGCTCAACAGCGGCGTTGGAGCGTGCACGGCGCTCGTCTGCGGCGTGGGAGCGTGCAGTGCGCTCAACTGCAGCGTGGGAGCGTGCCCGGCGCTCGAGTGCAGCGTGGGAGCGTGCACGGCGCTCGCCTGCAGCGTTGGAGCGTGCACTGCGCTCGACTGCAGCGTTGGAGCGTGCACGGCGCTCGACTGCAGCGTTGGAGCGTGCACGGCGCTCGACTGCAGCGTTGGAGCGTGCACGGCGCTCGACTGCAGCGTGGGAGCGGGCATCGTGCTCAACAGCGGCGTTGGAGCGTGCCCGGCGCTCGACTGCAGCGTTGGAGCGTGCACTGCGCTCGACTGCAGCGTGGGAGCAGGCATCGTGCTCAACAGCGGCGTTGGAGCGTGCGCGGCGCTCGACTGCATCGTTGGAGCGTGCACGGCGCTCGACTGCAGCGTTGGAGCGTGCACGGCGCTCTCCTGCAGCGTTGGAGCGTGCACTGCGCTCGACTGCAGCGTTGGAGCGTGCACGGCGCTCTCCTGCAGCTTTGGAGCGTGCATGGCGCTCGACTGCAGCGTTGGAGCGTGCACGGCGCTCGACTGCAGCGTGGGAGCGGGCATCGTGCTCAACAGCGGCGTTGGAGCGTGCCCGGCGCTCGACTGCAGCGTTGGAGCGTGCACTGCGCTCGACTGCAGCGTGGGAGCGGGCATCGTGCTCAACAGCGGCGTTGGAGCGTGCGCGGCGCTCGACTGCATCGTTGGAGCGTGCCCGGCGCTCGACTGCAGCGTTGGAGCGTGCACGGCGCTCTCCTGCAGCGTTGGAGCGTGCACTGCGCTCGACTGCAGCGTTGGAGCGTGCACGGCGCTCTCCTGCAGCTTTGGAGCGTGCATGGCGCTCGACTGCAGCGCTGGAGCGTGCACGGCGCTCGCCTGCAGCGTTGGAGCGTGCACTGCGCTCTCCTGCAGCGTTGGAGCGTGCACGGCGCTCGACTGCAGCGTGGGAGCGTGCACGGCGCTCGACTGCATCGTTGGAGCGTGGACGGCGCTCGCCTGCAGCGTTGGAGCGTGCACTGCGCTCGACTGCAGCGTGGGAGCGGGCATCGTGCTCAACAGCGGCGTTGGAGCGTGCACGGCGCTCGACTGCAGCGTTGGAGCGTGCACGGCGCTCGACTGCAGCGTAGGAGCGTGCACGGCGCTGGACTGCATCGTTGGAGCGGGCACGGCGCTCGACTGCAGCGTTGGAGCGTGCACGGCGCTCTCCTCTCCGTGCTGACACGGCGCGACGTCTTCCTCCTCGACAGACTCAGGCAGTGGCCGGGGGGTGAGCGCATCGTCCAGACCCGGGAGGGGGATCGCTTCCGGGGCTATAGACTGGTTCTCCCGAACCTGGACGAACTGCAGTTGGAGCTGCAGCACCTGCTCGCGCAGGTCACGAATGCGCTCCTGGCTGGACTCCGCCCACTGCCTGTAGAAGTCTGCCTCGTCGCCGTGCTGCAGCGGCGTCCAGTCCTCCAGGCTCAGCTCCGGTGTGCTGTCCGCGCCACCTTCAGGCAGTGGCCGTGGGAGGAGTGCATCGTCCAGATTCAAGAGCGAGATCGTTTCCGGGACTACAGCTTGGTTCTCCCGAACCTGGACGTACTGCAGTTGGAGCTGCAGCACCTGCTCGCGCAGGTCATTAATGCACTCCTCGTTGCGTTCCGCCCACTGCCTGCAGAATCCTCCCGTCTCTCCCTCGGCTGCCACACCTCGCGGCGGTGTGCGCCGGACGACGGGTCCGCAGCCTTCCCAGCTTCGCCTTGCCACTCTCTCTCGAGCTGTCATGCTGTCCTCCCCTGAGCTCGCTGGCTCGCTGTGCTCAATGTTTCTCCACCCTTGCCAAACTTCTACTTCGCCGGGCTCCTCGCCAGCCCGCAGCAGTTCCGCCAGCTCGTTGGAGATGATGATTTCTCCTCCTAAGTAACTCCTTAGGAGGAGATCCTCCGCCATGCCTCTTGGGTGGTCTAGCAATCTGTCACGTTTCTTCCCCTTACTGTGTCTGTGTCGGCCGTGTGGGCGAGGCATGATCGCAGAGGCGAGCTGACGGTTAACAAAGTCCTTTTATTTTTTAGTTCCAAACAAAACATAAAACAAAAACACTCCAACACAAACTAAACTTTCTGTAACGGTTGCTAGACGCCTGACTGGATTCCAGCCAGGCTATTTAAAGAACTAAACATAAACCAATAATCAAATTAACTTCCCTCGGTTCAGGTGAGCTTCTACGTCACCTGACCGAGGTGCAAACTGGGAACTGAAGTCCAACTGAACGAAAAACAAAACTACAACTCAAAACACAACATAAATATAAATGGCGCTCTGGCGCCATCTAGGGGTTAACCGTTACATTAATTCAATTTTATTTATATAGTCCTTTTAACAATGATCATTGTCTCAAAGCTGCTTCACAAAAATAAATGAAATAAAAAAATAAACAAATGTTTGCATGTATGTGTGAAAAAAAGTGTCACATAATGAGATTAATGATGAATGAAATTTCTCTGATGAGCAAGTCAAAGGTGAAGGTGACAGTGGCAAGGAAAAAGTCTCTGAGATGGCAATAGGAAGAAACCTTGAGAGGAACCAGACTCAACCAGGGAACCCATCCTCATTTGGGTGAGAATGGATAGAAATTTTATAACGTCATATGAAAAATATGAAAATGCGCTAACCCTTTTGTAGATTTTGAAATTCTGGGAACTACCAGAAGTCCGGAGTTTTGTGATCGTATGGAACGTGGTGCATGGTAGCGTATCAGAAGACGGGTTAGGTATGTGAGAGCTAAACGATTTAATACCTTGTAAGTAAGCAATACTATTTTGTAATTAATTCTAAACTGAACAGGAAGCCAGTGCAGAGATGATAATATTGGGGTTATAAGATCGTATTTTCTTGATCTAGTGAGAACCCTGGCAGCTGCATTTTGGACTAACTGAAGCTTGTTTATTGAGGATACAGGACAACCTAGTAATGCATTACAATAGTCCAATCTGGAGGGCATGAATGCATCAACTAGCTTTTCAGATACGGATAAGATGCTCCTAAGTTTGACAATATTTCTAAGATGCAAATAGGCTGTTTTTGTGATATTGGAAACATGATTTTCAAAAGACAAGTTACTGTCTAATATTATGCCCAGGTCTTTTACTGTTGAGCTGGTAGTAACAGTACATCCTTCTAAACGCAGGCTGAATCATGAAAGCTGTTGTGTACTGGTTTTTGGCCAATAAGTAATATATCTGTCTAATCTGAAGTTAGTAAAAGAAAGTTATTGGTCATCAAATCTTTTATGTCCTGGTCACACTCAATTAGTCTAGACAATATAGGTATTTCGTCTGGTTTTGTTGAGATATATAATTGGGTTTCATTAGCGTAACAATGGAAACTAATCCCATGTCTTCTAATGATGTTACCCAAAGGAAGCATGTACAAACCGGATTCCAAAAAAGTTGGGACACCTAAACAAATTGTGAATAAAACCTGAATGCAATGATGTGGAGATGGCAAATGGTAATATTTAATTCAGAATAGAACGTAGATGACAGATCAAAAGTTTAATCCGAGAAAATGTATCATTTTAAAGGAAAAATATGTTGATTCCAAATTTCACGGTGTCAACAAATCCCAAAAAAGTTGGGACAAGTAGCAATAAGAGGCTGGAAAAAGTAAATTTGAGCATAATGAAGAGCTGGAAGACCAATTAACAGTAATTAGGTTAATTGGCAGCATGATTGGGTATAAAAAGAGCTTCTCAGAGTGGCAGTGTCTCTCAGAAGCCAAGATGGGTAGAGGATCACCAATTCCAACAATGTTGTGCAGAAAGATAGTGGAGCAATATCAGAAAGGTGTTACCCAACGAAAAATTGCAAAGACTTTGCAGTTATCATCATCAACTGTGCATAATATCATCCGAAGATTCAGAGAATCTGGAACAATCTCTGTGCGTAAGGGTCAAGGGCGTAAAACCATACTGGATGCCCGTGATCTCCGGGCCTTTAAACGACACTGCACCACAAACAGGAATGCTACTGTAAAGGAAATCACAGAATGGGCTCAGGAATACTTCCAGAAACCATTGTCAGTGAACACAATCCACCGTGCCATCCGCCATTGGAAGCTGAAACTCTACAGTGCAAAGAAGAAGCCATTTCTAAGCAAGATCCACAAGCACAGGCGTTAACCATTGTTATACCACGGTCAAAGACGGTTACAAGGCACAATCTCGTCCAGCGTTTGGTAAATCCGACCACGCCGCCATTTTCCTCATGCCAAAATATAAACAAAGGCTGAAACAGGAAGTTCCGGTCCTGAGGGAGGTCGCGCGCTGGACGGACCAATCGGTGGCCGCGTTACAGGACGCACTCGATGACGCAGACTGGGACATGTTTAGAAACAGCTCCGATGATGACGTCAGCGTGTTTACGGAAGCGGTTGTGGGATTTATTGAAAAGCTGGCAGATGATACGGTAGAGAAAAAGACTATCAGAACGTTTCCCAACCAGAAGCCGTGGGTGGATAAAACCATCCGCGACGCTCTGAGATCTCGCACAGCTGCCTACAACATGGGACTTGCATCGGGGGACATGGAACCGTACAAGGCTGCGTCATATAACGTCCGGAAGGCGGTGAAAGAGGCGAAGCAGCGCTACGGGAGAAAACTAGAGTCACAGCTTCAACAGAGTGACTCTAGGAGCCTGTGGCAGGGACTGAGAACAATAACGGACTACAAAGCACCAACATCCGGTATGACGAACGCGGACGCGACTCTGGCAGACGAGCTGAACACATTTTACGCTCGATTCGAGGCTGCAGCTAAAGACGCTAGCAATGCTAATGCTAACGGCGCTAATGCTAGCGGCGCTAACGGCTGCAGACAGGAAGACACAGTCAGCACCGGGAACGCGCTCATCATCTCCGAGCACGTCGTGAGGAGAGCCTTCAAGAGAGTGAACACCAGGAAAGCAGCAGGACCAGACGGCATCTCAGGTCGTATTCTCAGAGCCTGCGCAGACCAGCTAGCACCTGTGTTCACTGAGATATTCAACATATCTTTATCTCAGTCGGTGATCCCCACATGCTTCAAAGAGTCCATTATTGTTCCTGTTCCAAAGAAACCACATCCTGCTTCTCTCAATGACTATCGCCCTGTAGCTCTCACCTCAGTAGTGATGAAGTGCTTTGAACGCCTTATCAGAGACTTCATCATTTCTTCACTACCCGACACACTGGACCCACTACAGTTTGCATACCGTCAGAACCGCTCCACAGACGATGCAATCTCTCATCTCCTCCACACATCACTCACTCACCTGGACACTAGGAAAGGGAATTATGTTAAAATGCTCTTCATTGACTACAGCTCTGCTTTTAACACAATAATTCCTTCCACACTCACCACCAAGCTGGAGCACCTGGGACTGAGCTCATCTATATTTCAGTGGATCTCCAATTTTCTGACTGGCAGACCACAGGCAGTAAGGATGGGCGGACATGTCTCAGCTACACTCACTCTCAGCACTGGAGCCCCCCAGGGTTGTGTTCTGAGCCCCCTGCTGTACTCTTTGTACACCCACGACTGCGTGGCCACTACCAACTCCACCACCATCATCAAGTTTGCTGACGACACCGTCGTGGTCGGACTGATCACCAACAATGATGAGTCGGACTACCTAGAGGAGATTGGAAATCTGGAGAACTGGTGCCAGAGGAACAATCTCCTCCTGAACGTCAGTAAGACAAAGGAGCTGATAGTGGACTTTAGTACAAAGCAGGAGAGGAACTACCAGACCCCCGTCATCAACAGGAGCCCAGTGGAGAGAGTGGACAGCTTCAGATACCTCGGTGTTCACATCACGCAGGACCTATCATGGTCCTGTCACATCAACACCGTGGTGATAAAAGCCCGGCAGCGTTGTAACGCTTGGATTTTATTAACCGCTTGGTTACAAATAAACGGGAATCTAAAATTCGGGAATCTAAACAGGGGCTTGATAACAACACTTCCGGTATTGCGCAATTGCAGCTGGACAAAACACGACGCGACACAAAACAATTATAATAAATTAAACCAAGTGTATTAAACAAGACAGACAGGTAAATAAACAAACACGGTGCACCACAAACCAATATATACAAATATAATACAAATATAACGAGTGAGTGTGTGATGTATGCGGGTGTGTGAGTGAGTGTATGATAGTCCAGAGTCTGAAAAAACGGCAATTGGGGTGAAATGGTGAGTTGGAGAGATGGATCGATCTCACCAAATGACGATGGTAGGTCTGGGAGATCGATAAACGGAATGAGCTGGGTACTGAATGAAATTAACAAAGTATAATCCGCAAGCAGTCTCACAGCCTCAAACAAAATGCAGCGCGCTGTCATCATCTCTCCGTACCGGCTTCCTTGCCGGTTCCGGCTTTATGCCGGATCATGTGACGCACGTCACTTCCGGGTTCCCATGCGTTGCGATCGCGCATGCGCGGGAACTTGCCCGGTGACCAAACCACTGTTAATGGGGAAACAGAAACCGCTAGGGCCCGCCTTCGGCCACAGGTGAGCAACATTAACTCCACAACCAATTCCCTGTTGTTGAAAACGCCCCTTTTGTGTGGCTGTGCTACATAGACCCCCCCCCCAAGCTTCCGGCGTCTGAGGAGAATGTCCGTACTAGCACTTTAAATTCGCCACACTGCAATCCTCGGCTTTGTGTGGGTAACCCCAAGACGTTGTGTATTTAAATGGTCCTCTTTTGTTTTTTTTCTCTGCTGGACCCTCCCACTGGGGCACTCGCCTTGCAGAACATCTTGTTGTGGAGGAGGGAGGTTGAGTTTTGACCCAAACCAGTTCTCCCGGTTCGAAGTGCGCTGCTTCCCCCCGGGTATTGTGACATCTGGCTTGTCTGGATCTCTGGTGTTCTGCTCTTCGTTGGCCCTCCTCCATGATAGGTCTTTGTCGGGGTGATGATGTATGTCCTGTCTTGTGTCGGTGGCACATGTTGCAAGATTTGGTGTATTGCGAGACGTCTTTCCGCACAGTCGGCCACCACGCCACCTCTAGTAACCTCAGCAGGGTCTTCAGTTGTCCCCAGTGACCTCCCAGTGGATTGTCATGGTAGTACTGAAGAAAAATCTTCATTAGAGACTGGGGGACAACGAGCTGAAATTTCTCTCCTTTCCTTACCGGTACCCGGCGATATAGCACGCCCTGACGGCCTTCGAAGGTGACCCTTTGATCTTGTATGCCTCTTGGGTGATCTTTGGAGAGCAGCTTCATGATAGTTGGGTCGTTCTGTTAGGCTCTGCTGATCTCGCTCAGGTCGCTCGGAAAGTTGGAGGCCTGTTTAGTGGACGTGGTGGGTAGACGTGGGGTGTCAGCTCCTTTCAGCGGCGGGGGTGCTCGGGGTATGGCATCTGAACCCGGAATAAAGCGGTCCACGCCGTCTTTCTCTCCCCTAGCGCCTCTCTCCACCTGCTTTTCCACGGTGCTCGCCGCTCCTCTTAACGCGACTCTCGTGTTGATGTTCTCCCTGGTTCGCCTCACTGGTTCTTCCTCTAAGATATCAGGGTTCCCCATGAGACAGAGGGCGGGGTGGTCATCGGCGAAGTCTCCGTGGCGTTGCGTTGGCTGCTGTACCGGAGACCTCAGGTTGTCTTCCTCTTCGTCGAGGTCGTCGTCCAGTATGAACGCTGCCATGAACGCCTGTTTAAAAGACTCCCAGTCCTTTACCTTGCCTTTCTCCATCTTCCACCAACTGAGAGCTGGCCCTCGGAGAACTGTGCCGAGGGTTCCCAGCAGCTCAGGTCGGGTCAGGGGTCTGATCTTTAGGTACTTCTCCGCATGCTCGATGAAGTTCCTCACCTCAGCTGTCTCTGACGCGTCACAGTAGGCTGGAAACTCCACGCAGATGGACGGATGAGCATGCAGAGAAGAAGAAGAAGAAAGTGGGGAGGAGAGCAGAGCCAAGGAGTGAGCTGGAACACCAGGAGGAACGTTGGCGATGGCATGAGTGCTTCGAAGCTTTACCTTGGCTGTCGCTGTAGTGGTTGGAGTGCTGGGACGATGTTGTGTAGGAGATGGAGGGGATGCAGGGGTGCAGGCCTGTAACCTGTGTGTGGTGGGCGTACTAGTGAGACGCAGTCTCTTCATCCGGTTTTCCCAGATGACGTCACGGCGTAGAAAACAGTCAACGATGGCTCTCTCCATTTTTTCGAGAGCCTCCTGGCAGTAGCGCTGCAGCCCTTCCAGGCTTGCATCCACTGCGTCACGAAGACTGATTTCTCGGTTGAGACTGCTGTCCATGGATTGTCTATATTCCTGCTCCATGGAGCTCACTTTATCAGTAAGCGCCCCCAAGTCCCTCTTACATTGATACAGTTCAGTCTGTAGTGTGTGCACTACCCCAATATCAGACCCATGAACAATAATATCATTCTACCACCTCAGATGCTTGAGAGACTTTAAACTGCCCTCCAAGGTGCTCAGGAACTTCTACTCCTGCACCATAGAGAGCATCCTGACGGGAAACATCACGACCTGGTTCGGGAACAGCACCATGCAGGACAGACGAGCTCTACAGAGGGTGGTGCGATCAGCCGAACGCATCATCCGCACTGAGCTCCCTGACCTGCACTCCATCTACAGCAAGCGGTGCTGGACTAAGGCCAGGAAGATCATGAAGGACCTCAGTCACCCCAGTAATGGACTGTTCTCTTTGTTGCGGTCTGGGAAGAGATTCCGCTCCCTAAAGGCCAACACAGAGAGACTGAGGAGGAGCTTCTTCCCGCAGGCGATAAGGTCTCTCAATCACACCTCCACACAGGACTAATAACATCTTTTAAGCTCACAACACTGACTGGACAATCATGGACACATTCATACACACTTGCACTAAATACTCATACATCTGGACAATTGCACATGTCACCTTTCATGCATATTTGCACAACCACTGACACTTTAATACCATATTTCTATATTTTTCCAATATTTTATTATGCCCTTATGCACAGTTAATTTTACAAATTTTACTAGTTAAAATTATTTCTTCAGTATTTCCTTTTTATTGATTATTTATTTTACGTACAAGATTTTATTTTCTTATTTTTTTTTTTTAAGGTCACTGGCGGTCGTATAAAAGCATTTCACTGCATATTATACTGTGTATGATTGTGTATGTGACTAATAAAATTTGAATTTGAATTTGAATTTGTTTTCATTGGGCCAGGGATCATTTAAAATGGAGTGTGGCAAAATGGAAGCCTGTTCTGTGGTCAGACGAGTCACGATTCGGAGTTCTTGTTGGAAATGTGTGACGCCATGTCATACGGACCAAAGAGGACAAGGACAACGCAAGTTATCATCAACGCTCAGTTCAGATGCCTGCATCTCTGATGGTATGGGGTTGCATGAGTTCGTGTGGCATGGGCAGCTTGCATGTCTGGAAAGGCACCATCAATGCAGAAAAATATATTCAGGTTCTAGAACAACATATGCTCCCATCCAGACGTCATCTCTTGCAGGGAAGCCCCTGAATTTTTCAACAAGATAATGCCAGACCACATTCTGCATCAATTACAACATCATGGCTGCGTAGGAGAAGGATCCGGGTACTGAAATGGCCAGTCTGCAGTCCAGATCTTTCCCCTATAGAGAACATTTGGCGCATCATAAAGAGGAATGTGCGACAAAGAAGGCCCAAGATGATTGAACAGTTAGAGGCTTGTATTAGACAAGAATGGGAGAGCATTCCTATTTCTAAACTTGAGAAAGAGTGTTGTAAGAAGAAGGGGAGATGCCACACAGTGGTGAAAATGGCCTTGTCCCAACTTTTTTGGGATTTGTTGACACCATGACATTTGGAATCAACATATTTTTCCTTTAAGATGATACATTTACTCGGATTAAACTTTTGATCTGTCATCTATCTTCTATTCTGAATAAAATATTGACATTTGCCATCTCCACATCATTGCATTCAGTTTTTATTCACAATTTGTTTAGTGTCCCAACTTCTTTGGAATCCGGTTTGTATATTGAGAACAGCAGAGGTCCTAAAACTGACCCTTATGGTAAGTTTTCACTGGCATTACTTCACTGGCATTACACCAGATGGTTCTCCATTTAAATCTACAAAATGGTATCGATCAGACAAGTATGATCTAAACCATTTTAATGCCTGTCCCTAAATACCTATGTGATTTTGAAAGCGATCTATGAGAAAATTTTGATCTATAGTGTCGAATGCAGCACTAATATCAAGTAAGACTGCTACTTCTGCTCTGTAAAGCTTCATAATGGCTCTAATCTGAGGTGCTGTAACAATACTTGGTGATTTCTGAGGCTGGTAACTCTAAATGAACTTCTCCTCTGCAGCATTGTTCAGTTTTGGTGGGAAGGTCTTCATGAGAGACAGTTTCATCATGGAGCTTGATGAGTTTTACAAATGGACTCAACACAATACTGTTCTTGTCTGAATGGGTCCAGAATAGTCTACCATCATGTCGTAAAATAACAACCGACTGTTTGTTACTTAATTACTCAATTCCAAATTCACTGAATTAGGTGTGTCCAAACTTTTGACTGGTATTGTATGTGACCGATACCTACATTGTTGTTTTTTCTCTCTCTCTCTCTCTTTGTGTGCGTGTGTGTGTGTAAGATACACATTTGTCTTGTACAATGGGCATCCCTGAGGACCACCCTAAAAGAGGAACAGAAACTTATCTAAATGTATGTCTGTTTGGGGTCAGGACCTTTTTAAACCAACCACAACTTATGACATTACTAAAAATAGATATATCTTAAGAGTCTACTTAGCTCGCGAATAGTGTGTTATCGAGAAACCGGCCCCTGTTTGCTGTGCGTTTATTCAATGAGTACTGTGCTACTGTACATCTGAACCGATTGCATTATTTTATGTTTATCTACTATCTTAGACTGAAATTTTTATTATTATTTTAAATGATATTTTAATTAGTTTTAATTAGTTCATTCATTCATTCATTCATCTTCTATACCGCTTAATCCTGTGTTTTAGGGTCGCGGGGGACCTGGAGCCTATCCCAGGAGACTTCGGGCACTAGGCGGGGTACACCCTGGACAGGGTGCCAATCCATCGCAGGGCACACACACTCACACACCCAATCACACACTACGGGCAATTTAGGAACGCCAATTAGCCTAACCTGCATATCTTTGGACTGTGGGAGGAAACCGGAGTACCCGGAGGAAACCCACCAAGCACGGGGAGGACATGCAAACTCCATGCACACAGAGAAGGGAATCGAGCCTGGCCGGGGAATCGAACCCTGGAGGTACAAGGCGACAATGCTAACCACTACACCACCGCGGTTTTAATTAGTTTTCTATTTTTATTTTCAATTAAATTTTAATTTAAATTAGTTTAAAGTTTTATTGCTATTATCCTTTATTTCATTTTATGACTATTTTCTTTTCTTCTATGTAAAGCACTTTGAATTACCATTGTGTATGAAATGTGCTATATAAATAAACTTGCCTTGCCTTGCCTTGCCCTGAGAACACCATACCCAGAAGCATCACGACAAAAATTAGCCCACTTTATGGTGCCCGTCTTGACTACCATATGGCATACATGAACTGTATCAGTCAGGATTTAGGCCTCATCACAGCACAGAAACAGCACTCGTTAAAGTACTAAATGACCTCCTATTGGCCTCTGATCAGGGTTGTGTAACTATACTTGTATTACTCGACCTCAGTGCAGCTTTTGACACCATTGATCATGCTATTCTTCTTCACAGATTAGAAAATGTAGTAGGAATTAAGGGTACAGCCCTCTCCTGGTTCAGATCCTATTTGACCGATCGTTATCAGTATGTAGACTTAAATGGTGATTATTCTGCATGTTCTCTAGTGGAGTTTGGCGTTCCGCAGGGTTCAGTTTTAGGCCCACTTCTTTTTTCCCTTTACATGCTTCCTCTGGGCAACATAATCCGTAAGCATGGTATTAGTTTTCATTGTTATGCTGACGACACACAGCTATACGTCTCAACAAATCCTGATGAGAAAAACCATCTTACTAAAGTTGAGCAATGTGTGCAGGACATAAGAAATTGGATGCTAATTAACTTCCTTCTGCTTAATCCGGATAAGACAGAAGTTCTAGTCATAGGACGGCATACAGCTAGAAGTAAAATCTTAGATCACACCGTAACTTTAGATGGCCTTTCTGTTCCATCAAGTGCAACAGTAAAAGACCTCGGCGTGATTATAGATTCCAGCCTTTCATTTGAAGCTCATGTAGATAATATCACCAGGATAGCATTCTTTCACCTCAGAAATATTGCCAAGATAAGAAATATATTGTCGCTAAACGATCCAGAAAAACTAGTTCATGCTTTTATCACTTCTAGGTTGGACTATTGTAATGCCTTACTGTCTGGTTGTTCAGTTAGGTGCATAAACAAGCTTCAGCTAGTCCAGAATGCAGCAGCAAGAGTCCTCACTAGAACCAGAAGATATGAGCACATCACCCCTATCCTATCTTAACTACATTGGCTCCCTGTGAAATTTCGCATTGATTTAAAATACTACTCTTGACATATAAAGCATTAAATGGTCTCGCGCCGCAGTATCTGAGCGAACTGCTAGTGTCTTACGAGCCGCCACGCCTACTTCGGTCAAAGGATGCAGGCTGCTTGTCAGTACCGCGTATTATGAAAACTACAGCTGGGGGCAGAGCTTTTTCTTACAAAGCCCCAAAATTATGGAATAGTCTTCCAAATAGTGTTCGGGACTCAGACACAGTCTCAGTGTTTAAGTCTAGGTTCAAAACCTATTTATTTAGCCAAGCATTTTTATAAATAGATTTGCCATAAGGTAAAGGAGCAGATCTGGGGGACTCATGGACGTAGAATATTATGGTGAACTGGTATGTTTAGATGCTGTCTTCCTCAGTCTCATTTGATCACTCAGGTTTGTTGACGGTGAGGTGATTGTTTGCTTTACATCTCAGGGAGCCCTCATGTTTGTGTTTCCTTCTGGCTCTCCCTTTTAATTATGCAGTCATAGTTAGTCCTGCCGGAGTCCCTGCTTGCACTCTACAGTAAATATACATTCACATTAGACATTGTGACTGTGACCATAACTAATTGCAATCTCTCCTCCTCTTCTCTTCCTCCCCTATACAAGTCTATCTGAGTCTCCAATAACTAGCCAGCGGGCCTCAGTGGAGGCTCCAGTTTCGCCAGCGGGCCTCAGTGGAGGCTCCAGTTTCGCCAGCGGGCCTCAGTGGAGGCTCCAGTTTCACCAGCGGGCCTCAGGGGAGGCTCAAGTTCTCCAGCGCGCCTCAGGGGAGGCTTCAGTTCTCCAGCGCACCTCAGGGGAGGCTCCAGTTCCGCCAGCGGGCCTCAGGGGAGGCTCGAGTTCTCCAGCGCACCTCAGGGGAGGCTCCAGTTCCGCCAGCGTGCCGCAAGGGAGTCTCCATGTCCCCAGAGCCCAGCCAGGACCTCGCCAGGGAAAACCCTCACCACGCTCTCTAGCTTTGTTCACAGCGGTGACAGCGACCCGCCACCGCCAGACTTCGAGAGCGTGCTTCCATCGCCACCCAGTGTCAAAGGAGGCCAGAGTACTGCAGAGGCCGCCCGGCGTGAATACAACACAGTGCTGCATCGGCCGCCCGACTTGGAGGGCAATTCAGTGCTGCAGCCATCGCTCCACTGGCAAGAGCAACACAGCACTGCCTCCAACGCCCGGCCTACACCAGCGATCCGGCACTGTGCTGCCTCCGCCACCCGACGACGTCGTGAGCTCACTGCCGCTCAGCCCCGAGGACGAGCCATTGCTGCCTCTGCCACCCAGCCTCGGGTGCAGGCCTCTGCTGCACCCGGTGCCTAACTTCGGCGGCAATTTAAGCTCGCCCACCCTCCCACCCACCTCGGGGAGTCTCCTCGTTGGCGTCGTAGTCGGGTGGAATGACCCGGGACATGGGGAAGGGTACCCTGGACCTCTGTTAGCGCTCCGGAGGAGCGTTTTTAGGGGGGGGGGGGGGAACTGTGAGGGTTGCCCACTAGAGGGCAGTGTTTTTAGTCTGTAGTTTTGTTTCTAGGCTCAGTTTCCCAGAAGCCTCCTCAGTCAGGTGACGTGGATGCTCAGCTGAACTGTGGAGGCTCATTAGCACCGTTATAAATACCTGTTTGTTCTGGGAAACTGGGTCGAGCATTAATTTCTGTTATGTGGGTTTTGTTTTGTTCTGTTCTGTTTTAGTTTAACAGTATGGTTGGCCTTTTGGTTTCAGGAGCACTTTAAGTCAAGTTTGTTTATATTAAGATGTCCTTGTCTTTGTGTCTCCTAGCAGGATTAGCCTCTAGGAGAATTAGCCCTTTGTCTTTACCCTTTTGTATAAGTAACCCCCATTGCATGTTTAGTTATTAGTCTGTTTAAATACTAATAAGGGTGATACTAACATGTTTAGATCTTAGTCTGTCTAGTCTTTGAGTCTGTCTAGTCTCCTTGTCTGCTTAGCTCTTAGTCTGTTTAGGTACTAACATCTTTAGCCACTAACCTTTAGAGTTCTTAGTCTGTTTCATACCTAGTCTGCTGTGTACCTTGTCTGTTCATTCCCTTGGGTCTCAGGCTACTGGCCTGTGTAGCCATTAGTCTGATTAGCTATGAGCTAGCTTAGCAGCTAATGTGCAGCTCAGCCAGTAGACCTAGCCAAGCCTGTCTTGTGTTTGTTTATCCCTTGCATGCATAGTCCCTAATCTTTAGTCCGTTAGGCTGTTTCGTGTGTCCTGTCTTGTCCAGTTTGTATCCCATGTCTGTATTGTGTATCAATGTATGTAATCCCTAGTCTTATGTCTAAGTGTTTGAGTTCTGTTTACATTATGCTCCCAAGTTTAAGCCAACTTCCTTAGTTCATGTTTTGTTCATGTTTGCTTTTTGTTTGATTCTCATTAAAGACTTTTTCTGTTTCAGTGCATCCCCTCTGCATCTATGCCTCAACACCAAGCCCACAGTCCTACATCATAGCAGAACGTGACACTAGTATATGTCCTGATCTGTCTTCTACCCCATTAACAACTGGTGACACTTTGTTTGTAGATGGTTCCTGTTCAAAACCGTATGACGGGAAGTTTCTCTGTGGTTATTGTGTGTGTGCGCTGCCAGATATAACCATTGAAGCTTACTCTCTCCCTTTCTCATCTGCTCAGGCAGCTGAACTTTTTGCTCTAACTCGTGCATGTGTTCTTTCTGAAGGAAAAGATGTCACTATATACACTGATTCTCGTTACGCTTTTGGTATCGCTCACGACCTTGGCCGCATCTGGCAATCCAGGGGTTTTCGTTCTGCTGAGGGTAAGCCTATTTCTCATTCTTCTCTTGTTCAGGATTTAATAGACGCATGCCATTTACCCAGTACTCTCGCTATTGTAAAAACTAAGGCTCATTCCTCTGGTGACTCTACGGAAGTGCGAGGTAATTCGCTGGCTGATCGTATTGCTAAAGAAGCGGCCCGAAAACAGATTTTCTTTCCTGATTCAAATTCTGATCTGATCAATACATCTTTTCTTGCTAGTTCTTTGATTCCCGATTTAGATTTATTGTCTTTGCAAGTTTCAGCCACGCCGAATGATTCCTCTTTTTGGCAAGCTCAGGGTGCCTACGTTGCTTCTGATGGTTTATGGTATTGTGCTGATGGTCGTTTATGCCTGCCGTCTCATTGTCTTCCGGGTTAAGGAAGTTATGAAAAAACTCTTTTGCATAGTTAACATGCTTGGAACAATTGATTCATTAATATCTTTATGCTTGGTGTGTGCTCAGAATAATGTGACAAAGGGTTTAGGTAAACACGAAAGTCTTCCGTTACCTACTGCTCCGTTTGCAGAGTGGAAAATTGATTTTACACATATGCCTGCATGTGACTCACTCAAATATCTTCTAGTTTTGGTTGACAAGTTTTCTAGGTGGGTGGAAGCTTTCCCGTGTGCTCGAGAGAATGCAAAGGTGGTGATCCGAGTCTTAGCGAAAGAAATAATACCTCGTTATGGTGTTCCTCATGCTATTGACTCGGATAAAGGAACACCTTTTACATCACAGGTAACACAGAATTTGTATAAATATCTTTCACTGTCCTGGCATTTTCCCATTCCTTATCACCCACAGTCATCGGGTATAGTAGAAAGAACAAATAGGACACTTAAAGAAAAATTGACTAAAGCAATGCAAACTATGGGGTGTAAAACCTGGGTTGATCTGTTACCTGCTGTTCTAGCTGAAATGAGAATGACACCAAGAAAAGATGTGCACATGTCACCACATGAAATTATATTTGGCAGACCTTTTCCCGTGCCATGGAGGAAAGGTAAACCCGCGATAGGAACAACTGATCTTGATGTACATATTGCTGAATATTCTGCTGCTCTAATAGACACCCTAACTAAACATTATGAACAAATTGCTGATGTGATTCCAATACCCTCAACAAAACCCACACATCCTTCTAATGTGGGAGATACTGTTCTGGTAAAATCTTTGACCCCCAGGAAACTGGGAGATTGTAAATATGACGGACCAGCAGAAATAGTCGCAATCACTCGTACTGCTGTCCTAACTGATCTTTTTCCACAGTGGATCCATGCTACTAGGCTGAAGAGATGTCCTGTCGGCGTGAGATCAAAAGATGAATAAATGCTTGTGTATTATTATCTTTCTTTCTTTGTGATTTTTTGTTTTCTAGACTAAAAGACATGCTGCAGTGATGACCAACCCGTGACATGATACAGAGGGGAGGACGTGACACAGAGGGATCACCTTGGATTGCCACTGGATGACTTTACTTCAATTGCCACGGGGCGACTTCACATTAGTGTGTCATTCCTGGTGGTGCCTTAGCGCCTCGTGAGGTGGGACGAGTGCAGATTGGGCGTGCCCGCACTCTGAGCACTGTAGCGTCAAGAAAGGCAATAGTTCACCACTAGTAGTTATTTATGAGTCAGACCTGTTGTCACTTTGGTCAATGCATTCTTCACGGTGTGCAAAATCTTTTGTACAGTATAAGTATGTTTCAGGTTATGTTCCTGTGCCGCGTCTGACGACCTATTATCTGCCGGGGACTTCTGGAAAGCTCTGAGTTTTATTCAACGATGTTTCTTATGAATAAAAGGGGGGGGATTGTAGGGAATATTTAATTTCTAGTGTATTTCATGATATTATGCATGAATGCAACCATGGGGGGGCGCAATCCAGTGTCTTCTTGTGCAAGTCCCAAGTCTGGATAAATGCAGAGGGTTGTGTCAGGAAGGGCATCCGACATAAAACATTTGCCAAATCAATGATGCGAATCAGAAATATAATTTCCTTACCGGATCGGTCGTGGCCCGGGTTAACAACGACCGCCACTGGTGCTGTTGACCTACAGGGTGCCGGTGGAAATTGAGCTACTGTTGGTCGAAGAAGGAGAGGAGGAAGGCGTGTTCGAAAGCAGAGAGAGAAGAGGAAAGGCAAGAGTTTAGGAGTGAAATTAGGGACCTTGAATGTTGGGAACATGAGAGGGAAGGGAAGAGAGTTGGTTGATATGATGCAGAGAAGGAAGGTGGATAATACTGTGTGTCCAGGAGACCAGGTGGAAAGGTAGCAAAGCTAGAAGCTTAGGATCAGGGTTCAAGTTGTTTTACCATGGTGTGGATAGGAAAAGAAATGGAGTAGGAGTTATCCTGAAAGAGGAGTTTGTTAGGAATGTTCTAGAGGTGAAGAGAGTATCAGATAGGGTGATGAGTCTGAAGCTGGAAATTGATGGTGTGATGTTCAATGTTGTTAGTGGTTATGCCCCACAGGTAGGATGTGTGTTAGAAGGGAAGGAGAAATTCTGGAGTGAGTTAGATGAAGTGATGCAGAGCATCCCCAGAGATGAGAGAGTTGTGATTGGTGCAGACTTCAATGGACATGTTGGAGAAGGGAACAGAGGGGATGAAAATGTGATGGGCAGGTTTGGTCTTCAGGACAGGAATGTAGAAGGACAGATGGTGGTGGACTTTGCAAAGAGGATGGAAATGGCAGTTGTAAATACTTTCTTCCAGAAGAGGCAGGAACATAGGGTGACATATAAGAGCGGAGGCAGAAGCACTCAGGTGGACTACATATTGTGTCGACGTTGTAATCTGAAAGAGATCAGTGACTGCAAGGTGTTGGTAGGGGAGAGTGTAGCCAGACAACACAGAATGGTGGTGTGTAAAATAACCCTGGTGGTGAGGAAGGTGAAGAGGACAAAGCCAGAGCAGAGGACAAAGTGGTGGAAGCTGAGAAAGGAAGAATGTTGTGTAGTCTTTAGGGAGGAGTTGAGACAAGCTATGGGTGGTCAGGAGATGCTTTCAGTTGACTGGACAACTACAGCCAATGTGATCAGGGAGACAGGTAAGAGGGTACTTGGTGTATCATCAGGTAAGGGAAAAGGGGACAAGGAGACTTGGTGGTGGAATGAGGAAGTCCAGGAGTATATACAGGGAAAGAGGCTAGCCAAGAAGAAGTGGGACACTGAGAGGACTGAAGAGAGTAGACAGGAGTACAGGGAGATGCACCATAAGGTGAAGGTAGAAGTGGCAAAGGCCAAACAAAGAGCATATGAGGACTTGTATGCTAGGCTGGACAGTAAGGAGGGAGAGGTGGATCTGTACAGGTTGGCAAGGCAAAGAGATAGGAAGGATGTGCAGCAGGTTAGAGTGATTAAAGATAGAGATGGAAATGTACTGACAGATGCCAGGAGGGTGATGGGAAGATGGAAGGAGTACTTTGAGGAGTTGATGAATGAGGAAAACGAAAGAGAACAAAGAGTAGAAGAGGTGACTGTTGTGGAGCAGGAAGTACAAATATTAGTAAAAGTGAGGTGAGAAGGTCGTTGAAGAGGATGAAGAGTGGAAAGGCTGTTGGTCCTGATGACATACCTGTGGAGGTACGGAAGTGCTTAGGAGAGGTGGCAGTAGAGTTTCTGACTAGTTTGTTTAATGAGATCTTGGAGAATGAGAGGATTCCAGAGAAATGGAGGAGAAGTGTATTGGTGCCGACTTTTAAGAACAAGGGAGATGTGCAGAGCTGTGGCAATTACAGAGGTATAAAGCTAATGAGCCATACAATGATGCTGTGGGAAAGAGTAGTGGAAGCTAGGTTAAGGGCAGAGGTGAGAATTTGTGAGCAGCAATATGGTTTTATGCCTAGAAAGAGTACATCAGATGCAGTATTTGGTTTGAGGATGCTGGTGGAGAAGTACAGAGAAGGTAATAAAGAGTTGCATTGTGACTTTGTAGATTTAGAGAAAGCGTACGACAGGGTGCCAAGAGAGGAGCTGTGGTGTTGTATGAGGAAGTCTGGAGTGGCAGAGAAGTATGTTAGAGTGGTGCAGGACATGTATGAGAGCTGTAAGACAGTGGTAAGATGTGCTGTAGGTGTGACAGAAGAGTTCAAGGTGGAGGTGGGTCTGCATCAAGGATCGGCTCTAAGCCCCTTTTTGTTTGCTCTAGTGATGGACAGGATGACAGATGAAGTTAGACAGGAGTCTCCATGGACTATGATGTTTGCAGATGACATTGTGCTTTGTAGCGAGAGCAGGGAACAGGTGGAGGAAAATTTGGAGAGGTGGAGGTATGCTCTGGAAAGCAGAGGAATGAAGGTTAGCCGCAGCAAGACGGAATACATGTGTGTGAATGAGAGGGACCCAAGAGGAACAGTGAGGCTACAGGGAGCAGAGGTAAAGAAGGTGCAGGATTTTAAGTACTTAGGGTCAACGGTCGAGAGCAATGGAGAGTTTTCAAAGGAGGTGAAGAGACGAGTACAGGCAGGTTGGAATGGGTGGAGAAAAGTGTCAGTCAGGTGTGTTGTGCGATAAAAGAGTATCAGCGAGAATGAAAGGAAAGGTGTACAGGACAGTGGTGAGACCAGCAATGCTCTACGGCTTAGAGACAGTGGCACTGAAGAAAAGACAGGAGGCAGAGCTAGAGGTAGCAGAGCTGAAGATGTTGAGGTTGTCTTTGGGAGTGACAAGGATGCATAGGATCAAGAATGAGTTCATCAGATAGACAACCCATGTTAGATGTTTTGGAGATAAAGTCAGAGAGGCCAGATTGAGGTGGTTTGGACATGTTCAGAGGAGAGAGTGTGAATATATCGGTAGAAGGATGCTGAGGTTGGAACTGCCAGGCAGGAGGTCTAGAGGAAGACCAAAGAGGAGATTTATGGATGCAGTGAGAGAGGACATGAAGTTAGTTGGTGTGAGAGAAGAGGATGCAGAGGATAGGGTTAGATGGAGGCCGATGATTCGCTGTGGCGACCCCTGAAAGGGAACAGCCGAAAGACAAAGAAGAAGAGTTTCATGATATTATGTGTGCACGAGAACAGAGTGCTTTCTTTCTATGACCTCGACACGCTGCACTATCAGCAAACACATTCCTTAGTATAATCTATGTTCAGGTCATAAAACCGTTGGAGGCTCCTAACGAAGAACAACTCCCAAGCTCCTGTTTTTCTCCATGATTATCTTTTATAAACATTATGGACCAGATATAACCACCTGCTCTTTCTTTTGATACTTTTGTGTGTGTGCATATATGTACTCCTGTTTTCCACAATAAACTTTGAACGTCTCACTGAGCACTGCTCTGTGTGATTCATTGAGGGGTTCCCTGAGCTCAGGCGGGACAGCATAATACAGGTGGAGCACTGAGTAGACTAAAAGGGGGGTCTACCAAAACCAAGAAATCCTTACACTTATTTACTCACCGCGTGTGCCCAATGTGTTCTCCTCAGCCACTGGGGTTGTTTTGTGGGGGTGTTCCCTTGGCTGAGGGGGTAATATGTAAGTGGGACTATTATCTATTCTCTATATCATCTAATATCTAGTGGAACTGCTATCTAATAACTATAATAATCCTATAATCGAACTATAATCACCTAATTTTTTTTTCTTTTATGTATTTTTCTTTGATGTATTTTCCTTTACCAATGTATTGTCCATTATGCAACTTAAAAGTCGCAGAGGGGGAAATATGTAAGCAAATTTTGATCAACATATATTTATACAAGTAGAAATATAAAAAGAACTATAAGTGTACCATTATAGTATAAAAGAGAGGACAAGAGTTAGGAACAGCGAAACCAGAGGGGGACTGGAAAGTCCCTAGAAACTGGGGAGCATGACAGGTCGTAAAACATAGACAAGATAAGGCGCCAGGTGCCGGTCTTGCCGAAACTGAGCACACACACTTAAGGTGTCGGACTTAGCGGAATACTGAGCACACACACTCTTAATGAAGAGTTGGGGGAAAGATCGGAAGTACATAAAAGGATAACTAGATGAGGTAATGAAAATATAGAAGGACCAGAAACTGGACATAGCTGGAACCAACAGATGACCAGATAAGATAAGGGAGACATAAGACCAGAAATCAAAAATAATTGGACGAACCTGAAAGATTAATGAGGGAAAGAACGGATGGTCAGGCCGTAGAAACTCGATAAGAGAGGGGCTAACGGGGTGACTATGTAATCAATCATACAGTAAAACCAAAATTCAGAAGGATCAGGAGACAGTGTGTGTATGTGTCTGTGCGCAGGTGGCTGGAATCTGCCAACAGAATGTGTGTGCGCAGAGGATCTTCCTGATAAGGAAGAGACACAGAGCAGGGGTTTCCCCTATGTGTGTGTGTGAAAATGGCCATGGGCACAGACTGGATGGGCAGATAAGAAATAAATCAGAGCCACAGAGAGTTTTGTGAGTAACATTTTAATAAGAGTAAGACACAGGATAAAATAAGCGTATCTACATGGTAATAACATAAAATACTTACAAAAGTATAAAAAGGCCCAACAGAAAACATACAAAATAGGGGGCCATGGGTAAGCATCTAGAGAAAGTAAATTACATATCAAGCCTTCTCTGGCCTAGGACGATTCCTAGAGGAAGGTCAGTGTGGGGAATGAACACAGAGACCCCACGGTTTGACCCCATAGACACTGAGGCATGAGGAAAATCTGTTTGAATACCGATGGAATTAGTTTCATTGCTCTGTGTACTAACAGACACGTTTAAATCAGTCTGAGTACTCACACTTACTTTAAATCTAGGCTGTCTGTTAGATGGAGCGGGAGTACTGGACGTGGCCCACACTGGCTGAAAAGAACAGTGAGGACTCTCAACACCCAAACACCATCTCTTAGAAGGAGCAGGCTTAGACTCATCGCTTTTAGAATAAGTAAAACCTTTATCTTGTAGATACTGCATCAGAAGCTCAGACAACACAGAATCAGATCGGTCAGGACTCCCGGAGGCCGAACCCACAGCTGGCTCATTCGGGTTGTAGTCCTCAGAAGGAACACGATCTGAACTGTCCGAAGTTGGGCTGTCGAATCATCCACAGGGATGATGTCATCCATGGAGAAGTTGCAGTTAGCTATAAAATAGAATAAAATGTATAAAAACATTGAATAGGGTAAAATAAGGCAAATAAATAATAAATTAATTAAGTACAGTAGTATAAAGGAGATGCTTACCCATGGCTGGTCTCTTGAGAATGGAGAATAAACCAAAGAAACACGAGGAAAAAGTTTTGAAATCAAGCAACACCCCTATATTATTATAAAGACTCGAAAAATGTAAAGATAATGAGAAAAAGCTCTCAAGCATAGTAAGAATCAGATAAGCAAGGAGAAGTTAAATAACGAGGTGTAATAATAACGGGAAAGAGTTATGAGCATGGAGAGGAGTCAGATAGCGAGGTGTATGGTACAAGATAAGAGGAATATAATTATAATGGAAGAATTAATTGATAGAAACTAGAATAAAACAATTGATAGAACTGGATTATAATGGAATAAAAATTTGATGTGGTCAGCAAAAAGAGTGTATAGAGGAGGGGTCGGGAAATTCCCTGAGACTCCCCCCTCCTTCTCATGAAGTGTATAAAAGGTGTGTGCTTTTACTGTGAATTCAGTCTGCTATTGACAGTGCTTGTATTTACGACCTAAGCATTGCAAGTGCGGCTCACTGGGTTTTATTGCTGCAATAAATCCTCTTACTTCTTCCAGTTCTGTGTGGCGTCTGAAATCTTCTTTAATTTTGATTGTAAGTAATTTGTTAACTGTTTGATATTTTAAATTATAGGCAACTTTCAACAGGTGGAAGAATTTTCTCCCACAATACCTACACATTTAATTCATGTAATAAATTTACTGAGTGGAAAGAGTTAAATATTATTATGTGTTTACTTGAATGTTTTATAGTCATTGCACATAAACCTAATAATATTAAGTAAATTTAACTTTTTAAGTTTAGTTAAAATTCAGCTACTCGCTGAATATAACGTGACAGCACGCAGAATCCCCGGGCTTTGACTGCACTTCCTCCATTTGTTATTACTGTAGTAGTACACGAAAAATATGCTGGGTTTCTGTAAATACTTCGTTGGGTTGTTTATGCTGGGGCAAAAATGTGTTATTTCAGGTAATTTAATCACAAACGTTGGGTTGCTTTTGCTATGAGTACTAAAAGTGCTGCATGATTAAACTCAATGGAAAAAAATGAAAAATTTTTCATTGTAAGAAAATTTATTTCAAGAAGAACTAGAATTTTCTAAGTAAAAGTTTAAATTCATGTAATAAATTTGCTGAGTGGAAAGAGTTAAATATTATTATGTGTTTACTTGAATGTTTTATAGTCATTGCACATAAACCTAATAATATTAAGTAAATTTAACTTTTTAAGTTTAGTTAAAATTTCAAATTAAACCGCGCATGCGTGTTTGGAGACGCTGAACCCGTGCTGTGGATCAGTCGGTTGGGGATCATCACGGAGGTACTACACGGTGTGGCTGGAGCTGGAGTTTGTCGTGTTCGAGGTAAGTTTACCTTTCTGATTTGGATGTGATTCTCGCTTTCATGACTCAGGATGTACAATTAGCAATATTTCAGTTTTTAATAGTGTGGAGATTCACAAAACACCGTTTTTCATGTAAAAACCTGAAACTATGGAGCCCCCCAGGGGTCCTGTGGTAAATAAATGAATATACAAATAAACTTGCCTTGACTTGCCCTGAGAACACCATACCCAGGAGCATTACGACAAAAATTCCCCCACTTTATGGTGCCCCTCTTGACTACCATGTATATGTCTTGCCAATAATTTTAGATGGCCTTTCTGTTCCATCAAGTGCAACAGTAAAAGACCTCGGCGTGATTATAGATTCCAGCCTTTCATTTGAAGCTCATGTAGATAATATCACCAGGATAGCATTCTTTCACCTCAAAAATATTGCCAAGATAAGAAATATATTGTCGCTAAACGATGCAGAAAAACTAGTTCATGCTTTTATCACTTCTAGGTTGGACTATTGTAATGCCTTACTGTCTGGTTGTTCTGTTAGGTGCATAAACAAGCTTCAGCTAGTCCAGAATGCAGCAGCGAGAGTCCTCACTAGAACCAGAAGATATGAGCACATCACCCCTATCCTATCTTCACTATATTGGTTCCCTGTGAAAATTCGCATTGATTTTAAAATACTACTCTTGACATATAAAGCATTAAATGGTCTCGCGCCGCAGTATCTGAGCGAACTGCTAGTGTCTTACGATCCGCCACGCCTACTTCGGTCAAAGGATGCAGGCTGCTTGTCAGTACCGAGTATTATGAAAACTACAGCTGGGGGCAGAGCTTTTTCTTACAAAGCCCCAAATTTATGGAATAGTCTTCCAAATAGTGTTCAGGACTCAGACACAGTTTCAGTGTTTAAGTCTAGTCTAAAAACCTATTTATTTAGCCAAGCATTTTTATAAATAGATTTGCCATCAGGTAAAGGAGCAGATCTGGGGGACTCATGGACGTAGAATATTATGGTGAACTGGTATGTTTAGATGCTGTCTTCCTCACTCTCATTTGATCACTCAGGTTTGTTGACGGTGAGGTGATCGTTTGCTTTACATCTCAGGGAGCCCTCATGTTTGTGTTTCCTTCTGGCTCTCCCTTTTAGTTATGCTGTCATAGGTAGTCCTGCCGGAGTCCCTGCTTGCACTCTACAGTAAATATACATTCACATTATACATTGTGACTGTGACCATACCTAATTGCCATCTCTCCTCCTCTTCTCTTTCTCCCCCTCTTTCTCTTTCCTCTCTCCGTCTCCCCCTTTCACTCTTTCTCTCTCTCTCTCTCTCTCTCTCTCTCTGTCGAGCTACACATGTCATTCCTGAGCTGCCAGTGATCCAGACTCCCTCTGCCCTCCGGACCTGTCTGATCCATCCTGGTGCACCGTTTCTGGTTGGAGGTCTCGTCGCATGGATGCCCTGTGTGTCTCTTTGGGATGCGTCTGGTGTCTGCCCAAGTAAAAAAAAAGTATGCTAAGTATATTAAATCCTAGCATGCCAAAGCATACTTAAATGTACTTCCAGCCAGATTAATGACTAGTATACTTGAAGTTTGCTATTTTGGAACAACTAATTTTGTACTAAGTGTATTTAAGTTGTAATTTAATTGTACAAAAGCACAATTTTAAGTGTATTAAGTATACTTTTGTGTGCTAAAATGGAACAACTTTAAGTATACTTTAGTACACTTAAAGTATATGACTGTGTGTATTAACGTACATACCTGACAGTATTATTAATACAATTTAAGTATATATTTAATGTATTATAAGACATTACAGATATTTTTACTGTATTACAAATACATGATTAATATACAATGAGTATCTTCTTATTGCAGCAGTAGCATGCTGTTATACTTCTGGCCAATTACAAATACTAAAAAAAGTACACGTTGTGGTTAATACAAATATACTTTATTGTATCATACAGTACACACAACCTTCTATAATACTGTAGCGTTTTTCGACGCTAGCAGGGAACTTGGTGGACGAGTGAGTTTGGTGGCTACACAATGTAATGACACACCTATTCAGCTATTAGCTAGAACTGGAGAACGGTAGCAGAATGCAGCACATACACGCGTAGAGATAGCACACATGTACACATACTCAAACTTGGCCGAAGCCACTAACCTAAACACACGTCCCAAACAGGGTGAACACAAAAAGAACACCTGCCGCAAGGCACGACGGTCGCAAGCCGCCACCCCGCCCACGCCACAATACTGTATTGTAAATGTGTTACCAGTACATTAAGTGTTTAGGATATGATAAATGCATTTTCTACACTATAACATGTTTTTGAAAAGCATTACATCAGTAATTATGAGGCAGACTTTATTCATGAGTTCAACAGATTTAATTTGCACAAGGTTACAAAAAAGCACTACTATAGTTTATTTGTGCTCAACAAAAGTCAGGTTGTTTTACAAACACACAAACTAAAATATAAACTGGTGTGTGAACAAAGACAGACATTAGTATTAAAATCTACAGGTACAGTATTAGTTTAAACCTGGTGTGTGAACACAGACAGACATTAGTATTAGACTCTACAGGTACAGTATTAGTTTAAACCTGGTGTGTTGATTCTGTTACACAGAGACTGAAAACAGGCCGAGAGCTACGGAGCCATTATACCACAAGCAAAGTACAGAACACATTAACAACAACACATTAGACAATACAAACTACAGATTAAAGTATGTACTTAATTTAAAACCGTTAAATTTACCTTATGCCGATGAAAATAAAATAATAACGATACGAACTAATGCACGCGATGATGCACCGTCAGCCATTAATTCAAACTAGAAGTGGAGAACTGCGGAGCCAATCAGAGAACGGACAGTCCGAATCTGCCCGCCTCCAGATTGGCTGGTGGGGCGCTGTCTAGTCTCCGGTTGGCTGGAATAGTCGCAAAGTTTACAACCCTGCTGCAGATTGTGTGTCGCTTTATGACAGTGAGCGGACAGAAGAGTGAGGAGTAAAAACATAAATTATCTTGAACGGCAAAAGTGATTTTGAGCGCGCAGGAACGAGTTTGAGATCGCGCGCGCGAGGGAGAGATTCAGCGTGCAAAAACGAGTCTAAAAGCACGCGCAGTACTAAACGAGTCTAAAAGCACGAGAGTAGTGCACTCAATATAAGTACATTTACATTTAACTGATAATATACTGAGACTACCGTATATTAAATTTTGTATTCTAATATATACTTTCTGTACATTTGTACAATGATTATTTCGAGCATATTTTTAAAAAAATATACCAAAAATATATTGAAAAACAAGTTTAAATAAGTATACTTTGGAAATTAGACCAGCCTTTCACTTAAAGTATATTTTCCGATAATATATCTTTGGAACGTGTACTATAATACAATGATTTTTAAGTATATTTAAAGTTTAATTCCAAAATTTGGTAAAAGCATTATGTTAGTATACTTTTTATATATTAACTGATGGTACAACTTTTTGTTAGTATATTATGAGTGTATTATCGAGGATTTCAATATATTTGTAATACACTAAATGTCAAGTTTCCTCACCTTACTCTCTCTGTGTCTGGAGTGTGTGCGTGGCATGACTGCGGAGGCGAGCTGACGGTTAACAAAGTCCTTTATTTCCATATATACAAAACATAAACAAAAACCAGGATCACTCCAACACAAACGAATCAACTCAGACTAATGCTAGACGCCTGACTGGAGTTCAGCCAGGCTATTTATAACAAACATAAACATAATCATCAAATTAACTTCCCTCAGTTCAGGTGAGCTTCTACGTCACCTGACCGAGGTGTAGACTGGGAAATGAAGTCAAATCAACAAAAACAAACTCCAACTCAAAAACATACACGGGCGTTAGGCGCCCTCTAGGGGTTAACCGTTACATTTATCCCCCCCCCCAAAAAATGCTCCTCCGGGCCATCACCGGAGGCCCCGGACACCCAACCCAATGTTCTACCTTTCGCCTCCTGTCCAGGAGGCTGGGTGACGGGGCTGGAGGCATGCTCGGTGGCTGCTGAGCTGAAGACGTGCTCGGCGGCTGCAGAGCTGGAGACGTGCTCGGCGGCTGCAGAGCTGGAGGCGTGCTCGGCGGCTGCAGAGCTGGAAGCGTGCTCGGCGGCTGCAGAGCTGGAAGCGTGCTCTGCGGCTGCAGAGCTGGAAGCGTGCTCGGCGGCTGCAGAGCTGGAAGCGTGCTCGGCGGCTGCAGAGCTGGATACGTGCTCGGCGGCGGCAGAGCTGGCTCGGAGCTCGACGACGGCATTGGCACGGTCACGGCGCTCGAAGACATTGTGGGAGCGGTCACTGCGCTCGACGACGGCGTGGGAGCGGTCACTGCGCTCGACGACGGCGTGGGAGCAGTCACTGCGCTCGACGACGGCGTGGGAGCAGTCACTTCGCTCGACGATGGCGTGGGAGCGGTCACTTCGCTCGACGACGGCGTGGGAGCGATCACTGCGCTCGAAGACACTGTGGGAGCGGTCACTGCGCTCGAAGACGGCGTTGGAGTGTGCAGTGCGCTCGTCGGCTCAACGTCGTCCTCAAAGCCAGGAGGCGGCGGCAGAACGGGTGTGTGGGAAGGGTGCATCGGACAGCGGCTGCTGACACGCTAGCTCGCTGTTCTCGAAGCCGGGAGGCGGCGGTAGGACGGGTGCGTCGGACAGCGTCTGCTGACACGCTAGCTCGCTGTTCTCGAAGCCGGGAGGCGGCGGTAGGACGGGTGCGTCGGACAGCGGCTGCTGACACGCTAGCTCGCTGTCATCGTAGCTGGAAGGCGGCGGCAGGACGGGTGCGTCGGACAGCGGCTGCTGACACGCTAGCTCGCTGTCCTCGTAGCTGGAAGGCGGCGGCAGGATGGGTGCGTCGGTCAGCGGCTGCTGACACGCTAGCTCGCTGCTGAGCGTTGGCGAGGGAGGAGAAAGCTCCGAGCCTGCTTCGCGGTTATCCCGGAAGTGAAGGATCATCAGCTGGAGCTCCTTTACCTGCTCCTGCATCTCTCGAACTCGCTCCGGCTCCGGAATCCACCACAAGAGCTTTTCCTCTCTCTGCTGTAGTGTAACCGTTACACTAAAGTGCATTTTTTTTCACTGGGGTGGGGATGATTCTTTCTACTTAGAAGATGGTTGTGGCCTCGACTGGTGTCAGCTGTTTCTCTGAGGGCTTGACAATTCGATAGTTCAGAACTGGAACTTTCCACAAGTCTATCTGAGTCTGCAATAACTACTGGACTCCATTTTAACATCAATTAACATCAACTATTATAGCTGAACCTAACACTTAACATTGTATAAATGCAGATAATTTCCTGCTATCTGTTTCACCCAGATGAGGATGGGTTCCCTGTTGAGTCTGGTTCCTCTCAAGGTTTCTTCCTATTACCATCTCGGGGAGTTTTTCTTTGCCACTGTCGCCCTCGGGCTTGCTCACCAGGGACTATCTGAACATTTTGATTCATACACATTCACATTCCATACAACCTTAAATAATTCTTTTGATTGTGTAAAGCTGTTTTGGGACAATGTCAATTGTTAAAAGTGCTATACAAATAAACTGAAAACTGAATATTGAGGTGTATTTTTCTTTCCCAATAGTAATAACAGATAATGGCTGATTTTGTATCTAATGGATTTAAGTTTAAAGTTTGTTTAAAATTAGCTGGAAACACATCAGTATCATATCTGTACCAGAAACAGTACCTAAAACCTAACTTTTTTCAGAATTTTTTAGTTTATACCTTTTTTCATGGTGGTGGGGGGCTACTGGGCTGGCTGGATACTTGCAAGGTTACTTTGATTTTCAACATAAAAAATGGCAATAATGATTAACAAAAATCACAAAAGTTAAAGAAATCTTGTAAAGTGTCATGAAATTTTTAATTTGCAAAAAGTTCCCTATGAAGAGTTTTTCTTATTCATATGATGTAAACTAAAAAGTTGGCCCTCCGACACAGGACCACACGGACCAGTTTGGTTACATACTTTACACATGAGACGGAGATAGTTACTCCCTTTACAAAAACTCTGCTCATATTCAAAGCTAATCATGTGATAAGCAGGAATCAGAGGCTCTTTGTTTTTCCATCTCCCCCCCCCTCTCTCTCTCTCTCTCTCTCTCTCTATATATATATATATATATATATATATATATATATATATATATATATATATATATATATATATATAGATAGAGAGAGAGAGAGAGAGAGAGAGAGAGAGTGACAGACTGTATTGGATCAACATTTTTTCATGGTGGTGGGGGGCTACTGAGCTGGGTGAATACTTGCAAGGTTACTTTGATTTTCAACATAAAAAATGGCAATAATGATTAACAAAAATCACAAAAGTTAAAGAAATCTTGTAAAGTGTCATGAAATTTTTAATTTGCAAAAAGTTCCCTATGAAGGATTTTTCTTATTCATATGATGTAAACTAAAAAGTTGGCCCTCCGACACAGGACCACACGGACCAGTTTGGTTACATACTTTACACATGAGAGGGAGATAGTTACTCGCTTTACAAAAACTCTGCTCATATTCAAAGCTAATCATCTGATAAGCAGGAATCAGAGACTCTTTGTTTTTCCATCCCCCCCCCCTCTCTCTATATATATATATATATATATATATATATATATATATATATATATATATATATATAGATAGAGAGAGAGAGAGAGTGAGTGACAGACTGTATTGGATCAACATTTTTTCATGGTGGTGGGGGGCTACTGAGCTGGGTGAATACTTGCAAGGTTACTTTGATTTTCAACATAAAAAATAGCAATAATGATTTTAAAAAATCACAAAAGTTAAAGAAGTCTTGTAAAGTGTCATGGAAATTTGGAATTTGCAAAAAGTGGCCTATAAAGGGTTTTACTTATTCATATTCTTCTTATTAGTATTAATAGTAGATTAATTTTAAATGGCCAAAACCTGAAGGATTCTTTTCCAGGACTTTTTGATAACTCCTTGGTTTATTCGATGGTGTGTGTTTCAGTCTGTTCTCCAGCAAATTCTGTTTTTTTTTATTATTATTATTATTATTATTATTATTATTGTAAGGCACCCGGGCATGTGTCCAAAAAGACTACGTTATATACTATACCTTAGCCTAAAACATTATTGTTTTATTGTGTTTATGCGCTTTAAATATACACTAAACAATGAACACTGTCTTTTGCAAAGTGAAAGTGAGTTGTGCGTGCAGCTTTTTGATCAAAACGCTTATAAAAGCGTGCGCAGATATGAGCAGATTTATGGATAAAACTACAGACATGAAATGAAAACAAAAAACACAAATATATATGCTACTCGCTGAATACAACGTGACAGCACGCAGAATCCCCGGGCTTTGACTGCACTTCCTCCATTTGTTATTACTGTAGTAGTACACGAAAAATATGCTGGGTTTCTGTAAAGACTTCGTTGGGTTGTTTATGCTGGGGCAAAAATGTGTTATTTCGGGTAATTTAATCACAAACGTTGGGTTGCTTTTGCTATGAGTACTAAAAGTGCTGCATGATTAAACTCAATGGAAAAAAATGAAAAATTTTTCATTGTAAGAAAATTTATTTCAAGAAGAACTAGAATTTTCTAAGTAAAAGTTTAAATTCATGTAATAAATTTGCTGAGTGGAAAGAGTTAAATATTATTATGTGTTTACTTGTAACATTTAAATGTTTTATAGTCATTGCACATAAACCTAATAATATTAAGTAAATTTTACTTTTTAAGTTTAGTTAAAATTTCAAATTAAACCACGCATGCATGTTTGGAGACGCTGAACCCGCGCTGTGGATCAGTCGGTTGGGGATCATCACGGAGGTACTACACGGCATGGCTGGAGCTAGAGTTTGTCGTGTTCGAGGTAAGTTTACCTTTCTGATTTGGATGTGATTCTCGCTTTCATGACTCCCAATTAATGTTCATCTTAATCTCAGGATGTACAATTAGCAATATTTCAGTTTTTAATAGTGTGGAGATTCACAAAACACCGTTTTTCATGTAAAAACCTGAACCTATGGAGCCCCCCAAGGGTCCTGTGGTAAATAAATAAATATGCAAATAAACTTGCCTTGCCTTGCGCTGAGAACACCATACCCAGAAGCATCACGACAAAAATTCCCCCACTTTATGGTGCCCCTCTTGACTACCATGTAGTCGACGCGGACCGACGCTCACCTGTCCCAGGTAAATTCTCGGCGTGAGAATTCTCCTACAACCTCAACCCCGCGTGTTTCTCTGCCCAGGTCCAACACACCAAGGACGCAGCCCGCCCAGTTTTCCTACACCACGGCGCCGGGATACCACGGACCCTGGATACAGCAGCGGCGGAAGAAGCACGCCAAGCCCCGGTCGAGGACCTCTCCCCCTCCACCATCACCACCCGTCTTCGACATCTCGACACAAAACCGCTTCGCTCCTCTCCGCGAGACGGCACACGACGTCCTGGTCATCGGAGACTCCATCGTTCGTCACGTGCGTGCTACCACGGCTAAAGGTAAGGTGCACACACGCTGTTTACCTGGTGCACGTGTTCTTGATGTTGCTGCACAGGTGCCTGCTGCCCTGAGGAAGAACATTGGAGCTGTGGTCCTTCATGCCGGCACGAACGACACCAGGCTGAGGCAGACGGAGATCCTAAAGAAGGACTTCAGGAGCCTGGTCGAGAAGGTCCGCAGCACATCACCCACGACAAGGATCATCGTATCTGGACCGCTTCCCACATTTCAGCGAGGAATCGAGAAGTTCAGTAGATTATTTGCTTTTAATGAATGGTTACAATCTTGGTGTCAACAACAGAAATTACGCTTTGTTGATAACTGGAATGTTTTCTGGGAGCGTCCTAGGCTCTATCACACCGATGGCCTACACCCTAGCAGAGCTGGAGCAGCGGTCCTCTCTGACAACATCTCCAGGACACTACGAACCATCTGAATGGCGGTATGTCATACTGTAGATTCCAAACATATTAGCCACATCACAACTCACCGTAGTGATAGACGCACACACATAGCTTGTCCTTTAGAAACTGTGTCTGTTCCCCGAATACTGAGAAAAAAGAATAAATTTGTTAAATTTGGCCGAAACAATCTGATAACCATAAAACCAGAAAAAGGCAAAATAAGTAGTCAAAATCCACCTCTAAAGTTTGGACTACTCAACATTAGATCCCTTGCGCCTAAAGCACTTATTGTTAATGAAATTATCTCAGATTATTGCCTTGACGCACTCTGTCTCACTGAAACCTGGCTTAAACCAAGTGAATATTTTGGTCTGAATGAGTCTACTCCGTCAGGATATTTCTATAAGCACGAGCCCCGTCTAATTGGTCGCGGTGGTGGTGTCGCCACTATCTACAATGATGTACTCACTGTTACCCAGAAAATAAGGCCCAGGTTTAATTCATTTGAAGTGCTTATCATTAATGTTGCACTAAATGAAATACGTAATAAACCCTTGCTATATTTTACCCTGGCCACAGTGTACAGACCCCCGGGGCCATATGGCGATTTTCTTAAAGAATTTGGACATCTGCTATCAGACCTATTGGTTAACTCTGACAAAGTGTTGATAGTAGGAGACTTTAACATTCATGTAGATGATGTTAACGACGCTTTAGCACTCACATTTATGGATTTACTAAATTCCTTTGGGGTTAAGCAAAATATAATTGGAGCAACTCACAGCTTTAATCATACGCTTGATTTAATTATATCCCATGGTATAGATGTCTCTAATATAGAGATCATACCTCAAAGTGATGATATCACAGATCATCACCTCCTGACATATACTCTACCCGTAGAACAGATTAGCTGTGTCTCCCCACGTTATCAATCTGTTAGAAATATGAATCCCACTACTAAAGACAGATTCACAAGTAATCTGCCGGATCTGTCCCAATTTCTTATTAGACCGCTAAATGCAGATGATCTAGATGAAGTGACTAGCAGCATGGGCACTATTTTTACCAGTACATTAGACACTGTTGCTCCCATCAGATTAAAAAATGTCAGAGATAAAACATTTGCACCGTGGTACAACAGTCATATTCGCGCCCTAAAGAGAGCAACCCGTAACCTCGAGCGAAAATGGAGGAAAACTAAATTAGAAGTTTTTCGAATTGCGTATAAAGACAGTATGTGCAACTATAGACAGGCTCTAAAAACTGCTAGGACTGAGCATCTTAGCCAACTGATAGCAAGAAACCAAAACAATCCCAGGTTCTTATTTAGTACAGTGGCTCGCCTAACAAAACCTAAGATGCCCGCAGAGAGTATCCCATCAGAGTTTAGAAGTGAAGACTTTATGGACTTCTTTAATGAAAAAAATCAATAATATCAGGAAGAAAATAATGGAGGTTCAACCTCTAATAGTATCTCACGATCCAGTTCAGCCTATAGCTTCACATTTAGATTTCCACTGCTTTACAGGTATAGGACAGGAAGAGCTGTATAAACTCATCACCTCGGCTAAATCAACAACGTGCCTGTTAGACCCAATCCCAACCAGATTTTTAAAAGAAGTGATGCTTACGGTTGGAGAGCCACTCCTAAACATTATTAATTCTTCATTACATCTAGGTCACGTCCCTAAACCTTTCAAGTTAGCAGTTATTAAGCCGCTTCTTAAAAATTCTAATTTGGACGCGAATGAAATAGCAAATTACAGACCAATTTCAAACCTCCCGTTGTTTTGCTGCATTCTATAAACATCACTTGAATCACCCGAATAAGGAATGTCTATTTGCAAAGGACGAAACATTACCGGTATCTAATTCTGTAAAGACAAGCGCGTGACTCACCTTAGAAGAAGGCCTTGGAAATGTAGTCCCCGGAACCGTCTGTTCTCGATGCAGGAAACAAACTCACACTCTGAGTACCGTGCTGGGGGCACTGGCCTCGCAATGGGAGGCAGTCCTTTTATTATTTTATATTGCCAAATACTACAACTTAAGCAAATAAAACTAGGTAGATTTATTATGAATACAAATAGCAAATACTAAGCAAAAAGTTTAATGGAAAATAAAAGAACACAAAGTCTTGTGAACTCAAATTAACAATGCATGCTAACACTGCCCCACGAACCCTAAAGGAAGAACAAACAAGAACAAAGGAGAACCCTTCTTATACCTTCGTCCTGTGACTTCTGTCCTAGCAGTCTCATGCATCTTAACCAATTAGCAGGCCTTGACCTTATATGGTAACCTGTAGCAAACACACAATAAGCTTATACTGCTACAGACTAACCTAACACATTTTACACAATACATATTTGGGTATCGGGGCTGGCTTCCTGCCAGACTTCGAACAGGACGCTCTGTCTCTTCAGACTTGACTTCCTCACTGCTTATCTTCAAGCGTGCAGAATATCTCTGGTAACCGCAGTCGTATAGGTGTTGTTCCCTTATCTGGGTGCGCGTCCTGCATGCAGGGTCTGTCGAAGCGTCTCGTGCGTTTCCTCTCCAGTTTGCGCTGAGCTCTGACCTCTTTAACACCTTTAACTTCCTGCAATACATCTTCTATTGTAAGCTGGGACATATGACAGTTTAAAGCATTCATGGGTTCCACAACACCCCCTCTTGGCATATGCCCTTGCTGTTTTATCTTTTTTACCCCTTCAGTTCGAGGAATCACAGGGAAGCACATGTTAACTCTTAGGACTCTCTCAGTGACTAAGAGTAAATTCTTTACCTTATTAAAGAGCCAGATTCGGGCATGAGACTGTTTAGTCTCAGGGTCATACTCCCTATATAATTTCGCTTCATAGGCCGGAGCCCCCAAGTCGAGGTCTCTCCCTCGTGCTGGTGCTCGCCTCTGAAGGACTCCAATTTGAGCAGGTACCGGTTTCAATGTCAATTTCCCCTCGGCCTCTGGATGAAAGAACAACCTGGTTATAGAGCGGCTGGGACCACGGGACTGGAGCAGTTTCTTTAGCCGGCGGAGCCTTATAGGTGTTAGCCTTCCGCTCCTCTCCACTACTGCTACCTGCGACAGAGCACAAAGTCACGGTTTCACGTGGGATCTTTGCCTCTTACCCGACTTTCCTCCTGCACACGCTCGAATCCAACCGTCCTTTCCATCCCGCTGAGGTATTTCCCCCTCTAGGAGTTTCTCCCAGACCTACTAGGGTTTGCCAATGATAATGGAGTTTTAGCCTTCTGGCTTGGTACCTGAATGGTAATTTACACTCCAACAACCTACCATGGGCTTCACTGCTTTCCCTTGACTTAACCTTATGACAGAGAAAGAATACATTTCCGAGTAAATTTTAACATATCTTATCAGTACATAGATATACTTTTCTTATAACTATTCAATACATATAAAGCAAGCTTTTCTTAACAGCAAACATTGGTTTCTTTTTTCCGCTAACCTTTAACAACATTCATCTCTCAGGCGGCGTATATTTTTACTCATTTTAGATACACTCGTCTGATCAATCATTAAAAATAAAATGGCTAAAAAATTACAACTCTGGATATCATACATTTCTCCTAGGGATCTGCACATTACAAATAAACATCCTGTGACAGACAGTTGCCTTACTGGCTTCCAGGACTGCGCCTGCCATCCACTACAAATAATGCAATACAATACAACCCACAGACTGTGCCCTATCAGTATCACCTTGATATAGACAGTCAACCATATTACATAATACATTATCCACATTCCGGCAGTGTACGTAGCCATATGAATCATGATAGCAATGTTTCCCCTTGCTTTAATTAGCTGGTTCCATCCCTTACTTCCAGTCACCAGACTGGCCGCGATCATAGTTGGAGTAACTTCTCCACACAAACAAATCACCGAGATGGAAGTAGCTAGTATAAAAAGTTGGTAGCCAGGATTTCTTTCTAATGATTTCAAAATTATCCAAACGGTCCATACAGTGAGTTGGAGACCGACACTCACCCATTTAGTGGTTCCGAAGGCATCCGCCTCTGGATCAACTGGAATACTTGATGTGTCGTTTGCATTGACGCTGTCGAATGTTTGATTTAGTGCCATCTCTAAATCTTTTGGATCCTGGCTACAATGCAATTAGAATATTAGTTCTGCCTTAATCAGTCTCCGCTCTCTAGACATGTCTTATGGAGCATGCCCTTTATCTAGGCCCAGGGCCACATTTTTACATCTTGCGATTACGCCCCCCATGTGGTTTGTCTCTGACCTTTTTTCGCCCCTCTGCGGTTTTCAATAGCCTCTTGAGTTCATGCTGCTCTTTCGCCCTTTTGAACTTCCGCTGAGTTCTTCTAATAACCTTGCAGGTTAACACGTTCCAAGCAACGCTCATGCATCTGCAAAGTTGCAAATCTTTACAGAGGCGTACTAGCTTGCTGGCAATAGCAAGGAATAAAATTGAAGCGATTACAATCAAAAATATCCACCACCACTTAGCGATCCAATTGGCCGCGGATTTGCACCACTCCCAAGCTCGATGGAAACTATTACCCACTACGTTCCACCCATCTGTTGCTACTTTTGCGACTGTATCAAATCCCTGTACAAATACGTCGCCCACTCCCACGAATGCATTTCTCAAATCGGTCGCCCAGCCGGCCGACCATTTAGTTTGACCTGGGTAGCCTATGTCCAGATGCATGTGATGTACCCATGCCCAATTTGCGCCTATGGATGAGGGTTCGATCAACGTGGTGACCTGAGTAGTTAGGTCTGGTGGTGTCCTAAATTTAATCAAGGTGGAGGTCTGACATAAATTTACTAATTGTCGCTGGAACAATCGGTATAACACTTGTCGTCCAGGTTGGCTAGTGGCGGCTCCTCTGCTGCTATACAGCAGTCCGCACATGTTGAGACCATAATCCACCCATGCTTCCCACTCGTACTTGTTTAAATCGACTGAGCAGGTGTGTAACGGCACAGGGGTGTCTATTCCCTGTGTCGGGATACCATTTCCCGAATCTACTGCCTCTTTTTGCTCTCTCCATCCCCAGGAACACTGAGGCATGGTAGGGAACCAAAAGGGACATCTATCACTATCATTCTTAGCATACTCACCTCTTCTAGTATGATATATTTGGGCTAAACTCGCTCTGAGTTTCCAGGGGTGATAATTTTGCCATCTATACCCGTTAAACACCATCCCTACAGGATATACTACGGTGTCATTTATGCGTTTATTATTATCACTCATGGTGGTAACTACTGGCCATTGAAGAGTATGCAAAGCCAATAGCATTCTCATATTTTGATCAGCCACTGTGGCTATGTATTTTAGGATAGTCCAATTTTGGGCCTCAGATTCATGTAAACCCGGAGGATTATAAATATTGACTGGCCTTTCTACCCTCCGGCCTAGGCCTGTTAAGAAATGAGGATGAATTCCCACTTGGGATGCATTATACCATTGAGTGATATTTCTCTCTCGATCTGTAAGACCACATGTAGCCACATTGTGATCCTTCCTTTTTTTGTTAGCACATTTCATATGTGTAAACAGTTTATTCTGAGATACTATTTTGGAGATGTGGTGCATACTTACCTCGAAGTCTGTGAGGTTCCATCTCTGTGATGCTTCAACTGTACAAACCCAATATTTATCTACATGCTCAGAATTTGCCTGTGCACAATGGGCTAAGCTTTCTTTTATCTGCCCTTTGCCTCCAGTAAAGTAAAGTGTACAATTTGGATTAGAACACTTAGGATAATAGAAACTTCCTAGAAAACAGGTAGTCCCCTCTAAATTCTCATAGGGGATATGGGGCTTGCTAAGCCCTGACCAAATTACAATGGTTCTAGAATTATTGTAACCTAGAGGATTAGTATGACTACAACGCCTTGTGCACCAATCTGTTTTCTGGGATTTGTCATGTGTCTGTTGGGCCAAGGGTTTTGGAGGGTCTTCTAATTTATCAGCTAATTTGGGACCATCTTCTGCATACACCTTGGTCTTTGTTCTCATTCTCTGGCCACAGTAATTACTTGGCTCAATTACTGTTTTACCTAGATAAATACCCATCCAGTAAAAAACGTTATTTACAAACACGCTATTGCGGGGGTCTGAAAAATTCCAATTATGTCTTATGATTTTAATGTGAGTCTCATTCTCCGGCGTTATTCTGACAACGCGGCTGATGGTTACATTATTATCCGTTATATTAAACAGTTTCATAAAGGAAACTGCTGATTCCTTTTGAACTTTCAGCCCTGCACTGTGGTTAAAGCAGCCTCGCCATATATTCACGTTCACAGTTTCTAGAGTGTGGTGTTGCAATGAAAGTAACACCTCGAGTTCACTCAGCCAGAGACTGCGATTCCCCTCTATTCGCTTGAGGCGGTCAGGGCATACAATGCGCTGTATCTCACTGTGTGTTTGACACGGAAACCAGTGAAATACTTGTGCTTCGGTCTCAATTGTAAGACCTACTCCAAGTAGAATTATAACTACTGTTAAGGAGGCGATTAAGCTTCCAATTATGATTATTGTGTTTATTTTTCTGTGTGCTATACTTCTCTGTTTTTGACGGGATTCCAGAGCATCCAGGAGTTTTTCTCGATCCAGTGATCCTCTGCGAACCATTCTCCTGCTCAACTTCTTTTTGAGCATCTGCAACATATAAACAAAACATATCGCACATCTACATTTCGGCCTTTCGGCCTTAAAGCATTTTAATATAATACTTTTCTGATCTTTCTGCCCCACTTCCTCTTCTCCTTATAGTGGGGGCTACTTATAGCTCTGATCTCACAGCTCACTCCTTCAATCGCTATGAAAGTTCCTAACGTGCTTTGAGTCAGGTTTTTCATGACTCTCACCTCGACGGGAAGTACTCTAGACTCCCATCCTTTTTTCAACTCACCACTTTCCCCCTCTTGGGAGGATTTGAGTAAGACCACATCCACTTTTCTGGAGTGGGTAACCATACTCTGACTGACAGCCTCTACCGTCAGTTCAGTTTCATAGACAGTTCTGTCTACTTTGGTCTCTCTCTCGCCCATCGGAACATACAGGTGTGTGTCCCATGGGCCCTCGGATTCAGCTACAAGGATGCACAGGTCGGACCATCTAAGCTTCAGCCATGTGGGAGTGTCCTCACCTGCCACGTCCTTGTTCCTAGCTAACAACCAACCCGAGATCTGGTCCTCAGGCCTCCCCAACCTGCAGTGTACAGCCATGACCCCACTGTGGGTCACCTGTTCTCTCCATGGACCAAAATTAATTGCAGACTCTAAAACAGGTAAGCCTTGTGCCATAGGCTGACCAACACCTAAGCTGGCACTTAGCAACGCTGCTTCCTGTCTCGGCATCAGCCCCCTTGGATCACACTCCAGACCGGCTGCAATGCCTGCACGCTGGGTGACACCTGGGTCATGATTTAGTCCCACGCACCCCGTGCTTTTCCTAGTCTGCCAGACTTCCTTCCGGCTGACTACTGTGAGCGTCCCCTCTGCAGTCAACTCGCTGCACCTCGGACATGGCTCAAGGATTCTTCCATTCCATAAACAATGACACGCTATGCCCATGAGTCTATATGTATTCTTACATGAGACACACTCCAGGGCGTTCAGGCATGTACACTTTGCCTGTAACACTTCTTCCATGATCACCACTTTGGGGTGTCTCAGCCGACATTCCCCACACACTGACACCTGACCTATGGCACAGGCATCGGGACAAAACGGCCAGTTTTGCCACACTGTTTTCTTATAACCCTTACTCTCATACAAACGGGACTTTGGAGGCCGCTGGCTCTCCAATCCCCACCATAACACTTGAGTGCATGCTTTATCACAAATGACACAATCTTTAGGGTTGTATAGGGTCAGGGTGCTTAAACTATCAGGTTGAGTCATCAGACTCCCTCCAGTCCTATGTCCTTCAGAATTTAACGATGCAACTTTACCCAAACTGCCAGTTACGTTTTGAACTCTTACCAGTCCTCTCTGAGACATAATCGCTGTTAATCTCTGCGCCGGGAGCAGTCTCCTGCTCCCTGAACTTCCTGATTCACATGTCACTGTGACTGCTTCCGCCATATTAAATCTCTTAATGAGTTAATACCGTTATTTTCAAGTTCAACCGTATCCTTACCTAGGATGGACTTAACGATATCACGAGTACCTAGTTTCGCTTTGAACCTACCTTTCGTGGTGGTTCGTTGTATGTACACGGTATCTCCTACCGCCGGGCCTGTATAACCTTCAACTTCGCCTGCAGGGTCGCAGCTTTTCGGCCGTACCCTGTGATTAATAAAATGCAGGCATTTAGTGATGTTCAAATCCCATGCATTTTTAGTATCTGTGTTTTTTGCAAACCACTCTTTAATGCTTCTTATTTGCCTCTCAGCAAACGCATTAGATTGAGGCTGATATTTCACTGATTTGACCAGCCTGACATTCTCTGCAGTTAGAAAATCTTTGACTTTCTTTCCGGAAATGTTATGTGCACCATCTGCACGCACTGACAACAGTTTACCATGATATCTAAACCATTCTTTCAAACACCCAATAACCACATCCTCTGTGGCTCTCGAACACGGCCAAATCATAGTCACTTTTGTGCAGTTATCAATAGCACAGAGGAAATACTGATTTTTCCTCGCTGTGCTTGGCAAAATAGGACCAGCGAAATCAATGCTTATTTCTTGTCCTTCAAAATCATGTGGGAGGGTCCCCTCCCCGAAGTATCGTGACGTCATCGCACGCCTGCAAGACTCACAATTCATTTTTATGCGATGGTATTTCTCTTTGTAGTTAGGTATGTTCAAACCTTGAGCTTTTAGGTATTTGCCTAAATATTTTGTGGTACAATGACTGAGAGCATCGTGCAGCTCTCTTAACAACTTCCCTTCTTTGTCAATCACAGCATACACTTTACGTGCTAATTTGTCCACTTCCATGTTACCCTGCGCAGCAGGTGTCACTTGTTTCGTATGACTGACTTGATGTAATGGAATGATTTCCATTTCTTGTGACAGAGCATTAATCTCTACCCACTTCTCTTTCTGCTGCAGCGGCGCATTCTTCGCGCTGTGAAAACCATTCACTCGCCACACTGGGAGGTACTCAGAAATTCCTCTGACTACGTAATCAGAGTCAGACACTAGCACTAAACGCATCGCTCCGAGCGCTTTGGCTCTCTGTAGCGCTTCCGCAACAGCAAACACTTCTGCTTCCTGTGCAGAGCCCACAGTTTCTCCGCGCGCTTGTGCTACAATTTTACCATGCTTTTTCAGAATGAATGCCCACGCAGTGCTGTCTTTCGTTTTAGACCCATCAGTATAAGCCACATACTCATAACCTTTCGGAATAACAGTGACTTTCTGTTTTTTAGGAACTCGCGACTCGCGAAATTGAAACTGCATGTCATCCAAAATCATTTTCCACTGATTCCATCTGTACTGATGGACTCTAGGCAGGTTCATCACGAGATTTTTCTTTAACCGATTGATCAGTCCTATTTCATTCTCTTTAGAGCCGTCAACTTCAATGATTATGGGCTGATCGCGTGCAAGATTTTTTAATGCAATAAGCCTTTTAGCCACCGAAGCGAGAATATCACCCGCGCTCAATGGAGAGAAAGTGAGATGCACTTTATCTTTAGAGTCTGATAAAAAACCAACAGGCATGTTCTCTGACTCATTTAGCAGTTTAAGCTCAATCTCTTCTCTGCCATTCTCAACTTTAACACACAGAGGCTTCTCTGCATCACGGCGCGCAAGCTGCCCGCTCGTGAGCAACGCCTCGATTAAACTCTGCCGCGCGCTCTCTGCGCGCTGCGTCCAGTTTAATTTACCACCTTTGATCGTGTTAAAAATGTCTTTAGAATACTTAGCGAAATCGGGAGTTAAGATTCTTGCATAATTCAACGTACCCATTTGCACCTGCACATCCCTCAGTGTTTTAATCGGCTCCTCTTTGAGCCGCTCCAACCGCTCGCGCATGGTTTCAGACAACTCGCGCGATTTTCCTGTGAATTTAAAACCAAGAAAATCAACAGCCTCCTTCCGCAATTCCATTTTTTTCAGGGAGGGTTTCAATCCAGCCTTCACTAGTCTTTTGAGAGTTTTTTCCAAAATCTCAAGATGCTCCTGTACATCATCTGTGACAATCAATATGTCATCAATGTAAACTTGAACCGGAAGTCCTTCCAGTATGTCCAAAATCGTACTTTGGAAAACATTTCCAGAGTTTTTAAATCCCATAGGAAGACGAGAATAGGAATATTGTTTTCCCTCAAAAGTAAAAGCTGTCCTGGGCTGACTGTCTTTACTTAAAGGAATTGACCAAAATCCATTTGCCAGGTCAATTTTAGAAATAATGCGCCCCTCTTTCACCTCACTTAGGAGATCGGGCGCATTAATCAGATACCTTGTATCTGGCACACTTACTTTATTCAAAGCTTTAAAATTAGAAACAAGGCGATATGAACCGTCACTTTTACGCACAGCCTGAATTGGGGAGTTGGTAGGAGCTCCATCAGTCTCACTGATCACTCCTTTCTTAACCAATTCCTTAATCGTTTCTCTGATCTCAGGTCTAGCCTGTGCATTTATGGGATATTGTCTTTGAGGTTTGTGAATGCCACCTTTAATCTCATATGTGTATTTTGCATCGACTAGGCCACAGTCATTTTTACTATCGGCCATACCAGGGCTAATTTCCTGTAGGATTTTATTCACCTCACGCTGTGGGAGAACCGTTTCACTCAAGATGCGAGTTATTTCTTTTTGCTTGTCAACCTTTTTCATCCAGCCAATAATCTTTTTTGCATCAGCACCGGCGAGAAGGTTCTCTTCTCCCAAAATCACTTCAATTTCACCCAACTGGTACAAATCCTTTTCCCGGACGTGACCCGCAAAATCAGTTACCTTAATTACATTTTTCTTTTCCAGATTTCCAGCCTCTTTGTTTTTTACCACTGATACATCAGCTCCTGTGTCTATCCTAAATGCAATGCCGTTATAATCTACTTTCAGCTCTCCTTCTATTTCTTTTACCTGATTGGAGCTGATGGCGTCCTTCAAAGAGGCCGCCATTACCTATTTAAATTGGAACTTCGAACCAGTTCCACTGGGACTAGCCTGCCCCTCTCCCTTGTTTTTTCCCTGATTTGAGGAACCATCCTCATCTCTCCGAAAACCCATCTGTTTGAACGCAGTTATCACTGCACCAACCATGTTATTTCCTTTCCCGGAGCGCTTAAAACCACCATTAGACTTCTGTGATCTTCCGCCTTTATTCCGGCTCTCTAAGACTTTCTGTCTCTGTTCAGGCGACATTTCATCCCATCTTTCCTGACTAACATAAGTACTTTGGGAACGATTTTTCTGACCAACGAATTTATGTTCTGACTTAGCCTTACGTGCAGCATTCCTCCTTCGGAACTCCTGTGAAGTTTTTTCCTTCGAACTTTTATCTTTAGACGTGTCATTTCTCTTATCTTTACCTTTTTTCTTATCAGGTTGTTCTTTACGATTTTTTTCTTTAAGCAGTTTAGTTTTTCGATCATATTTCACGGCCCATTCAATCAATTTCTCTTCTGTTGACTCAGGCCCCATCATCATTACATCACCGAGCCCAGGAAGTAGCTGCAGCCGACAGTAGTCCTGCAACCTTTTAACCATTTCCCTAGGCGACTTAATTTTCTCCATCACTTCGCGCATGGTGGGCCACATGCCCACCAACTCGACCGAATCTTTAAACTCGGCACGCTCCTCGCCCCTATCATCTTTGACGTGGGCTTTTTTATATTGCTCTAAGACTTTAAGAGAAACTTTACTGCCTGTATGGCCTCTTACCACTTGATGAATGACTTCTTCACTTGCTTTCATGCGCTTCCCTTGATCTAAGACACACAGCGCTCTTTCGAGAGGCCCGTGTTTAGCATCATGCTTGATACTATTTAAGGCATGAAACGCATGAATATCAACCATACCCTGATTACCTTTTCTATCGCGACTGTTTTCACGACTGTTACTGCGACTGTTACCGCGACTCCTTCCGCGACTGGTTGCCCGAGTTTCGGACTTTAACGTGGGTGTAGGGGTTAATGCGAGTGCTTTCATGATTGAAGCCGGGTCATCTGGGTTTGTCTCTTCAGATGAAAACTCTGCATCATCAGTAGTGTCAGGATAAGTCTCTCTACTGAGAGGTTCATTCTTATTCATGCAGTCAGAATCATCACTACTACTTTCAGAATCCGCATATCGACCCAATGCGCGACTCAGCCTGGTTTTAGGCGTTCCCAAATTTTTGAGGGTTCCTTCACATTTCCATCCGCAGTAAAACTCACTCGATTCACGTTCGACTTAGATTTAGGTCTTACTGGCGGCTCAGGCAATTTAACAACCGTCGATTTGTGTTTAACAACAGAATCCGAGACATAAAATATTTCCCTAATCCTATTTACAGGATTGGGCCGTTTATCGTCCCAAGCCAGATCTTCCAGGAAACGCGCTACAATATACTGACTCGCAGCCGCCTTCATCATTATCTGCTGATATTTAGCCGGGCGTGATAAATCGGTGCGACTCATAATTTCATCAACTGTCTCGCTTCCCGCCACTTGTACAGCGCCTTCCAGATCTACATCTGGAAACAGAGGAGATTGTAACAATTCCTCCATTTTTTCACTCAAATGTCCTGCTTGTGAACTTCTAATTCTGTAGGGACCGACAGAACTAGTTGGAAAATTATTTCTATATTTAGGTGAAGGGTCTCTTATTTCTGTTCGGCTGTCTTTTCCTCTTCTATTGTACGGTAGTGGATTAATTGGCAACGGCTTTTGTTCCTCCACCAGGACCTCGTAAGTCGGACAGGTGGGGTGTTCATTTCCCCGTGGCAGATTAAACATAGATACCGAATCCACAAAAACGTCATTTAAGTCTGCAAATTCACCGTCTTCTAACCCACTCTCCGGAGTGTCTTCCCCACTCTTCTCAGTCCGCACTGAGATCACTTCATCACACACATCAACATTATCAAAAATAACATTACAGTGTTTACTCTTAGGCAACTCAACACCCTCAGGTGTGAGAAATTTCACATATTTCCATACTGCTGGAATATCACTCGGAACTGCCACATCATTTAAAAATACTTTAAACTTAGTACCTGTTGGATATTGATTAAGCAACGAACCTAATTTTAATTGGCCTTGCACCAAGACCATGACATATTCATTCTCTCCAACTGACTGGGTTGCACCTTGACCCAAAACCCAACAAGATCGCATGCTCTCACATATGGTTTGTGGTGATGGAAAGGCATGGACAATCACCTGTCCAGCCTGACCCGCGTGTCCAGCCGCTCTGGCTGCCATATACACAGTATTACCTCCTCTGAGGTACACTCAATGTATACAGAACCTACACCTCTAGTAGGTTTCCTAGTTTTCAGTTTTACTTGTCTGTTCTCTCAGATACTTTCAGTTCTGTGCGCGCAGAGTAGACTTAAAACCACACATGAAAAACTAGTTTGTAAATGGAATGTATCTTTACTTAGTAACTTCAACTATTTTCATCATCAATAAATCACCAAGGACAACAAGAATGTAATAATACCCAGCATCAACAACAGTATTAATTAAACAATTAATTACTCAATTAAACAGTGCCATACGCATTCTCCACCATGTTTTGCTGCATTCTATAAACATCACTTGAATCACCCGAATAAGGAATGTCTATTTGCAAAGGACGAAACATTACCGGTATCTAATTCTGTAAAGACAAGCGCGTGACTCACCTTAGAAGAAGGCCTTGGAAATGTAGTCCCCGGAACCGTCTGTTCTCGATGCAGGAAACAAACTCACACTCTGAGTACCGTGCTGGGGGCACTGGCCTCGCAATGGGAGGCAGTCCTTTAATTATTTTATATTGCCAAATACTACAACTTAAGCAAATAAAACTAGGTAGATTTATTATGAATACAAATAGCAAATTCTAAGCAAAAAGTTCAATGGAAAATAAAAGAACACAAAGTCTTGTGAACTCAAATTAACAATGCATGCTAACACTGCCCCACGAACCCTAAAGGAAGAACAAACAAGAACAAAGGAGAACCCTTCTTATACCTTCGTCCTGTGACTTCTGTCCTAGCAGTCTCATGCATCTTAACCAATTAGCAGGCCTTGACCTTATATGGTAACCTGTAGCAAACACACAATAAGCTTATACTGCTACAGACTAACCTAACACATTTTACACAATACATATTTGGGTATCGGGGCTGGCTTCCTGCCAGACTTCGAACAGGACGCTCTGTCTCTTCAGACTTGACTTCCTCACTGCTTATCTTCAAGCGTGCAGAATATCTCTGGTAACCGCAGTCGTATAGGTGTTGTTCCCTTATCTGGGTGCGCGTCCTGCATGCAGGGTCTGTCGAAGCGTCTCGTGCGTTTCCTCTCCAGTTTGCGCTGAGCTCTGACCTCTTTAACACCTTTAACTTCCTGCAATACATCTCCTATTGTAAGCTGGGACATATGACAGTTTAAAGCATTCATGGGTTCCACAACACCGTTCATATCAAAAATACTAGAAAAAGTAGTATCAGCTCAAATTTGCACATTCTTGCAGGATAACAACATCCTTGAAGAATTTCAGTCAGGTTTCAGGCCCCATCATAACACAGAAACTGCACTAGTTAAGATTACAAACGACTTGTTTTTAGCTTCAGACCAAGGCTGCATCTCATTGCTAGTCCTGCTTGATCTTAGTGCTGCATTCGACACTATAGATCATAATATTCTCATAGATCGCTTACAAAATTATATAGGTATTCAGGGACAGGCATTAAAATGGTTTAGATCTTACCTGTCTGATCGCTACCATTTTGTAGATCTAAATGGAGAACCGTCTGGTGTAATGCCAGTGAAATATGGGGTCCCACAAGGGTCAGTTTTAGGACCTCTGTTGTTCTCAATATACATGCTTCCCTTGGGTACCATCATTAGAAGACATGGGATTAGTTTCCATTGTTATGCTGATGATACCCAATTATATATCTCAACTAAACCAGACGAAATACCTACAGTGGGAGCCACGTCAAACAGCCGCCTGGAGCGTGACGGCTCCGTGGCAGGTCCATGAAGGGTTAATGCAGGCTTTGTGCATGGAATGTGATCCCCCGCGATGACGCAGTTAACGATGCCCCGCCCCATAAACGCCCCCATGCGCTTTCTAAAAAGATGGTTGCAATGCCGTATAATTCCGCCAGATGGAGCATTGACTGGCACAGTTAACTGCAGTGTCCAGGAAGCCCAATACCGTATCTTTAATATACAGACAGTTCTTGCATTGCCAACATAGTTTCATAAATAGATGAAAAAACAACAACAACAAACCGATTAATAAAACAGATTTGTTAAATCACTCAATACACAACCCATGATGATTATGCTATTTATTATTTAATAATGAATTAATAAAATTAGTTAGTGAAATATTTTTTAAGACATCCTGAAATGATCCTTAAAGACACGGTAACGGCTGTAATTTGTCTATACCGATCATTGTAGGTACGGAATAAAAACGCAGGCTATGTACAGTATTTTACATTACTGTGTATTTTACCCCGTTCCATTTAATATACTGATAGATAATATTTTGCTGCAAAGTAAAGCTCAAAATGTAACGTCTGCTTGGGTTTGTTTTCGTTATATTTTTGATGATGTTTTCGCTGATTTTTTCACTGATAGTCTACAAGTGGCATAAGAAAAGCAATTAATGCCGCATGCAACCTGGAATAAATATCTGCCCATATGGATCAGTATTTCTTTAGTCATTTAATCATGCATAATGCTCCCCCGTCAAAAGATCTGATGGGGCATTAATCACTTATCACAACTGTGAATGGATGCCGCAGCAGAGACACATTAAATCCCCATAAACACTTGGAAACAATAGTAAAAAAAGTTCCAGAGGGTTAGCGCCTGTTATACTAATGTATTTTTACTGATTTTTTTTTTTACTGCTTATATTTCGTTGGGTTTTACGCAATTTCATGTGTGTGTGTGTGTGTGTGTGTGTGCACGAGAGAGAGGAGACTCTGACAAGACCAACTTCCGTGTGGCTCCCGTGGCACAATCGGTTAGCGCATGACACTTATAAAGCGGTCCAGGTGAAGCAATGCCGAGTTCGAGCCTCGCCTAAAGCACCCAAAGCATTTTACTGCATATCGCACTGTGTATGTGACAAATCTAATTTGAATTTGAAAGTAAAGCTTAAAATGTAACTTCTGCTTGGGTTTGTTTTCGTTATATTTTTGATGTTTTCGCTGAAAGTCAAATTGGCATAACAAATTGATTAATGGCGCATAATATCTGGAACAAATATCTGTCCATACGGATCAGTATTTCTTTGTCATTTAACCAGCATAATATCCCACATCAAAGATCTGATGGGGCATCAATCACTTATCACAACGGTGTATAGATGCGGCAGCAGAGACAGATTTAATCCCCATAAACATTCACACTTGAAAACAAAGCTAACAGAAGTAAACAGTTCTAGAGTGTTAGCGCCTGTTATCACAGGACAGGAATCACCTACAGGATACTACTGTATTTTACTGCTCATATTTTTTACCCAAGTTTCATTTGGTTTTACGCGATTTCATGTATTATTTGTGAGTCTGTGTGTGTACAGTGTGTGTGTGTGTGTGTGAGTGCAAGAGACAGCGTGAGAGCGCGTGCGCGAGAGAGGGCTTTCATGCTGATTTATCCAAGGTTACTAAAACCTGGCTTACTACCTATAAAAAATATTTCAATTTAACTCATGGGTCTCAATCACAGATGACACAACAAATTATATACTCTGAAACGTTCATTTGAACATTTAAAAATATATACAAAAACATGAATACTAATGTTATCATGGTGTAAATTATTAACATTAGGTTAGGTCCTGCCCTTAATTAATTCATATTATAATTACTTTTACATAGTATAGTTACTGGACTGACATGACCAAAACTAGCTATTTCATTTAGCCTTTCTAACATCAACCCATATATCATTTATAATCAGAAAACATAAAACATTATGATCTGTTCAACAGCCCATCTGTTTTAATTTAGTTTGTATTTTTTATTATTCATAAGACAACCTTTCAGTTTTGTAAATATTTTAGTTATAGTGTGTTAAGTCTCACTTTAGGTTAAACGTTTTTGAGAATTTGACCATCCAGCTTAGATAAATGTTATGTCATTGATTGATAAAATCTGGATTAATGATATTATATAATTATATATATATTTATTTTTTTAGTTTCCCCCTGAGGGATTGCCACCTTATTGTGGTCAGGCGGTTTGCGTGCCTCAACACAATTCAGCAAATACAATACTGTTACTATACAGTAAGGCCAGGTAAAAACAGTGCTCGAACATGATGCCCCCCTCCCCCCACCCCGTGTTGTCTGATGTAGAACGTCCCTGCCTCTGACCGTCTTTTGTCTTGTAAATGAGTATTCTCACTCACCTTCCAATCCCCCCAGCGCACACACTCTGTTTGTACTGTAAACTGTACTGTAACTGTGTTTGCTAGGGCACTTGGTTATACACTGTACTTTAATGTATGGAACACTTACTTAACTTACTGGTTTGGTTTAAACATCGCTTATTACCTTATTCAACAAAATAAATTCATTATTAACGTATTGAAGTATTTTAGTTAAGGACAAAAACTTGTGTTTAGAACTGCTGAACAGCCGAAAACACACACACACACACACCCATCCCCCCGCCAAAAACACACACACACACAGAGCAATTAACACCATGTCCTACTCAGGAGTGGAAGGTGAGAAACCTCAATGGAGAATACCAAGTTTGTCGTTGCTCTTTTGGAGTTCTTAAAACCCAAAACATTTATTTATACTGAGAAAAAATTATTATGGGTCACAATCACAAATACATATAATCAAGTGTTTAACTGGTTTCATTTGTTTCTATGATCAATAATTATTATTATTATTTTCAGCCCAACTCTTTGACTATTTAAAACAAAGTTGTGTCCCATTTTTTGCCCATTGAAGTTGTTGGCTCAACTAAACAATTTTTAAATACCCAAGCAATCCCCCAAAATTAAAACACACAAAACATGACTTTAACAATTCAATTTATTCTTCCAAAACTAGTCAAAGTTAAAACAGTAATTTATATAAAACAGATGAATACATGTTGTCTTTTTGCTTAAAGTTCATTAAACTACCCGGATACACCAGCTGCTTATAAGTCTCTATCTATAGTCCTTTTACATTAAAATATAAATTTTTCAAATATCAAAACTATTAAACATGGAACAGTTTAAGTCTTTGTTTCCCCCAAAGTATTGTATCAGACATTTTGCAGTTCTATGTTCAGAATATACAGTAGACCTGATCAAACATCATTCTAAAGCTGTCGGACTGTGACGTCATCCCTCCTACAGCTCCGTCAACAGCTTGTTCAGGCTCCTCCAGTCCTGTAGCTCCAAAAGTCCAACCGTCAGCAGTCTGACCCCCCAATCCTCCACAGCGGGGCTCTGCTTAAAGACAACAGGAGAATTTAGTCAAGACAAAGATAAATAAACTTCACAGAACATCTAGTTCTAATAAAAAATAAAATATATTAATAAACCTATTTACCAAAGAGTGTGTAAAATACTGTTTTGGGGATTCTGGAATGTAAATAATCTGCCTGTGCTAATGTTAACCAGTGAACAGTGTTAGTGTTAACCAGTGAACAGTGTTAACCAGTGAACAGTGTTAGTGTTAACCAGTGAACAGTGTTAACCAGTGACTGTCTGTATTATCGTCTGCATTAAATTAAGCGAGAATTTACTTAATGCGCTTCTCATACAAATAAGTTAAGCCATATAACACTCGTATATGAGCATTAGTTCATCCCTGAAGCCAAACTATAACTTACTGAAGCCCCTCATACCTCCCCCCCCGCCACACACACACACACCTCCCCCTCCTCCTCCTTAACTGATAAACACTTCAGTGTTGTTATTCAGCTCGTTAACTAAGCGCTCGCGCTACCGCGGAAAGTCCGGGACAAAGTGTATAAAATATAAACCGGGTTATGAGCGTTACTAGCTCCTGTACAGCTCCCCTCAGTCTGTGTCCCTCATCAACTGCATCACATTATATTACAGTCACAGAAATAACCTGCAGATTAACTCTTAACCAGAGAATAAATAACCGCTGAATTTATCCAGACAACACGTGGTGAGATTCTCTCAGTATTTACAGAGAACACAAACACTCTTCATCGGGTAGTGCAGCTCTTGTAATAGGGACATTAATAGTATTGTCGAAGCTTGAGCATGTTTTTGAGTTAAAGTGGAGTGACATTGTGAGTGTGTGACACTGACAGTAAGCTGTAATATTAACTCCAGACTTGGTAAACAGATCATTAAGTTCTCTAAAGTCACATCTGACCGCTGCTGGTACTGCCAGTGATATTTAAAACAGCCAATAAAAAACTAAACTGGGAAATAAACTGTAAACTACCCCAAACACATTTTATAAAATAAAACATCACTTACCACGAATAGTCCGTTAAGCCGCCATCTTCATCTCTGTAGTTTGGTAGCGTCAGTTCGGCGGGGGTGGAGGCGGGTTGTTAAAATCACGTGATTCCAACTCAGCGCAGCTGGCTTGTTTTAACGTGTTCTTGAAAACGAAGCGCCATCTAGTGGTGGCACCAGGTAAATGACTAAATTGGGCTTGAATGGGCGTGTTTACTGTGAAATCTTGACACGCCTTTCAGCCAGAAAAGGGAGGGGGGATTACGGCGTGCAAAGGCCATTCACACGCCATTCACACTTCAGCCACACTGTCGCGGCTATTTGGCGTGGCTCCCACTTTAAGTTGTCTAGATTAATTGAGAGTGTCCAGGACATAAAAGATTGGATGACCAATAACTTTCTTTTATTAAATTCAGATAAGACAGAGATATTACTTATTGGCCCAAAAACCAGCGCACAACAGCTTTCACAATTCAGCTTGCGCTTAGAAGGATGTACTGTTATTACCAGCTCAGCAGTAAAAGATCTGGGAGTAATATTAGACAGTAACTTGTCTTTTGAAAATCACATTTCAAATATCACAAAAACAGCCTTTTTCCATCTTCGAAATGTTGCTAAACTTAGGAACATCTTATCCGTATCTGATGCAGAAAAACTAGTTCATGCATTCATGACCTCCAGACTGGACTATTGTAATGCATTACTAGGTGGTTGTCCTGCATACTCAATGAACAAGCTTCAGTTAATCCAAAATGCAGCTGCCAGGGTTCTCACTAGATCCAGAAAATATGATCATATAACCCCAATATTATCATCCCTGCACTGGCTACCTGTTCAGTTTAGAATAAATTACAAAATAGTATTACTTACATACAAGGCCTGAAATGGTTTAGCTCCCACATACCTAACCAGTCTTCTGATGCGCTACAATCCACCACGCACCTTAAGATCACAAAGCTCCGGACTTCTGGTAGTTCCCAGAATTTCAAAATCTACAAAAGGGGGTAGGGCTTTTTCATATTTAGCTCCAAAGCTTTGGAATAGCCTTCCAGACAGTGTTCGGGGAGCAGACACGGTTTCTCAGTTCAAAAGTAGACTCAAGACGCATCTTTTTAATCTGGCATACACATAACTCATCCCAGTACTCATACTCCAGTACACCTATACCGAATGGCAACTACGCTAATTCTCCCCATCTGTTCTGTATTTCTCTACCCATCCCGAGGCATCGGGAGATTTTGCCAGCTTCAGTAGACAAAGGCCGACCCTGCGAGGTTCCTGAGGCATCCAGAGAAGGACCAGCTCCAGCTGGATTCAGCTTTATGATGGTTGGAGCTACACATGCTGCTCCTGTGCTTCCAGTGATCCAGACCTCATCTGCCCTCCGCACCTACTGACTCGTCCCTATGCTGAACTGGTCTTCATGTCAATTTAAATAATTTCTGTCATATTGAATTTTCACCTGCACAACACACAAGATGTTATATCATTTCTATCTGTTATCGCCCAAATGAGGATGGGTTCCCTGTTGATTCTGGTTCCTCTCAAGGTTTCTTCCTAATGCCATCTCAGGGAGTTTTTCCTTGCCACCGTCGCCGTCACCCTTGGCTTGCTCATCAGAGAAATTTCATTCATTCGTCTCATTATTATCTGCACATTTTTCTCACACATCCACACTTCCAATTATTTTCTTTTCTATAATTATTATTATTATTTGTTTTTATTTATTTATTTTCTATTATTATTTTATTTATTTATTTATTTATTTATTATTATTATTTTTTTTTTTTAATTTTTAAAAAAAAAATTTTTTGTTAAATTTCTTTAATTTTTGTGAAGCTGCTATGAGACAATGACCATTGTTAAAAGCGCTATATAAATAAAATTGAATTGAATTGAATATGTCTTGCCAATAATTTTAGATGGCCTTTCTGGTCCATCTGTCATACACACTCAATCTGCGCCCGGCACTAGGACCCGGAAGTAAGACGGGCGCAAAACCAGGAAGTATAAAAGAGGTAAATAAATGATGGCTTACCGCTCAGTCATTGAGTTCGGCCCATGTCAGCTCCAGCTGTCGTTTCAGCAAACCGTGAGTACTCACATGTTGGTTCCGTTTGTCTTTGCTATTGTGTGTGTATTTTTAGGACGCGGGTTAAATTTGTGTTTTTCCCTTGCTCCGCTTTTGTGAGAGTCCTTAAACTAAATCGCGTGGTTATCCTGCCTGCTCGCTTCTTTCCGCGTTTGGGTTTATCCTCCACGCTACATTGGGCTAACCGCTAAAGCTACGTCTTCTGGTCACCTCAGGTTAGTCCATCTTGACAGAATGACTGAGCCCTCCGCGGTAAACCCAGCGGATTATCCGAGTCTCTGCGACGTTGTAGATCAGCATGCGGCGCTAATCAATCAGCTAACCGGGGATCTCGCTTCTCTCCGCCGCGAGGTCGCTGAGCTCCGGCGGGAGAATACGGATCTCCGCGCAGCTGTTGATGGCGTCACTGCTCATTCGCACGCCGCGGAGGCCGCGGCGCCGCATCCCCCCCCCCCTCCTTCTGATGTTTTTCTTGCTTTACCAGAGAAGTGGAACGGCACGGACGGGAAGTGCAGCGTTTTTCTGACAGCTCTCGATCTGGTGTTTGAGTTTAATGCCACCAAGTACTCCACCGATCGCCTTCGCATTGCTCTTCTCGTCTCGTTGCTAAAAGGGCAGGCAGCAGAGTGGGCCACGGCAGTTTTACAGGCTGATACAGACACCACCCACTCTTATAATGAGTTCACCCACCAACTCAAACTCACTTTTGAACACCCAGCGGGCGAGTTGGAGACCGACACCAGACTTTATCACCTGAGGCAGGGAGGATTGCCCGTGAGCCGCTATACGGCCGAGTTTCGCACTCTCGCCGTCCAAACAACGTGGGGCGATGCAGCACTCCGGACATCCTACTACGAGGGACTGGCTTCCCGAATTAAGGACGAACTAGCCGTGCGAGAGCTTCCTGCGACCCTAGAGGGCCTGATCCAACTCGCTCTCCGGATCGACCAGCGCCTTCTCTCTCGCCCGAGGCCAGCCCCTCGCACCCTGCCACCTGCACCCACCTTCGCTGTCACCACTTCACGACCCGCACCCGCCTTCACCGTCACCACTCCACGCCCCGCAGACCGCCACCTACGCCACCCTGGGACATGTCGGTTCTCCACCTCCTGCCGTGGTTGACACCGGAGCCGGGGAACCCATGCAATTAGGACGCGCCTCCTTGACCGCTGCAGAACGGGAGAGACGCTTCCGTGAAGGGCTCTGTGCCTATTGCGGGTCAGCTACACATCACAGGGCAACCTGCCCTTTCAGACCGGGAAACGCCCAGGCCCGGTGAGAGGAGAGAGATACTCGCCGGGTCACCTTCGTCTCTCCACCATCACCACCAACTCCTCCCGTCTCACGGTTCAGGTACACCTCCAGGTTGGCCACAAACGGGTCCGAAGTGCTGCATTCATCGACTCCGGGGCAGCAGGTAACTTCATTGACTCTGCATATGCCAAAACCCTGGGGGTAAAACTAGAGGCGTTATCCCAGCCCGTTCGCATCACCTCTGTCGACGGTCGCCCCCTCTCCACCAGCCCAATCAGCACCCGAACCGAACCCATCACCGTCTCCATCTACCAACACCATGAACAGTTAAATTCTTCGTCACCTCCATCTCTTCACCACCCATCATCCTTGGTCATCCCTGGCTGCTTCAGCATGACCCTCTAATCTCCTGGACCCAGAATCGGATCCTTCAGTGGGGCGCGACCTGCAACGAACTATGCCTACGGGCAGCGGCTGGGACGTGCTCTAGGGAGTCCGAGGCCCCCGACGTCGACACCAACTCCATCCCCGAGCCGTATCGAGACCTATCGGAGGTTTTCTGCAGGCGACGAGCCACCCATCTTCCTCCTCATCGCCCATACGACCTCGCCATAGACCTCCAACCCGGTACGATCCCCCCCCGCGGCCATCTCTACTCACTCACACCCACCGAGACCCAGGTGATGGAGGAATATGTAAACAACGCCCTGCGCCAAGGCACCATCAGGCCCTCCTCCTCACCTGCCGCCGCGGGGTTCTTCTTCGTGAAGAAGAGGGGCGGTGAACTTCGCCCTTGTGTCGACTATCGGGGGCTCAACCATCTCACCATCAAAATCCGACATCCTCTGTCTCTTCCCAACTCAGCCCTGGACGCCCTCTCTGGCGCCACCGTCTTCACGAAGTTGGACCTCCGGAGCGCCTACAACTTGGTGTGCATCAGAGAGGGCGATGAGTGGAAGACGGCGTTCATCACCCCCACTGGACATTATGAAACCCTCGTCATCCCATTCGGACTGTGCAATGCCCCCGCCGCATTCCAACACTTCATTAATGACGTCCTTCGGGACATGCTCGGTCGGTGGGCATTCGCTTACCTGGACGATATTTTAATTTATTCACACACCATGGAAGAACACACCCAGCACGTCAGGGCGGTTCTAAAGAGATTACTCGCCCACCAACTGTACTGTAAGTTGGAAAAGTGTGCTTTTCACGAGCGCTCCACCACATTCCTGGGTTTTGTCATCTCGCCCCAGGGTGTGGCCATGGACCCGCAGAAGCTAGAGGTTGTGCGTCATTGGCCCCTACCCAAGACCCTCAAACAGCTTCAATGGTTTCTCGGGTTTGCGAACTTCTATCGTCGCTTTATCCGGGACTACAGTACAGTTGCCGCCCCCCTAACCGCTCTGACCCGTCCCTCCTCTCTCCCTTTTCACCTCAACCCGGCAGCTGTCTGTGCTTTTCGATCACTTTGTCACCGCTTCACCACTGCACCGATTATTCACCACCCAGATGTCAATAAATCATTCGTTGTAGAGGTGGATCCTTCAGATGTGGGCGCTGGAGCTATCCTCTCACAGCAAGGTCCAGACCAAAAACTACACCCATGTGGTTTTTTCTCCAGAAAATTTGACTCCACTCAGCAGCGATACGGGGTAGGGGACCGCGAACTGCTGGCCATAAAGTGGGCTCTGGAGGAGTGGCGTCACTGGCTCCAGGGCGTCAGTGAGCCATTCATAGTCTGGACGGACCATCAAAATCTAATTACCATCAGAAACATCAAACAGTTAAATCCACGACAGGCGCGGTGGGCATTATTCTTTGAGAATTACAACTTTCACCTCTCATACCGCCCGGGGTCCAAGAACACCAAAGCGGACGCCCTCTCCCGACAACTAGAAATGGACCCTCCCCGGGCGGACCCCGCGTCTGTCCTCCCTTCTTCCAAGATCATCGCACCCCTGCAATTGGACCTGGAAATGAGAGTGCGCCAGGCACGAGGTACAGAGACCGAACCGGCAGGTGTGCCACCTGGACGACTCTTCGTGCCTGAAGGGATGAGACCAGAGGTTCTCCACTGGGGACACTCCTCCCCAATTTCGGGCCATCCAGGCACCCGACGATCCCTCCAATTTATCGAGCGAGACTTCTGGTGGCCGTCCATGACGAGGGACGTCCAAGAGTTCGTTCAGGCATGCCCAGTGTGCGCCAGGGCAAAAGACACCAACCAACCCTCTCCAGGAGAACTGCAACCCCTTCCAGTCCCTCGACGGCCCTGGACGCACATTGCCGTGGACTTCATCACGGGCCTGCCGGCCTCCGAAGGAAAAGACACCATCCTCACGATCGTGGATCGGTTCTCTAAGACCGTGCATCTGGTGGCTCTCGCCGGACTCCCGTCAGCAAAAGAAACAGCAGAGCTGATTTTAGAGCACGTAGTCCGTCTGCATGGGTTCCCCAAGGATATCGTCTCGGACAGAGGGCCCCAGTTCACAGCCCGGTTCTGGAAGGCCTTCTGCCGTCTGATCGACTCCACCTGCAGTCTGTCCTCCGGATACCACCCACAGACTAACGGTCAGACGGAGCGGACCAACCAACAACTGGAGCGCTACCTGAGATGTTTCATAGCGGACCGCCAGCGCTCCTGGGCATGCTACCTCATCTGGGCGGAACTATCACACAACCTCCACATCTCCTCTGCCACTAATCTAAGCCCATTTGAGGTATGTCACGGTTTCCAACCCTCCGTGTTCAACCACCCAGAGCCGGGGGTTGATGTACCGTCAGCCCAACAGTTGGTCCGCAGATGTCGGCGGCTCTGGATTACGACCAACCAGGCCATCCAACGTGCCAATGCCCGCTACACCCACCAACATCGCCGCCGACATCCTCCGGGACGACTATACCACGTAGGTGACAAGGTATGGCTGTCCACAAAAAACCTTCACCTCCACACCGAGTCAAAGAAGCTTTCCCCCAGATTCATCGGACCATACCACATCACTCACAGAATTAACCCTGTCACCTACCGGCTCCAGCTGCCTGCGGCGCTCCGGATTCACCCAGTATTTCACCTATCCCAATTCAAGCCTTTCATCACATCACCCATGATTCCACCCACCCCCCCAGCTCCTCCTCCCCGGATCATCGACGGCGGTCCCGCCTACACCGTGCGCCGAATCCTTGACTCGCGCCCTCGGGGCAAAGGTACGCAATACCTGGTGGACTGGGAGGGCTATGGCCCCGAGGAGCGATCTTGGATCCCGGCCCGGTTCATTCTCGACCCTCAGCTAATTCGGGACTACCGTCACAGGGTATCCTCCATCCCAGGACCGTCAGGAGCCAGTCCTGGACAGGGGGGTACTGTCATACACACTCAATCTGCGCCCGGCACTAGGACCCGGAAGTAAGACGGGCGCAAAACCAGGAAGTATAAAAGAGGTAAACAAACGATGGCTTACCGCTCAGTCATTGAGTTCGGCCCATGTCAGCTCCAGCTCTCGTTTCAGCAAACCGTGAGTACTCACATGTTGGTTCCGTTTGTCTTTGCTATTGTGTGTGTATTTTTAGGACGCGGGTTAAATTTGTGTTTTTCCCTTGCTCCGCGTTTGTGAGAGTCCTTAAACTAAATCGCGTGGTTATCCTGCGTGCTCGCTTCTTTCCGCGTTTGGGTTTATCCTCCACGCTACATTGGGCTAACCGCTAAAGCTACGTCTTCTGGTCACCTCAGGTTAGTCCATCTTGACACCATCAAGTGCAACAGTAAAAGACCTCGGCGTGATTATAGATTCCAGCCTTTCATTTGAAGCTCATGTAGATAATATCACCAGGATAGCATACTTTCACCTCAGAAATATTGGCAAGATAAGAAATATATTGTCGCTAAATGATGCAGAAAAACTAGTTCATGCTTTTATCACTTCTAGGTTGGACTATTGTAATGCCTTACTGTCTGGTTGTTCTGCTAGGTGCATAAACAAGCTTCAGCTAGTCCAGAATGCAGCAGCGAGAGTCCTCACTAGAACCAGAAGATAAGAGCACATCACCCCTATCCTATCTTCACTACATTGGTTCCCTGTGAAAATTCGCATTGATTTTAAAATACTACTCTTGACATATAAAGCATTAAATGGTCTCGCGCCGCAGTATCTGAGCGAACTGCTAGTGTCTTACGATCCGCCACGCCTACTTCGGTCAAAGGATGCAGGCTGCTTGTCAGTACCGCGTATTATGAAAACTACAGCTAGGGGCAGAGCTTTTTTTTACAAAGCCCCAAATTTATGGAATAGTCTTCCAAATAGTGTTCGGGACTCAGACACAGTTTCAGTGTTTAAGTCTATTCTAAAAACCTATGTATTTAGCCAAGCATTTTTATAAATAGATTTGCCATAGGTAAAGGAGCAGATCTGGGGGACTCATGGACGTAGAGTATTATGGTGAACTGGTATGTTTAGATGTTGTCTTCCTCACTCTCATTTGATCACTCAGGTTTGTTGATGGTGAGGTGATTTGTTTGCTTTACATCTCAGGGAGCCCTCATGTTTGTGTTTCCTTCTGGCTCTCCCTTTTAGTTATGCTGTCATAGTTAGTCCTGCCGGAGTCCCTGCTTGCACTCTACAGTAAATATACATTCACGTTAGACATTGTGACTGTGACCATACCTAATTGCCATCTCTCCTCCTATTCTCTTTCTCCCCCTCTTTCTCTTTCCTCTCTCCTCCTGTCTCCCCCTTTCACTCTTTCTCTCTCTCTCTCTCTCTCTCTCTCTGTCGAGCTACACATGTCATTCCTGAGCTGCCAGTGATCCAGACTCCCTCTGCCCTCCGGACCTGTCTGATCCATCCTGGTGCCCCGTTTCTGGTTGGAGGTCTCGTCGCATGGATGCCCTGTGTGTCTCCTTGGGATGCGTCTGGTGTCTGGGGATGATTCTTTCTACTTAAAAGAAGGTTCTGGCCTCGACTGGTGTTGTCAGCTGTTTCTCTGAGGGCTTGACAATTCGATAGTTCAGAACTGGAACTTTCTACAAGTCTATCTGAGTCTCGAATAACTACTGGACTCCATTTTACATCAACTATTATAACATCAATTAACATCAACTATTATAGCTGAACCTAACACTTAACACTGTATAAATGCAGATAATTTAATGCTATCTGTTTCACCCAGATGAGGATGGGTTCCCTGTTGAGTCTGGTTCCTCTCAAGGTTTCTTCCTATTACCATCTCGGGGAGTTTTTCCTTGCCACTGTCGCCCTTGGGCTTGCTCACCAGGGACTATCTGAACATTTTGATTCATACACATTCCATACAAACTTAAATAGTTCTTTTCATTGTGTAAAGCTGTTTTGGGACAATGTCAATTGTTAAAAGCGCTATACAAATAAACTGAAAACTGAATATTGAGGTGTATTTTTCTTTCCCAATAGTAATAACAGATACAGTGGGAGCCACGCCAAATAGCCGCGACCGTGTGGCTGAAGTGTGAATGGCGTGTGAAGTCCCTTTGCACGCTGTAATCCCCCCTCCCTTTTCTACAAGAAAGGCGTGTCAAGATTTCACAGTAAACACGCCCATTCAAGCCCTATTCATTCATTTACCTGGTGCCACCACTAGATGGCGCTTCGTTCTCAAGAACACGTTAAAACAAGCCAGCTGCGGTGAGTTGCAATCACGTGATTTTAACAACCCGCCTCCATCCCCGCCGAACTGACGCTGCCAAACTACAGAGATGAAGATGGCGGCTTAACGGACTATTCGTGGTAAGTGATGTTTTATTTTATAAAATGTGTTTGGGGTAGTTTACAGTTTATTTCCCAATTTAGTTTTTTATTGGCCGTTTTAAATATCACTGGCAGCACCAGCAGCGGTCAGATTTGACTTTAGAGAACTTAATGTTCTGTTCACCAAGTCTGGAGTTAATATTACAGCTTACTGTCAGTGTCGCACACTCACAATGTCACTCCACTTTAACTCAAAAACCTGCTCAAGCTTCGAAAATACTATTAATGTCCCTATTACAAGAGCTGCACTACCCGATGAAGAGTGTTTGTGTTCTCTGTAAATACTGAGAGAATCTCACCGCGTGTTGTCTGGATAAATTCAGCGGTTATTTATTCTTTGGTTAAGAGTTAAATCAATTCAATTCAATTTATTTATATAGCGCTTTTAACAATGGTCATTGTCTCAAAGCAGCTTCACAAAAATTAAAGAAATTTAACAAAAAAAAAAAAATCTGCAGGTTATTTCTGTAACTGTAATATAATATGATGCAGTTGATGAGGGCCACAGACTGAGGGTAGCTGTACAGGAGCTAGTAACGCACATAACCGGGTTTATATTTTATACACTTTGGCCGTGACTTTCCGTGGTAGCGTGAGTGCTTAGTTAAAGAGCTGAATAAAAACTCTGAAGTGTTTATTAGTTAAGTAGGAGGAGGGGGGAGGTGTGTGGGGGGGGGGATATGAGGGGCTTCAGTAAGTTATAGTTTGGCTTCAGAGGTGAACTAATGCTCATATACCAGTGTTATATCGCTTAACTTATTTGTATGAAAAGCGCATTAAGTAAATTCTCGGTTAATTTATTTCAGACAATAATACAGTCACTGGTTAACACTAACACTGTTCACTGGTTAACATTAGCACAGGCAGATTATTTACATTCCAGAATTCCCAAAAGAGTATTTTACACACTCTGTGGTAAATAGGTTTATTAATATATTGTATTTTTATTAGAACTATATGTTCTGTGAAGTTTATTTATCTTTGTCTTCACTAAATTCTCCTGTTATCTTTAATATATTTACTCGAAACACGTGTTATATCGTTAAGTTTTAATTGTTTTGCAGCACACCGCTTTTAGCCTGCATTAGCATCGCTAATTAGCATTAGCATCGCTAGCCCGTTAGCCCGGCTATCACGTTTGTTTGTAAAGTTTGTTTTCACTTCTTCACACCGATTATTTTCCGTGTTTAGACACCATGTCGGTTGTGATTCTGCTTCTGAGTGCAGGTGAGGAGCCATTGGAGCTGCACTCGGTGGATTTGGAGGTGGAGGCTGTGGAGAAGCTGATCCGTGAGCTACAGGTGAAGCTGGCCCGGCTACAGCAGCGGAAAGCCACGCTGGAATCGACGCGAACCGACGCTCACCTGTCCCAGGTAAATTCTCGGCGTGACACAATCTCTCCGACAACCTCAACCCCGCGTGTTTCTCTGCCCAGGTCCAACACACCAAGGACGCAGCCCGCCCAGTTTTCCTACACCACGGCGCCGGGATACCACAGACCCTGGATACAGCAGCAGCGGAAGAAGCACGCCAAGCCCCGGGCGAGGACCTCTCCCCCTCCGCCACCACCCGTCTTCGACATCTCGACCCGAAACCGCTTCGCTCCTCTCCGTGAGACGGCACACGACGTCCTGGTCATCGGAGACTCCATCGTTCGTCACGTGCGTGCTACCACGGCTAAAGGTAAGGTGCACACACGCTGCTTACCTGGTGCACGTGTTCTTGATGTTGCTGCACAGGTGCCTGCTGCCCTGAGGAGGAACATTGGAGCTGTGGTTCTTCATGCCGGCACGAACGACACCAGGCTGAGGCAGACGGAGATCCTAAAGAAGGACTTCAGGAGCCTGGTCGAGAAGGTCCGCAGCACATCACCCACGACAAGGATCATCGTATCTGGACCGCTTCCCACATTTCAGCGAGGAATCGAGAAGTTCAGTAGATTATTTGCCTTTAATGAATGTTTACAATCTTGGTGTCAACAACAGAAATTACGCTTTGTTGATAACTGGAATGTTTTCTGGGAGCGTCCTAGGCTCTATCACACCGATGGCCTACACCCTAGCAGAGCTGGAGCAGCGGTCCTCTCTGACAACATCTCCAGAACACTACGAACCATCTGACTGGCGGTCATACTGTAGATTCCAAACATATTAGCCACATCACAACTCACCGTAGTGATAGATGCACACACATAGCTTGTCCTATAGAAACTGTGTCTGTTCCCCGAATACTGAGAAAAAAGAATAAATTTGTTAAATTTGGCCGAAACAATCTGATAACCATAAAACCAGAAAAAGGCAAAATAAGTAGTCAAAATCCACCTCTAAAGTTTGGACTACTCAACATTAGATCCCTTGCGCCTAAAGCACTTATTGTTAATGAAATTATCTCAGATTATTGCCTTGACGCACTCTGTCTCACCGAAACCTGGCTTAAACCAAATGAATATTTTGGTCTGAATGAGTCTACTCCGTCAGGATATTTCTATAAGCACGAGCCCCGTCTAATTGGTCGCGGTGGTGGTGTCGCCACTATCTACAATGATGTACTCACTGTTACCCAGAAAATAAGGCCCAGGTTTAATTCATTTGAAGTGCTTATCATTAATGTTGCAGTAAATGAAATACGTAATAAACCCTTGCTATATTTTACCCTGGCCACCGTGTACAGACCCCCGGGGCCATATGGCGATTTTCTTAAAGAATTTGGACATCTGCTATCAGACCTATTGGTTAACTCTGACAAAGTGTTGATAGTAGGAGACTTTAACATTCATGTAGATGATGCTAACGACGCTTTAGCACTCACATTTATGGATTTACTAAATTCCTTTGGGGTTAAGCAAAATATAATTGGAGCAACTCACCGCTTTAATCATACGCTAGATTTAATTATATCCCATGGTATAGATGTCTCTAATATAGAGATCATACCTCAAAGTGATGATGTCACAGATCATCACCTCCTGACATATACTCTACCCGTAGAACAGATTAGCTGTGTCTCCCAACGTTATCAATCTGTTAGAAATATGAATCCCACTACTAAAGACAGATTCAGAAGTAATCAGCCGGATCTGTCCCAATTTCTTATTAGACCCCTAAATGCAGATGATCTAGATGAAGTGACTAGCAGCATGGGCACTATTCTTAACAGTACATTAGACACTGTTGCTCCCATCAGATTAAAAAAATCAGAGATAAAACATTTGCACCGTGGTACAACAGTCATATTCGCGCCCTAAAGAGAGCAACCCGTAACCTCGAGCGAAAATGGAGGAAAACTAAATTAGAAGTTTTTCGAATTGCGTATAAAGACAGTATGTGCAACTATAGACAGGCTCTAAAAACTGCTAGGACTGAGCATCTTAGCCAACTGATAGCAAGAAACCAAAACAATCCCAGGTTCTTATTTAGTACAGTGGCTCGCCTAACAAAACCTAAGATGCCCGCAGAGAGTATCCCATCAGAGTTTAGAAGTGAAGACTTTATGGACTTCTTTAATGAAAAAAATCAATAATATCAGGAAGAAAATAATGGAGGTTCAACCTCTAATAGTATCTCACGATCCAATTCAGCCTATAGCTTCACATTTAGATTTTCACTGCTTTACAGGTATAGGACAGGAAAAGCTGTATAAACTCATCACCTCGGCTAAATCAACAACGTGCCTGTTAGACCCAATCCCAACCAGATTTTTAAAAGAAGTGTTGCTTACGGTTGGAGAACCACTTCTAAACATTATTAATTCTTCATTACATCTAGGTCACGTCCCTAAACCTTTCAAGTTAGCAGTTATTAAGCCGCTTCTTAAAAAATCTAATTTGGACGCGAATAAAATAACAAATTACAGACCGATTTCAAACCTTCCGTTCATATCAAAAATACTAGAAAAAGTAGTATCAGCTCAAATTTGCACATTCTTGCAGGATAACAAGATCCTTGAAGAATTTCAGTCAGGTTTCAGGCCCCATCATAGCACAGAAACTGAACTAGTTAAGATTACAAACGACTTGTTTTTAGCTTCAGACCAAGGCTGCATCTCATTGCTAGTCCTGCTCGATCTTAGTGCTGCATTCGACACTATAGATCATAATATTCTCATAGATCGCTTACAAAATTATATAGGTATTCAGGGACAGGCATTAAAATGGTTTAGATCTTACCTGTCTGATCGCTACCATTTTGTAGATCTAAATGGAGAACCGTCTGGTGTAATGCCAGTGAAATATGGCATCCCACAAGGGTCAGTTTTAGGACCTCTGTTGTTCTCAATATACATGCTTCCCTTGGGTAACATCATTAGAAGACATGGGATTAGTTTCCATTGTTATGCTGATGATACCCAATTATATATCTCAACTAAACCAGACGAAATACCTAAGTTGTCTAGATTAACTGAGTGTGTCCAGGACATAAAAGATTGGATGACCAATAACTTTCTTTTATTAAATTCAGATAAGACAGAGATATTACTTATTGGCCCAAAAACCAGCACACAACAGCTTTCACAATTCAGCCTGCGCTTAGAAGGATGTACTGTTACTACCAGCTCAGCAGTAAAAGACCTGGGCGTAATATTAGACAGTAACTTGTCTTTTGAAAATCACATTTCAAATATCACAAAAACAGCCTTTTTCCATCTTCGAAATATTGCTAAACTTAGGAACATCTTATCCGTATCTGATGCAGAAAAGCTAGTTCATGCATTCATGACCTCCAGACTGGACTATTTTAATGCATTACTAGGTGGTTGTCCTGCATCCTCAATAAACAAGCTTCAGTTAATCCAAAATGCAGCTGCCAGGGTTCTCATTAGATCCAGAAAATATGATCATATAACCCCAATATTATCATCCCTGCACTGGCTACCTGTTCAGTTTAAAATAAATTACAAAATAGTATTACTTACATACAAGGCCTTAAATGGTTTAGCTCCCACATACCAAACCAGTCTTCTGATACGCTACAATCCACCACGCGCCTTAAGATCACAAAGCTCCGGACTTCTGGTAGTTCCCAGAATTTCAAAATCTACAAAAGGGGGTAGGGCTTTTTCATATTTAGCTCCAAAGCTTTGGAATAGCCTTCCAGACAGTGTTCGGGGAGCAGACACGGTTTCTCAGTTCAAAAGTAGACTCAAGACGCATCTTTTTAATCTGGCATACACATAACTCATCCCATAATCTCATACTCCAGTACACCTATACCGAATGGCAACTATGCTAATTCTCCCCATCTGTTCTGTATTTCTCTACCCATCCCGAGGCATCGGGAGATTTTGCCAGCTTCAGTAGACAAAGGCCGACCCTGCGAGGTTCCTGAGGCATCCAGAGAAGGACCAGCTCCAGCTGGATTCAGCTTTATGATGGTTGGAGCTACACATGCTGCTCCTGTGCTTCCAGTGATCCAGACCTCATCTGCCCTCTGCACCTACTGACTCGTCCCTATGCTGAACTGGTCTTCATGTCAATTTAAATAATTTCTGTCATATTGAATTTTCACCTGCACAACACACAAGATGTTATATCATTTCTATCTGTTATCGCCCAAATGAGGATGGGTTCCCTGTTGAGTCTGGTTCCTCTCAAGGTTTCTTCCTAATGCCATCTCAGGGAGTTTTTCCTTGCCACCGTCGCCACCACCCTTGGCTTGCTCATTAGAGAAATTTCATTCATTCGTCTCATTATTATTATCTGCACATTTTTCTCACACATCCACACTTCCAATTATTTTCTTTTCTATAATTATTATTATTATTATTATTTATTTATTTATTATTTTTATTATTATTTTTTTTTATTTTATTCATTATTATTATTATTATTTATTTATTTATTATTTTTATTATTATTTTTTTTTTATTTTATTTATTATTATATTTTTTTTTATTATTATTATTATTATTTTTTTTTTATTATTATTATTATTATTTTTTTTTTTTTTTATTATTATTATTATTTATTTAATTTTTGTGAAGCTGCTTTGAGACAATGACCATTGTTAAAAGCGCTATATAAATAAAATTGAATTGAATTGAATTGAATTAAGCAGAGCTCCGCTGTGGAGGATTGGGGGGTCAGACGGCTGACGACTGGACTTTTGGAGCTACAGGACTGGTGGAGCCTGAACAAGCTGTTGAAGGAGCTCTAGGAGGGATGACGTCACAGTCCGACAGCTTTAGAATGATGTTTGATCAGGTCTACTGTATATTCCGAACATAGAACTGCAAAATGTCTGATACAGTACTTTGGGGGAAACAAAGACTTAAACTGTTCCATCTTTAATAGTTTTGATATTTGAAAAATTTATATTTTAATATAAAAGGACTATAGATAGAGACTTATAAGCAGCTGGTGTATTCGGGTAGTTTAATTAACTTTAAGCAAAAAGACAACATGTATTCACCTGTTTTATATAAATTACTGTTTTAACTTTGACTAGTTTTGGAAGAATAAATTGAATTGTTAAAGTCATGTTTGCGTGTTTTAATTTTTGGGGGATTGTTTGGGTATTTAAAAAACGTTTAGTTGAACCAACAACTTCAATGGGCAAAAAATGGGACACAACTTTGTTTTAAATAGTCAAAGAGTTGCGCTGAAAATCATAATAATAATTATTGGTCATAGAAACAAATGAAACCAGTTAAACACTTGATTATATGTATTTGTGTTTGTGATTATGTGACCCATAATAATTTTTTCTCAGTATAAATAAATGTTTTGGGTTTTAAGAACTCCAAAAGAGCAACGACAAACTTGGTATTCTCCATTGAGTTTTCTCACCTTCCACTCCTGAGTATGACATGGTGTTAATTGTTCTGTGTGTGTGTTTTTGGCGGGGGGATGGGTCTGTGTGTGTTTTTGGCGGGGGGATGGGTGTGCGTGTTAAAGCCAACGGAGAAATGCTGAAGAGCACACGCATATATACACACACACACACACATCTCTCCATTCATCCATCATTGATTAAACCTATGAACACGGCTGTTCAGCAGTTCTAAACACAGGCACAGTTTTTGTCCTTAACTAAAATACTTCAATACGTTAATAATTAATTTATTTTGCTGAATAAGGTAATAAGCGATATTTAAACCAAACCAGTAAGTTAAGTAAGTGTTCCATACATTAAAGTACTGTGTATAACCAAGTGCCCTAGCAAACACAGTTACAGTTTACAGGACAAACAAACAGAGTGTGTGCGCTGTGGGGATTGGAAGGTGAGTGAGAATACTCATTTATAAGACAAAAGACGGTCAGAGGCAGGGCCGTTCTAGACCAGGGGGGGAGGGGCGCAGTCAGAAATTTGAAGGTGGCATCATGTTCGAGCACTGTTTTTCCCTGGGCTTACTGTATAGTAACAGTATTGTATTTGCTGAATTTTGTTGAGGCACGCAAACCCCCTGACCACAATAAGGTGGCAATCCCTTAGGGGGGAAACTAAAAAATTAAAATTAAAGAAATAAAATAAAATATCCTTAATCCAGATTTTATCAATCAATGACATAACATTTATCTAAGCTGGATGGTCAAATTCTCAAAAACGTTTAACCTAAAGTAATACTTAACACACTATAACTAAAATATTTACAAAACTGAAAGGTTGTCTTATGAATAATAAAAAATACAAACTAAATTAAAACAGATGGGCTGTTGAACAGATCATAATAAGTTTTATGTTTTCTGATTATAAATGATAGATGGGTTGATTTTAGAAAGGCAAAGTGAAATAGCTAGTTTTTGGTAATGTCAGTCCAGTAACTATACTATGTAAAAGTAATTATAATATGAATTAATTAAGGGCAGGACCTAACCTAATGTTAATAATTTACACCATGATAACATTAGTATTTATGTTTTTGCATATATTTTTAAATGTTCAAATGAACGTTTCAGAGTATATAATTTGTCATGTCATCCGTGATTGAGACCCATGAGTTAAATTGAAATAATGTTTATAGGTAGTAAGCCAGGTTTTAGTAACCTTGGACAAATCACCATGTAAGCCTTCTCTCACGCACGCGCTCTCACGCTATCTCTCGCACTCACACGACACACACACACACACACACACACACACTGTACACACACAGACACACACAAATAACACATGAAATCGCGTAAAACCAAATGAAACTAGGGTAAAAAATATGAGCAGTAAAAATAGTATCCTGTAGGTGATTCCTGTCCTGTGATAACAGGCACTAACACTCTAGAACTGTTTACTTCTGTTAGTTTTGTTTTCAATTTTGAATGTTTATGGGGATTAAATCTGTCTCTGCTGCCGCATCTATACACAGTTGTGATAAGTGATTTATGCCCCATCAGATCTTTGATGTAGGACATTATGCTGGTTAAATGACTAAAGAAATACTGATCTGTATGGACAGATATTTGTTCCAGATATTCATTCATTCATTCATTTTCTATACTGCTTAATCCTGTGTTCAGGGACGCGGGGGACCTGGAGCCTATCCCAGGAGACTTCGGGCACTAGGCGGGGTACACCCTGGACAGGGTGCCAATCCATCGCAGGGCATGTTCCAGATATTATGCGCCATTAATCAATTTGTTATGCCAATTTGACTATCAGCTAAAACATCAAAAATATAACGAAAACAAACCCAAGCAGAAGTAAAATTTTAAGCTTTACTTTCAAATTCTAATTTTACTTGTCATATACACGATATGCAGTAAAATGTTTTAGGTGCTTTAGGTGAGGCTCGAACTCGGCATTGCTTCACCTGGACCGCTTTATAAGTGTCACGCGCTAACCGATTGCGCCACGGGAGCCACACGGAAGTTGCTCTTGTCAGAGTATCCTCTCTCTCGTGCACACACACACACACACAACCAACACATGAAATTGCGTAAAACCAAACGAAATATGAGCAGTAAAAAAAAAACAGTAAAAATACATATATAACAGGCGCTCACCCTCTGGAACTTTTTTACTATTGTTTCCAAGTGTTTATGGGGATTTAATCTGTCTCTCCTGCCGCATCCATTCACAGTTGTGATAAGTGATTAATGCCACATCAGATCTTTTGATGGGAGAGCATTATGCATGATTAAATGACTAAAGAAATACTGATCCATATGGGCAGATATTTGTTCCAGGTTGCATGCGCCATTAATTGCCTTTCTTATGCCACTTGTTGACTATCAGTGAAAAAAAAAACATCATCAAAAATATAATGAAAACAAACCCAAGCAGACGTTACATTTTGAGCTTAACTTTGCAGCAAAATATTATCTATCCGTATATTAAATGGAACGAGGTAAAATACAACGTAATGTAAAATACTGTACATAGCCCGCGTTTTTAATCCGTACCTACAATGATCGGTATAGACAAATTACAGACGTTACCATGTCTTTAAGGATCATTTCAGGATGTCTTAAAAAATATTTCACTAACTAGTTTTATTAATTAATTATTAAATAATAAATAGCATAATCATCATGGGTTGTGTATTGAGTGATTTAACAAATCTGTTTTATTAATCGGTTTGTTGTTGTTTTTTAGGACGTCATCTATTTATGAAACTACAGATGTCGCCATTAAAAACCTGCGTTTCGAGAAAAGGGATCCCGTGACTTGCCGCGGCTTTGCGCGGCTGCGTGCGGGAAGCTGTGAACATGCCCTTCATTACCTGTAGGGGGCAGTCGTGTTTCAGTCTGAAGTATTGTGTGTCTACTGAAGCCGAAAATGTGTGCAAATTAAACTGCGCATGCGTGTTTGGAGTCGCTGTGCCCGCGCTGTGTATCAGTCGGTTGGGAATCATCACGGAGGTTACAACACGGCGTGGCTGCAGCTGGAGTTTGTCGTGTTCGAGGTAAGTTTAGCTTTCTTTTTTGGATGTGATTCTCGCTTTCATGACTCCCAATAAATGTTCATCTTAATCTCAGGACGTACAATTAGCAATTTCAGTTTTTAATAGTGTGGAGATTCACAAAACACCGTTTTCGTGTAAAAAACTGAACCTACGGAGCCCCCCAGGGGTCCTGTGGTAAATAAATAAATAAATAAATAAATAATAACGAACCGAGCGCGTGGATTAATACACCGAGATTTGTGTTTCTTACCCCCACCCCGAGTGAAAACGGCGTGTTCAGACAAAGGCTCGCCAGTTAGATGCCATTTCTGAACAAACTGAGTCGTGTGTGTTAAAGCATTAAATGGTAAAAGAGCACTAGCAATAAACGTTTTTTTTTCTGAAGCCGAACTTTATTAATGAGTTACGAGTAAAGAACCTGTACATATGTTCATACAGTATTGACAGCAGCTCTAATTTACTGCGGTAAAGCCAGCCGCGGTTCAGAAAAACACGGTCAAGCCAGCCGCGATTGATTTTAGTGCGCGCGCATATTACAGTGATTACGGTAGTTTCATGAACAACACAGAGAGAATGCCCCATATCTGAAAAAGGCTGCAGTAAAATAGTTTCATATGTGGTGTGTATATAGTATGGGACATCCTGAATAAGAACTGATCATTGTTTTTTTTCTGTTTCAGTCTGAAGTATTGTGTGTCTACTGAAGCCGAAAATGTGTGCAAATTAAACTGCGCATGCGTGTTTGGAGTCGCTGTGCCCGCGCTGTGTATCAGTCGGTTGGGAATCATCACGGAGGTTACAACACGGCGTGGCTGCAGCTGGAGTTTGTCGTGTTCGAGGTAAGTTTAGCTTTTACACTTATTAGAAATGGGGTCTTTATACCCCTTTGAAATGTAATAATGCCCCATATCTGAAAAATGCTGCAGTAAAATAGTTTCATATGTGGTGTGTATATAGTATGGGACGTCCTGAATAAGAACTGATCATTGTTTTTTTTATCATATAATGTGTGTACATTATATGGGATAAAAACTGACCATGGCGTTTTATACTTACTAGAATTTATTTTTTCATAGGTCTCTGAAGTGAAATAAAGGCATTTTATTTAACTTTTTTTCCCCCATTGTGAACATTAGTTTATTTGACCTCTCTTCCAAAGCAGACGTTAATCCTCATTATAGAAAACATTCATTGAAGAATAACTGCTACTTTTGAACAGTAAAACAAAATAAAAATCAATTCTGGTATTTAGAAAGACTAAATACATTATTTTGTCTGTTTTCTACGAATTCTACTGTAACTTATCTACATAAAACAATTATTTGAATGGTGAATATTTAAGAAAAATATTGTAACAGACAACCGTCAAAGTCACCAATAAATAACACGGATATTAAAGCAGAAATGCAAATATCTGTTTCTAACGGTGTCAGAAACTTTGTGTTAGTAGCACTGCTTGACATGCTTGATGCCTTCCTCTTTTGTAATTTGCTTTGGATAAAGGCCTAAATGTAGTTGTACGAATAAAAGATTATGTAATGATACAATGTAAATATTTTCACAGAAACAAAGCGTAAAGATGAGACGTGAATCTGAAGAGGATCTCTTTGATGATTGCCTGGTAAAGCATTGTTTTCTTATTAATTATACAATTTATTAATACCTTGAATATAATGTTTGTTGTATTGGACAGAAGCATATAAATGCAAATGAATATATAAATATGAGTAATTATTGAACGAATTTTCATGTTTGGACTAACCCTTTAAATACAAACTCAGCATTCATCATAGGATTTCCTGACACTGTAAAGCCATCTCATGCCATGTTTTACTGATGCAAGATTAGTGCTAAAGCAATTTAACCCAAGTTTAACAATATGAAGTATATGAAGTGATGGTCATTTTTTTATTATCATTTATTTTTATTATTATTTTTTTCTCAATGAAGTCAGCACAGGTTGAAGCAATTCAGATTTTTTTTGTTTCTCAAAATAAATGATTTATTTTTTGTAAATTTTATGCAGGGGGACAGACGAAGTGACACCTTCTTAAAATCCTTGTCGTCCGTGCTGTTGAAGGGGAAGAACCGGTTGGTGTATCCATAATCCTTGAAGGAGAGGCTATTTTCAGAAAGTTCTTCTAGAACTTGATGGGATTAAGCTATCACCAAAAGTGCAAGCTTTAAAGATGAAGTTATCATCTTAAAACATTTGATTTGGCTTGACTACAAGTGTTTACATGTTGTGTTTACATGTTCAGCTTAAAATGTTTTCATGCATTAAGGTTTCAATGGCATACTTTTAAGTGCACTAGTCCAGAGTGCTGATTTGAAAGTTGCAACTTCACTGCTTCAGAGGGCTATTATGTTTTAACGTTTATTCTACAGTTTGTTTAAAGTATTTTCTGCTGCATTTTATTTCTAAATGAATGCTGTATTTTATTTATTTATTATTTTACACAATTTTGTTTAAAACAAGTATTTCAGGCCCTGGTGCCGTGCAGTTTTTTTATATGGATGCAAAATTTAACTGAATGCACTTTTATTAAAAAGACAACTTGGATCTAGACTGTGAATGTCACAAATATTTGGTAATGTTGGTGAATAAACTGTTTAATTATATTTTAGTTGTGTGATTTATGAAAGATATAGATGAAATAATTACTTAAGTTTCTTTCCAAAACATAAATTAGCAATGTTTACATTATTATAGGGAGTAATATAAATTGATAAAACCAAGTAAGGGAAAATCTCACAAAACAAAATGATAGTAATTTCATAAAATCAAGGTTCCTGCTGATACAACAATGCATTAACTTTAGATTTATTTAAAATAATCAAGTAATTTGTGCATTAAGTATAATTATGTAACTTTTACTTGATTTATTTTATTGTTAATTTAATTAAGTAGATTTTACCTGACAATTACGGGTGAGTTTGTTTGTAGCATGCAGTAAAGTGTATGTGACACAAAAATATATATTTGTAATATCGTGCAATCTCTGCTATCCGCTAGCAAACTTGAGCAATTCTTTTATTTTTTATATAATATAAAGTATGTTTACAGTATAAACTTTCTATGTACGCGTCCAATCAGAAAAATTTAACCAGAAAACAGCATATTACATTGATTACATTGGCCTGAGGCTGGACAATGGAATAAACTGTGGGATAAACTGTAGAACTGAACAGAATTTTTTTTTCCATGTGACTTGAAAAGCCTTCCATCTAGTTAAATATAAATATTAAAACTCTGATCATGTTATCTAGTTTAATTTCGTGTTTTCGCTACATAAATAAGACAGTAGGTTCTCTATTCAACCCCTTAAAATTTCAAATGTAATCTAAAAATGGCCTAGCTTACTATACGCTCATCAGCAGTCGGCACCAGCAGATCAAAGGAGCAGTTATCGGCTGACACGTAGCCTTCTGAGTTTGGAGACCCACAGAACCCCCACTGTAATTCCCCCATCTCACCTTTCATTCACAAAATGTGTGAAGTTATCAAACCGGTTTCCCGGAATGGGGTAGAATTGGGGGGTTTTAAAACAAACGAGCAGGCATCTCTGCCTAAAATGTTTTTCGCCAGCAAAACACCTTTCTCCTCTCTCTCTCTCTCTCTCTCTCTCTCTCTCTCTCTCTCTATATATATATATATATATATATATATATATATATATATATATATATATATAGTTAATTCAGGGCTATTTATGATGGAGACACCTTTTTACGTTTTAAATATGTAAAACCTCCGCTGCGTGTATTCATTCACAGGCTGCAGCGCGCGCACAGAGAAATAGGAGACTGTGGTGTATGAGTGGATTGGAGAGAAGAGAGCTGTTCAGTTACTATAAAATATATATATATAAACATATGATCTTTTTGAGTTATAATGTTTTTTTCAATTATTCATAAGAAAACCTTTCAGTTTTGTAAATATTCTAGTTATAGTGTGTTATGTTTTTCTTTAGGTTAAACGGTTTTGAGAATTAGACCATCCAGCTAAGATAAATATTATGTCGTTGATTGATAAAATCTGGATTAAGGATAATTTATTTTATTTAATTTGTATTTTTCACCTCCCCCCCCCTGAGGGATTGCCACCTTATTGTGGTCAGGGGGTTTGCGTGCCACAGTGACCTTAAGAGCTATACCAACAGGAGCTTAGTCTTTGGAGGTGGGGGATGCATGTTGAAATGCAGATTTTTTAACCCAAGACTATATAAGTTTTTACAGTACTTAGAAAAGGGGGAATCAAAAACTGCCCCCAAAAATGTTTTACTGCAAGTTTGAAAAACCCACTCTCACATCACCTAACACACACACAAATTATTTGCAAACCGGTTTCGCTGACACTTTGAGTGTAATTCATAAATTTACTGAACATATTCAAATAAACACACCATACGGCAAATAAATCATCTCAAAGCGTTTATTTTTTGGGTCATGAATGCAGTGTTCATTTACATTCCTGTGTGTCCATGTTACGTCAGAGGACATGCGCCGATGTTTATCACACATTCCAATAAGAGAGATTACTCACTCCCAAAGGATTTTTGCGCCGTATTTCGATTTTTAAAAAAGTTGCTCATTTTCACCACGAACACGGATGAGTCTTCGGGTTTCCTCAGCCGTCCATATACAGAATATAAATTACAAAATGGTGGTCACGTTGCAATAAGTAAGAATAGTGTAAGCAAAACAATAGTGTATGGCCGTAAGCAAAACAAACAATGCGTTATCAAATGCTCGGCAAAATGCCGTGCTACTGAACTTTCATATTTGTTTGTAGCATGCAGTAAAGTGTATGTGACATAAAAATATATATTTGTAATATTGTGCAATATGTGCTATCCGTTAGCAAACTTTAGCGATTTTTTTGCAAACGTTTCTTTACAGAACATCACCATAAACACAAACACAAGAATAAAGGTAATATACATACAATGAAAACTTGTCATAAAAATCTTTATTAATGGCAAAAATGACAACATTTATGGGTCTGTTTGCTCGAGTGAGCAGCCATGTTGAAAACTTCGCTTAGCCCTTCGTTTGAAGTGAGGTCCTGAAAAATCTTCGTTTGGAGGGCTATCTGGCCCTTCCCCCCTCCCCCTACACCTCCAACCAAAAGAGAAATGAGACACCACTACCCCTGCACGTGAACGCGCCAAATGGAAGAATAGGGGGAAGGGTTGGGATTCAGCCTTAATATTGGAGCAATAAAATTTACTTAAAATCTGTGTCCAAATTGTTATGAGGATTTTATCAAGTAAATCTTACAAGTTCTTTTTTTCAGTGCATGGGTGAACACGATGTTTTAAGAATTTAATTATATATATATATATATTTATTGTGTGTGTGTGTGTGACCGGTGCAACTCACACGTCCTATTCCATTGTCATTCATACTGCCGTAGTTTTTAGAGCCCTAAAAAAGCATTCGCTAGTAAGTAAGTAAATAAAAGACAAATGAATAAATAGTTTTAAATTATATATATACAGGGGCGTAGATTTAGGGTGGACGGAGGGGATGTGTCCCCACCAATATCCTCCGACCATTGAAATGTCCCCACCAATAATTTAATCCACTTTTTTTTAAATCGTTCTGTCAACATTAACCTAGACACGCAGAAAGGGATAAATCACATTCTCTCCTTGAGTCCTCCCGCCCCCAAAACACATATGAACATTTTGATTGGCTGTGCCTTTCCCTGCCATCATGTGATAGACGATTGGCTGCGTTCAGACACAAGCAGCGCCAAATGCAGTGGACTCACATTCAGTACAGCAGGCCAGGATATAGTCTGTGAATACGGATGTAAAACTAACAGCAGATTAAACAGCTAAATGTAAAAGTATAAATATGATCCCTGTCAGTCTCCTAATCTAGTGACTGTTTGTCAGAAATCAGTATTGTGAAAGAAATTGATAAACTAATATACTAATATTGCCATATGGCTAGAATTTTGTTGACACCAATAGACAATCCACTTCAGAAAAATAGTTTTTAAAATGCATTCACTTACTTGGCGAACATTAATGATTTGATTCGAGGTTTGCACACTAAGACTCAGAAAAAGTGAAATAAAATGATTGCTGTTTAAAGGGCATGTGTTTATCCTGTTTTGTCAGGTAACAGAACCTGAACACCTGTGCTGTATATCAGACAGCGATGGAGAGAGTGTAGATTACACACAGGTGCTCTCTAGTCATTAGCACTCATCAGGCAATGTCTATGGCCAACTGACTGCACTCAGACCAAAGGGGGCTGAATAATTACACACACCCCACTTTTCAGTTATTTATTTGTAAAAAAAAAAATTTTTGAAATCCTGTATGATTTTCGTTCCAATTCTCGCGTGTACACCACTTTGTATTGGTCTTTCACGTGGAATTCCAATAAAATTGATTCATGTTTGTGGCTGTAATGTGACAAAATGTGGAAAAGTTCACGGGGGGCGAATACTTTTGCAAGCCACTGTAGTTGTCCTGAGATTTAACATTGTTACCAATAATAGGCTGAGGCATTCTCTGTCCATGCTCATAAGGAATCCCTCAATGTTTTTCAATTAGGGGACAGAAGCAGATCAGCCATGTTGTAGTTCAGGTGAAGAGGCGAGTTCACAGGAGGTCAATCTGAATGTTGATTGTACAGTATATAACATATAATATGTGTGCGTGTATTATACATGTTGATTATACTAATATTTAGCATTATGAGGAGTGATAGGCTGAGGATGTAAGTGATTCATTAGTGTTTTTGGCAAAAGTTTTGAACTGACATTTCACTTTTTTGTCACGCTATTTCATCAGGTGGCAATGCTGTCCGGTCCTAGTGCAGTCAGAGGGGAAGAGTTAGGGTCAAAGCCATTGTTCACCCCCAAAAAAACTTTACTCACTATTTACTCCTTAAGTGGTTCCAAACTTTAATGATTTTCTTTATTTTGTTGAATACAAAATAAGATATTGGGGAAAAAAGGGGATTGGGGGATGGGGTATTAGTTGGAGTCATAGGTAGCAAACCTACGCCCTTGTGTGTGTGTGTGTGTGTGTGTGTGTGTATGTGTGTGTATATATATGGAAATATAATTAATATTTTCGTGTTTAATTACAAAAAAAAAACATTTTAATGGTTAATGATTGTTGCAGACATTTACACTATTTTTGAGAACTATTAAGTTCTCCTTCAACGTGTCATAGCCGATAACTGCCCCTTTGAAGCCTTTGAATGGTGTTAAAAATACTTGCAAAACAAGTATTGCAGCCATACATTGGAGGGAACTTCTGAGGTGGTCAGTGATTGATGGCACGGTCGGTCGGAGGGGGTTGTGATCACACCTATAGATCTTTTGTTCTAGGCTATCGGTCAAATATCTCTCCACTTGGAAGCAAAAACATGCAAGGGATTTCAGCATCTCGACGCACATACTAAGCTGTTTATAAAGTAGACACTGTTCGTTTTTTAATTTTGTAATCTTTCCCGTGTTTACCGTGTACTGTACAATGTATATTCATTTTTTAATGAATTACTGTAAATAAACTACACATTCCGTTGATTTACCAGAAATGACTTTTCTGTTTTTTGTGTGTGCTAAACTAAACTTCAGGGTCAAAGTAATAGCGATTTTATTTGAAAAGTATTATATATTTACAATGCTGATAAGTTCATGCTTAGATTCATATATAAACTGCTTCAAAGTCTTTCCGTGACCGCTGAAATCCGACAGACGCAGGGCTCAAGGGAGGTGTGTCTGTGTGTGTGTGTGTGTGTGTGTGTGTGTGCGCGCGCGTGTGTATGTGTGTGTGTGTGCGCGTGCGCTGCAGCCTGTCATATTTCAGCGGATTTTTCCGCTACCGCAGATCAGTTTATCAACTTGTAATATATACATTTTAGGAATATATTAACATGTGCAGACATTTAAGGGTGTGCTGCCCTCTCTTGCCCCTGCGTAGAGCCTACACACACACACACACACAGACACACACACACACACACATCTATCTATCTATCTATCTATCTATCTATATATCTATTATATAAATACACATTTGGAATCTGCATCTACATTTTCTGTTACAAGTATAGAATTAGGTTCAGCTGAGACTCATGATCAATGGTGTTAGGGTACTTATGTAGTGATAATTAGTTTCAGCCAGATCATTAAAACTAACAATGGACTATGACACTCTTGAGAGCGGATATGAAGGTGTTATTCATTTATTTATTCTCTACAAAGGTGCGAACTACAATACAGACCAAACTATAACTTATACTACTATAAAAATTCTAAATATAAACAAACAAAATACAGCTTTTTTCCCTCAGAGGTAAACGGAAAAGTGAAGTTGTTCAGCTGTTCACTGTCACTGCAGCTTCTTCAAAGTCTTCCCACTCCGTGACCACTGAAATCCGACACGACACCACGTTAGGCTGCGTCTTGACTCATTTGTATACCGACGGTGATTGGATGTTTCCCGAGGGCTCAGGGGAGTGTGTGTGTCTGTGTGTGTGTGTGTGTGTGTGTGTGTGTCTATGTGTGTGCGTGCTCGCGGGTACTTGTTCTACTGTTATAAAAACTCTAAATATAAACAAACAAAATACAGCTTTTTTTTCAGAGGTAAACGGAAAAGTGAAGATGTTCAGTGTCACTATGCAGATGTTACACTCAGTGGAGTTACCTAAATCATTGGTTTAGTCCTCATTGAGCTTTTGTTCCTCTTATGTGAACATAAACAGTGAAACATTCCACAGGTTTATAATACACCGCGGCCAAGTGAACCACGTTCCCGTCGAACGAAACGAGGCATAATCGTGGTGTTTGCTTCGGTTATGACACACCATAGTTTATTACCTGCTGTGGTAGATCTGAATATTTATTCAAACACAATAATAAAGCTTTATATCCTCAGGAGGGCTCAGTACATTGTTTTAGCGATAGTTTCACGGAAGCGAGTTCAGAACTAATCTAACCAAACCAAAAAAAAAAAAAAACATCCGAAGCTTCAAATAGAATGAACGAACTAATGAAATTGATATATATGTAATTGATATACTGTATATACAGACGTGTGTGTGTCATTTTAATTCAAATGAACATTTTAATGCTTTCTGATATACTTATCAACTTATCCACATACACTTATCAACACAAACTCTCTGTGCACGCACACACAATCTCTAAAAAATTAATATTAATAACATACATATACAAATAAACAAATGTAGGTGTAATAAAAGTAGTCGTGATGTCAGTACTCGCCCAGCAAACCAGCCTTTTGCAGCGGCTTAAAACGTATGAATTATCTTCAAATATACAAAAAAAAAGCGAAAAGACACTCGATTATTATGCATAGGTTATATGTTTAATTCAAAAAGTTCATAAAAACACTTTAAAACGAGAGAAAAACTGTTAAAATCCTCGTTCGCCTTTTCAGCGTTAGGTAGCGAGTGACGTCATGATTTGAATCTGCGCGCCACCGGGGAAACATAGGGAAACTGACTTTCCCGGACCACTGGCTTTTAGATAAAGTCCTTCTATGCGCCATCTGGCGGATATTCAGTGAAGCACAACACATTTATTTTAAATTCCCGAATGTTGCCTCCGGCAAGTCGCGGCAAGCCGCGCGCTAAATTGCGGCATACTGCGGGAAAACACGCAGGGTTTTAAGGGCGACATCTGTATGTTGACAATACAAGAACTGTCTGTATATTAAAGATATGGTATTGGGTTTCCTGGACACTGCAGTTAACTGTGCCAGTCAATGCTCCATCTGCCGGAATTATACGGCATTGCAACCATCTTTTTAGAAAGCACATTGGGGGCGTTTATGGGGCGGGGCATCGTTAACTGCGTCATCGCGGGGGATCACATTTCGTGCACGAAGCGTGCATTAACCCTTCATGGACCTGCCATGAATCCATCATGCTCCAGGCGGCTGTTTGACGTGGCTCCCACTGTAATGGCTGATTTTGTATCTAATGGATTTAAGTTTAAAGTTTGTTAAAAATTTGATGGAAACACATCAGTATCATGTCTGTGCCAGAAACAGTACCTAAAACCTACCTTTTTTCAGAATTTTTTAGTTTATAGCTTTTTTCAAATTCAAATTCAAATTTTATTAGTCACATACACAGTCATACACAGTATAATATGCAGTGAAATGCTAAAGAAATAATTTTAACTAGTAAAATTAACTGTACAATAAGGGCATATAAAATATTGCAAAAATATAGAAATATAGGGTAGATAGAGTATATATGTATATAGAGTTAAAGTGTCAGTGGTTGTGCAAATATGCATGAAAGGTGACATGTGCAATTGTCCAGATGTATGAGTATTTAGTGCAAGTGTGTATGAATGTGTCCATGATTGTCCAGTCAGTGTTGTGAGCTTAAAAGATGTTATTAGCCCTGTGTGGAGGTGCGATTGAGAGACCTTATCGTCTGCGGGAAGAAGCTCCTCCTCAGCCTCTCTGTGTTGGCCTTTAGGGAGCGGAATCTCTTCCCAGACCGCAACAAAGAGAACAGTCCATTACTGGGATGACTGAGGTCCTTCATGATCTTCCTGGCCTTAGTCCAGCACCGCTTGCTGTAGATGGAGTGCAGGTCAGGGAGCTCAGTGTGGCTGATCGCACCACTCTCTGTCCTGCATGGTGCTGTTCCCGAACCAGGTCGTGATGTTTCCCGTCAGGATGCTTTCTATGGTGCAGGAGTAGAAGTTCCTGAGCACCTTGGAGGGCAGTCTAAAGTCTCTCAAGTGTCTGAGGTGGTATAGACGCTGCCGGGCTTTTTTCACCACGGTGTTGATGTGACAGGACCATGACAGGTCCTGCGTGATGTGAACACCGAGGTATCTGAATCTGTCCACTCTCTCCACTGGGCTCCTGTTGATGACGGGGGTCTGGTAGTTCCTCTCCTGCTTTGTACTAAAGTCCACTATCAGCTCCTTTGTCTTACTGACGTTCAGGAGGAGATTGTTCCTCTGGCACCAGTTCTCCAGATTTCCAATCTCCTCTAGGTAGTCCGACTCATCATTGTTGGTGATCAGTCCGACCACGACGGTGTCGTCAGCAAACTTGATGATGGAGGTGGAGTTGGTAGTGGCCACGCAGTCGTGGGTGTACAAAGAGTACAGCAGGGGGCTCAGAACACAACCCTGGGGGGCTCCAGTGCTGAGAGTGAGTGTGGCTGAGACATGTCCGCCCATCCTTACTGCCTGTGGTCTGCCAGTCAGAAAATTGGAGATCCACTGACATATAGATGAGCTCAGTCCCAGGTGCTCCAGCTTGGTGGTGAGTGTGCAGGGAATTATGGTGTTAAAAGCAGAGCTGTAGTCGATGAAGAGCATTTTAACATAATTCCCTTTCCTAGTGTCCAGGTGAGTGAGTGATGTGTGGAGGAGATGAGAGATTGCATCGTCTGTGGAGCAGTTCTGACGGTATGCAAACTGTAGTGGGTCCAGTGTGTCAGGTAGTGAAGAAATGATGAAGTCTCTGATAAGGCGTTCAAAGCACTTCATCACTACTGAGGTGAGGGCTACAGGGCGATAGTCATTGAGGGAAGCAGGATGTGGTTTCTTCGGGACAGGAACAATGATGGACTCTTTGAAGCATGTGGGGATCACCGACTGAGATAAAGAGATGTTGAATATCTCAGTGAACACAGGTGCTAGCTGGTCTGCGCAGGCTCTGAGATTACGACCTGAGATGCCGTCTGGTCCTGCTGCTTTCCTGGTGTTCACTCTCTTGAAGGCTCTCCTCACGTCGTGCTCGGAGATGATGAGCGCGTTCCCGGTGCTGGCTGTGTCTTCCTGTCTGCAGCCATTGGCGCCGCTAGCATTAGCGCCGTTAGCGTTAGCGCCGTTAGCATTAGCATCGCTAGCGTCTTTAGCTGCAGCCTCGAAGCGAGCATAGAAGGTGTTGAGCTCGTCTGCCAGAGTCGCGTCCGCGTTCGTCATACCGGATGTTGGTGCTTTATAGTCCGTTATTGTCCTTATTTCCTGCCACAGGCTCCTAGAGTCACTCTGTTGAAGCTGTGACTCTAGTTTTCTCCCATAGCGCTGCTTCGCCTCTTTCACCGCCTTCCGGACGTTATATGACGCAGCCTTGTATGGTTCCATGTCCCCCGACGCAAGTCCCGTGTTGTAGGCAGCTGTGTGAGATCTCAGAGCGTCGCGGATGGTTTTATCCACCCACGGCTTCTGGTTGGGAAACGTTCTGATAGTCTTTTTCTCTACCGTATCGTCTACCAGCTTCTCAATAAATCCCACAACCGCTTCCGTAAACACGCTGACGTCATCATCAGAGCTGTTTCTGAACATGTCCCAGTCTGCGTCATCGAGTGCGTCCTGTAACGCGACCACCGATTGGTCCGTCCAGCGCGCGACCTCCCTCTGAACCGGAACTTCCTGTTTCAGCCTTTGTTTATATTTTGTTTATATTTTGGCATGAGGAAGATGGTGGCGTGGTCGGATTTACCAAACGCTGGACGAGATTGTGCCTTATAACCGTCTTTGACCGTGGTATAACAATGGTCCAGTGTCCTTTCGCCCCTGGTGGGGCAGGTGATGTGCTGATAAAAGTTCGGCGCTGCGCGTTTGAGGTTGGCACTATTAAAATCCCCCGCCACAGTGAGCGCAGCGTCCCGGTGTTGTGTCTGGTGCTGTGTGAGCACCTCATGCAGCTCGCATAAGGCAATGTCTGTGTCTGCTTGTGGAGGGATGTAAACGGCCCTGATTATGACCGATGTGAACTCCCGTGGAAGATAAAATGGATGACACATTGTAGCACAGCCACACAAAAGGGGCGTTTTCATACGCAGGGAATTGGGTGTGGAGCTAATGTTGCTCACCTGTGGCCGAAGGCGTGCCCTAGCGGTTTATTTTCCCCCATTGACAGTGGTTTGGTCACCGGGCAAGTTCCCGCGCATGCGCGATCGCAACGCATGGGAACCCGGAAGTGACGTGGGTCACATGATCCGGTATAAAGCCGGAACCGGCAAGGAAGCCGGTACGGAGAGATGATGACAGCGCGCTGCATGTTTTTTGAAGCTGAGCGACTGCTTGCGGATTATATACCGATAATTTAATTCAGTACCCAGCTCATTCCGTTTATCGATCTCCCAGACCTACCATCGTCATTTGGTGAGATCGATCCATCTCTCCAACTCACCATTTCACCCCAATTGCCATATTTCAGACACTGGACTATCATACACACACACACACACACCCACACCCGCATACATCGCACACACACTTTTTTCTATTTGTATATATTTTGTATATATTGGTTTGTGGTGCACCGTGTTTGTTTATTTCTTTATTCCGTCTGTATAATACACTTGGTTTAATTTATTATAATTGTTTTGTGTCGCGTCGTGTTTTGTCCAGCTGCGGTTGCGCAATACCGGAAGTAGTGTTATCAAGCCCCTGTTTAGATTCCCGAATCCGTTCTTTTGTGACCAAGCGGTTAATAAAATCCAAGCGTTACATAGTGGTGGCCCGTACGCACGGGGAATCTGTATTTAGGGATATTTTCCGGTTTTGTGTGATGTGGCTGAACAAAATGGATGCTAATGCTAACATCGCTAATGCTAGTGCTAAAGCTAATGCTAATGCTAGTAGTGCTGCTAAGGCCGACTGGGTAGTTCATAATAACATGCCGGTTGATGTAGATGATGCATTTTATACACGCCGTGACCTTACAACTGAATTAACGTCATTGATTAGTTCTTTATATATATCAGATAGCCATGATAATGTCAATGATGATGAGTTTATTGTTCATGGGACTGATATAGAGGTAGTGCACACATTACGTACAGAACTTAATCAATGCAAGATGGACTTGGGGGCGCTTACTGATAAAGTGAGCTCCATGGAGCTGGATTATAGACAATCCATGGACAGCAGTCTCAACCGAGAAATCAGTCTGCGTGACGCAGTGGACGCGAGCCTGGAAGGGCTGCAGCGCTACTGCCAGGAGGCTCTCGAAAAAATGGAGAGAGCCATCGTTGACTGTTTTCTGCGACGGGACGTCATCTGGGAAAACCGGATGAAGAGACTGCGTCTCACTAGTACGCCCACCACACTCAGGTTACAGGCCTGCACCCCTGCATCCCCTCCATCTCCTGCACAACATCTGCCCAGCACTCCAACCACTACAGCGACGGCCAAGGTAAAGCTTCCAAGCACTCATGCCATCGCCGACGTTCCTCCTGGTGTTCCAGCACACTCCTCGGCTCTGCTCTCCTCCCCACTTTCTTCTTCTTCTTCTCTTCACGCTCATCCATCCATCTGCGTGGAGTTTCCAGCCTTCTGTGACGCGTCAGAGACAGCGGAGGTATGGAACTTCATAGAGCAAGCAGAGAAGTACTTGGAGATCAGACCCCTGACCCGACCAGAGCTGCTGGGAACCCTCGGCGCAGTTCTACGAGGGCCTGCTCTGAGTTGGTGGAAGGCGGAGAAAGGCAAGGTGAAGGACTGGCAGTCTTTTAAACAGGCGTTCATGGCAGCGTTCATACTGGACGATGACCTCGACGAAGAGGAAGACAACCTGAGGTCTCCGGTACAGCAGCCAACGCAACGCCACGGAGACTTCGCCGATGACCACCCCGCCCTCTGTCTCATGGGGAAACCTGATATCTCCGATGAAGAACCAGTGAGGCGAACCCTGGAGAACAGCAACACGAGAGTGGGGTTAAGAAGAGCGGCGAGCACCATGGAACAACAGGTGGAGAGTGGTGATTGGGGAGAGAAAGATAGCGAGGACCGCCCTTTTCCAGGTCCACATGCCATACCCCGAGCACCTCCGCCGCTGAAAGGAGCTGACACCCCACGTCTACCCACCACGTCCACTAAAGAGGCCTCCAGCTTCCCGAGCGACCTGAGCGAGATCATCAACGCCCAACAGAACGACCTAACTATCACGAAGCTGCTCTCTAAAGATCACCCAAGAGGTACACACGATCAGAGGGTCACCTTCGAATGTCATCAGGGCATGCTGTATCGCCGGGTACCAGTAAGGCACGGGGAGAAAATCCAGCTTGTTGTCCCCCAGTCTCTAATAAAACTTTTTCTCCAGTATTATCATGACAATCCACTGGGAGGACACTGGGGACAACTGAAGACCCTGCTGAGGCTATTAGAGGTGGCGTGGTGGCCGACGGTGCGGAAAGACGTCTGGCGTTATACCAGAGCTTGCAGCATGTGCCACCGACACAAGACAGGACATCCGTCATCACCCCGACAAACACTTATCCAGGAGGAGGTGCAACAAAGAGCACAACAACTAGAAGCCACACAAGCCAGATATCACAATACCCGGAGGAAAGCAGCGCACTTTCAACCGGGAGAACTGGTGTGGAGAAAAGCTCAACCACACTCCTCCACAACAAAAAGAGATTCTGCAAGGCGAGCGCCCCAGTGGGAGGGTCCAGCAGAGAAAAAAAACAAAAGAGGACCATTTAAATACACAACGTCTTGGGGTTACCCACACAAAGCCGAGGATTGCAGTGTGGCAAATTTAAAGTCCTGGTACGGACATTCTCCTCAGACGCCGGAAGCTTGGGGGGGGGGTCTATGTAGCACAGCCACACAAAAGGGGCGTTTTCATACGCAGGGAATTGGGTGTGGAGCTAATGTTGCTCACCTGTGGCCGAAGGCGTGCCCTAGCGGTTTATTTTCCCCCATTGACAGTGGTTTGGTCACCGGGCAAGTTCCCGCGCATGCGCGATCGCAACGCATGGGAACCCGGAAGTGACGTGGGTCACATGATCCGGCATAAAGCCGGAACCGGCAAGGAAGCCGGTACGGAGAGATGATGACAGCGCGCTGCATGTTTTTTGAAGCTGAGCGACTGCTTGCGGATTATATACCGATAATTTCATTCAGTACCCAGCTCATTCCGTTTATCGATCTCCCAGACCTACCATCGTCATTTGGTGAGATCGATCCATCTCTCCAACTCACCATTTCACCCCAATTGCCATATTTCAGACACTGGACTATCATACACACACACACACACACCCACACCCGCATACATCGCACACACACTTTTTTCTATTTGTATATATTTTGTATATATTGGTTTGTGGTGCACCGTGTTTGTTTATTTCTTTATTCCGTCTGTATAATACACTTGGTGTAATTTATTATAATTGTTTTGTGTCGCGTCGTGTTTTGTCCAGCTGCGGTTGTGCAATACCGGAAGTAGTGTTATCAAGCCCCTGTTTAGATTCCCGAATCCGTTCTTTTGTGACCAAGCGGTTAATAAAATCCAAGCGTTACAACATGATGGACAGTAGTTCCAGGTTTGATGTGCAGGAGCGTGTAAGAGGAACAACGCTCGCGCTGTTGCACCAGCTGTTGTTCACCATTAAGCACACGCCGCCTCCCCTTGACTTCCCCGAGTCCCTCTTCCTGTCCATGCGGTGAACCGAGAAGAACTCGGCTTGTTGTATGGCGTGGTCTGGCACCGCTGGGTTCAGCCATGTCTCGGTGAAGCAGAGGAGATTGCAGTCCCGAATGTCTCTCTGGAACTTTATCCTGGCCCTGAGGTCATCAAGTTTGTTCTCCAGTGACTGGACGTTGGCGAGCAGGATACTAGGCAGAGGTGTGCGGTGTGCACGAGCTCTGAGCCTGTTCCTCACTCCAGCTTGTCTCCCTCGGGTCCGTTGCTTCGCGTCGCGTCCATTCTTCTCCCTCAGGATCTCACTCGGCCAGCTCGGATCCGGAGTTAAAAACATGAGTGCATTGTGAGTACATTGTATACCAATAGAAACAAGAGTGTCTCTATCATACCTAATGTACTCAATGGTGGTGATTTTGCCGATTTTAAAACACTGAAAACTAACTTAAAGAACAAAAACAAAGAAAAGGTGGTCGGAGCAGTCGTGACGGCAGCCGAACTCACCGGCGCCATCTTGGTATCTTTTTTCATGGTGGTGGGGGGCTACTGGGCTGGCTGGATACTTGCAAGGTTACTTTGATTTTCAACATAAAAAATGGCAATAATGATTAACAAAAATCACAAAAGTTAAAGAAATCTTGTAAAGTGTCATGAAATTTTTAATTTGCAAAAAGTTCCCTATGAAGGGTTTTTCTTATTCATATGATGTAAACTAAAAAGTTGGCCATCCGACACAGGACCACACGAACCAGTTTGGTTACATACTTTACACATGAGAGGGAGATAGTTACTCCCTTTACAAAAACTCTGCTCATATTAAAAGCTAATCACGTGATAAGCAGGAATCAGAGGCTCTTTGTTTTTCCATCTCTATATCTATATCTATATCTATATATATATATATATATATATATATATATATATATATATATATAGAGAGAGAGAGAGAGAGAGAGAGAGAGAGAGAGAGTGACAGACTGTATTGGTTCAACGTTTTTTCATGGTGGTGGGGGGCTACTGGGCTGGGTGAATACTTGCAAGGTTACTTTGATTTTCAACATAAAAAATAGCAATAATGATTTTAAAAAATCACAAAAGTTAAAGACGTCTTGTAAAGTGTCATGGAAATTTGGAATTTGCAAAAAGTGGCCTATAAAGGGTTTTACTTATTCATATTCTTCTTATTAGTATTAATAGTAGATGAATTTTAAATGGCGAAAACCTGAAGGATTCTTTTCCAGGACTTTTTGATAACTCCTTGGTTTATTCGATGGTTTGTGTTTTAGTCTGTTCTCCAGCAAATTCAGTTTTTTTTAATTATTATCATTATTATTATTATTATTATTATTATTATTGTAACGCACCCGGGCATGTGTCCAAAAAGACTACATAGATGTTTATGTTAGCCTAAAACATTATTGTTTTATTGTGTTTATGCCCTTTAAATATACACTAAACAATGAACACTGTCTTTTGCAAAGTGAAAGTGAGTTGTGCGTGCAGGTTTTTGATCAAAACGCTGATAAACGCGTGCGCAGATATGAGCATATTTATGGATAAAACTACAGACATGAAATGAAAACAAAAAACACAAAAATATATGTTACTCGCTGAATACAACGTGACAGCACGGAGAATCCCCGGGCTTTGACTGCAGTTTCTCCATTCGTTATTACTGTAGTAGTACGAAAAATATGCTGGGTTTCTGTAAACACTTCATTGGGTTGTTTATGCTGGGGCAAAAATGTGTTATTTCGGGTACTTTAATCACAAACGTTGGGTTGCTTTTGCTATGAATACTAAAAGTGCTGCATGATTAAACTCAATGCAAAAAAACGAAAAAATTTTCAATTCAATTCAATTTTATTTATATAGCGCTTTTAACAATGGTCATTGTCTCAAAGCAGCTTCACAAAAATCAAAGAAATTAAAAAAAAAAATAATAATAATAATAATAATAAAAAATAAATAAATAAAGAAATTTAACAACAAAAAAAAAAAATTAATAAAATAAAATAAAAATAATAATAATTATAGAAAAGAAAATAATTGGAAGTGTGGATGTGTGAGAAAAATGTGCAGATAATAATAATGAGACGAATGAATGAAATTTCTCTGATGAGCAAGCCAAGGGTGATGGCGACGGTGGCAAGGAAAAACTCCCTGAGATGGCATTAGGAAGAAACCTTGAGAGGAACCAGACTCAACAGGGAACGCAACCTCATTTGGGCGATAACAGATAGAAATTATATAACATCTTGTGTGTTGTGCAGGTTAAAATTCAATATGACAGAAATTATTTAAATTGACATGATGACCAGTTCAGCATAGGGACGAGTCAGTAGGTGCAGAGGGCAGATGAGGTCTGGATCACTGGAAGCACAGGAGCAGCATGTGTAGCTCCAACCATCATAAAGCTGAATCCAGCTGGAGCTGGTCCTTCTCTGGATGCCTCAGGAACCTCGCAGGGTCGGCCTTTATCTACTGAAGCTGGAAAAATCTCCCTCCTACCCATGCCTCGGGATGGGTAGAGAAATACAGAATAGATGGGGAGAATTAGCGTAGTTGCCATTCGGGATAGGTGTACTGGAGTATGAGATTATGGGATGAGTTATGTGTATGCCAGATTAAAAAGATGCGTCTTGAGTTTACTTTTGAACTGAGAAACCGTGTCTGCTCCCCGAACACTGTCTGGAAGGCTATTCCAAAGCTTTGGAGCTAAATATGAAAAAGCCCTACCCCCTTTTGTAGATTTTGAAATTCTGGGAACTACCAGAAGTCCGGAGCTTTGTGATCTTAAGGCGCGTGGTGGATTGTAGCGTATCAGAAGACTGGTTAGGTATGTGGGAGCTAAACCATTTAAGGCCTTGTATGTAAGTAATACTATTTTGTAATTTATTCTAAACTGAACAGGTAGCCAGTGCAGGGATGATAATATTGGGGTTGTATGATCATATTTTCTGGATCTAGTGAGAACCCTGGCAGCTGTATTTTGGATTAACTGAAGGTTGTTTATTGAGGATGCAGGACAACCACTTAGTAATGCATTACAATTTATTGTCCAGTCTGGAGGTCATGAATTCATGAACTAGTTTTGCTGCATCAGATACAGATAAGATGTTCCTAAGTTTAGCAATATTTCAAAGATGGAAAAAGGCTGTTTTTGTGATATTTGAAATGTGATTTTCAAAAGACAAGTTACTGTCTAATATTACGCCCAGGTCTTTTACTGCTGAGCTGGTAGTAACAGTACATCCTTCTAAGCGCAGGCTGAATTGTGAAAGCTGTTGTGTGCTGGTTTTTGGGCCAATAAGTAATATCTCTGTCTTATCTGAATTTAATAAAATAAAGTTATTGGTCATCCAATCTTTTATGTCCTGGACACACTCAGTTAATCTAGACAACTTAGGTATTTCGTCTGGTTTAGTTGAGATATATAATTGGGTATCATCAGCATAACAATGGAAACTAATCCCATGTCTTCTAATGATGTTACCCAAGGGAAGCATGTATATTGAGAACAACAGAGGTCCTAAAACTGACCCTTGTGGGATGCCATATTTCACTGTCATTACACCAGACGGTTCTCCATTTAGATCTACAAAATGGTAGCGATCAGACAGGTAAGATCTAAACCATTTTAATGCCTGTCCCTGAATACCTATATAATTTTGTAAGCGATCTATGAGAATATTATGATCTATAGTGTCGAATGCAGCACTAAGATCGAGCAGGACTAGCAATGAGATGCAGCCTTGGTCTGAAGCTAAAAACAAGTCGTTTGTAATCTTAACTAGTGCAGTTTCTGTGCTATGATGGGGCCTGAAACCTGACTGAAATTCTTCAAGGATGTTGTTATCCTGCAAGAATGTGCAAATTTGAGCTGATACTACTTTTTCTAGTATTTTTGATATGAACGGAAGGTTTGAAATCGGTCTGTAATTTGCTATTTCATTCGCGTCCAAATTAGATATTTTAAGAAGTGGCTTAATAACTGCTAACTTGAAAGGTTTAGGGACGTGACCTAGATGTAATGGAGAATTAATAATGTTTAGAAGTGGCTCTCCAACCGTAAGCATCACTTCTTTTAAAAATCTGGTTGGTATTGGGTCTAGCAGGCACGTTGTTGATTTAGCCGAGGTGATAATTTTATACAGCTCTTCCTGTCCTATACATGTAAAGCAGTGAAAATCTAAATGTGAAGCTATAGACTGAACTTGCTCATGAGTTACTATTAGAGGTTCAACCTCCATTATTTTCTTCCTGATATTAATGATTTTTTCATTAAAGAAGTCCATAAAGTCTTCACTTCTAAACTGTGATGGGATACTCTCTGCGGGCATCTTAGGTTTTGTTAGGCAAGCCACTGTACTAAATAAGAACCTGGGATTGTTTTGGTTTCTTGCTATCAGTTGGCTAAGATGCTCAGTGTAGGGAATATTTGATTATAATTCACATTTATAAAATGGGTAATAAGAACACAACTACTTATCCAAAGCCGGACCCAGAAGAAGTTCCGCGCGACTGGATGAATAGGTGTGGACTCACTTATTTTACCACACCTTGGCTTGATAATTTATCAGGGTGGACTGAACCACAATTTCAATTTTTAACCTATCCACGCGGAGGTACTTTTAAGCCTGAATATCTAGCCTCTGCTTACTCTCAGATATATGAGGGTATGGGTGACCCAGGATGGGATTATCCTTACATGGGTTCATGTTATCAAAAATGGGTAGAAATGAAAGCTCTTTGGGATAAATACTTAGACATAAAAGAAACTAAAATACAGAAGAAAAAGATTCCAAAGGTCACATCCGAAACTAAATTCAAGCCGCCCGTTCATTCAACCTTTCCGATCCCTCCTCCATATCATGTTGACATAGAAACATCAGCATCTAACCAACAAATATTTGAGAAAATTTATCCTAATTTGAATCCCACTAATCCTTTTGTGAGCTGCCCATCTGTGCCTGTCTCTCCCGTACCCACAAAACCGTGCTCACCTTCGTCGGAAGTGTGTGCCTCAGGAAAGGGAAAGACTCCCAAGAAGGTGTCAGGATGAACTCCTGAGAGCCCTCTTTCGGATGATCCTGAGGATACTGATGGTGAGGATTGTGATAACTCGGACGATGAAGGTCCGGATGAGAGGTCTCGCCCCAAACCTCGACAAGAAAACACTACGTTTGTTTTCTCTATGGGACCAAAGGGTCCAAAAATCCTTCCACCATCTGTAAGCACGCTGAAGGACATTATTAAGATGCTCCCTTCTCCCAACAAACCTTTGCATTTTGTTGATATGCTGATAAAGGCTTCCAGGCACTGTCAGCTCGTGGGTGCGGATTATCGCTTTATTTTGCAATCGGTTTTGGGAGATGGGTATGATGAGGCTGATTTGATAAAGACGGTAAAATGTTTAGATCCTGAAAAAGACAGATGGACTGTAGTGGTGAAACATGAAGACGTAGAGGGAGGGGGGAGACGAAAAAAGAAGGAATATGATTTTCTTTAGGGTAATTCTAATGAGGCTATGAAACTTTTAAAAGATGAGCTAACTACTTATCTTCTTGCACGTCAACAAGCTAGTCAGGATCTGTCACAGGTAACTAATTGTAAACAAGAAAAGAGTGAGATCACATCCAGGTTTCTGGAGATGTTTCGAGAGACCTGGACCCTTTTGGGTGGTATGCCCCTCCCTGAAGAAAACCCTAACCCACTTTTCCTTACCACCTTCTTGAATAATTGTCGATCAGAAATCATGAAGATTTTAAAGTTTCAATTGTCAGACCGTTCTACAACAACTATTAAAAAATTAGGTGAGCGTGTGAGAACACTGGAAGTTTCATGTTTGTTTGTTTGTTTGTGGAGAGTGAGGGACACAGAGGTGGAAAAAAGGGGGGTAGAGGAGGCCGAGGAGGCTGTGGAAGAGATAGAGGAGGTCTGCAGGGTCACAGTGCACCCCGTAGATCTGGTTATTGTTATTATTGTTATAAAGAAGGTCATTGGGCTCGTGAATGTCGCACGAAGGCCCTTGATGAGGGACGTAGTGGACACGCTAATAAACACAGATCATGACTGTTGTTCAGAGATTATTCACTCCACTAGTATACGTCCTGATCTATCTTCTACCCCATTAACAACTGGTGACACTTTGTTTGTAGATGGTTCCTGTTCAAAACCATATGATGGGAAATTTCTCTGTGGTTATTCTGTGTGTGCACTTCCAGATATAACCATTGAAGCTTACTCTCTCCCTTTCTCATCTGCTCAGGCAGCTGAACTTTTTGCTCTAACTCGTGCATGTGTTCTTTCTGAAGGAAAAGATGTCACTATATACACTGATTCTCGTTACGCTTTTGGTATCGCTCATGACTTTGGCCGCATCTGGCAATCCAGGGGTTTTCGTTCTGCTGAGGGTAAGCTTATTTCTCATTCTTCCCTTGTTCAGGATTTAATAGACGCATGCCATCTACCTGGTACTCTTGCTATTGTAAAAACTAAGGCTCATTCTTCTGGTGACTCTATGGAAGTGCGAGGGAATTCGCTAGCTGATCGTATTGCTAAAAAAGCAGCTCAACAACAGATTTTCTTTCCTGATTCTGGTTCTGATTTGATCAATACATCTTTTCTTGCTAGCTCTTTGATTGCCGATGTAGATTTATTGTCTTTGCAAGCTTCAGCCACGCCGAATGATTCCTCTTTTTGGCAAGCTCAGGGTGCCTACGTTGCTTCTGATGGTTTATGGTATTGTGCTGATGGCCGTTTGTGCCTGCCGTCTCATTGTCTTCCGTTCCTCGTGCGCGAGTTCCACGGTGTTACACATCGTGCACGAAGGGGGGTTAAGGAAGATATGAAAAAACTCTTTTGTATAGCTAACATGCTTGGAACAATAGATTTATTAATGTCTAGATGTTTGGTGTGTGCTCAGAATAATGTGACAAAGGGTTTAGGTAAACACGAAAGTCTTCTGTTACCTGCTGTTCTAGCTGAAATGAGAATGACACCAAGAAATGATGTGCACATGTCACCACATGAAATTATATTTGGCAGACCTTTTCCCGTGCCATGGAGGAAAGGTAAACCCGCGATAGGAACAACTGATCTTGATGTACATATTGCTGAATATTCTGCTGCTCTAATAGATACTCTGAACAAACATTATGAACGAATTGCTAATGTGACTCCAGTACCCTCAACAAAACCCACACATCCTTTTAATGTGGGAGATACTGTTCTGGTAAGATCTTTGACCCCCAGAAAACTGGGAGATTGTAAATATGACGGACCAGCAGAAATAATCGCAATTACTCGTACTGCTGTCCTAACTGATCTTTTTCCACAGTGGATCCATGCTACTAGGCTGAAGAGATGTCCTCTCGGCGTGAGATCAAAGGATGAATAAATGTTTGTGTATTATTATCTTTCTTTCTCTGTGATTTTTGTTGTTTCCTAGACTGAAGACGTGCTGCAGTGATGACCAACCCGTGACGTGACAAAGAGGGATTGTCTTGGGTTGCCACGGGACGACTTCACTATTGCTATTAGTTTACCATTCCTGGTGGTGTCTTAGCGCCTCGTAAGGTGGGACGAGTGCAGATTGGGCGTGCCCGCACTCTAAGCACTGTAGCGTCAAGAAAGGCAATAGTTCACCACTAGTAGTTATTTATATGTTTGACATTGTGAACAAGATTTTTCACACACACACAGGTTTACACTCAACCTGTTATATTTCTGTGTATTCTTTTGGTCACACTTCATTCTGTAGAGTTTATAGAACAGCACTTGGAGTATGGTGGTAACCTCTCCTGCCTTAGAATGAAGTTTCTTTTTGTCCTCTTAATCTTGAATGAGAGATTGTTGTACATAGTGCAACCTCATCCACATGATAATGATTTTTGGCGAATCGCTAATTGGACCGCTAAGCGATATACCAATGATTCAGACCTGTTGTGTATTTTAGGTCCATGTATTCTTCGCTGTGTGCAAAATCTTTTGTATAAGTATGTTTCAGGTTATGTTCCTGCGCCGTGTCCGATGACCTATTATCTGCCGGCGACTTCTTGAAAGTTCTGAGTTTTATTCAACGATGTTTCTTATGAATAAAAGGGGGGAACTGTAGGGAATATTTGATTTTTAGTATGTTTTATGATATTCTGTGTGCGTGAGAACAGAATGTTACTTCTTTCTCTTACCTTGACACAAGCTGCACTTTCAATAAACACATCCTATAGTAGTTTATGTTAAAGGTCATAAAACTGTTAAACGCTCGTAAATGCAGAGCTACTCCCAATTTTATGTTCTTCGTTACCTTATCTTTTCTAAACATTCCTGACCAAATGTAAACACTTCTGCACCTCTTCTTTGGTTCTTTGTGTGTGTGTGCGTATATATACTCCTCTCTCCCACAATAAACTTGGAACGTCTCACTGAGCACGGACTTGTGTATTATTGAGGGGTTCCCTGGATCCAGGCGGGAAGCAAAATACAGGCTGAGCACTGACTAGACGGGGTCTAGCAAAAACAAGAAATCCTTACACTCAGTCCTAGCAGTTTTTAGAGCCTGTCTATAGCTGTACATACTGTCTTTATACGCAATTCGAAAAACTTCTAATTTAGTTTTCCTCCATTTTCGCTAGAGGTTACGGGTTGCTCTCTTTAGGGCGCGAGTATGACTGTTGTACCACGGTGCAAGTGTTTTATCTCTGACTTTTTTTAATCTGATGGGAGCAACAGTGTCTAATGTACTGGTAAAAATAGTGCCCATGCTGCTAGTCACTTCATCTAGATCATCTGCATTTAGGGGTCTAATAAGAAATTGGGACAGATCCGGCAGATTACTTGTGAATCTGTCTTTAGTAGTGGGATTCATATTTCTAACAGATTGATAACGTGGGGGGACACAGCTAATCTGTTCTACGGGTAGAGTATATGTCAGGAGGTTATGATCTGTGATATCATCACTTTGAGGTATGATCTCTATATTAGAGACATCTATACCATGGGATATAATTAAATCTAGCGTATGATTAAAGCGGTGAGTTGCTCCAATTATATTTTGTTTAACCCCAAAGGAATTTAGTAAATCCATAAATGTGAGTGCTAAAGCGTCGTTAGCATCATCTACATGAATGTTTCAGTCTCCTACTATCAACACTTTGTCAGAGTTAACCAATAGGTCTGATAGCAGATGTCCAAATTCTTTAAGAAAAACTCCATATGGCCCCGGGGGTCTGTACACGGTGGCCAGGGTAAAATATAGCAAGGGTTTATTACGTATTTCATTTACTGCAACATTAATGATAAGCACTTCAAATGAATTAAACCTGGGCCTTATTTTCTGGGTAACAGTGAGTACATCATTGTAGATAGTGGCGACACCACCACCGCGACCAATTAGACGGGGCTCGTGCTTATAGAAATATCCTGACGGAGTAGACTCAATCAGACCAAAAACTCATTTGGTTTAAGCCAGGTTTCGGTGAGACAGAGTGCGTCAAGTCAATAATCTGAGATAATTTCATTAACAATAAGTGCTTTAGGCGCAAGGGATCTAATGTTGAGTAGTCCAAACTTTAGAGGTGGATTTTGACTACTTATTTTGCCTTTTTCTGGTTTTATGGTTATCATTGTAAAAAAATTATTTCAAGAAGAACTAGAATTTTCTAAGTAAAAGTTTAAATACCTACACATTTAATTCATGTAATAAATTTGCTGAGTGGAAAGAGTTAAATTTTATTATGTGTTTACTTGTAACATTTAAATGTTTTATAGTCATTGCACATAAAACTAATAATATTAAGTGTAGATGCGGTCATATTATTTCACCAGTTTTGATGCGTAGCTTTGGTTTGAAGTTTCACTCACAAAACAGAAGTCCGATCTCTTTGTCTCTTGTAGTTTATTTTGTCAGCGTCAAAGAATCAACACTTCATACAGTCGTCTTGAGTAAATCCACTGTGATTACAGACACCAGTTGCTGCATCTTGCAAATCTCTGACTTTTACAACAACCTATTTGCTGTATCTCATAAATTACAGTCTTGGCTTACGTACTGTATATAACAACACTCTTGTTGTATATCTAAACTTACGGGAGCTTACGGTTACAACAACCTAGTTGTTGTATCTTACATTCCTAGCTTACGAATATAACAAAACTCTTGTTGTATATCTCTACTCACGTTAGCTGATGGTCAAAAGCTTGTGTTTCCGTAGCCTTCCTCATCTAAACTGAACTCTCTATCATATGACAGTCATACAAATGCATGTAATAGTGGAATGACATCACAGACCAACTTATGATTGTCAAAATGGATGCAGAACTAAGAAATCTAAAGCTTATGGCTTATGTAACAAACTTAATGCTTAATGCTTTACTAATGAATAGAACAAGGTAGAATAAATGAAATAACAACAAATAAAATTTAATAAAATAAACACAACAACAAATTCATAACAAGTACGATATGGCACTTACATTAAGTAAATTTTACTTTTTAAGTTTAGTTAAAATTTCAAATTAAACCGGGCATGCGTGTTTGGAGCCGCTGAACCCGCGCTGTGGATCAGTTGGTTGGGGATCATCACGGAGGTACTACACGGCGTGGCTGGAGCTGGAGTTTGTCGTGTTCGAGGTAAGATTACCTTTCTGATTTGGATGAGATTCTCGCTTTCATGACTCCCAATTAATGTTCATCTTAATCTCAGGACGTACAATTAGCAATATTTCAGTTTTTAATAGTGTGGAGATTCACAAAACACCATCTTTCATGTAAAAACGTGAACCTACGGAGCCCCCCAGGGGTCCTGTGGTAAATAAATAAATTAAATAATAATGAACCGAGCGCGCGGATTAATAAACTGAGATGCGTGTTTCTTACCCCCACCCCTCATGAAAACGGCATGTTCAGAGAAAGGCTCGCCAGTGAGATGCCATTTCTGAACAAACTGAGTCAGGTGTCATTCATTCATTCATTTTCAATACCGCTTAATCCTGTGTTCAGGGTAGCGGGGGACCTGGAGCCTATCCCAGGAGACTTCGGGCACTAGGCGGGGTACACCCTGGACAGGGTGCCAATCCATCGCAGGGCTGAGTCAGGTGTGTTAAAGCATTAAATGGTAAAAGATTGAGACTCACCATATTGAGACTATGTCTGTTCCCCGATCTAAGCAAAAATGTAGAAAGACCCAGAAAGTCTGTTTTAATAATCTAATTAACATAAAGTCCACAAACTCCGATCATACTGAATGCGCAGCCGGCACCTCTGATCTGAAGCTAGGATTGTTAAATATTAGATCTCTCACATCAAAAGCAGTTATTGTTAATGAAATTATCACAGATCAGGCGTTTGATATTCTCTGTTTAACTGAAACATGGGTTAAACAGGATGAGTAGCTCTAAATGAAGCTAGTCCTCCTGGATACAGCTACATACACCAGCCTCGGTTAACTGGTAGAGGAGGAGGCGTCGCAGTTATTCATAATGATAATCTGTCTATCGTACAAAAACACCGACACAAATTTAACTCATTTGAAATTCTCTATAGTAACATAAGTGTATTTAAGTATATTAAATCAGCTCAGTCGATTCCACTAATTATAATTTACAGACCTCCAGGGCCGTATTCTGAATTTCTTAGTGAATTTGCAGATTTCATCTCAGACCTGGTCATTTCTGTAGACAAAGTGTTAATTGCTGGAGATTTTAACATTCATTTTGAGAATCCAGAAGACCCTCTGAGAACAGCATTTATATCCATACTGGACTCCGTAGGTGTAAATCAGTGTGTAGTAGGACCCACTCATAAAGCAGGTCACACTTTAGATTTAGTAATATTCTTTGGATTAATTATAAGAAATGTATTCACAATTCCACTGTCAGAAATTATCTCAGATCACTATCTTGTCTCCATTCAAGTGTGTCACAGTGATAATGTACGCACAGCACCGCGCTATCGTATTAAACGTACATTCACATCAACTACCACACAGAGTTTTATCAGTAATCTCCCAGAGTTACCAACTTCGATTAGGCCACCGTCTGACCCCACAGAACTTGATCAGGCGACTGAATATTTAGAGTCGACACTTCGTTGTACCTTAGATAATGTAGCTCCATCTAAAAGAAAAATTATTAGAGATAAGAAACTCGCTCCCTGGTATAACGATCACACGCGCACTTTAAAACAGACTGCTCGGAAATTAGAGCGTAAATGGCGTCAAACTAAATTGTTGGTATTTCAAATAGCATGGAAAGAGAGCATCCTGAACTATAGGAAAGCTCTTAGTGTAGCTAGATCAACGTATCTCTCCACTCTTATAGAAGAAAATAAAAATAATCCTAGATTTTTATTTAATACCGTAGCCAAATTAACCAGAAATAAGACCACTACAGAAATCTCCACAACAACATCATGCAATAGTGAGGACTTCATGAACTTTTTTAATAATAAAATTGTAAATATCAGGCATAAAATTGAGGCTTTGAAACCAAACAATGTAATTGATACTGATGTTAACCTAGCCATGTCTGATTCAAACCTAGAATACTTTACTCCTCTTGAAGAGAATGAACTAATTTCACTCATCTCTTCTGCAAATTCATCAACCTGTATATTAGATCCTATACCGACACATTTTCTTAAACAGATTGTACCAGTAATAACAGAACCGTTGTTGAGAATAATTAATTCCTCACTTAGCATTGGTTATGTTCCAAAATCTTTTAAAGTAGCAGTTATTAAACCAATAATTAAGAAACCTGACCTCGACCCCTGTCAGCTGTCCAATTACAGGCCAATATCAAACCTCCCCTTTATCTCTAAGATTCTGGAAAAGATAGTAGCGGAGCAGCTATGCTCATATCTACATCGAAATGGCATACATGAACTGTATCAGTCAGGATTTAGGCCTCATCACAGCACAGAAACAGCACTCGTTAAAGTAGTAAATGACCTCCTATTGGCCTCTGATCAGGGTTGTGTAACTATGCTTGTATTACTCGACCTCAGTGCAGCTTTTGACACTATTGATCATGCTATTCTTCTTCACATATTAGAAAATTTAGTAGGAATTAAGGGTACAACCCTCTCCTGGCTCAGATCCTATTTGACCGATCGTTATCAGTATGTAGACTTAAATGGTGATTATTCTGCAAGTTCTCTAGTGGAGTTTGGCGTTCCGCAGGGTTCAGTTTTAGGCCCACTGCTTTTTTCCCTTTACATGCTTCCTCTGGGCAACATAATCCGTAAGCATGGTATTAGTTTTCATTGTTATGCTGACGACACACAGCTATACGTCTCAACAAAACCTGATGAGAAAAACCATCTTACTAAAGTTGAGCAATGTGTTCAGGACATAAGAAATTGGATGCTAATTAACTTCCTTCTGCTTAATCCGGATAAGACAGAAGTTCTAGTCATAGGACCGCATACAGCTAGAAGTAAAATCTTAGATCTCACCGTAACTTTAGATGGCCTTTCTGTTCCGTCAAGTGCAACAGTAAAAGACCTCGGCGTGATTATAGATTCCAGCCTTTCATTTGAAGCTCATGTAGATAATATCACCAGGATAGCATTCTTTCACCTTAGAAATATCGCCAAAATAAGAAATATATTGTCGCTAAATGATGCAGAAAAACTAGTTCATGCTTTTATCACTTCTAGGTTGGACTATTGTAATGCCTTACTGTCTGGTTGTTCAGTTAGGTGCATAAACAAGCTTCAGCTAGTCCAAAATGCAGCAGCGAGAGTCCTCACTAGAACCAGAAGATATGAGCACATCACCCCTATCCTATCTTCACTGCATTGGCTCCCTGTGAAATTTCGCATTGATTTTAAAATACTACTCTTGACATATAAGGCATTAAATGGTCTCGCGCCGCAGTATCTGAGCGAACTGCTAGTGTCTTACGATCCGCCACGCCTACTTCGGTCAAAGGATGCAGGCTGCTTATCAGTACCGCGTATTATGAAAACTACAGCTGGGGGCAGAGCTTTTTCTTACAAAGCCCCAAACTTATGGAATAGTCTTCCAAATAGTGTTCGGGACTCAGACACAGTCTCAGTGTTTAAGTCTAGGCTAAAAACCTATTTATTTAACCAAGCATTTTATAAATAGATTTGCCATAAGGTAAAGGAGCAGATCTGGGGGACTCATGGACGTAGAGTATTATGGTGAACTGGTATGTTTAGATGCTGTCTTCCTCAGTCTCATTTGATCACTCAGGTTTGTTGACGGTGAGGTGATTGTTTGCTTTACATCTCAGGGAGCCCTCATGTTTGTGTTTCCTTCTGGCTCTCCCTTTTAGTTATGCTGTCATAGTTAGTCCTGCCGGAGTCCCTGCTTGCACTCTACAGTAAATATACATTCACATTAGACATTGTGACTGTGACCATACCTAATTGCAATCTCTCCTCCTCTTCTCTTCCTCCCCCTCTTTCTCTTTCCTCTCTCCCCCTGTCTCCCCCTTTCACTCTTTCTCTCTCTCTCTCTGTCGAGCTACACATGTGGTTCCTGAGCTGCCAGTGATCCAGACTCCCTCTGCCCTCCGGACCTGTCTGATCCATCCTGGTGCCCGGTTTCTGGTTGGAGGTCTCGTCGCATGGATGCCCCGTGTGTCTCTTTAGGATGCGTCTGGTGTCTGGGGATGATTGGGGATGTGGTCAGCTGTTTCTCTGAGGACTTGACAATTCGATAGTTCAGGACTGGAACTTTCTACAAGTCTATCTGAGTCTCGAATAACTACTGGACTCCATTTTACATCAAGTATTATAACATCAATTAACATCAACTATTATAGCTGAACCTAACACTTAACACTGTATAAATGCAGATCATTTCCTGCTATCTGTTTCACCCAGATGAGGATGGGTTCCCTGTCGAGTCTGGTTCCTCTCAAGGTTTCTTCCTATTACCGTCTCAGGGAGTTTTTCCTTGCCACTGTCGCCCTCGGGCTTGCTCGCCAGGGAATATCTGAACATTTTGATTCATACACATTCACATTCCATACAAACTTAAATAATTCTTTTGATTGTGTAAAGCTGTTTTGAGACAATGTCAATTGTTAAAAGCGCTATACAAATAAAACTGAATTGAATTGAATTGAATTAAAAGAGCACTTGCAATAAACATTTTTTTCTGAATCCGAATTTTATTAATAAGTTACAAGTTAAATTTCAACTGTAAAGCATCTGTACATATGCTCATACAGTATTGACAGCAGCTCTAATTTGTCCAAATCGCATTGCAGACAAGAAAAAGAAATAGAGTCATCCTGTGACCTTGCATGTTTAATCTTTCCACACATGATTCTTGCTTCTCACATTTTCCTTAATCCCTCACTGTTCTATCTTGTATTTTTCTAACGGTGTCAGAAACTTTGTGTTAGTATCACTGCTTGGCATGCTTGATGCCTTCCTCTTTTGTAGTTTGCTTTGTATAAAGGCAAACTTACAAAAGATGAAGAAATGACTAAATGTAGTTGTACGAATAAAAGATTATATAATGATACAATGTAAATATTTCCACAGAAACAAAGCGTAGAGATGAGACGTGAATCTGAAGAGGATATCTTTGATGATTGCCTGGTAAAGCATTGTTTTCTAATTAATTATACAATTTAAAATTCACTACAAGATAAAGGTAGATGAAGGGGTGGACATTTTAGTGATGACCATCTACAGTATATCTAGTTCAAACAGTAGAGCATAGTGCTACCAATGCCAAAGTCATGGGTTTGATTGCCAAGTAAAGCAAGTAATTGTAAATTACAAGTTATAAATAAAAACTTGTACCTTGAATATAGTGTTTGTTGCATTGGACAGAAGCATATGAATGCAAATGAATACATAAATCTGAGTAATTATTGAAAGAATTTTCATGTTTGGACTAACCCTTTAAATACAAACTCAGCATTCATCATAGGATTTCCTGACACTGTAAAGGTGCAGAGTAATCTATGGAGTGTAGCCATCTCATGCCATGTTTTACAATGTTTTACTGATGCAAGATTATTGCTAAAGCAATTTAACCCAAGTTTAACAATCTGAAGTATATGAAGTTATGGTCATTTTTTATTATCAATATTTTTTCTCTGTGATAATGAAGTCAGCACAGGTGATTGAAGCAATTTCAGATTTTTTTGTTTCTCAAAATAGTTCTTTATTTGTTTTCTTGTAAATTTTATGCAGGAGGACAGACAAAGTGGTGCCAGTTTGCACATTCTTAAAATCCTTGTCGTCCGTGCTGTCGAAGGGGAAGACCGGTTGATGTATCCATAATCCTTGAAGGAAAGGAAATTTTGCAAGAATGTGGTAATACTGCAAAGGCATGTGCAATCTGTTACGTGCAGGTGTGTGTGTGTGTGTGTGTAGTGCACGTATGTGCGCATGCGCGACGGCGGGTGGCGATCTCCCCCCCCCCTTTTCTCTCTCTCGCGCTCCTTCTCACAGGTGGCTCCGCCCCGATTGGACGTGCTGCAAACGTGCGCCGGGATTGGCCGTCCTGAGATCTGCGAGGTCCTTTTAAGCTGGCGGGTGGAAGCTGGAAGTGCGCGACTTATGCCTTGCTGTGACATACAGTGGTTACACAATCGGAATAACCATCCCGCCACGCATACCGCCGTTTAAAGGCAACAGCGGCCAAAATAAATCAGTTGCATTTCAAAGTCATTCGTAAAATGGCCGCCAGGTGGCGCAACGTGACATTTTCATTCATCGCAGTAAATACAACAGTGATGGTAATTTCCACAACAAACATGAAAAATCTGAACCAGAGCTATTGATGTGTCCTGTACAATAATGAGTAAAAAAAATTTATAGTAGATTTATTAACTGAAATAAATTACCATATTTTTCAAGAGAATTTTCAAGCCCCACTCATCAAACAAAATTATAATGAAATCGGCCAAGTTTACTATTTATTTAAATATAAATTTCTAAACCAATAAGATCAAATAACACCAAATTATTATTATAACAGGCTTACTTCGTCACTTATCAAAGCAGTACACGTGCTTTCAAAGAAGTCGAGTGGCTTATTAACGTCTCTGGTGTGCATTGTCTCTAAGTGGCCGCTTCGTGTAGCGGTTAGAACGCTTGACCAGAGATCTGCAAAGCCCCGGTTCAAATCCCGAGTGATGATGTTTTAAAATTGTCTTATTTTAAAACTAAATAAAATGTTTTAAGTGCGCTTAAGGTAGAGTCTTATAAAGGATATGTAGACTTATATAGTTTTATTATATATTTTTTGCACATTAATCTGAGTCCTCATCTGTTAGATCTGTTTAGTTTTTTTTTTGCCGGCTTTGCGCGGCAGCGTGCGGGAAGCTGTGAAAATGCCCTTCATTACCTGTAGGGGGAAGTCGTGTTTCAGTCTGAAGTATTGAGTGTCTACTGAAGCCGAAAATGTGTCCAAATTAAACCGCGCATGCGTGTTTGGAGACGCTGTGCCCGCGCTGTGGATCAGTCGGTTGGGAATCATCATGGAGGTACAACACAGCGTGGCTGGAGCTGGAGTTTGTCGTGTTCGAGGTAAGTTTACCTTTCTGTTTTGGATGTGATTCTCACTTTCATGACTCCCAATTAATGTTCATCTTAATCTCAGGACTTACAATTAGCAATATTTCAGTTTTTAATAGTGTGGAGATTCACAAAACACCGTTTTCGTGTAAAAACCTGAACCTACGGAGCCCCCCAGGGGTCCTGTGGTAAATAAATAAATAAATAAATAAATAACGAACCGAGCGCGCGGATTAATACACCGAGATGTCTGTTTCTTACTCCCACACCTCGTGAAAACGGCGTATTCAGATAAAGGCTCGCCAGTGAGATGCCATTTCTGAACAAACTGAGTTAAAGCATTAAATGGTAAAAGCACTAGCAATAAACGTTTTTTTTATTAATAAGTTACAAGTTAAATTTCAACTGTAAAGAACCTGTACATATGTTCATACAGCAGCTCTAATTTGTCTAAATCGCATTGCAGACAATAAAAATAAGTCGAGTCATCCTGTGACCCTGCATGCTTAATCTTTCCACACATGATTCTTGCTTCTCACTTTTTCCTTAATCCCTCACTGATCTATCTTGTATTTTTCTAACGGTGTCAGAAACTTTGTGTTAGTAGCACTGCTTGACATGCTTGATGCCTTCCTCTTTTATAATTTGCTTTGGATAAAGGCAAAACTTACAAAAGATGAAGAAATGCCTAAATGTAGTTGTACGAATAAAAGATTATGTAATGATATAATGTAAATATTTTCACAGAAACAAAGCGTAAAGATGACACATGAATCTGAAGAGGATCTCTTTGATGATTTCCTGGTAAAGCATTGTTTTCTTATTAATTATACAATTTATTAATACCTTGAATATAGTGTTTGTTGCATTGGACAGAAGCATATAAATGCAAATGAATATATAAATCTGAGTAATTATTGAACGAATTTTCATGTTTGGACTAACCCTTTAAATACAAACTCAGCATTCATCATAGGATTTCCTGAGACTGTAAAGGTGCAGAGTAATCTATGGAGTGTAGCCATCTCATGCCATGTTTTACAATGTTTTATTGATGCAAGATTATTGCTAAAGCAATTTAACCCAAGTTTATGAAGTATCTGAAGTATATGAAGTGATGGTCATTTTTTATTATCAATTATTTTTATTATAATTTTGCAAGCAAAGTGCAAGCTTTAAAGATGAAGTTATCATTTTAAAACATTTGATTTGGCACGACTACAAGTCTTTACATGTTGTGTTTACATGTTCAGCTTAAACTTTTTAATGCGTTATGGTTTCAATGGCATACTTTTAAGTGCACTAGTCCAGAGTGCTAATTTGAATGTTGCAACTTCACTGCTTCAGAGGGCTATTAAGTTTTAACGTTTATTCTGGTGCCGTGCAGTTGTTTCTATGGATGCAAAATTTAGCTGAATGCCCTTTTATTAAAAAGACAACCTGTATCTAGACTGTGAATGTCACAAATATTTGGTAATGTTGGTGAATAAACTGTTTAATTATATTTTAGTTGTGTGATTTATGAAAGATGTTCCTAATGTTACGTCAGAGGACATGCGCCGATGTTCATCATACATTCCAATAAGAGAGAGATTACTCACTCCCAAAGTTTTTTTTGCGCCGTATTTTGATTTTTAAAGAAGTTGCTCATTTTCACCACGAACACGGATGAGTCTTCGGGTTTCCTCAGCCGTCCATATACAGAATATAAATTACAAAAATGTGGTCACGTTGCAGTGAGTAAGAATAGTGTAAGCACCGTTCATTTACATGTACACATATGGCCGTAAGCAAAACAAACAATGCGTTATCAAATGCTCGGCAAACAGCCGTGCTACTGAACTTTCATATTTGTTTGTAGCAAGCAGTAAAGTGTATGTGACATAAAGTATATATTTGTAATATTGTGCAATCTGTACTATCCACTAGCAAACTTTAGCGATTTTTTTGCAAACTTTTCTTTACAGAACATCACTGTAAGTGCCATATCGCACTTGTTATGAATATGTTGTTGTGTTTATTTTATTTTATTTTATTTGCTGTTATTTAATTTATTCTACCTTGTATAGAACAAGTAGTAGATCATTAGTAAAGCATTAAGCATTAAGTTTGTTACATAAGCCATAAGCTTAATATTTCTTAGTCATGCATCATAAGTTGACAATCGTGAGTTGGTCTGTGATGTCATTCTACTATTACATGCATTTGTGTGACTGTCATATGAAAGAGAGTTCAGTCTAGATGCGGAAGGCTAAGGAAACACAAGCTTTTGACCGTCAGCTAATGAGAGCTCCCGGTAAGCTAAAAATGTAAGATACAGCAACTAGGTTGTTGTAACCGTAAGCTAACGTAAGCTGGGAATGTAAGATACAACAAGAATGTTGTTATATACCTAAGCCAAGACTGTAATTTACAAGATACAGCAAACAGGTTGTTGTAAAAGTCAGAGATTTGCAAGATGCAGCAACTGGTGTCTGTAATCACAGTGGATTTACTCAAGACGACTGTATGAAGTGTTGATTCTTTGATGCTGACAAAATAAACTACAAGAGACAAAGAGATCGGACTTCTGTCGTATGAGTGAAACTTTAAGACAAAGCTACGCGTCAAAACTAGTGAAATAATATGACCGCATCTATATAAAGTCAAAAGCTTTTCCGCTGTTTGAACGAAAACAAGTGAACGCTGAAAGGGAAAGTGAAAGAGAATAGCCGTCGATCTTCACCATGCCGAACAACGAGGACAACCCTCCCAGCACTTGGCTGGGGAGCCTAACGGCGCTCCACGAGATGAACAGAAAGAACCTCAACGAGGTGCTGGATGCAAGAAAAGGCAAGCGAATTCGACTGAATGCAACGTCTACTGCATTAAAGACACCTATGAACTATGCACACGAACACAAACGCGATCAGGGCGCCTGCAGCGCACCTGAGGCTCAAGGCCGCACAGAATTCATAGCTAAGGTGGGTCGATGGATAGCGGACACCAAGGACATTAAGGGCCACTCTGTGACGTCGCGAATACGCGAAGATGTCTCTCCAGGCATCAGCGTGGCACTGATAACGGCAGCATCCAAAAGTTCTGTAACTTCTACATCATCCTCAGCCCGAATAAAGAAAGAAGAAGCCGAAAGAGCAGCCTTGTTAGCAAAGGCTGCAACCTTGGAGGAACGTCTCCAATGAGAAATAGAGGAAGCACAAATAATGGCTCAACTAAAGGCGAAAAAGGAACGACTGTAAACCAAAACGGCGCTTGCTATGCATGATGCCAAATTAAGAGTGCTTCAACGTCAAGATCGCAAATACGACAGCCGATCGCCCAAGAGCAAGAGCGCACTCATTGAATCGAGCAGCGCGCGTCCATGCAGCGTGCACTCTCATGTTTCCAACTCAACATGCAACAGCCGAGCGGAGCCTGCGAACAAGAGCGCACTCATTGAATCGAGCAGCGCGTGCCCGAGCAGCGCGCACTCTCAACTTTCCAACTCAACATGCAACAGCCGAGCGGAGCCTGCGAACGAGAGCGCAGTCACTGAATCGAGCAACGTGCACCTGAGCAGCGCGCACTCTACGGACCTGGACGCCGCAATCAGCGACGGAAAACCCTGTTACCCATCCCTTCAAGGACCCAAACAAAGGGGCCAAGGAGAACCCAGGGTCAGCGTCGCAACCGTGGACAGACAGGTTGGTAAAATTCACAAAGACTTGATTACAATGAAGAATGCCCGTACATCACCTGTCAGCGCCTTCACTAAACCGTGCGCACATTGCAAAGGGTAGCATATCTTAGACGATTGCTTCCAATTTAATGATAAGACACACAAAGACAAAGTAGAATTCTTAAAAAGAAACGATTCTGTTTCGGATGTTTAACAAAGGGTCATTTGTGAAAAGACTGTACCAAAAAAATTACATGTTCATTGTGTTCAAAGCCACATCCAAGCATGCTACACATAGCAGTGCCAGACACGGCGCAGTCAGCTACGAGCGCCCGTAGAAACAAAACTGAAAGTGGCACAACAAATACACTACCTGCTGTGAGTCATGAATCAAATGCGCTCACTGGGGCTGGAGGGAATTGCATCCTCCCCATAGCACCTGCTAAAATAAAGTCCAAGAAAAAGGACACAGTAGAAGCCATGTATTATCACGTGAAAGACCCCGAGAAGGACACAGATCTGCTGCGCTTCCTATGGTGGCCGAATGGAGATGTGAACCAAGACTTAGTGTCATGCACACTCAATCTGCGCCCGGCACTAGGACCCGGAAGTAAGGCGGGCGCCAAACCAGGAAGTATAAAAGAGGTAAACAAACGATGACTCACCGCTCAGTCATTGAGTTCGGCCCATGTCGGTTCTGGTTGTCGTTTCGTCAAACCGTGAGTACTCACCATTTTGGGTTATATGCTTCTGCTATTGTGTGTGTATTTATAGGACGCGGGTTAAATTTGTGTTTTTCCCTTGCTCCCTTTTCGCGAGAGTCCTTAGATTAAAGTCGCGTGGTTATCCTGCCTATTCGCTTCTTATCCGCGTTTGGGTTTACCATCCACGCTACATTGGGCTAACCGCTAAAGCTAGTCTTCTGGTCCCCGAGGTTAGTTCAATCCTGACAGAATGACTGAGCCTTCCGCGGTAAACCCAGCGGATCATGCGCACCTCTGCGACGTGGTAGATCGGCATGCCGCGCTAATCGACAAGCTAACCGGAGAGATCGCTAATCTGCGCCGGGGCCTCCAAGACGTTGCGGCCTTGCGGCGCGAGGTCGCGGAGCTCAGGCGGGAGAACGCGGATCTCCGTGCGGCTGTTGCTAGCGCGGCTAGCGGGCCTCCCGTCGCGGCGGCCGCAGCGCCGCATCCCCCCCCCCACTGATGTTTTCTTATCTTTACCAGAGAAGTGGAACGGCACGGACGGGAGGTGCAGTGTGTTTTTGACAGCGCTCGTTCGAGTTCAATTCCACCAAGTACTCCACTGATCGGCTACGCATTGCTCTCCTTGTCTCGTTGCTAACAGGGCAGGCAGCTGAGTGGGCCACGGCAGTTATCAAAGCAGACACGGACACCGCCCACACATACAATGAGTTCACCCGTCAACTCAGACTTACTTTCGAACACCCAGCGGGCGAGGTGGAGACCGACACCAAACTCTACCATCTGCGGCAGGGAGGATCATCCGTGAGCCGGTACACCGCCGAATTCCGCACCCTCGCCGTACAAACCACCTGGGGGGACGCCGCGCTCCGGACATCGTTCTACGAGGGGCTGGCTTCCAGAATAAAAGACGAGCTCGTCGGACGAGAGCTCCCCACCACGCTGGAAGGGCTGATCCAGCTCACCCTCAGCATTGATCAGCGCCTTCTCTCTCGTCCGAAGCCGGTCCCGAGGACCCTGCCGCCTGCACCCACCTTCCACCACTCCACTCCAAGACCACCTGTAACCTTCATTACCGCCACTACAGAATCTGTCGGTTCTCCACCTCCTGCCGTGGTTGACACCGGAGCCGGGGAACCCATGCAACTAGGGCGCGCCTCCCTGACCGTGGCTGAACGCGCACGCCGGTATAGAGAGGGTCTGTGCGCCTATTGTGGGTCAGCAGAACACCACCGGGCGACCTGTCCACTGCGCCCGGGAAACGCCCAGCCCCGGTGAGTAGAGGGAGAGACTCACCGGGCCATCTTCGGATCTCCACCACTACCGGCACCACCATCTCAATTCAATTCAATTCAATTCAGTTTTATTTGTATAGCGCTTTTAACAATTGACATTGTCTCAAAACAGCTTTACACAATCAAAAGAATTATTTAAGTTTGTATGGAATGTGAATATGTATGAATCAAAATGTTCAGATATTCCCTGGCGAGCAAGCCCGAGGGCGACAGTGGCAAGGAAAAACTCCCTGAGACGGTAATAGGAAGAAACCTTGAGAGGAACCAGACTCGACAGGGAACCCATCCTCATCTGGGTGAAACAGATAGCAGGAAATGATCTGCATTTAAACAGTGTTAAGTGTTAGGTTCAGCTATAATAGTTGATGTTAATTGATGTTATAATACTTGATGTAAAATGGAGTCCAGTAGTTATTCGAGACTCAGATAGACTTGTAGAAAGTTCCAGTCCTGAACTATCGAATTGTCAAGTCCTCAGAGAAACAGCTGACAACACCAGTCGAGGCCAGAACCATCTTCTAAGTATAGAGAATCATCCCCAGACACCAGACGCATCCTAAAGAGACACACGGGGCATCCATGCGATGAGACCTCCAACCAGAAACCGGGCACCAGGATGGATCAGACAGGTCCGGAGGGCAGTGGGAGTCTGGATCACTGGCAGCTCAGGAACCACATGTGTAGCTCGACAGAGAGAGAGAGAGAAAGAGTGAAAGGGGGAGACAGGGGGAGAGAGGAAAGAGAAAGAGGGGGAGGAAGAGAAGAGGAGGAGAGATTGCAATTAGGTATGGTCACAGTCACAATGTCTAATGTGAATGTATATTTACTGTAGAGTGCAAGCAGGGACTCCGGCAGGACTAACTATGACAGCATAACTAAAAGGGAGAGCCAGAAGGAAACACAAACATGAGGGCTCCCTGAGATGTAAAGCAAACAATCACCTCACCGTCAACAAACCTGAGTGATCAAATGAGACTGAGGAAGACAGCATCTAAAACATACCAGTTCACCATAATACTCTACGTCCATGAGTCCCCCAGATCTGCTCCTTTACCTTATGGCAAATCTATTTATAAAAATGCTTGGCTAAATAAATAGGTTTTTAGCCTAGACTTAAACACTGAGACTGTGTCTGAGTCCCGAACACTATTTGGAAGACTATTCCATAATTTTGGGGCTTTGTAAGAAAAAGCTCTGCCCCCAGCTGTAGTTTTCATAATACGCGGTACTGATAAGCAGCCTGCATCCTTTGACCGAAGTAGGCGTGGCGGATCGTAAGACACTAGCAGTTCGCTCAGATACTGCGGCGCGAGACCATTTAATGCCTTATATGTCAAGAGTAGTATTTTAAAATCAATGCGAAATTTCACAGGGAGCCAATGCAGTGAAGATAGGATAGGGGTGATGTGCTCATATCTTCTGGTTCTAGTGAGGACTCTCGCTGCTGCATTTTGGACTAGCTGAAGCTTGTTTATGCACCTAACTGAACAACCAGACAGTAAGGCATTACAATAGTCCAACCTAGAAGTGATAAAAGCATGAACTAGTTTTTCTGCATCATTTAGCGACAATATATTTCTTATTTTGGCGATATTTCTAAGGTGAAAGAATGCTATCCTGGTGATATTATCTACATGAGCTTCAAATGAAAGGCTGGAATCTATAATCACGCCGAGGTCTTTTACTGTTGCACTTGACGGAACAGAAAGGCCATCTAAAGTTACGGTGTGATCTAAGATTTTACTTCTAGCTGTATGCGGTCCTATGACTAGAACTTCTGTCTTATCCGGATTAAGCAGAAGGAAGTTAATTAGCATCCAATTTCTTATGTCCTGAACACATTGCTCAACTTTAGTAAGATGGTTTTTCTCATCAGGTTTTGTTGAGACATATAACTGTGTGTCGTCAGCATAACAATGAAAACTAATACCATGCTTACGGATTATGTTGCCCAGAGGAAGCATGTAAAGGGAAAAAAGCAGTGGGCCTAAAACTGAACCCTGCGGAACGCCAAACTCCACTAGAGAACATGCAGAATAATCACCATTTAAGTCTACATACTGATAACGATCGGTCAAATAGGATCTGAGCCAGGAGAGGGTTGTACCCTTAATTCCTACTAAATTTTCTAATCTGTGAAGAAGAATAGCATGATCAATAGTGTCAAAAGCTGCACTGAGGTCGAGTAATACAAGCATAGTTACACAACCCTGATCAGAGGCCAATAGGAGGTCATTTACTACTTTAACGAGTGCTGTTTCTGTGCTGTGATGAGGCCTAAATCCTGACTGATACAGTTCATGTATGCCATTTCTATGTAGATATGAGCATAGCTGCTCCGCTACTATCTTTTCCAGAATCTTAGAGATAAAGGGGAGGTTTGATATTGGCCTGTAATTGGACAGCTGACAGGGGTCGAGGTCAGGTTTCTTAATTATTGGTTTAATAACTGCTACTTTAAAAGATTTTGGAACATAACCAATGCTGAGTGAGGAATTAATTATTCTCAACATCGGTTCTGTTATTACTGGTGCTATCTGTTTAAGAAAATGTGTCGGTATAGGATCTAATATACAGGTTGATGAATTTGCAGAAGAGATGAGTGAAATTAGTTCATTCTCTTCAAGAGGAGTAAAGTATTCTAGGTTTGAATCTGACATGGCTAGGTTAACATCAGTATCAATTACATTGTTTGGTTTCAAAGCCTCAATTTTATGCCTGATATTTACAATTTTATTATTAAAAAAGTTCATGAAGTCCTCACTATTGCATGATGTTGTTGTGGAGATTTCTGTAGTGGTCTTATTTCTGGTTAATTTGGCTACGGTATTAAATAAAAATCTAGGATTATTTTTATTTTCTTCTATAAGAGTGGAGAGATACGTTGATCTAGCTACACTAAGAGCTTTCCTATAGTTCAGGATGCTCTCTTTCCATGCTATTTGAAATACCAACAATTTAGTTTGACGCCATTTACGCTCTAATTTCCGAGCAGTCTGTTTTAAAGTGCGCGTGTGATCGTTATACCAGGGAGCGAGTTTCTTATCTCTAATAATTTTTCTTTTAGCTGGAGCTACATTATCTAAGGTACAACGAAGTGTCGACTCTAAATATTCAGTCGCCTGATCAAGTTCTGTGGGGTCAGACGGTGGCCTAATCGAAGTTGGTAACTCTGGGAGATTGCTGATAAAACTCTGTGTGGTAGTTGATGTGAATGTACGTTTAATACGGTAGCGCGGTACTGTGCGTACATTATCACTGTGAGACACTTAAATGGAGACAAGATAGTGATCTGAGATAATTTCAGACAGTGGAATTGTGAACACATTTCTTATAGTTAATCCGAAGAATATTACTAAATCTAAAGTGTGACCTGCTTTATGAGTGGGTCCTACTACACACTGATCATCTCTCGCCTTACGGTTCAGGTATCCCTCCAAATTGGCCACAAACGGGTCAGAAGTACTGCGTTCATCGACTCCGGGGCAGCAGGTAACTTCATTGACTCCTCTTATGCCAAAAAATTGGGGGTAAAAATCGAGGCGTTATCCCAGCCGGTTAGAATCACCTCAGTTGACGGTCGGCCCCTTTCATCCAGCCCCATCACCATGCAAACTCAACCTATCACCTTGTGCATCGACCAACACCAAGAACAGCTCCGACTCCACCTCACCACTGTTTCATCGCCACCCATCATCCTAGGATATCCATGGCTAATCCAACACGACCCCCTCATCTCATGGACCCAGAGCAGGATCCTACAATGGGGTGCGACCTGTACTGAACTCTGCCTGAGGGCTTCGGCTGGGACGTGCTCTAGGGAGTCCGAGGCCCCCGACGTCGACACCAACGCCATCCCCACCGTCTACCGGGACCTAGCGGAGGTTTTCTGCAAAAGACGGGCAACACACCTCCCTCGTCACCGCCCCTACGACCTAGCGATTGGGCTCCAGCCAGGTTCAATTCCACCCCGCGGCCACCTCTACTCCTTATCAGCAACGGAGACGCAGGCGATGGAGGAGTATGTAACCAACGCTCTTCGGCAGGGGACCATCCGACCCTCCTCCTCACCCGCCGCCGCGGGGTTTTTCTTCGTAAAGAAGAGAGGCGGCGAACTTCGCCCATGTTTATCGGGGGCTCAACAATATCACGATAAAAAACCGACATCCACTGCCGCTTACCAACTCAGCCCTGGACGCCCTCTCTGGTGCCACCATTTTCACGAAGTTGGACCTGCGGAGCGCCTACAACTTGGTGCGCATCAGAGAGGGCGATGAGTGGAAGACGGCTTTCATTACATCCACAGGACACTATGAAAGTTTAGTGATCCCATTTGGACTGTGCAACGCCCCCGCCGCTTTTCAACATTTTATAAACGATGTCCTCCGGGACATGCTCGGCCGGTGGGCATTCGTTTACCTGGATGACATCCTAATTTACTCCCGCAACGCTGATGAACATGTCCAGCATGTCAGAGCGGTTCTAAAGAGATTACTCGCCCACCAACTGTACTGTAAGTTGGAAAAGTGCGCTTTTCACGAGCGCTCCACCACGTTCCTGGGTTTTGTCATCTCGCCCCAGGGTGTGGCCATGGACCCGCAGAAACTAGAGGTTGTGCGTGATTGGCCCCTACCCAAGAACCTAAAGCAACTTCAACGGTTTCTCGGGTTTGCGAATTTTTATCGTCGCTTTATCCGGGACTACAGCACAGTTGCCGCCCCCCTAACCGCTCTGACCCGTCCCTCATCTCTTCCCTTCAGACTCAACTCCATTGCCACCTACGCATTCAAAGAACTCTGCAATCGTTTCACCACTGCTCCAATTCTCCTACATCCAGATGCCAACAAACCATTCGTTGTGGAGGTGGACGCCTCAGATGTGGGCGCTGGAGCTGTCCTCTCCCAACGAGGTCCAGATCAAAAACTACACCCATGTAGTTTTTTCTCCAAAAAATTTGACACCACTCAGCAGCGATACGGGGTAGGGGACCGCGAACTGCTGGCCATAAAGTGGGCTTTGGAGGAATGGCGTCACTGGCTCCAGGGCGCCAGGGAGCCATTCATCATCTGGACCGATCACCAAAATCTAATCACAATCCGAAATCTGAAACAGCTGAATCCAAGACAGGCGCGGTGGGCATTGTTTTTCGAACACTACAATTTCCATCTCTCATACCGCCCGGGATCAAAAAACGCCAAAGCTGATGCCCTCTCCCGCCAGCATGAGATGGACATCCCCCGGGCGGACCCCGCGCCTGTCCTTCCCCCCTCAAAGATCATCGCACCACTTCAGCTGGACCTGGAAACGAGGGTCCGCCAGGCGCAGGCCACAGAGACCGAGCCGGCAGGTGTGCCCCCTGGGCGACTCTATGTGCCCGCCACAATGAGATCCGAAGTCCTCCAGTGGGGACACTCATCGCCCATCTCCGGACACCCGGGCACACGACGGACCCTCCAGTTCCTCGAACGTGACTTCTGGTGGCCATCCATCCCGAGGGACGTCAAAGAGTTCGTCCAGGCATGCCCAGTGTGCGCCAGGGCGAAGAACCCAAACCAACCAACACCAGGGGAACTACAACCACTTCCAGTCCCGCGACGACCCTGGACGCACATTGCCGTCGATTTCATCACGGGCCTGCCGGCCTCTGAGGGAAAGGACACCATATTAACCATCATCGATCGGTTCTCTAAAGCCGTGCACCTGGTGGCCCTCGCCGGACTCCCGTCAGCCAAAAAGACAGCCGAGTTGATATTAGAGCACGTAGTCCGTCTGCATGGGTTCCCCAAGGACATCGTCTCGGACAGAGGGCCCCAGTTCACTGCCAGGTTCTGGAAAGCCTTCTGCCGTCTGATCGACTCCACCTGTAGCTTATCATCTGGATACCACCCACAGACCAACGGTCAGACGGAGCGGGCCAACCAACAACTGGAGCGCTATCTGAGATGTTTCATAGCAGATCGTCAGCGCTCCTGGGCTCGCTACCTCATTTGGGCAGAACTGTCACATAACCTCCACACCTCCTCTGCCACCGGCCTAAGCCCATTTGAGGTATGCCACGGTTTCCAACCTTCAGTGTTCAACCACCAAGAACCGGAGGTTGATGTACCGTCCGCCCAACAGTTGGTCCGCAGGTGTCGGCGGCTATGGAACCAAACAAATCAGGCCATCCAACGAGCCAACGCCCGCTACACGACCCAACACCGCCGCCGGCACCCCCCGGGACGTTTGTACCACGTAGGTGACAAGGTATGGCTTTCAACACGAAATCTCCACCTTCACACAGAATCAAAAAAACTTTCGCCTAGATTCATCGGACCATACCGCATCACCCACCAAATTAACCCTGTCACCTACCGGCTCCAGCTGCCTGCGGCGCTCCGAATCCACCCAGTATTTCACCTCTCCCAATTCAAACCCTTCACCACCTCACCCATGATTCCACCCACCCCCCCAGCTCCTCCTCCCCGGATCATCGACGGCGGTCTTGCCTACACCGTACGCCGAATCCTCGACTCGCGCCCTCGGGGCAGAGGTACTCAGTACCTGGTTGACTGGGAGGGCTACGGCCCCGAGGAGCCGTCTTGGATCCCGGCCCGGTTCATTCTCGACCCCGAGCTAATTCGAGACTACCGTCACCGGGTATCCTCCACCTCAGGACCGTCAGGAGCCGGTCCTGGACAGGGGGGTACTGTCATGCACACTCAATCTGCGCCCGGCACTAGGACCCGGAAGTAAGGCGGGCGCCAAACCAGGAAGTATAAAAGAGGTAAACAAACGATGACTCACCGCTCAGTCATTGAGTTCGGCCCATGTCGGTTCTGGTTGTCGTTTCGTCAAACCGTGAGTACTCACCATTTTGGGTTATATGCTTCTGCTATTGTGTGTGTATTTATAGGACGCGGGTTAAATTTGTGTTTTTCCCTTGCTCCCTTTTCGCGAGAGTCCTTAGATTAAAGTCGCGTGGTTATCCTGCCTATTCGCTTCTTATCCGCGTTTGGGTTTACCATCCACGCTACATTGGGCTAACCGCTAAAGCTAGTCTTCTGGTCCCCGAGGTTAGTTCAATCCTGACACTTAGTTGAAAACAAAATGGTAGTTCATCTGTTCGGTGCAAAATTGTTGCCTAGTGTTGCTAACTTCGCCCTCAGAAAGACAGCAGAAGAAAACCGCAGCAATGCATCTGCTGTGGCAGTTAAAACAGTGCTTAAAAACTTTCATGTAGACGACTGCCTGAAATCTGTTTCGAGTCATGACCAAGCAGTCACCCTGTACAATGATCTCACTAGTCTCTGTACAAGCGGAGGGTTCAACCTCACTAAATGGGCAAGCAACAGCCGTGCCCTACTGACTGTCATTCCCGAGAGCGAAAGGATCAAAGACATGAGAGACTTAGACTTGAGTAAAGATGCACTGCCCATTGAGAGAGCTCTGGGGGTGCTGTGGTGCATTGATTCAGACATGTTCAAGTTTAAGATTAGTTTAAAGGAACGACCTGTGACAAGAAGAGGAATTCTGTCAATCACTAGCTCAACATACGACCCATTAGGCTTTGTCGCACCTGCCATACTGCCAGCTACAATCCCAATGCAACAGCTATGTAAAGAAAAACTAGCCTGGGATGATGACATTCCCAAGCAGTTTGCAACAGCATGGAAAACCTGGCTGCACCGACTGTCCGAGTTCAGCATAGCAAGGTGCATAAAACCAGCCGACTTTGGAGTTACAGCTACAGCACAACTCCACCACTACTCGGATGCAAGTGAAATGGGATACGGAGCTGTCTCATACCTCAGGTTAGTAAACGCTGATGGACTTACACATTGTGCATTCATGATGGGGAATTCCCGTGTAGCACCCCTGAAACAAACCACCATTCCACGAATGGAACTGACTGCGGCAGTGGTCGCTGTGAAAAATTACAAAATGTTGAAAGAACAGCTAGAATTGAAATTGCTGGACTCTATGTTCTGGACTGACAGTACTACTGTTTTGAGATACATTGATAACGAAACACTTCGTTTTAAAACCTTTGTGGCCAACAGAATCGCCATTATAAGAGAGTCAACCAAGTCACAGCAATGGAGGTACGTTAATACCTCACAAAACCCAGCTAACTCCGCCTCCAAGGGGGTATCTTGTGAAAGGTTCATGAAAAATGTCAACTGGATCCATGGTCCCTCCCTTATCAAAGAAGCAGAGTGCAAATGGCTTGAAAATATTCATGACACATCAATAAAAGATAATTTTGATGAAAATGCTGATGAAGTTAAGCTCTCAGCTTTAGTGAATATTGTGAGCATTACAAAATTCACAGACACAGACGCAGTGAGTAAACTGATTAATCATCACTCTGATTGGCACAAGTTAAAAAGATCCGTTGCCTGGATCTTTCGCATCAGAGACATGCTCAAACAAAAAACAGAAAGGTTTAAAACACAAGTAGATAACCCAAAGACACAAAATCACAAGTCGTTAACAGCTCAAGAACTAACAAAAGCAGAAAACGAAATCATTAAGTTTACTCAAAGACAAAATTTTAAGGATGAAATTCTCACGTTGCAAAAGAATAAAGCAGCAGCAGAACTCAAACAGGGAATTCACACACAGCAAAAACGCAAGGCATCTGTAAAAAGAAACAGTTGCTGGTCCAAACTGGACCCAGTGCTACAGGATGGATTGCTGAGAGTCAGAGGACGTCTCGGCACGTCCGCAATGCCAGAGCACGTTAAACAGCCAGTCATTGTACCTAAAGACTCACATATCACAACGTTAATATTAAGAGATGTTCATGACAAGATAGGACATAGTGGCAGAAATTACATGCTTGCAGAATTGCGGCAGAAATACTGGATTCCGACTGCTAACTCACTCGTAAGACAGTTTCTCTCCAGGTGTGTAATATGCAAGAAGTCTAGAGCTAAAGCATGTGAGCAAAAAATGTCAGAATTGCCACTCGACAGAATAATACCAGACCACCCACCCTTCACCAATGTCGGAGTAGACTACTTCGGACCCTTCGAGGTCAAACGTGGCAGAAGTAACGTTAAAAGATATGGCGTACTTTTCACTTGTCTGACAACAAGAGCCGTGCACATTGAACTTGCTCATTCGCTGGACACAGACTCTTGTGTGAATGCCATGCGACGCTTCATAAGCAGGAGAGGTCTTTTTGAATTAAACAAATAACCTATGCATAATAATCGAGTGTCTTTTCGCTTTTTTTTTGTATATTTGAAGATAATTCAAACGTTTTAAGCCACTGCAAAAGGCTGGTTTGCTGGGCGAGTACTGACATCACGACTACATTTATTACACCTACATTTGTTTATTTGTATATGTATGTTATTAATATAAATTTTTTAGAGATTGTGTGTGCGTGCACGGAGAGTTTGTGTTGATAAGTGTATGTGGATAAGTTGATAAGTGTATCAGAAAGCATTAAAATGTTCATTTGAATTAAAATGACACACACACGTCTGTATATACAGTATATCAATTACATATATATCAATTTCATTAGTTCGTTCATTCTATTTGAAGCTTCGGATGTTTTTTTTTTTTTGGTTTGGTTAGATTAGTTCTGAACTCGCTTCCGTGAAACTATCGCTAAAACAATGTACTGAGCCCTCCTGAGGATATAAAGCTTTATTATTGTGTTTGAATAAATATTCAGATCTACCACAGCAGGTAATAAACTATGGTGTGTCATAACCGAAGCAAACACCACGATTATGCCTTGTTTCGTTCGATGGGAACGTGGTTCACTTGGCCGCGGTGTATTATAAACCTGTGGAATGTTTCACTGTTTATGCTCACATGAGAGTAATAAAAGCGAGTGAAATGTGGAAATGATGTGTGGCAACTCAATGAGGACTAAACCAAAGATTTCGGTAACTCCACTGAGTGTAACATCTGCATCGTGACACTGAACATCTTCACTTTTCCGTTTACCTCTGAAAAAAAAGCTGTATTTTGTTTGTTTATATTTAGAGTTTTTATAACAGTAGAACAAGTACCCGCGCGCACGCACACACATAGACTCACACACACACACACACACACACTCCCCTGAGCCCTCGGGAAACTTCCAATCACCGTCGGTATACAAATGAGTCAAGATGTAGCCTAACGTGGTGTCGTGTCGGATTTCAGTGGTCACGGAGTGGGAAGTCTTTGAAGAAGCTGCAGTGACAGTAAACAGCTGAACAACTTCACTTTTCCATTTACCTCTGAGGAAAAAAAGCTGTATTTTGTTTGTTTATATTTAGAATTTTTATAGTAGTATAAGAGAAAGTTATAGTTTGGTCTGTACTGTAGTTCGCACCCTTGTAGAGAATAAATAAATGAATAACACCTTCATATCCCCTCTCAAGAGTGTCATAGTCCATTGTTAGTTTTAATGATCTGGCTGAAACTAATTATCACTACATAAGTACCCTAACACCATTGATCATGAGTCTCAGCTGAACCTAATTCTATACTTGTAACAGAAAATGTAGATGCAGATTCCAAATGTGTATTTATATAATAGATAGATAGATAGATAGATAGATAGATAGATAGATAGATAGATAGATGTGTGTGTGTGTGTGTGTGTGTGTGTGTGTGTGTAGGCTCTATGCAGGGGCAAGAGAGGGCAGCGCACCCTTAAATGTCTGCACATGTTAATATATTCCTAAAATGTATATATTACAAGTTGATAAACTGATCTGCGGTAGCGGAAAAATCCGCTGAAAATAGGACAGGCTGTAGCGCACGCGCACACACACACATACACACGCGCGTGCACACACACACACACACACACACACACAGACACACCTCCCTTGAGCCCTCCGTCTGTCGGATTTCAGCGGTCACGGGGTGGAAAGACTTTGAAGCAGTTTATATATGAATCTAAGCTTGAACTTATCAGCATTGTAAATATATAATACTTTTCAAATAAAATCGCTATTACTTTGACCCTGAAGTTTAGTTTAGCACACACAAAAAACAGAAAAGTAATTTCTGGTAAATCAACGGAATGTGTAGTTTATTTACAGTAATTCATTAAAAAATTAATATACATTGTACAGTACACGGTAAACACGGGAAAGATTACAAAATGAAAAAACAAACAGTGTCTACTTTATAAACAGCTTAGTATGTGCGTCGAGATGCTGAAATCCCTTATTACAAGTTGATAAACTGATCTGCGGTAGCGGAAAAATCCGCTGAAAAAAGGACAGGCTACAGCGCACACGCACACACACACACACACAGACACACCTCCCTTGAGCCCTCGGTAAACATCCAAGCACTGAGGCACGCAAATCCCCTGACCACAATAAGGTGGCAATCCCTCAGGGGGGAAGATGAAAAATACAAATTAAATAAATAAAACAAAATAAAATATCCTTAATCCAGATTTTATCAATCAACGACATAATATTGATCTTAGCTGGATGGTCTAATTCTCAAAACCGTTTAACCTAAAGAAAAACTTAACACACTATAACTAGAATATTTACAAAACTGAAAGGTTGTCTTATGTATAATAAAAAAACCTCATAACTCAAAAAGATCATATTATGTTTTTATATATATTTTTTTAGATTTTTTTTTTTTATAGTAACTGAACAGCTCTCTTCTCTCCAATCCACTCCTAAACCACAGTCTCCTATTTCTCTGTGCGTGCTCTGGAGCCTGTGAATGAATACACGCAGCGGAGGTTTTGTAAACTGTAGAGATACAATAATTTTACTGCTGGAAAATCAGCATTTTATCTAATTTGAAATATAAACCTAATATTATCTGTTACTTAATATATTTTCTTTAAAAACAGTGTTTTTTTATATCATAAATATAATAATCCATAATTATGTGGGTATCCATATTAGATGGCTTTTAGTGAAATTAAACTGTAACTTACTTTAAAACTAAACATGGTCCCTAAAACGGAGCTCTGGACACAGAGCTACAGACCCACTGTAACCCCCTTACCCAGTTAATGCAGTTAATGACCACCACTACTTGTGCAGTTCATAAAAGGACAGGTAATGTTTGTCGCGCTGTTGCACAAACAGCACGCTCATTTATTTAAGAGAGAGTTTATGAGAGTTTATGAGTGTGCTGTTTTGATGTGCTGGGTATGGCGGGGCGTCGACGGCTGATCAGTGTAAAGTAGCGTACTTTACACACACTGATCAGCAGTTGACGCCCCGCCATACCCAGCAGATCAAAGGGGCAGTTATCGGCTATGACACGTTGAAGGAGAACATAATAGTTCTCAAAAATAGAGTAAATGTCTGCAACAATCACTAACCATTAAAATGTTTTTATTTGTAATTAAACACGAAAATATTAATTATATTTCCATATATACACACACATACACACACACACAAACACACACACAAGGGCGTAGGTTTGCTACCTATGACTCCAACTAATACCCCATCCCCCAATCCCCTTTTCCACTCACCAACCCCCAACCCCCTGCCCCATCCACCTACCAACCTCCCACCCCAACTATGTCCACTGAATACATGTTTTTCTTAATATGGTGCGAAATCACTTTACATTAATACTAGCAATGCTTCGATTGATATTAATCCACTCGAAATGCAATTCATTAATTTAAATTAAGGAATAGTGTAAAGTTAAAGGAATGTTTCATAACTGACAAAAAGATAGTCTTTAATAAAATAAAAACTATTCTTTATTGAGCCCTAGTGCAAATGAAACATCTCAATCATCTGTATATATATAAAAGTAGATTACATCTAAACATGAACTACTAGGTAGAGTACCACACAACAGCTCAATGCCTATTGCTCCTATATGAAGGAGACAAAAACATGCCTTCGCCTCTCTTTAACAAAAATAAACTGCTGGCATATTTGTTTGACATCAATATTGTCCAGGCTGTTCTTTTTTTCTTCTGATAAACACTAAAGATGATATTTTGTAGAATGCTGAAAACCTGTAATCATTGATTTACATAGTATTTGTTTTTCCTGCTACGGAAGTCAATGTTTTCAGCTTTTTTCCCCAATATCTTATTTTGTATTCAACAAAATAAAGAAAATCATTAAAGTTTGGAACCACTTAAGGAGTAAATAGTGAGTAAAGTTTTTTTTGGGGTGAACAATGGCTTTGACCCTAACTCTTCCCCTCTGACTGCACTAGGACCGGACAGCATTGCCACCTGATGAAATAGCGTGACAAAAAAGTGAAATGTCAGTTGAAAACTTTTGCCAAAAACACTAATGAATCACTTACATCCTCAGCCTATCACTCCTCATAATGCTAAATATTAGTATAATCAACATGTATAATACACGCACACATATTATATGTTACAGTGGTTACAAAATTGGAATGGCGATCTCGCCGCGTATACCGCCGTTTAAAGGCAACAGCGGCCAAAATAAATCAGTTGCATTTCAAAGTCATTCGTAAAATGGCCGCCAGGTGGCGCAAAGTGACATTTTCATTCATCGCAGTAAATACAACAGTGATGGTAATTTCCACAACAAACATGACAAATCTGAACCAGAGCTATTAATGTGTACTGTACAATAATGAGTAAAAAGAAAAATTATAGTAGATTTATTAACTGAAATAAATGACCATATTTTTCAAGAGAATTTTCAAGCCCCACTCATCAAACAAAATTATAACGAAATCGGCCAAGTTTACTATTTATTTAAATATAAATTTATAAACCAATAAGATCAAATAACACCAAGTTATTATTATAACAGGCTTACTTCGTTACTTATCCAGCGCTTGCTTTATTAACCTTGCCTTATTTAACGTTACTTGGGTGCATTGTCTTTAAGTGCCCGCTTGGTGTAGCGGTTAGAGCCCACGGTCAGTGTTATATAAAGCGCCGGTTCGAATCCCGAGGGATGATGTTTTAAATTTTTTTATTTTAATTATAGCAAAATTAAAATAAAAAAAAATTGTTGCATTTTGATTTTGCTTCAGTATACTATAGAAAAAACAGCAAACTCGCACGCAACCAGTTTGTATTCTTTAAATTTAGGGGAGTGACGGATCGGTCTGCTGCTGCTGCGTGTGTGTGTGTGTGTGTCATTATACTGATGAAAAGTGGTGGCCATTTTGATTTACGACAGCTGTTTACGCCAGTGTAGTCCAGTGCGGGAGATGCATTGTGGGTAATGAGGTCCGGTGTTACATCTGTTACATTTTTGATAACAATAATTTTTTTTCAGCCTGTCACGGCGTGTGCCCAATTCATCTTTTTTTATCCTTGGCTGGCAAGCTCTCCGGTTTGCACCCCGCGCTATAAAATACTCGGGGTTTGTTGGTTTACAGGGGATTTTTACTACCCGGTGTGATTGCGATGCCCGCGCAACAACGCGGAAGTGCGGCATTTCTAAACAAGATCAAATGACACCAAGTTTAAAACAGATAAAATACACGTGCAAATAGTATAATTGTATAACAGGCTTACTTCGTTACTTATTTAACGCTTGCTTTCAAAGAAGTCGAGTGGCTTATTAACATCACGGAGGTGTGTTGTCTCTTAGTGCCTGGTTGGCGTAGCGGCTAGAGCGCTCGGTCAGGGATTTACAAAGTGTCGGTTCGAATCCTGGATGATGCTTTTTTAAAAAAATTGTTCTATTTTAATTTTGCTCAGCAAACAAACAGCAAACAAAAAAATTTATTATTCAGAGCACGATATACAACCGTAATGAGTCCCGTAACCGGCTTATACAGCTGGCATGTGACCAACGTATTTAACCGTGAGGAGTCCATAAAATCAGTAGCAGCTAATAATTACTAATTACTTTAGTTAATGCTGCTACTGATTTTATTCCAGCTTACCTGTTCAGGTTGATTGCGATTCTTTTTAAAATATTGTCTCAGTTTTATACGTATGTTGTTCGTCTTGATGTTTGTCTTCTTTTCACTTGGCAACACTCAAATGCAAATTATTCACCGTGAATCAGCTGTTCTCACCTATACATTCAGAGAAACTGAATGAGCTGAAATGAGCCTTTGTTTCACGACCGCGACACCCCTCTCTCTCATGCACATACAGTACAGAGTAGACCAAATCATTACAGTACATACTTTATCCAACGAACATGAAAAATATCCACATAATGATGAGTTAAGAAGCATTGCTTAATTCTCGTTTAGACAGACTGTTTGTATCTGATTATTGGTATTATTAAAGAACAGCAGCACAAACAACAACACAAGGGCTTGTACAGCAAGACACATTTTTATTATTTTGCAAAGAGTTAAATTTGTAACATTAAAAGGCATCCGAATTTAAATATATAAATTACTAGAAACAAATTGAGCACACTATCAGAATAAAAAATATAACAAATCAAATGTTTTTTACACATACACAAGGAGGATAATGATACCGAGTTTATATTAAAATAACAAATATTGTAATATTGTTTTTGTGTTATTATAAATAATGAAATGCAGTAGGCTGTTATGGTCATCATAATTTTCTTTAATAAATAAGAGAAAACATTGTAACAACATATTTACATCCCAGTAGCACACCCGTTGCGCTCTACCACCATCGGCAAAACCTTCTGAAGATGATCAATATATTTATTGCACGAAATTAAGGTCAAGCGGTCTCTCCAGAAAGTCACAATGGCTTGAATAAGCTCATCTTTGTTCCGTGGTTTGGCCTCACGTCTAACGAACTCCTTCAGCGCATGCCAAACCATCTCGATCGGGTTGAGATCAGGAGACCTGCATGTAAGGAATACAGGTTAGAGAAAATTGTCATGTGCACATTTCATAATCCAGTTCATCTAATGGAACGGAATGTAAGAAACATACTCGGCTGGTGTTTTCACCCAGTTGATCCCCGCCTCAGCAATACAATGTCTCGCCGCTGTATGTTTTGGGTCATTGTCTATTAAAAGAAACATTTTTAAACACATAGAATATTTAGAAACCTTAAAGCTATTTTTGCTAGCATAAATTACAAAATATCACATGCTTGTTATTTTTTACCTTGGAAGAAGCGATGAGGTCCTTTAAAGTCTTGTTGAATGTATGGCGCCAACGAAGATTTTATTATGCTTTCTTCGTAATAAAGCCGATCCATAATTCCTGTAAATTTTAAAGTCATGTTCAGTCATATTAATCAATGTTTCTGCTATTCTATTTTGTTAAGTAGAAACGTGCTCTACAATATATAGAACTAACCTTCAAAGACAACTATTGGTCCTGGTCCCTGACGGGATATGGTCCCCCAAACATGAACTTTTATGGGATGTTTGGCCTTAGGTTTCTCTACGTGCCGACCCCTTTTTCTGTAGCACATCAATGCAAAGCGTTCCAAAGCCACAGTTGTTTCGTCAGCAAAGATTACATTGTCAAAGGTCTCTTTGACAGCCATCCACTGTTGAGCTTGGCTAAGACGCAAGGCCTTGTTGGCGTCCCGAATCATAGGGCCGGTTCTAAAAGAGAGAAAAAAAACACAAAAAAAATAATTAATTAACAAGTCTCTCTCTCTCTCTCTCTCTCTCTCTCTCTCTCTCTATGTGTGTGTGTGTGTGTGTGTGTGTGTGTGTGTGTGTGCGTGCGTGTGTGTGTGTCAAAGGTAAATATAAATGAATAGTCGCTAAAATTATCATAGTCGCTTACCGGGCTTTGCCATAGTTCCATTTAAGTTTCTTTATGGATGTTCTAATGGTGTTAAGTGATAGTTTACACTGCAGTCGAGTCTGAAGCTCGTCTTGAATCTGTTTAGCAGACCGTTCATCATTCTCTTGCAGCATTTCTTCAATGCACTGAAGTACAGGACTATACAAATAAAAAGTACATTTTATTCGATGTTAGATTAATGTAAAAAATTTATTTTATACAAAACAATTAATAACATACCACAATTAGTAACATACCTGGTCACTTTCAATGCATTTGGTGGTTTAGTTGCCGGAATCAGGCCACGAGAACGACAATGCCGTCTGATTGTGTTGTCGGAGACACGAACACCTGACAGTTCCAAGAATGTCCTGATACTAGTGATGACGTGTCCTGCTATCCATAGAGACCTGATTTTCATGCTCATCTCAGGGGAAATCTTCGTCATGGTCGATAGTGCGGCAGAAAGCGTGAGTTCAAAAAAATTATGGACTAGCATTTAAAAAGAGACCACGCAGCAGTTAAACCAATGCCTGTGGGTGGGACGGGGGACAGGACCCACCCACTTTTTAGGACCAGTGATACAGTATTGGATCCAGTCACTTTTCAAATTCTAAAATTACAATTCAGCAAGAAAGTTCACATTTTAACTTTCTTTATCTTTTTTTTCTATGATTAATACTTATTTGTGGTGATTTATGTTCTGTACATCTTTTCAAATTGAGATCTCATTTGTAAGTTGCTGCTGGTGTAAAACAGTGTTTTTTATTAAATATAAAATACAAATCTCCGTTTTATCCCCTTTGTCTTATGTCTTATCAAATAAAATTTGTTGTCCCAACCCTATTAATTCATCTTAACAGTATTAAATAGGTTGGACGCAGCTGTAGTACACTGTAAAAAATAAATCCTGAAAATAGTTGTTGGAAAAAAGAAATATATGTTGGGCTAATATAAATTTCATTACTCAACTACGAAAGTTTCATCAAGGCAACATTGGAACATTTAATTGACACAACATTATATTTCAATTTGAGGTAATCAGCACAGCAAAAACAAAATAGTTTATACAACTTAAATTGAGCCAACTAAAAATTTTAGATGCAACAGGTCACTAGAAATTTTTTAGTTGGAGTAGCAAGAATTTTTTTACAGTGTAAGTGAGTTAATTGAACATAATACAATTAATTTGACTGAACCTACTGTAAGAACATTAAGTTGGGCCAACATAATTGCTTAATGCTATTAAGTTCTTATATTATATATAAGAACTTATACTATCTTATATTTATATTAAGTATAAATTCTTTCCATGATTCAATTATGTTCTTTCAACAAGTAATTTTTGGGAGTGTATATGCAATCTATTGCTTATTCCAGTTTTATTTTATTTCATATATTACCTTCTTCTCTGCTTTTCTTCTTCCTCCTCCTCCTTTTTTGGATGGGTGTTAACAATATGGCGATTACACCCTGGCAGAATGCATGGGGAGTAAAACGAACTATAAATGGGTGTTAATATTAGGGCGATTAAACCCTGGCAGAATGAATGGGGATTAAAACACACTATAAATTGTGTGATTACTAGGGCGATTACAACGAAGAATAGATTATCAAGTATGGATTAATGCTTAACAGTCGCGCAATTACGTAGTTCTTGAATGTTTAAAAACCACAAAATAAACAAATAAAATGTTTTACACACATACACAAGGAGGACAACGAGTTTATATTAAAATAACAAATATTGTAATATTGTTTTTGCGTTATTATAAATAATGAAATGTGCACATTTCATAATCCAGCAGTGATGTCAGTAGAAGTATAGATACTAGGGTTCAAAAATACTTCTTTACTTCTTTTTTTGGGGATTAAAACACACTGTATGGATTAATGCTTAACAGTCGCACACTTACAGTACAGTACGTAGTTCTTGAATGTTTAAAAAACACAATTTTAATAATTTGAAAAAAAAAACCCGTTTTTTGATTACCGATCAGGTAATAGCCCAATTAACATTTTTGTATTGTGAAATATTTTTATACTACTGTGTGGTTTTAAAACTTAATTTCCACTTTATACACGTAATTAGTCTCACGCTATGATCATTCATTTATGTGCTTCAACGTTCATTTTAAAAGAATCATACATTGCCATCAGTGGCGGTTTTAGGGTAGGGCGATTTTTTATGCTGCATAAATACTGCATAAATATTATTGAGTACAACAAAATCTCTGCACAACACAAATGTAAGACAGTATACAGTTTCAGTGCCAGACGAAGTGCGACCCCCCGGTTGTACTGCATACTGTACATGTTACTTACAGTACATTAGTCTGACTTTCTCGCCTTTGATTCACACATTTGCAACTCCACCCACATTCCACTGCCTTGGCATATAAAGATGATACATGCCATCTACAGTTACTTTATTTAGGACTTACTTCGCAAGGTGACTGCTCCGTAAGTTTAAAATGGAAATCGGATCATTTTACAGCAGCAGCAGGCTGAGAAGCACTAAGAAGGTAAGTAACAACTAATAACTTTTTTGCTATATTCTATCATCCTAGTTCTATATTTTTTCAATGTTTTAATCTCTGCACTGTGTTTGATAGGAATCTTTGGAAAACAGACCTCCGCGCCCTCAACCGTTAACAGAAAGGAGGGCAAAGGCTCCCGCTGCTGCCAAAAAGAAGCGTTTGGTGCAGAAAAAAGCGGTAAGATGCTTTATGATTATACATTATATGCATTTAATAAATATTACAAAAGCTACATTAAATTGCGAGTGTGAACCTGAGGTTTTCAGTTGTCCAGTTACTGTTACTATTGAATCAAATCAAATTCAAATTTTATTAGTCACATACACAATCATACACAGTATAATATGCAGTGAAATGCTTTTATACGACCGCCAGTGACCTTAAAAAAAAAAGAAAATAAGAAAATAAAATCTTGTACGTAAAATAAATAATCAATAAAAAGGAAATACTAAAGAAATAATTTTAACTAGTAAAATTTGTAAAATTAACTGTGCATAAGGGCATAATAAAATATTGCAAAAATATAGAAATATGGTATTAAAGTGTCAGTGGTTGTGCAAATATGCATGAAAGGTGACATGTGCAATTGTCCAGACGTATGAGTATTTAGTGCAAGTGTGTATGAATGTGTCCATGATTGTCCAGTCAGTGTTGTGAGCTTAAAAAATGTTATTAGTCCTGTGTGGAGGTGTGATTGAGAGACCTTATCGCCTGCGGGAAGAAGCTCCTCCTCAGTCTCTCTGTGTTGGCCTTTAGGGAGCGGAATCTCTTCCCAGACCGCAACAAAGAGAACAGTCCATTACTGGGGTGACTGAGGTCCTTCATGATCTTCCTGGCCTTAGTCCAGCACCGCTTGCTGTAGATGGAGTGCAGGTCAGGGAGCTCAGTGCGGATGATGCGTTCGGCTGATCGCCCCCCCGACTCCCCCCCCCCCCCCCCCCCCCCGGTCTCATGATAAGAACGCGAACAACTCCCGCCACCGTCGCATGTTAAGAACGCGCACAACGCACCCCCCCTTCCCCCTCCGTCGCATGATCAGAAAGCGAGACCTTAATGCTTTTGTCGCCCCTCACAGTACTTTTACTTTTATACTTTAAGTAGTTTTGAAACCAGTACTTTTAAACTTTTACTTAAGTAAAAAGCTTGGGTTGATACTTCAACTTCTAAAGAAGTATTTTTGAACCCTAGTATCTATACTTCTACTCAAGTAATGAATGTGAATACTTTTGACACAACTGCTATTGAGACAATTCATTGTTTTTAAGATACATAACCACACGCAGGTTCGTATTAACACATACAGTATACTTTATCCTAACATAGGCAACTACCCTGCATAGAGAAGCAGTTAAAAAAATACAGACTGTGCTGGACTTAAGGCCTGAGCTGGAGAAATGTGGCGGAGAGATTGAGGGGCTCAAGCAGCAGCTGCGTGTCTGCAATGCTGAGCTGGAAGCCCTTCGGAGTGAAAAAGCGGTAAGATGCTTTATGATTATCTATGCATTTTATAAATATTACAAACGCTACATTAAATTGCGAGTGTGAAACTGGGAAAAATTTGGTTTTCAGTTGTCCAGTTACTGTTACTATTGAGACAATTAATTATTTTTATGATACTTTATCCTAATATCAGGAGCATGAGAAGTGTGGCGGAGAGATTGAGGGGCTCAAGCAGCAGCTGCGTGTCTGCAATGCTGAGCTGGAAGCCCTTCGGAGTGAAAAAGCGGTAAGATGCTTTATGATTATCTATGCATTTTATAAATATTACAAACGCTACATTAAATTGCGAGTGTGAAACTGGGAAAAATTTGGTTTTCAGTTGTCCAGTTACTGTTACTATTGAGACAATTAATTATTTTTATGATACTTTATCCTAATATCAGGAGCATGAGAAGTGTGGCGGAGAGATTGAGGGGCTCAAGCAGCAGCTGCGTGTCTGCAATGCTGAGCTGGAAGCCCTTCGGAGTGAAAAAGCGGTAAGATGCTTTATGATTATCTATGCATTTTATAAATATTACAAACGCTACATTAAATTGCGAGTGTGAAACTGGGAAAAATTAGGTTTTCAGTTGTCCAGTTACTGTTACTATTGAGACAATTAATTATTTTTATGAATGATTTTTATGAATTATTAATTATTTTTATCCTAATATCAGGAGCAGGAGAAGTGTGGCAGAGAGATTGAGGCGCTCAAGCAGCAGCTGCGTGCTGAGATGGAAGACCTTCGGAGTCAATTGCAAGTCTGCAAAGAGGCACACGCAGGTGCACTTAGTACACGGTTGAACTGTGCACACACCCCAACCCCAGACTTTCTAACACCGACCAGGAGTACTGCAGAAACGATGTCTCCAGCCACAGCGTACATTGCAGGCGACCACCCAGAACTTCCTTTTACTCCTCCCACTACGGAGCTTCTTGAGTCGCTGATGATTCAGTGTCAAGGGCGTCCAGATCGGCTTGGTTGCTTGTTGTTCCGCAATGTGGTGCCGCAGGAGATCTATGCAAACTGGGCGTCCACAACAAACTGGGATGGTTCCAGAGGCAAACGTGGACTGCCAGTAAACGTGAGATATTTTTTGATGAGGACAGTGGCCCAGAAGTTTCCCACCATGACTAGCAGTGACAGCAAGCGGATCAAGGACCGAATAAATGAATTTTTACGCTCAACGAGGGTCACTGTCTCAAGTAGACGTTTAAACTACTAAAAGTTTACATTTGATTTGTTATATTTTTTATTCTGATAGTGTGCTCAATTTGTTTCTAGTAATTTATATATTTAAATTCGGATGCCTTTTAATGTTACAAATTTAACTCTTTGCAAAATAATAAAAATGTGTCTTGCTGTACAAGCCCTTGTGTTGTTGTTTGTGCTGCTGTTCTTTAATAATACCAATAATCAGATACAAACAGTCTGTCTAAACGAGAATTAAGCAATGCTTCTTAACTCATCATTATGTGGATATTTTTCATGTTCGTTGGATAAAGTATGTACTGTAATGATTTGGTCTACTCTGTACTGTATGTGCATGAGAGAGAGGGGTGTCGCGGTCGTGAAACAAAGGCTCATTTCAGCTCATTCAGTTTCTCTGAATGTATAGGTGAGAACAGCTGATTCACGGTGAATAATTTGCATTTGAGTGTTGCCAAGTGAAAAGAAGACAAACATCAAGACGAACAACATACGTATAAAACTGAGACAATATTTTAAAAAGAATCGCAATCAACCTGAACAGGTAAGCTGGAATAAAATCAGTAGCAGCATTAACTAAAGTAATTAGTAATTATTAGCTGCTACTGATTTTATGGACTCCTCACGGTTAAATACGTTGGTCACATGCCAGCTGTATAAGCCGGTTACGGGATTCATTACGGTTGTATATCGTGCTCTGAATAATAATTTTTTTTGTTTGCTGTTTGGGATTGCCACCTTATTGTGGTCAGGGGATTTGCGTGCCTCAGTGCTTGGATGTTTACCGAGGGCTCAAGGGAGGTGTGTCTGTGTGTGTCTGTGTGTGTGTGTCTGTGTGTGTGTGCGCCTGTCCTTTTTTCAGCGGATTTTTCCGCTACCGCAGATGAGTTTATCAGCTTGTATATATAAATTTTAGGAATATATTAACATGTGGAGACATCATTATATGTTGAATGGAACTTGTAAGCCTTTGAATGGTGTTAAAAATACTTGCAAAACAAGTATTGCAGCCATACATTGGAGGGAACTTCTGAGGTGGTCAGTGATTGATGGCACGGTCGGTCGGAGGGGGTTGTGATCACACCTATAGATCTTTTGTTCTATCGGTCAAATATCTCTCCACTTGGAAGCAAAAACATGCAAGGGATTTCAGCATCTCGACGCACATACTAAGCTGTTTATAAAGTAGACACTGTTTTTTTTTTTTTCATTTTGTAATCTTTCCCGGGTTTACCGTGTACTGTACAATGTATATTCATTTTTTAATGAATTACTGTAAATAAACTACACATTCCGTTGATTTACCAGAAATGACTTTTCTGTTTTTTGTGTGTGCTAAACTAAACTTCAGGGTCAAAGTAATAGCGATTTTATTTGAAAAGTATTATATATTTACAATGCTGATAAGTTCAAGCTTAGATTCATATATAAACTGCTTCAAAGTCTTTCCACCCCGTGACAGCTGAAATCCGACAGACGCAGGGCTCAAGGGAGGTGTGTCTGTGTGTGTGTGTGTGTGTGTGTGCGCGCGCGTGTGTATGTGTGTGTGTGTGTGTGTGCGCTGCAGCCTGTCATTTTCAGCGGATTTTTCCGCTACCGCAGATCAGTTTATCAACTTGTAATATATACATTTTAGGAATATATTAACATGTGCAGACATTTAAGGGTGCGCTGCCCTCTCTTGCCCCTGCGTAGAGCCCACACACACACACACACACACACACATCTATCTATCTATCTATTATATAAATACACATTTGGAATCTGCATCTACATTTTCTGTTACAAGTATAGAATTAGGTTCAGCTGAGACTCATGATCAATGGTGTTAGGGTACTTATGTAGTGATAATTAATTTCAGCCAAATCATTAAAACTAACAATGGACTATGACACTCTTGTTTTACACACATTGTTTTAGCGATAGTTTCACGGAAGCGAGTTCAGAACTAATCTAACCAAACCAAGAAAAAAACAAACATCCGAAGCTTCAAATAGAATGAACGAACTAATGAAATTGATATATATGTAATTGATATACTGTATATACAGACGTGTGTGTCTCATTTTAATTCAAATGAACATTTTAATGCTTTCTGATACACTTATCAACTTATCGACATACACTTATCAACACAAACTCTCCGTGCATGCACACACACAATCTCTAAAAAATTAATATTAATAACATACATATACAAATAAACAAAAATATAAACGTCTATATTGAAGTCTACGGTGAACGCAGAGTCGGCTAAGCACACGTGATGACGCGCGCGCCCTCACCTCTGTTACGGCTGCCTACAGTATTTGGCCAAAAGAATTATAATAATTGAACGATATGCCTGGTCCTGGAAAGAGACATCAACAGTCCGGCGCTGAGAAACGAAAGAACCGAAAGAAAAAAAAGCCTAAGATGAAGCCCGTGCATCAATTCCAGAAATAAAACTTTACTTTATTCTGTCGACGTTAATAATGTAATAACGTAACATTAACGTAAAATAACGCAAATTTCATTTAACAGCAGGGGGGACAATAAATATATATTTTTATAAATTTATTGCATTGTTTATGTTGTTTACAGTCAAGCCATCAACATACAATAAAATGTAAACATGAGATCTAAACTAAAAACTGTGCTCCCTGTGCTGGTGCTGGCAATATCATCTCTTTGTTCTACTGTCTCCGGCTCCCTCCCTGGTCCTGAATCTGCCCCTTCCTCTACCCTCACTGTCTCAGAACAGACTGACTCCTGAAGCAGAAAAAAATGCAGGAAATTATGTTTTCTAACATGCGTTAGATAGTTTTTTTTAATCACTCTATACACAATACTTTGCTATTTTTATAGATGTTGAGCATCGTGAGCAAGCCCGAGATCATATTAACGTTAATTATCACCAGCCGGCATGAATAGCAAACGAGTAACGTGAGTTGGACGCACACCAATCGATTCGACTATGGTTAATCGCTCACTCCGTAGGCTCCCTGAATAGGCGGGAAAGGGATGGAACCGCGCATTCGTCCCGGCAGGAAAAAAAAAACTAAACAGATCTAACAGATGAGGACTCAGATTAATGTGCAAAAATATATAATAAAACTATATAAGTCTACATAGCCTTTATAAGACTCTACCTTAAGCGCACTTAAAACATTTTATTTAGTTTTAAAATAAAACAATTTTAAAACATCACTCGGGATTCGAACTGGCGCTTTGTAGATCACTAGTTGAGTGTTCTACCCGCTACACCAAGCGGCCACTTAGAGACAATGCACACCAGAGACGTTAATAAGCCACTCGACTTCTTTGAAAGCAAGTGTACGTCTTTGATAAGTGACGAAGTAAGCCTGTTATAATAATAACTTGGTGTTATTTGATCTTATTGGTTTAGAAATTTATATTTAAATAAAACCCTACACACTTATTTTCTAATTACACGTGATAAAATCTAAAGGCTCACTGTGTTAATATTTATTGTGCTTAAATTTGATCTTAATAAGATTTGATTTAATTTGAATTCTACATTTGTACTGTAATTATAGTACTGTGATTATGAATTCGATCAACTACAGTGTTTCACTTGATGTTATGGGCTACTACGTGTATTATTTAATGGGACGCGTCTCATTAATGAGACAGAGAATGTAAGGCATGATGCGTCAGTCTGTAGTTATATAGCGCCACTCAGTGGTAAAAGCAAGCAAATGCACAGCAAATGCACATGCCGTAATGCGGCGGCGACGTTAAATACGATGCTCCGATTTTGTAACAACTGTATATACTGTATAATCAACATTCAGATTGACCTCCTGTGAACTCGCCTCTTCACCTGAACTACAACATGACTGATCTGCTTCTGTCCCCTAATTGAAAAACATTGAGGGATTCCTTATGAGCATGGACAGAGAATGCCTCAGCCTATTATTGGTAACAATGTTAAATCTCAGGACAACTACAGTGGCTTGCAAAAGTATTCGCCCCCCGTGAACTTTTCCACATATTGTCACATTACAGCCACAAACATGAATGCTTTTTTAGGGCTCTAAAAACTACGGCAGTATGAATGACAATGGAATAGGACGTGTGAGTTGCACCGGTCACACACACACACACACACACACACACACACACACACACACACAATAAATATATATATATATATATATATATATATATATATATATATATATATATATATATATATATATATATATATATATATATATATAATTAAATTCTTAAAACATCGTGTTCACCCATGCACTGAAAAAAAGAACTTGTAAGATTTACTTGATAAAATCCTCATAACAATTTGGACACAGATTTTAAGTAAATTTTATTGCTCCAATATTAAGGCTGAATCCCAACCCTTCCCCCTACCCTTCCATTTGACGCGTTCACGGGCAGGGGTAGTGGTGTCTCATTTCTCTTTTGGTTGGAGGTGTAGGGGGAAGGGGAAGGGCCAGATAGCCCTCCAAACGAAGATTTTTCAGGACCTCACTTCAAACGAAGGGCTAAGCGAAGTTTTCAACATGGCTGCTCACTCAAGCAAACAGACCCATAAATGTTAAGTCATTTTTTCCATTAATAAAGATTTTTATGACAAGTTTTCATTATATGTATATTACCTTTAGTCTTGTGTTTGTGTTTATGGTGATGTTCTGTAAAGAAACTAAAATCGCTAAAGTTTGCTAGCGGATAGCACATATTGCACAATATTACAAATATATATTTTTATGTCACATACACTTTACTGCATGCTACAAACAAATATGAAAGTTCAGTAGCACGGCATTTTGCCGAGCATTTGATAACGCATTGTTTGTTTTGCTTACGGCCATACACTATTGTTTTGCTTACACTATTCTTACTTATTGCAACGTGACCACAGTTTTGTAATTTATATTCTGTATATGGACGGCTGAGGAAACCCGAAGACTCATCCGTGTTCGTGGTGAAAATGAGCAACTTTTTTAAAAATCGAAATACGGCGCAAAAAACCTTTGGGAGTGAGTAATCTCTCTTATTGGAATGTGGGATAAACATCGGCGCATGTCCTCTGACGTAACATTAGGAACCAGCGACAACGTATGATGACGTATAACAGTGTTGTCCGATTACTTAGGGGAAATATTTATACCCTTCCCCTTTCCACTTCGTTTCAAGGGACAAGGGGAAGAAAATAGAATTGTGATTCAGCCTAAGTAAAACTCACCCGTAAGTGTCAGGTAAAATTTACTTAATTAAATTAACAATAAAAGAAATCAAGTAAAAGTTACATTATCATATTTAATGCACAAATTAGATTTATTTAAAATAATCAAGTAAAGTTGCAGGAACCTTAATTTTATGAAATTACTATCATTTTGTTTTGTGAGATTTTCCCTTAACTTGGTTTTATCAATTTATATTACTCCCTATAATAATGTAAACATTGCTAATTTATGTTTTGGAAAGAAACTTAAGTAATTATTTCATATATATCTTTCATAAATCACACAACTAAAATATAATTAAACAGTTTATTCACCAACATTACCAAATATTTGTGACATTCACAGTCTAGATCCAAGTTGTCTTTTTAATAAAAGTGCATTCAGCTAAATTTTGCATCCATAGAAAAAAACTGCACGGCACCAGGGCCTGAAATACTTGTTTTAAACAAAATTGTGTAAAATAATTAATAAATAAAATACAGCATTCATTTAGAAATAAAATACAGCAGAAAATACATTAAACAAACTGTAGAATAAACGTTAAAACGTAATAGCCCTCGGAAGCAGTGAAGTTGCAACATTCAAATCAGCACTCTGGACTAGTGCACTTAAAAGTATGCCATTGAAACCATAACGCATTAAAACATTAAGCTGAACATGTAAACACAACATGTAAAGAATAGTAGTCAAGCCAAATCAAATGTTTTAAGATAACTTCATCTTTAAAGCTTGCACTTTTGGTGATAGCTTAATCCCATCAAGTTCTAGAAGAACTTTCTGAAAATAGCACAAATGTGTAGCGCAGTGCTCGGAGCTATTGCCACATTCTTGCAAAATTTCCTCTCCTTCAAGGATTATGGATACACCAACTGGTCCTTCCCCTTCAACAGCACAGACGACAAGGATTTTAAGAAGGTGCATACTGGCATCACTTTGTCTGTCCCCCTGCATAAAATGTACAAGAAAATAAATAATTTATTTTGAGAAACAAAAAAAAAATCTGAATTGCTTCAACCTGTGCTGACTTCATTTCACAGAGAAAAAAAAATAATACAAATAATTGATAATAAAAAATGACCATCACTTCATATACTTCAGATTGTTAAACTTGGGTTAAATTGCTTTAGCAATAATCTTGCATCACTAAAACATTGTAAAACATGGCATGAGATGGCTACACTCCATAGATTACTCTGCACCTTTACAGTGTCAGGAAATCCTATGATGAATGCTGAGTTTGTATTTAAAGGGTTAGTCCAAACATGAAAATTCGTTCAATAATTACTCATATTTATATATTCATTTGCATTTATATGCTTCTGTCCAATACAACAAACACTATATTCAAGGTATTAATAAATTGTATAATTAATAAGAAAACAATGCTTTACCAGGCAATCATCAAAGAGATCCTCTTCAGATTCACGTCTCATCTTTACGCTTTGTTTCTGTGAAAATATTTACATTGTATCATTACATAATCTTTTATTCGTACAACTACATTTAGGCATTTCTTCATCTTTTGTAAGTTTGCCTTTATCCAAAGCAAATTACAAAAGAGGAAGGCATCAAGCATGTCAAGCAGTGCTACTAACACAAAGTTTCTGACACCGTTAGAAAAATACAAGATAGATCAGCAAGGGATTAAGGAAAAAGTAAGAAGCAAGAATCATGTGTGGAAAGATTAAGCATGCAGGGTCACAGGATGACTCGACTTATTTTTATTGTCTGCAATGCGATTTAGACAAATTAGAACTGCTGTCAAGCCAGCCGCGATTGATTTTAGTGTGCGCACATATTACAGTGATTACGGTAGTTTCAGGAACGACACAGAGACAACGCGCTTTCAGAGCGCTTTTCATTTAGACGCCCAGGACTGAGAGATAATACAACATGCTCGCCAATTTTTACTTGCTTATTTATTTGCATTTCTGCTTTAATATCCGTGTTATTTATTGGTGACTTTGACGGTTGTCTGTTACAATATTTTTCTTAAATATTCACCATTCAAATAATTGTTTTATGTAGATAAGTTACAGCAGAATTCGTAGAAAACAGACAAAATAATGTATTTAGTCTTTCTAAATACCAGAATTGATTTTTATTTTGTTTTACTGTTCAAAAGTAGCAGTTATTCTTCAATGAATGTTTTCAATAATGAGGATTAACGTCTGCTTTGGAAGAGAGGTCAAATAAACAAATGTTCACAATGGGGAAAAAAAGTTAAATAAAATGCCTTTATTTCACTTCAGAGACCTATGAAAAAATAAATTCTAGTAAGTATAAAACGCCATGGTCAGTTTTTATCCCATATAATGTACACACATTATATGATAAAAAAAAAAAGTAGAAAAAAACAATGATCAGTTCTTATTCAGGACGTCCCATACTATATACACACCAAATATGAAACAATTTTACTGCAGCATTTTTGAGATATTGGACATTATTACACTTTAAAGGGGTATAAAGACCCCATTTCTAATAAGTAGAAAAAAACAATGATCAGTTCTTATTCAGGACGTCCCATACTATATACACACCACATATGAAACTATTTTACTGCAGGATTTTTCAGATATGGGGCATTCTCTCTGTGTTGTTCATGAAACTACCGTAATCACTGTAATATGCGCGCGCACTAAAATCAATCGCGGCTGGCTTGACCGTGTTTTTCTGAACCGCGGCTGGCTTTACCGCAGTAAATTAGAGCTGCTGTCAATACTGTATGAACATATGTACAGGTTCTTTACTCGTAACTCATTAATAAAGTTCGGCTTCAGAAAAAAAAACGTTTATTGCTAGTGCTCTTTTACCATTTAATGCTTTAACACACACGACTCAGTTTGTTCAGAAATGGCATCTAACTGGCGAGCCTTTGTCTGAACACGCCGTTTTCACTCGGGGTGGGGGTAAGAAACACACATCTCGGTGTATTAATCCGCGCGCTCGGTTCGTTATTATTTTATTTATTTATTTATTTATTTACCACAGGACCCATGGGGGCTCCGTAGGTTCAGGTTTTTACATGAAAACGGTGTATTGTGAATCTCCACACTATTAAAAACTGAAATTGCTAATTGTACGTCCTGAGATTAAGATGAACATTAATTGGGAGTCATGAAAGCGAGAATCACATCCAAAAAAGAAAGCTAAACTTACCTCGAACACGACAAACTCCAGCTCCAGCCACGCCGTGTTGTAACCTCCGTGATGATTCCCAACCGACTGATACACAGCGCGGGCACAGCGTCTCCAAACACGCATGCGCAGTTTAATTTGCACACATTTTCGGCTTCAGTAGACACACAATACTTCAGACTGAAACACGACTGCCCCCTACAGGTAATGAAGGGCATGTTCACAGCTTCCCGCACGCAGCCGCGCAAAGCCGCGGCAAGTCACGGGATCCCTTTTCTCGAAACGCGGGTTTTTAATGGCAACATCTGTAGTTATCAAGGAAGCAGTAGGGGTTGGGCGCCATTTTTGTTGTCCCCCGTTTTCTCCTGTATTTTGTTTTTATAGCTAGGTAGTTAGTTTAGTTTTTGTATTTTGATTTATATTCTTTTCTTTGGTAGTTTAGTTAGCTTTGAGGGAGGAGATAGGGGTGGGGTTTTGGTTTATTGTTTTGGCCTTGGCTCAACCCTGAAGCCTAGAGCTTCCTGTTTGTGTGTGTGCGTGTGTGTATAAAAATAAAAGACCACGCACAGTACTTTGGTTGCAAAGTTTCTTTATTATTATTTATTATTTATTATTTTCTTTGTTGCGTCCCTGGACCCTAGACCGGGGGTCATCCTTAATGGAATAATTTATGCCATTAACCTTGCATACCCCCTAGCACTGCTCTACACATTTGAGCTATTTCAGAAAGTTATTCTAGAACATGATGGGATTAAGCTATCATCAAAAGTGCAAGCTTTAAAGATGAAATTATCATCTTAAAACATTTGATATGGCTTGACTACAAGTCTTTACATGTTCAGTGTTTACATGTTCAGCTTAAAATGTTTTAATGTGTTAAGGTTTCAATGGCATACTTTTAAGTGCACTAGTCCAGACTGTTGATTTGAATGTTGCAACTTCACTGCTTCAGAGGGCTATTAAGTTTTAAATTTTTTAATTATTAAGCTATTAAGTTTTAAAGTTTTAAGTTTTATTCTACAGTTTGTTTAATGTATTTTCTGCTGTATTTTATTTCTAAACGAATGCTGTATTTTATTTATTTATTTATTTATTTATTATTATTATTTTACACAATTTAGTTTAAAACAAGTTTTTCAGGCACTGGTGCTGTGCAGTTGTTCCTACGGATGCAAAATTTAGCTGAATGCACTTTTATTAAAAAGACAACCTGTATCTAGACTGTGAATGTCAAAAATATTTGCTAATGTTGGTGAATATTATGTTTAATTATGTTTTAGTTGTTTGATTTATGAAAAATATAGATTAAATAATTACTTAAGTTTCTTTCCAAAGCATAAATGAGCAATGTTTACATTATTATTACATTAAATATCACAGGATGGCGCCACGGATGGCTGCCTCGGTGTGGCGATCTCCATTTGTCTTACTGTTTTTGTTAGTTTGTCCTGTTTTTTGTTTCTCAAATGTAATCACTTATACCAGGGATGAACTGCTGAATATTCAACAAGACACATCACACAATTTTCAACCTGTTTTCAATTTTTCAAACGTTTTACTGAACATTGTACCCAGTGGAGCAGCGACGCTGTTGAAATGCTTTAAGAAGCGCAGGCGGGGGAAGAGAGCCGGCATGCTCGTTAAGCTCTGACAGCGCGGCTTTAGAACTGCGCTGCCGAGTGTACATCTGGTGAATCTCCGCTCTATACCCAACAAAATGGATGAACTTTTCCTGCTCTCCAGGAATAATAAGGACTTTTCAAACTCTGCCGCGCTGTGTTTCATGGAAACCTGGCTGAATGAAGCCATCCCGGACAACGCGCTACACCTGCCAGGCTTCCAGCTGTTCAGAGTGGATTGCGACACAGAATCAACGGGGAAATCGCGAGGTGGCGGGACATGCTTTTACATCAATGAATGTTGGTGTACAAATGTGACTCCATTGAAGATGTGCTGTCCTGATCTTGAGGCATATTTCATCAACTGCAAGCCTTTCTATTTGCCGCGGGAGTTTACCTCGTTCATTCTTGTGAGTGTGTACATCCCTCCACAAGCGTGTGTGAACGCAGCATTGCAACAGCTGGCTGCTCAGATCACAGACACGGAGCAACAACACCCGGACTCAGTTATAATTATACTTGGGGATTTTAACAAAGCAAATCTCAATCATGAACTGCCTAAATACAAACAGCACATTACATGCCCCACCAGACACAAATGTACTTTGGATCACTGTTACACCACAATAAAGGATGAAAATCGCTCAGTCCCCAGAACAGCTGTAGGACTTTCTGACCACTGCCTGGTTCATCTTCTCCCGACCTATAGGAAAAAAACTTAAATCTGCTAAGCCTGTAGTAAGGACAGTAAAGAGATGGACCAGTGAAGCAGAACAGGAATTACAGACCTGTTTTAACTGCACTGATTGGAGTGTTTTTGAAGCTGCTGCCACCAATCTGGACGAGCTCACAGATTCTTTAACATCAGTTTCTGTGAGGACATGTGCATCCCTACCAGGACATTTTTAACATATAACAATGACAAACCATGGTTTACAGCAAAACTCAGACAGCTTCGTCAGGCCAAAGAGGATGCCTACAGGAGTGGGGACAGGATCTTGTACAACCAGGCCAGGAAGCTACTCTGAAAAATTGGAAAATCAGTTTTCTGCAAACGACCCTGCTTCAATGTGGAAAGGCCTGAAAATAATCACTAACTACAAGACGCCATCCCACAACACTGTAGCGAATCAACAACTGGTTGATGACCTGAATGAGTTCTATTGTAGATTTGAAACTCCCAGTCTCACACCACACTCCTTTCCTGACCATCTTTCTACACCAGCATTATCACCTCTGACAACCACCCTCTCTTCCCATGTGAAGTGCCTTTGTGCTTTAAACGTTCCACAATCATCCCCATTCCAAAAAAAGCTAAAATTACAGGACTTAATGACTACAGACCAGTCACCCTAACATCTGTGGTCATGAAGTCATTTGAAAGACTGGTGTTGGCCTATCTGAGGGACATCACAGGACCCTTACTGGTCCCCCTGCACTTTGCTTATAGAGCAAACAGGTCTGTTGATGTTGCAGTCAACATGGGACTGCACTTCATCCTTCAACATCTGGACAAACCAGGGGCTTATGCAAGGGTCTTGTTTATAGACTTTTCATCAGCTTTTAATACGATCATCCCAGCACTTCTTTAGACCAAATTAAACCAGCTCTCTGTTCCTAGCTCTATCTATCATTGGATCACCAGCTTTCTGACAGACAGGCAGCAGCTAGTGAAACTGGGAAAATTCATGTCCAACAGCCACACCAGCAATACTGGAGCCCCTCAGGGATGCGTTCTCTCCCACTTCTCTTCTCCATCTACACCAACGACTGCACCTCGACAGACCCCACTGTCAAGCTCCTGAAATTTGCAGATGACACTACAATCATCGGCCTCATCCAGGACCATGACGAGTCTGCATACAGAAGTTTGTTGTGGAAAAATACTCAGAGTCAGGCTTTGCTTACAGAAGATTACTACCTTTATTATCATGCAATAACGGCCGGAGCTGACCCATGGACACAACTGAATTTCCTTGTCATTTCTTCCATTAAATATGCAGTGCCTGCCGCACCTCCCTCCAACATCTGTTTCCAATTTGGGGGCCCTCTTTAGCTCACAATGAATGTAAGTGCCATATTGTACTTGTTATGAATTTGTTGTTGTGTTTATTTTATTTTATTTGTTGTTATTTCATTTATTCTACCTTGTTCTATTCATTAGTAAAGCATTAAGCATTAAGTTTGTTACATAAGCCATAAGCTTTATATTTCTTAGTCATGCATCATAAGTTGACAATCGTAAGTTGGTCTGTGATGTCATTCTACTATTACATGCATTTGTGTGACTGTCATATGAAAGAGAGTTCAGTTTAGATTGGGAAGGCTACGGAAACACAAGCCTTTGACCGTCAGCTAAGGAGAGCTCCCGGTAAGCTAAAAATGTAAGATACAGCAACTAGGTTGTTGTAGCCATAAGCTAACGTAAGCTGGGAATGTAAGATACAACAAGAGTGTTGTTATATTCCTACGCCAAGACTGTAATTTACAAGATACAGCAAACAGGTTGTTGTAAAAGTCAGAGATTTGCAAGATGCAGCAACTGATGTCTGTAATCACAGTGGATTTACTCAAGACGACTGTATGAAGTGTTGATTCTTTGATGCTGACAAAATAAACTACAAGAGACAAAGAGATCGGACTTCTGTCGTGTGAGTGAAACTTTAAGACAAAGCTACGCGTCAAAACTGGTGAAATAATATGACCGCATCTACATAAAGTCAAAAGCTTTCCGCTGTTTGAACGAAAACAAGTGACTGTTGAAATCGAAATGGAAGAGGATTTGAGTGCTCCACGCTTCACTACGGCTGACGGCGAGATGAATCCAGCCACAGCCGCGTCTGAGCGTGAGACGGCGCTCATTGACAAGGATTCGAAAATAAAGCTTCAGAAAATGAAAGAAACCAGAAGCGAAAAGTGGAGTCAATTGACTGCACTATCCGAAGAAATACAGCTGCTCATGTACAATGCATGCAATGTGCATGAAGTTGAAACTAAGTATTACACTTACTTTATAGGGCTGCAAAAGGAATGTGTTGAAAGCAATAGACAGGTGCGATTGTGCCTAAACGAAGAAGAACGCCAGCATGACCTGCAAAACTGGTATAAGTTTAAAATGCTGAGCTGCACAGAATTCAGGAAAAAAGTAGAGTTTTGGATCGAGGAAACTAAGAGCCGCTTCATGATGTCTCAAACGGACAATGATGGAATTATGCCAGATGACAGCGTGTCAATGGTGGAGTTTAAGACGTCCGCCTCTAGTAGGCATGGAAGCGTAGCGACGGCAGCATCCAAAAGGTCTCTAACTTCTACATCATCCTCAGCCCGAATAAAGAAAGCGGAAGCCAACAGATCAGCCTTGTTGATCAAAGTGGCAGCCTTAGCAGAACGGCGAGCGTTAGAACAGAAGGAAGCAGAACTAAAGGCTGATAAAGAAAAGTTGGAATTAGAAACTGCGCTCGCAATTGTCGACGCTGAATTACAGGCTTATCAGGGTTGTGAAAAACGACAGCCTGCATCAACCCCACACAGCCCGACACAGAGGGTACGTTATAATGTCTACCGTTCAGCTTGTTCAGTGTGTAGAGTGCAGGATGTTTAGACATTCTTCCTCCGTCATTAGTGATAATTTTATTTGTGATAGGTGTGTTAGTGAGCACTCTGACGGAGAAGATATCAGCATTAGAGGAGCGCATCCAGACTTTAGAGAGTGTTAGACAGTGTGAGAGCAGCGTTATTCCTGTAGCGGACAGTCTGGGTGCCACAGGCGGAGATAAACAGCCCCCGACTCCGGCATTAGAGCCCTCACAGCGGGGCGAGTGGGTGACGACTCGGCGGCATACTCGTTCAGCCAAAGCTAACGCTAAGGCTAGCCCACCGGAGCACACCTCCTCTGCGCCTCACGTGTCCAACAGGTTTGCTCTCCTCAGTGCTGCACCCGCTGAGAAACCTGAAAGAGCTCTGGTTATAGGAGACTCTATACTGAGACACGTGACATTAGCTAGACCTTTAGGGGCGCCAGCGGCAGTGGTTAGGTGTATCCCGGGAGCCAGAGCACCGGACATAGCAGGTAATCTTAGGGCTCTAGGACAGCATAGGTTCTCTAAGATAGTGGTACATGCTGGAGCTAATGATATACGCCTTCGTCAGTCAGAGGTTAGTAAGAATAACTTTACAGAGGTGTTTAAATTAGCGAAGGCGATGTCCGATGAAGTAGTATGCTCTGGTCCCATCCCAATGAGACGTGGCGACATAGCTTACAGCAGGTTATGGTCGCTGAACCGCTGGATGTCCAGGTGGTGCTCCGAAAATAATGTGGGCTACATAGATAATTGGAAGACCTTTGAGGGCAAAGCTGGCCTGTTAGGGCGGGACGGTGTCCATCTCACTCGGGAAGGTGCTGCTCTCATTTCCTGTAGTATAGCTCATAGTCTCAGTAGAGGTCTAGTTAATCGGTGACAATCCAGAGCCCAGGCCAGGGAGCAGACAGACAGGCTAAACCAACCGTCTGCTAGCTGCATAGAGTCGTCACTCAGGGTTCACCATATTGAGACTGTGTCTGTTCCCCGATCTAAGCAAAAATGTAGAAAGACCCAGAAAGTCTGTTTCAATAATCTAATTAACATAAAGACCACAAACTCAGATCATACTGAATGCGCAGCCGGCACCTCTGATCTGAAGCTAGGATTGTTAAATATTAGATCTCTCACATCAAAAGCAGTTATTGTTAATGAAATTATCACAGATCAGGCATTTGATATACTCTGTTTAACTGAAACATGGGTTAAACAGGACGAGTATGTAGCTCTAAATGAAGCTAGTCCTCCTGGATACAGCTACATACACCAGCCTCGGTTAACTGGTAGAGGAGGAGGCGTCGCAGTTATTCATAATGATAATCTGTCTATCGTACAAAAACACGGACACAAATTTAACTCATTTGAAATTCTCTATAGTAACATAAGTGTATTTAAGTATATTAAATCAGCTCAGTCGATTCCACTAATTATAATTTACAGACCTCCAGGGCCGTATTCTGAATTTCTTAGTGAATTTGCAGATTTCATCTCAGACCTGGGCCCGGTTTCTCGATAACGCACACTATTCGCGCGCTAAGAAGACTCTTAAGATATATCTTACGTTAAGTGATAACTTTTCTAAGTGTATTTCTCGAACTGTCTCTTAGGAGTCTTCTTAAGTCGCTGCCTCTTACGTCCGACGTTACGCGGCGCTGTCTACAGTGAAGGTCCTGAATTAGCGGACATCGGTGGCTCTGGAATCGATTTTTCACTCCTTTTGCATGACAGTGTTAAGAAAGACGGCACTTTCTATGCAAATTAAACATTGCACTAAATTCTTTTAATAGCGTTTATTTCGACATGTGTTAACTTAACAATAACATGCCATAATAGACAAATATATAAATTAATATTAATTAATATAATAATATAATATATAATATTTTCATGTAACATGTGGCCGTGAAATGAACCGGGTATCCAATCATAGTTGATGGACAAACAGCTGATAACACTCTTCACCAGCTTCAGAAACAAGGTGAAGTGTCAGTTGTTGGGGTTGTATAGGGCACTTATGGAATGAATACGATGAGATGACAGAGTGGAGGTTTAATACCTCTATCTCACACGCGGGGCCGTAAGTGCGGTTCATTATGATTCGGCGCGAGTTTTGGTGCTGTTATTACGTTTCCATCTTACCACGCAAAAAAAATAAACATGTTTAACATGTGGAAGCTCGCGGACCTTGTAGATCTTCGCGGACCGTCGGGCGCCGGTCACTCGAGGCGGCTCACGGTGCCTAATACCCCTCTCTCACCTGTGTGGTGCCTAATACCCCTCTCTCACCTGTGTGGTGCCTAATACCCCTCTCTCACCTGTGTGGTGCCTAATACCCCTCTCTCACCTGTGTGGTGCCTAATACCCCTCTCTCACCTGTGTGGCCGGACTCATCTCCGTGAGCTGCCGCGATTGCCCACGACGTTCCTTTAACGTTCCGCGAAGTTCTACAAAGTCTGCAAGCTTCCGCGAGGACCAGCAAAAAATTAAACGTTGAATTTTTCACGCGGAAAGATGGAAACGTAATCACAGCGCAAAAACTCGGGGTGAATCATGATCAAGCCTACGGCCACAGCGCGAGCCCGCGCATGCAGGTGAGATAGGGGTATAACACACCGCACCTCACACCGAGTCACACCGCATAAGTGAATACTGTAGGGGTATTAAACATTACAATCACCCAGAAACATGAATGGATGCGGGGTTTGAAACTCCCAAGGTTATTTTCTCATTTAACTAAATCAAATTTCATAAAAATAAAACGTGTCAAAAGAAAAACTCATAAAGTCATGGATAATGGCTAATGATCAATGAAACATATTTTAAACAAAAAGCAGCGAGCAGCTGGACATCGGGACGGGGAGTGTACAGTACAGTAAGTACAGTAAGTACGACGCGTTGGTCTGGCACGCGCAGGTCTGAGCAGCTCAAGAAGCTCCATAATCTGTTGCCCTGGAAGGCAAAACTTTTAATTATATATATATTTTTAATAACGACCACGGGGAAAATATGAAAAGGGCTGAAGTTTTGTCTAAAGGAAAAATGTACATGACTCACACGGCTCCACGGACCGCGCCGTCTTCAGTTTAACACAACACCACGCTGTATCGCTGCCTAATTGTTCACCACCTGTTTAATATTAATTGTGATTGGCAATTTTAATGCATTAGTCACATTATGAAATAGGCTAATTAAAAGTCACTCTATTAGTTCTGATATCAAATAAAATAAAATGCTTAAACAGGTCTACAGTATATTCCATCATTAATACGACTTTGATAACGTGCCATAATGTGTTTGCATACACCGCTGCTTTATAAAGACTGCTGCTCAGTGGCGGCGACTAGCGTCTAGAGCTGAAACTACGCTAAGTATGAGTTAAGGTTGGTCCAGACCAACCTTACGAACGTCTGACGTAGCTAAGAGATACTTAGCGTAAGAACGTTTCGGGAAATGCGCCATTAAGTTAAGAGAGAGGTTAAGGTACGACTTAAGAACTACTTAGAGATAAGAAGCTTTCGAGAAACCGGGCCCTGGTCATTTCTGTAGACAAAGTGTTAATTGCTGGAGATTTTAACATTCATTTTGAGAATCCAGAAGACCCTCTGAGAACAGCATTTATATCCATACTGGACTCCGTAGGTGTAAATCAGTGTGTAGTAGGACCCACTCATAAAGCAGGTCACACTTTAGATTTAGTAATATTCTTCGGATTAATTATAAGAAATGTATTCACAATTCCACTGTCTGAAATTATCTCAGATCACTATCTTGTCTCCATTCAAGTGTGTCACAGTGATAATGTACGCACAGCACCGCGCTACCGTATTAAACGTACATTCACATCAACTACCACACAGAGTTTTATCAGTAATCTCCCAGAGTTACCAACTTCGATTAGGCCACCATCTGACCCCACAGAACTTGATCAGGCGACTGAATATTTAGAGTCGACACTTCGTTGTACCTTAGATAATGTAGCTCCAGCTAAAGTGTAGCTTAGTGTAGCTAGATCAACGTATCTCTCCACTCTTATAGAAGAAAATAAAAATAATCCTAGATTTTTATTTAATACCGTAGCCAAATTAACCAGAAATAAGACCACTACAGAAATCTCCACAACAACATCATGCAATAGTGAGGACTTCATGAACTTTTTTAATAATAAAATTGTAAATATCAGGCATAAAATTGAAGCTTTGAAACCAAACAATGTAATTGATACTGATGTTAACCTAGCCATGTCAGATTCAAACCTAGAATACTTTACTCCTCTTGAAGAGAATGAACTAATTTCACTCATCTCTTCTGCAAATTCATCAACCTGTATATTAGATCCTATACCGACACATTTTCTTAAACAGATAGTACCAGTAATAACAGAACCGATGTTGAGAATAATTAATTCCTCACTCAGCATTGGTTATGTTCCAAAATCTTTTAAAGTAGCAGTTATTAAACCAACAATTAAGAAACCTGACCTCGACCCCTGTCAGCTGTCCAATTACAGGCCAATATCAAACCTCCCCTTTATCTCTAAGATTCTGGAAAAGATAGTAGCGGAGCAGCTATGCTCATATCTACATAGAAATGGCATACATGAACTGTATCAGTCAGGATTTAGGCCTCATCACAGCACAGAAACAGCACTCGTTAAAGTAGTAAATGACCTCCTATTGGCCTCTGATCAGGGTTGTGTAACTATGCTTGTATTACTCGAACTCAGTGCAGCTTTTGACAATATTGATCATGCTATTCTTCTTCACAGATTAGAATATTCAGTACGAATTAAGGGTACAACCCTCTCCTGGCTCAGATCCTATTTGACCGATCGTTATCAGTATGTAGACTTAAATGGTGATTATTCTGCATGTTCTCTAGTGGAGTTTGGCGTTCCGCAGGGTTCAGTTTTAGGCCCACTGCTTTTTTCCCTTTACATGCTTCCTCTGGGCAACATAATCCGTAAGCATGGTATTAGTTTTCATTGTTATGCTGACAACACACAGCTATACGTCTCAACAAAACCTGATGAGAAAAACCATCTTACTAAAGTTGAGCAATGTGTTCAGGACATAAGAAATTGGATGCTAATTAACTTCCTTCTGCTTAATCCAGATAAGACAGAAGTTCTAGTCATAGGACCGCATACAGCTAGAACTAAAATCTTAGATCACACCGTAACTTTAGATGGCCTTTCTGTTCCGTCAAGTGCAACAGTAAAATACCTCGGCGTGATTATAGATTCCAGCCTTTCATTTGAAGCTCATGTAGATAATATCACCAGGATAGCATTCTTTCACCTTAGAAATATCGCCAAAATAAGAAATATATTGTCGCTAAATGATGCAGAAAAACTAGTTCATGCTTTTATCACTTCTAGGTTGGACTATTGTAATGCCTTACTGTCTGGTTGTTCAGTTAAGTGCATAAACAAGCTTCAGCTAGTCCAAAATGCAGCAGCGAGAGTCCTCACTAGAACCAGAAGATATGAGCACATCACCCCTATCCTATCTTCACTGCATTGGCTCGCTGTGAAATTTCGCATTGATTTTAAAATACTATTCTTGACATATAAGGCATTAAATGGTCTCGCGCCGCAGTATCTGAGCGAACTGCTAGTGTCTTACGATCCGCCACGCCTACTTCAGTCAAAGGATGCAGGCTGCTTATCAGTACCGCGTATTATGAAAACTACAGCTGGGGGCAGAGCTTTTTCTTACAAAGCCCCAAAATTATGGAATAGTCTTCCAAATAGTGTTCGGGACTCAGACACAGTCTCAGTGTTTAAGTCTAGGCTAAAAACCTATTTATTTAACCAAGCATTTTATAAATAGATTTGCCATAAGGTAAAGGAGCAGATCTGGGGGACTCATGGACGTAGAGTATTATGGTGAACTGGTATGTTTAGATGCTGTCTTCCTCAGTCTCATTTGATCACTCAGGTTTGTTGACGGTGAGGTGATTGTTTGCTTTACATCTCAGGAGCCCTCATGTTTGTGTTTCCTTCTGGCTCTCCCTTTTAGTTATGCTGTCATAGTTAGTCCTGCCGGAGTCCCTGCTTGCACTCTACAGTAAATATACATTCACATTAGACATTGTGACTGTGACCATACCTAATTGCAATCTCTCCTCCTCTTCTCTTCCTCCCCCTCTTTCTCTTTCCTCTCTCCCCCTGTCTCCCCCTTTCACTCTTTCTCTCTCTCTCTCTGTCGAGCTACACATGTGGTTCCTGAGCTGCCAGTGATCCAGACTCCCTCTGCCCTCCGGACCTGTCTGATCCATCCTGGTGCCCGGTTTCTGGTTGGAGGTCTCATCGCATGGATGCCCCGTGTGTCTCTTTAGGATGCGTCTGGTGTCTGGGGATGATTCTCTATACTTAGAAGATGGTTCTGGCCTCGACTGGTGTGGTCAGCTGTTTCTCTGAGGACTTGACAATTCGATAGTTCAGGACTGGAACTTTCTACAAGTCTATCTCAGTCTCGAATAACTACTGGACTCCATTTTACATCAAGTATTATAACATCAATTAACATCAACTATTATAGCTGAACCTAACACTTAACACTGTATAAATGCAGATCATTTCCTGCTATCTGTTTCACCCAGATGAGGATGGGTTCCCTGTCGAGTCTGGTTCCTCTCAAGGTTTCTTCCTATTACCGTCTCAGGGAGTTTTTCCTTGCCACTGTCGCCCTCGGGCTTGCTCGCCAGGGAATATCTGAACATTTTGATTCATACACATTCACATTCCATACAAACTTAAATAATTCTTTTGATTGTGTAAAGCTGTTTTGAGACAATGTCAATTGTTAAAAGCGCTATACAAATAAAACTGAATTGAATTGAATTGAAAACTGAATCAAAGAGTGCAGTCATCGACCCGAGCCGCACGCGCTCGAGCAGCCCGCCTTGGACGGGCCACAAACCTGAATATGACAGCCGACAAAAGACGGTAAGAGAGAGCAAGAGCGCACTCATTGAATCGAGCAGCGTGCGCCCGAGCAGCGCGCACTCTCACCTTTCCAACTCAACAGGTAACAGGTGAGCGCAGTCTGCGAACGAAAGCGCAGTCACTGAATCGAGCAGCGCACACCTGAGCAGCGCGCACACTACAGACCTGGACGCCGCAACCAGCGATAGAAAACCCAGTCACACATCCCTTCAAGGACCCAAACAAAGAGGCCAAGGAAAACCCAGGGTCAGCGTCGCAACCGAGGACAGACAGGTTGGTAAAATTCACAAAGACTTGATTAAAATGAAGAATGCCGGTACATTACCTGTCAGCGCGTTCGCTAAACCGTGCGCACATTGCAAAGGGGAGCATATCTTAGACGATTGCTTCCAATTTAATGATAAGACATACAAAGACAAAGTAGAATTCTTAAAAGGAAACGGATTCTGTTTCGGATGGTTAAGAAAGGGTCATTTGTGGAAAGACTGTACCAGAAAAATTACATGTTCATTGTGTTCAAAGCCACATCCAAGCATGCTGCACATAGCCATGCCAGCCACGGCGCAGTCAATTACGAGCGCCCACAGAAACGTAACTGAAAGTGGCACAACAAATACACCACCTGCTGTGAGTACACCAAATGCGCTCACTGGGGCTGGAGGTAATTGCATCCTCCCCATTGTACCCGTTAAAATAAAGTCCAAGAAAAAGGACACAATAGAACCCATGTACTATCAAGTGAGAGTCCCCGAGAAGGATACAGATCTCCTGCGCTTCCTATGGTGGCCGAATGGAGATGTGAACCAAGACTTATTTGAAAATAAAATGGTTGTTCATCTGTTCGGTGCAAAATCGTCGCCTAGCGTTGCTAACTTCGCCCTACAGCTAAAATCCCAATGCAACAGCTATGTAAAGAAAAACTAGACTGGGATGATGACATTCCCGAGCAGTTTGCAATGGCATGGAAAACCTGGCTGCAAGAGCTGCACAGACTGTCCAAGTTCAGCATAGCAAGGTGCATAAAACCAGCCGACTTCGGAGTTACAGCTACAGCACAACTCCACCACTTCTCGGATGCAAGTGAAACGGGATACGGAGCTGTCTCATACCTCAGGTTAGTAAACGCTGATGGACTTACACATTGTGCATTCATGATGGAGAATTCCCGTGTAGCACCCCTGAAACAAACCACTATTCCACGAATGGAACTGACTGCGGCAGTGGTCGCTGTAAAAAATGACAAAATGTTGAAAGAGCAGCTAGAATTGAAATTGCTGCACTCTATGTTTTGGACTGACAGTACAACTGTTTTGAGATACATTGATGACAAAACACTTCGTTTTAAAACCTTTGTGGTCAACAGAATCGCCATTATAAGAGAGTCAACCAAGTCACAGCAATGGATGTACGTTAATACCTCA